>JAPQWV010000104.1:0-1200000 GCA_027422505.1 Craterostigma plantagineum
CAAGAAGAAGATGTGCAACTTTCACCATCGATCCCAACGACGGAGATCAATAGCGCACCCCCTTCAAATGCAACTCTCCCGGCAAATCAAGGGAATGGCCAAAATCCAAACATACCCACCAGAGGCAATTTAATGGAGGATCTCAAGGTGCAAATCTTGGAGGTAATGTTAACTCAAATCCTTTTAATATGAATGGATTTCCTCAAACTGAAATTGGAAGAAATGTGGGCGGAGGGAGGGGGGGAATCATATGATGACTCCACAATTCCCCCCAAGTGGTTTTGTGAGGTATCCTGACACCTCAAGGATTGATATGTTTGGAGGTGTGAATAATAATAGTGGAAAGAGAGGATGTTTTCCTTGCTAGACATGCATGGGATAACATGGGTGCTTGAGACCCCTCTCACTGAAAACGTGAATTATGCGGCTTGAGAAATGGCTAATAAGATATGCCGAAATTCCATCCTTGCAACTCTCTCAAATCCTCTCTTTGACATTTATGCGGGATATACCGATGCAAAGATCATATGGGATTCTTTGAAGCAAAAATATACCGCTGAAGATGTGGTTAAACAGAAATTTGCTTGTAGTGGATATTATCATTGGAAGATGAATGATAATGTTGATGTACACGAGCAGCTCAATGAGTACCTGCAACTCATTGAAGGACTAAAGGTCGAAAACATTATCCTTCCTGAAGAGTTCATGGCCGAACTACTAATCGAGAAACTTCCATCATCTTGGAATGACTACAAGCAAAATCTGAAGCATAAAAATAAAAAGATGAACATGGATGAGGTGATGAAGCATATCATCATTGAAAACAAGCATAGGAAGCAAATGGGAGTTGCGACCAAGGAATTCAAAGAAAAGGCGAATCTTGTAGAAGATAATGCCAAAGAAGAAATTCCAAAAGAGGCCCAACATGGAGGCCGCATCAAGGTTTATGAAGCCAAACACTAATGGCAATTTCAAGAAAAAGAAAGGTAATTGCTTTGTTTATGGGAAATTGGGTCATTATGCTTCTCAGTGCAGGAAAATGATTTTAAATCCTAACTTTGAGAACAAGGCGGCACCTAAGGCGAACATGGTTCAACAAAAGGATAGTGACACTATTATTTCCATGATATCGGAGATAAACCTTGTGGAGAAAGGAGCACAAGGTATTTGGGTGATGGACTCTGGTGCGACAAAGCACATTTGCGGAGACAAGAAGGCTTTCATAGAGTACACGGAAATAAATGGAGAAATCTTTCTTGGAGACTCATCTACTACTAAAGTTCTTGGAAAAGGAAAGGTGAATATCAAATTTACATCAAAATATTGGTTCTTCAAGATGTGCTTCATGTGCCAAAAATTAGGGCGAACTTGGTCTCAGTGGCACTGCTCGACGAGGTCGGTGTCAAGACAACGTTTGAATCAGGAATGATTCTTACTAAAAATAATGTCTTTGTTGGAAAGGGTTATCATCAGAATAACCTCTATGTACTCAATGCTAATTCCATAATGAATGAAAGTACTTCGGTTTATTTGTTGGATTCTCAGAAATTGTGGCACTTGAGGCTTGGTCATGTGAATGAGTCATATTTAAAAAAGATGACCAAGATTGGACTATTAGAAAACATACACAATACTGAGACAAATAAATGCGAAGTATGTGGAGTCAAAAATGACAAAAAAGACTTGCTACAGCGTACAGAGAAAAACTCAATAATTGGAGTTAATTCACAGTGATATTGGAGAAATGCGAACCTGTGAATCAAGAGGAGGAAACAAATATTATATAACATTTATCGATGATTTCTCGAGATACACTAGGGTATTCCTCCTTAAAAATAAGAGTGAAACTCTTGGAAAATTCATTCTCTACAGAAAGGAGGTAGAAAATCAGTTAGATCAATAGACTTAAATCCGATAGAGGAGGAGAGTATCTCGCAATGAATAATTTCTGTGAACAAAATGGAATTATTCATGAATGAACTCCTCCTTATTCACCGGAATCTAATGGAACCGCGGAAAGAAAAAATCGCACTTTAAAGGAAATGATGAATGCTATGCTTTTAACCGCTCGAGCTCCTCAAGATCTTTGGGGAAAGAAAAAATCGCACTTTAAAGGAAATGATGAATGCTATGCTTTTAACCGTTCGAGCTGCTTATCGGATATGCACAAAATTCAGCTGCATATCGTTTTATGGTGATTAATAGTGATGAATATGAGAAAGACACAATAATAGAATCCAAAAATGCCGAGTTCTTTGAAGGCAAGTTTAATATTCACGAACTTTTAAAATACTTAGAGGAAGAAATCAAGTCTATGGAAAAGAACCTCTTGAATCCGAAAATTTGGATCAAAATAATCAAATGACTCTAAAAAAAAGAAGAATTCAAAATACTTTTGGCGGTGATTATTATATGTATTTGGTTGAGCAAGAACCAAGATCATATGATGAGGCAATAACCTCAAAAGAATCCTCCAAGTGGAAAGAAAGTATTCAAGTTGAGCTAGAATCTATTTTGAAAAATCAAACTTGGGAATTCGTAGACTTGCCAAGAGGTGCAAAACCAATCACAAGTAAATGGATTTTTAAAAAGAAGCTGCTACCTAATGGAGAGGTGGAAAAATTCAAGGCACGACTAGTTGCCAAAGGGTATACACAAAAAGAAAATATAGACTATTTTGACACGTTCACTCCTGTGACAAGAATTGCTTCAATTAGGGTTTTGATAGCCCTAGCTGCTTCAAATAATTTAATAATCCATCAAATAGATGTAAAAACAGCATTTCTAAATGGAGATTTAGAAGAAGAAATATATATGAAACAACCAGATGGTTGTATGGTGAAGGGTCAAGAAACAAAAGTTTGTAGGCTCAAAAAGTCTCTCTATGGATTAAAACAGGCTCCGAAGCAGTGTCATGAAAAATTAGATCACACGTTGGTAGAAGATGGGTACACATCATCAACTGTAGATCGATGCATCTATATAAAGAGAGAAAATAGAAATAGCGTGATTGCAGCACTATATGTTGACGACATGTTAATTTTTGGGACGTGTCTAGATGTTGTTAAAAACACAAAAGAATTCTTGTCTTCTAAGTTTGACATGAAAGACTTGGGCGAAGCAAAAGTAATTCTTGGTGTCAAAATTCAAGGAAGGCATGACGGCATTATGATCACACAAGATCATTATGCACAAAAGGTGTTGGATAGATTTGGTTATACGAATCTGAAATCATTCTCTACACCTTACCATGCTAGCGTTCACCTAACAAAAAATAGAGGTGAAGAAGTGAATCAATTAAAGTATTCACAAATAATTGGGAGTTTGCTTCACTTAGCAAATTTTACTAGACCTGATTTGGCATATGCGGTAGCAAGGTTAGGAAGATATACAAAGAGTCCCAATGAGAGTCATTAGATAGGCCTAACCCGAGTTCTTGGATATGTCAAAAACACAATTAATTTTGGGATTCTGTATAGTGGTTTTTGCAAATATTTTGGAAGGGTTCACCGATTCTAATTGGATCTCCGACTCCAGTGACACTAAATCTACGAGTGGATACGTGTTTACTTTGGGAGGTGGCGCTATAGCTTGGAGATCATCCAAGCAAACCCTAATTGCTAGGTCGACCATGGAGTCGGAGTTTATCGCTCTTGAGCTTGCTTGTGTGGAAGCAGAGTGGCTGAGAAACTTCCTTAGTGATGTAGTCATGGATCAGAGATTGATCACGTCTGTGTCCGTGCACAGTGATTGCCAAGCCACACTAGCTATAGCAAGAAATCAAATTTATAATGCAAAAATCATCATATAAGACTAAGGCACAATGTGATCAAACAGCTGCTCAAAAATGGTGTAGTGTCCTTAGATTTTGTGAGATCAGAGGTAAATCTGGCCGACCCTCTGACTAGGAAGGCGTTAATCGAGAAAACCTCGAGGGGTATGGGTTTGATGCCAACGGAATTTTAAAGTTGATGGAAACCTGACTCATGTGATGGAGTGATCTCTTGAAGTGAGTTCATACAGGTAATAACGAAGTTGACTTTAATAATGTAGCATTTATCCTAGACACTCATACTCGGAGGTAGAGATGCTATAAATAAACTTTAATTGTTACGGTTGAATGTTTTCATTCTTAATGATGTAGCTCAATTGGTGAACGCTAGGAACTCGCAAACAACTCGAGCTACGATCACCTATGAAGAGTTTAAAGGTGGTGCCGCCTTTGTGAGATGCATGGCAAAACGTCTCTAAAGAACTCTTCGAATAAAAAGGGTTTGCGCATGGCCTGAAATAGGCGCACAACCGCGTTGAAGAAAAGATGTACTAAAATAATCATGTTCAAGTGACCTCTATTTTGCATCTAAAGTACAAGGTTCATAGAAGTACAACTTCACCTGTATCTTGCAATTAAAGTCATGAGAACTAGGGCTTAGTTCATAGTTTATTTTAAACACCGAGTCTCATGTGATTATTTTGTTCGAGGAAAATGTTGTTGCTGTGTGGGGGAATGTTGGACTAGAATATATATGTTCATCAACAACATTAAAATTAAAGAGGCAAAAGCATAGCTAAAGAGCAACGTATTGTATGGTTTAAATATAATGTTTGGCCTTATGAGGTATTTTAATATAAATGCAAGGTTGAGTAACTAACTTGCTAAGAAATAATATATTATTATGACTCTTATCATGCATTAAGATAAGAACGTGTAAATATATAATGCACATATCATATGGTATATGGAATCGATTGATATTCATTCGAGAGGTGAAAAGTCTTGCATCTCATTACTTTATGGCCTTAATAAATCAGTCGATAGCCATTCTTGTATACATTAATGTGTATACATACGTTGCTTAATGAAACCCTACAAATAAGGGTTTGCTCTTTGCCGTAGAAATGAGAACTTTTTGAGAGATTATTATTTGTATCTTTTCTTCCTATTCCAACTTCGTTGAAGATCGAGTTGAACCCTGAAAGTTGCCACTCCCCGTGGAAACAACTTCTTAAGGCAGCGTATCGCGCCTCTCGATTCTATTGTGTGTTTCATCAAAGTTTTCAACAGGCAAACAATTTATCGATAGGCCTTGATTGCAGTAAGAATGCTAGCTGGGGGTTTATGTATATAAAATATAGGTGTTGACGAATAACTTCAAACTACTCATTGGTTACTGCATAGTGAGATTCTTGACCGCCTATTCTCGTCGCTGAGATGTTGAGTGTGTTCAGGCAACGCCTGTAGCCCCACGATAAACCCCAATCAATTGGTTGTGCGTGTTGAAAATATAAACTTGATTTGGGCTTAGAATTATTAAGAGACGGATTTAGCCAATTGGGCTTAGGGGATATATTGGCCCAATATCTAGAACATGTAGGATAATCTAGAGATATCCATAGAACTCTATGGAACCTTATAGAACTTAGATATTATTAGGGAGAATTCTAGAGAAGTGATGTGTTGGCTACATCTTAGCAACATGTTAAGGAGGTGGAACTAGTATAAATAGGGGTGAGGTCTTAGCAATTGTATCAAGCAAATACCAAGGTCAAGAAGAAAAAGAGTTAGCTATATTGTAGAAGTGAGTTATATAATAAAAACATCTTCCTCTTAAACACTAGCCTTGATATTAAGTTTTTCCCTTCCTATCAAAGTCCTAATTTCCAACAAACTGGTATCAGAGCATTCTATTTCCAACAAAGTGATATCAGAGCTGGAAAATCCTAAGGCAATGGCGAGCGGCATAATTACCTTTCAAGGTCTGACACTCAACAAGAGCAACTACGACAATTAGAGTATCAAGATGAAGGTGCTCCTTGGATCACAAGACGTACGGGATATCGTTGAGAAAGTCTACATCGAGCCAGAGAAAGAAGAAACTCAATCTCAAACTCAAAAGGATAGTTTGAGAGAATTGAGAAAGAGGGACAAGAAAGCTCTCTGTATGAGCTATCAAGGATTGGACGACGATGCTTTCGAGAAGGTATTGGAAGCAACGACCGTTAAGGAAGCATGGGAAAAGCTTCAGACCTCGTATAAAGGAGCGGATCCAGTAAAGAAGGTACGTCTTCAAACTTTAAGAGCTGAGTTTGAAGCCTTGCATATGAAACAAATTGAAGTTGTGCCAGACTACTTCTCGAGGGTATTAGCAATAACTAATCATTAAAAAGAAAAGGCGAGAAAATTGACGATGTTAGAAACATGGAGAAAGTTCTTCGCTCGTTATATTCGAATTCGAGCATCGTAGCCATCATAGAAGGAACTAATGATCTATATGAAATGACGATGGAGCAACTATTGGGCTCATTGCAAGCTCATGACGAGAAGAAAATGAAGAAGGAAGAGATTGTAGACAACTACTTAAGTTGCAAGTTGATCCTACTAATGAAAGGGAAAATGAAGAAAAATATCAAGGACGAGGCTATAAACGAGGATATAGAGGAGAACGAGGTGGAGGACGTGGACACATATACGAACGAGGCTGGAGGCCCAGCAACGACGACAACGAAAATCATCAAGGAAATGATTATCCAACAAGAGGATACTGGAGAGGTAACTCAGGACCAAGGTACGGCAAATCGCATATTAAGTGTTATAATTGTCAGAAACTCGGACATTATGCTTTCGAGTGTCGAGCCCCTAGAATCAATAAAGTCGAAGAGAGAGCTAACAACATTGAAGAGAAAAATCAAGAAGAAATTCTACTACTAGCCCACAAGGATATTGAAATAGGTGAATGCAATGAGTGGTACTCGGACACTGGTGGGAGTAATCGCAACAGTGGAAACAGAAGCATGTTCATGGAGTTTAATGAGTTAGTGAGTGACGATGTTGATTTTGGTGAAGAGCATAACATCCTGGTGGAATGTAACAATAACATTCTCAGTCAAGATGTGATAATCAACAAAGAAGTAGAGGATGAGAGTATTCCTTACATCGAACAAATAAGGCTGAGCAACCAGTGATAGAGCAGAAAAGAGAAGAGGTCAATACTTTACTAGGATTACCCCTTGCGGGATCTGGAGAAGACGAAAACTCAATTGAGGGAGTCTCACACTTCAAGAGCCAACAAGAAGTACCCAAGGTAACTGAAAATCGAAACAATCAAACTCTCATTTGTCTACTTGCAGATGGTGGGCCGATGAGGTTTCAAGACGCTAAGGACGAGAAAGATTGCATGAGAAAATTAAAGATGTCAAGAAAATTGACATGCGGGAGTTAAAGACCAATTCAAGTATGGCCTAAAGGAGAAGCTCAAAGAAATACGACAGGCTTAGTGCGTGAAGGCTACATTCAAGAAGCATATATCAACTATGGCGAAAATAGTGAGATAATACAGCAAATGGTTATTAAATCTTCCCTCATGGATGGAGTTCTCGAGAAAGATACGTACACGGAGTATGAAGTGACAAAAGAGAATAATAAGATTCTGAAGTTGAAGAATGCGCTCGATGGATTGGAAAAAGCACCAAGAGCTTGGAACTTAGGAATCAAGAAGTACCCCCGCAAGAGAAACAAGGTTAAGGAATTGGAAATGAAGCAGAAGGAGCCCATCAAGATTCTCAGGGATGCCAACTCGGCAATAACATTAGCAATGAATCCAGTCAGCCATATCCGAAGAGAGCACATTACAAGGAAGAAAGTGAAGCTGGAATATGTGAAGTCTAAATGTCAAGTAGCCGATATTTTCGCCAAGCTACCGAAGAAGGAAGACCCCATTCAACTATGAAATTTGCTCGAATTACCAACTCAAGTTTAAGGGGGATGTTGAAAATATAAACTTGATTTGGGCCTAGAATTATTAAGAGGTGGATTTAACAAATTAAGAGCTATATTGTAAGAAGTGAGTTATATAATCAGGGGCGGATCTAGTACAGGGCCCGATGGATCCGCCCCTGTATATAATAAAAACCTATTCCTCTTAAACACTAGCCTTAAATATTAAGTTTCTCACTTCCTATCAAAGTCCTAATTTTCAACAAACTGGTATCAGAGCACTTCTATTTCCAACAGTGCGGTAGGGTTTCAACGAGCCTCGCATGCATGTCTCGTTCTTGTGGGGTAAAAAAGTAGTGGCTTGTTCCATTGGTAGCATCATTCAATCGAGGCTTTTCGACCTAGCTTCTTAATACCAACTGTGTTTTGTGTCACCCAACCCAGATCGTCTTTGGGAAACTGTGAAACAACAACAAATGCTAGACCAAAATCACGCCTTATAGAGTCGTCGATATGATTTATTTGAATATATAATTGATAACCCTGCATCAAGTAAATTAAACCCAAGTGTGCAGATTTCACAACTGGAGCCAAGTATTGGAATAAACAAGAGAGTTGTTTTGTGAATACATACCCAACCGGAAAAAAAAAAAAAGAAAAACAGGAGTATACTCGCAAACCACTTTTGAATAGGGGTGGGCGTTCGGGTTCGGGTAGTTCGGGTTGGGTAATTCAGGTTATTTATCGGGTATCGTGTCCGAATTATTAATCGGATCAGATATCGGGTAGTAATTTACTAACCGGAAGCGGTTATTCGGTACCCGACATTATTTTTAAAAATATATTAGTTTTTATACATAAACATTAAAAAAATATAATTGCATATCTAATATGAATATCTAACGTTAGTGGTGTTAAAGTTTTACGGCCTTGACTTACCTACCAAAGTGGGTATAATCCAACTCCTATTAAAAAAATAACATGTGTAATTTTTATTTAGTGAAACACGTGTGTGGTGTTTTAACATAGTGGGGGTAGGGTGTAATGTGTAACTTTTATTAAGTGAAACACGTATGTGATGTTTTAACATAGTGGGGTAGGGTGTAATGTGCCACGTGTCATTTTCTGAGCGGTGTTGGGTATTAGGTGTAATGTGCCACGTGTCATTTTTCTGAGCGGAGTTGGGTTATACCCAATTGGGTAGGAAAGGCAAAACCAACTTTCAAATAATATTTCGATTGATTTCTTATTTAAATTGCATTTAACATGTGATATTTTATTATCAATGCATAAATCATTATAAAAATTTAAAATATATTCTCAAAATTTTATAAATTAAATGTAAGAATATGTACATATTATATTTATTTAAATAAAGCATCCAAATATTTTAAGTGATATTTATTATGTAGCATGAATATTTTGATATGTTTTGCATTATCAGATTTTGTCATATTTTTTCAACTCAAAATCGGATATCCGACGTCTGGTACCCGAACCCGATGTATATCCGACAAGCGGGTACCCGCCGTTAATCGGGTCGGGTAGTGAAAATCTTAATCCGAACCCGAACTACCCGATACCCGACTATCCGACCCGATGTCCACCCCTACTTCGGAATACAAGTTATCTTGAATTAGGAGAAGCATTCCATCAAATCGGTAGTGGGGATAAATTATATAAATGGAGCCTTAATGAAAAGCCAAAGTAATTCCTCGGATCGGACCAAATCGGTCTATAAATGGAGCCCGCCTTATATGGAAAACCAAAGTAATTCCTGCACGAAGTAACTTCCGATCCTCTTGTTCTAGAAGCCACAACGGCCCCCAGTAGCTTTAGTAGCAGCAAGCTCAAGAAGAACCAGGCTGGAGGAGAATTATTATAGAGAAGGAGATTGCCTTCAGCTTATCCAACTAATGAATGCTCCAAGTGGTCCGAAGCGTTATTAGGGACTGTTTATTTGGGTATGGATTTTGATTCGGTGGTTTTCTCTTTTGCAAAGAGCAGGCATATAGCTAAGAGTCTAGGGTCTAGAGAAAAGGCTACCCAATTCTGTTGGCACTTGGCAGATTGCCAGCAATAACATATTCTATGTATATTTTTTTTTTTCCAAAACGATAGCTTTAATATCGTGAACATAAATACACGAGCTAAATTACCCCAAAGGTGTCTCCGGTAACATTATCCCGGAAGAGAAACAAAGGTTGACACGGAACAACAAAACCCAACAACAATGAAAAACCGACAGAAAGAGCTCCTAACCCATGCGTCAGTGAGAGATGAGCTCCCAACTCGGGAGACTCGTGGGAGGACCGCAGGAAACGGCACCCGCGGCGGAGGTGGAGATGGAGGTGGCGCAGGTACGACATGGGCGGGAAGTGGCACATCATCAGCCACGGGGGTGGAGGTGCGCGACAGCTGCACCGGCGGGGGAGGTGGAGGTGGCGCAGCCGCAGCACCTGCGGAGGTGGAGGCAGAGCGTGTAGGCGGCAGTCGACGAATAGTTTTTCTTTTTTCTTTTTTTAAATAAAAACTGAAAATATTGAAGTGAAGAAAAGGAGAAAGAACGGGTCCCCACCTCCATTAATGAAGGTGGGGAGAAACCCATCTTTTTTATTGCGGCTGCGCGAGAGAGAATAACATATTCTACGTTAAAGAAAAAGAACACAAACACAAGTTCGACATAAGGCTGTATCTAATTATTTATTAAATACCAAACAACACGGTAATATCAACTATAACATAGTTTCAGCACGCAGCACCCTTACATAAAAACAAGGATGGTGAGCAGCACCCTTACATAAAAAACAAGGGAGGGTTTTGTTATCATTATACGATGATACCCTGAAAGCATAATAAAGGCTGCATTCTTGTGATCAGAATACCATCGGGGAGAACAAAAACGAGAAAAGAAAAAGGTAATTAAAACGAGGCGTCGACCTGCTTTCATGGGTGGTGGTTGTTATTTGTCTTCAATCAAAGAAGTCAAACCGCCAGTCACGGATTTCACTCCCTTAGGCCTTGTAATGATCTCTGGCGGCTCCCATTTCTTCACCATTGTCGTCGCCTCGCCTTCTTTACATGAACTCTGCTTGCTATGACTGTTATTGGTGATCTCTATCTCACCTTTTGATTTTCCTATGGTTGTTATCACTGCAATCACTTGAGGGCTGTCGTCGGTAATAGGTGGTGGCTTGATTTGAGGCGACAACCACTTCAGTTTGACGTACTCTGCCTTCCGCCAAGGAGGCATAGACATTCCTTTCTTCTTTAGGCTCTGTTTGGCTGCTTCACAAGCCAAGTCGACCATCTTCTCCAAACGATCTGATGTTCCCACAAATATGCTTGGGAGAGTTTGCAGGATTGTTTTGTAAGCCTTTGTGGGTCTTGCAATTTCAAACTCTGATCTGAAATCTATGTCGATTATGATCCTCTCACAGCCTTCAGTGGTCACATCCAAGTACTCGTACTCCCCTTCACATAACCAAACAATCGCTCATTAGCTTCAGGAAAGCATCATAGACATTAACTGAAACTAATGACTACTCCATATTCTCTCCGAGCTTAATCTTCAAAATAACGAAACATCTTAAGAATAAAATTTTCAACATTGCGAAACGCTAACGGAGTAATAATATCAGTCTCAATAAACACCTACCCCAAACTCAAGACTGATTACTCCCAATAGGTTTGTTTCTGATCGCCACCAACATATGTTGCAACGCAAACAAAAGCTAATGAAAAGAACAATCGAATCAACACATATATTTACCAGCTGGAAACATGGGAGATTTGTCCCATTTTGATTTGCACACAGAAGCATTATATCCATTCGCTACAAGTCCATTAACAACGCTTTCCTTGCAAAACCCGTCTTTTCTCTTGTTTTTCTCAACTATCTTCGAAACATCCGCTAATATATTTCTCTCTGAAACGTTCGCACATGGTGCCAAACTCTGCCCATACCGGAAAAGGAAAAAAATAGAGAAAAAATTAACGTTGCCGTTCTCAACTCTTTGGTTCACGAGTAATTTGGCGATATTCAAATCGTGCCAACTGTTTATCAGACAACAATTTCATTTAACGAAACAAGATCAAACGGCTTCACGTCTCTTGGGATTAACATAAAACATAGAACGGGTTTCAGTCAACAATACAAAAACAAAAAAAAAACTGGCACCTTCAAAGCGTCGCAATACGATTCCAGTGAATTAGATAGTGGTGAATCGTAGAATTCCCATTCATCGTCCGAACTTACAGAAGCGGTTCCATTAAAGCAGTTGCACCTGTTTTTCCCGCACCTCTGTTTCTCGTTGTTGCTCTCTTCAATATAATTCTGAACCATCTTAGCCAAACAAAGAGAGCTGGGCTCGAACTCTTGGTCGGATTCAGACGTCAACGCTGGTTTGAACTGGTGAGCCGCCGGAGACCTTCGATGTCGATCAAAAAGCCTTCTTACCCGAGAACTGAAGAGCGGTTTGCTCACCACCTGCTCGGCCTTTGGCTCGGGGAAATCCAACGGTTGAATTTTCATCTGGTTAGGCATTAAAATTGATAACTGTTCTTTGCTTTTCAGTTACCAGCAGTCATTCGCAGTCGAGTACAGTCAACTCGATACTATCTATCGAATGAAATTTCATGGAAATATAAGAAGAAGGTGACTTCGCAAAAAGTAACGATCAAAGGAAAAAAGAAAGAAAGGAGAGTCAAGTGAAGGAAAGGGAAAATAGAAAACTGGTTGTGTTTTTTACAGTTCATCAAGGAAAATCGAGAGATGAACAAAAAAGAGGCATATGCCTAGGAAAACCACTGAAACTAACCGATCTGCAGAGCAAAAAAAAAAATCTCTAGACCTCATCAACAGTACAGCTTGCTTTGATCAAAGGTAATAATGATTGTGATAATCCATAGCCTTAAGAAAAACTCATCAAAGCATGGAATAACTTCGAAGACCTGCTACGAGCAATTAAAGAAACATCGAAGAAAGAAAAAGAAAAAAGGAAACCCTTGCTTATGCTTAAAGCTTTCAAACACGCATCATTTCCCTGATCAGAGATACAACGAATGCAAGGAAGAAAAAGACGAAGACATCAACATCACGTCAACCCTCCTATAGTCGGAAAACGAGCGACGACGATCGAACACCAACGCCCTCATTTCGTTTGGAAACAAAACAAAACGAGAGAAGGGAAAAAGAGAAAATCAAAAAGGGCTAAAAAAGGCCTAACAGAGGACACGTTAAGTATGTGAAGTGAAGTGTGAACTCTCACTCACTGTTGTAGAGGGTTATCGAGGGCAGTCTTGAGAAACAAAGGAACTCATTGCCACGTCACGTCATACGTGGCTGTGTTTAGCTGTTACAAGTCGCAAGGTGGGGTTCGTAAGATGCGGTCACGTGCGGCCACGTATGTTTGGGACACGCGCTTGGTGTATACCCTGTTTGGTGAAGTGTCTATAATACCCCAAAGGCTCTTTGAAGTTTCGATCCTATCTCGACAAACCTGCTTTGTGCGAGTGAGACCAAATCCACCAAATCTAGTGCCACACTCCTTTTAATTTACTAGAATATTTTTTGATGCGGCCTAACTCGTTCCCGTTCAAGTTAATCAGTCCTTCACAATCTCTCGAATTTTTTCCCTCACAGAACTTTCGTATTTAGTGTGCTTAAGCGTATTTGTTTACTTCGTTTGAGTTAATAAAGCAAACAACAGCAGAGTTACGAGCAGAAGCCAACCGTTTTTTTTTACTCCCGAAAGATTACAAGGACTCACAAGAACTATATAAAGATTACAGCACTATCTCGGTGCCTAAAGGCAACATAAACTATATAAAGACTTCATCAAGCCTTCAGATCGGCTAAGGAAGAACGGGCTGATACTGCTCCGGGGAGGTTCCATTGCGGATTGGAACCGCCAGGCCATTAGGCAGTTTCTTGATTTGCTCAGGGAAAGCTTTCGGCCAGGCTGATTCTTGTACTGCTTCCAGGCCAGACCAAACTGCCCTGGTCACTTCTCGCCAGGCTAGGCCAAAGCGCCCTAGAAACTGTCCGCAATTGCTCGCCGGGCCAGGCCGGCCGAGCCATCTTGGAACTTGGCCAAGAATGTCGCCCGCATGGTTTAGGCGCTACACCAAGCCAACACCAATGTCCCGCGCATCATGTCTTTAGTGCGCGCGCGTCCCGCCCAAGGGTCCCACACGTCGCGCATGAGTCCTGCACATGTCTGTCCGAGTGCCGCGTGCCGCGCGCGTTCATGCCAACTTTGTGCCTTTGTGCTGCGCGCAGTGCCTACTCTACGCGCGCTGATGTTGAGTGCCTTGCGCGTCCCGCGCACACGTGACTCGCCCATCGTGGTCAGGCCAGCGTGCAGTGCCGCGCTTGTTGCCCTGCCTTGCCCGTGCGCAGTGCGCTGCGCGGCTGTGTCTTCGCAAGGCCTGGCCAGGCACTGAACAGGCGGGCGTCCCACCAAACAAACGCCCCCATATGCGTGGCACGTGCGCTATTAGCCGAAGGTGACATGCGGCCACGTCATCTCCCAAAGGGGTCTAACAACTAGCTTTTATCGAATTTGACATAATTAGCCTTCGATTCATTCAAATGAAAAAGATTCATCTATTGGATCAAACCATTCAATTTTCTGCGTGAAACGTTTCTTCGATTCCCACCGCTTCAGATATGAGGGATCACGCGTCAACGAGGTGACATGAATGCGTGAAGCAAAGTGTATAATAGTTTCGAATAAATAGTTTAGTTTTGTATATGTAACGGTTACAGTTTAGGCCTTTGTTAAATATCTAGGCTTATTTTAAATTTCAATTAATATAAAGGGTGGTTTAAAAAATTATTAATAAAATAGGGCAAAGCGTGGCCTTTGGCCACGACGTCGCACCTATTGCATGCGAGTGAGGCTTTGGCATTTTTTTTTTTATTTAAGTGGGGGCGGCATTCTCTCTCTCTTCTTTTATTATAACTTATTTTATGTTTCTTAATTATATAATCCATCTAATTATAAAATTATCGTTATTTCATGTGATTTACATAATAAAAATTAATAAACGTGATAGAATAGTCATTTACCTTTTATTTATATTGCGTAAACGTGTGTTATCAGATGTTATTTACCCAAATTAGCTCGAATATCTTACACTTTGGCGCATATTTCTTGACTTGCGGATATCCGAGGAAAATTGTTCAGAAATGAACTTTTGGATAGATCAATAACTATCTCGACAACAAACGAATACACATCTTGGATACTAAGAAGATGAATCAGAAGCTAGGAGTTCACGATGAAGTCTTCTGTCACTATGACATGAATGACGGGTGCCAAGCTGAAGAGTTCCAACTCAGTGATGTCCTTCGCACACTCTGGAATACCCGCAGCAAGCCCCGTTTCTCCAATGGCGAAGCCCTGAATCAGTTACCCATAGACTATTTTTTCCTGCATAAGGTTCTCAACATGACACTGTGGAGCGCAAAGATTGGTAGAGGAGGCCACTCAATCACTATGAACTTCATAAGTACATTTGCGGTATATATGAAATCTCAGAACCGGAAGTTCAACCTCGGCTATGTTATCATGAAATTTATGATCCAAGCCATTGAGAACATTGACATCGCACTGCCATATGGGATGCTCACTCACTTGTTTGAGTGTGAAGGAATGTCCTTGCCGCCAGCGTGGGAAGAGAAGGCCAGACATGTTGTCGATCTGATAACCCTGAAGCGAATGGGATAACATCACTCAAAAAATGGATGGCTCAAGGCCAGAGAGAAGAAGTCAGTGGAGAGTGCCCAGAAGAGGTCTGTCGCGAAACGAAAAGGAAAGGTGATGAACTGAGCGAAGAAGACGAAGATGCATAAGAACTCAGCGTCGATAAGGAAAGAACTTCAGCAATACGCCACGATATATCTTATATCAAGGCTGACAACCAAAAGCGCTTTAGGAAGATCAAGGAGCAATATACCGAACCGTCGCTAAAGTTGTCCAAGCTTGCCACGTTAATGAAGAAATCCTTTCCTAAATCCGTAGAATCCGAAGATTCCTCAAGCCAGTAGGCTGTCCTTTGCTCTGATCCTAGATTCCCCTAGGATATATCTCTTCTATTCTGTTCTGCCAGTGTGGTTCTTAGGTATCTCCCCTTTTTTTATGATAAAGGGGGAGTAAGGTAAGTTTAGAAGTTTGTCATTTTTTGTCGTCTAAGTGTGTGGGAGTAGTGTTTGGATTGGAAGTTTACGGTTAGGGAAGCTCGTGGAACCCTTAATATATAATATTTGCACGTTTATGATATATCTGAAATGCTCTGATACTGCGATGTGGTGATATTATGGTCTGATATAGTGATGCTCTAATACTTATCTCCGCTAATTAACTTTTGTGAGATTTCTTAATAAGTGATAAGTGCCTACTGCGATGATTATCTGCTACTTGAATCATGTTTGGAAAATGCGGACTTAGGCAGGAGGAGCACGCTTACGGGTAACTTCGAAATTCTCCACTCAAGATATATCTTTGAGTATGACATGGGATATCTATACTTAGGCAGAGTGAGCAAATATGTACTATCTGTGATTATGAAATATCATATACTCTACTTTGTGATTATGGAACATTTAGACATATGCGCTAGGACTTGTGCGATCGAATATGCTTACATGCTTCCGTGCCGCATCAACTACATGTCATCATCAGAAAGGGGGAGAATGTTGACCTTTTTGGTCCATGAGCATTAGAATGTTTTGATGAACTATGCAATTGAATGACATTAGGTCTATAAATTAAGCAATTCGACTTGTGTGTAATATAGTTTCTAAATGCATACTAATATTCGAATATACATTGATAGATGAGCTATGAAATGACTAATTATCGAATATTTGACTCACATGTGCTTCAATGATTATTTGGTGAACTATGTGATCGCATGTTATAAATGTCTCACAAGCTAGGATATATTGGGCTATGGATATTGTGGCGACCCTCACTTTCTAATACTAATTATGGCGGATTTTCGCAATGTAAGTCGCGGGAGACCCGTCTAATAAAGAAAACATTTTTTAAATAAATAAAATATATTACATTAAAATATTCGTCTAAATAGTCATCACTATACACGTGCCGTAGCACCAAAATGACCAAACATCAAAATCCTAACGTCGCTCCACAGGTCGCATCCATGTACAGCCTCGCCCTCAAAAGTCCATGGAGCACCCCGTCACCCGCCTTAGCCTCGATGCGCACCAGCGTCGGGCTCGGTACGTACAACACGTAAAACCCTGAAAAGGATGCACCCTAATTCTTATTTCTACCCTTAAATCACGTGAAGTACTAAATATAAATGCTTAAAATTAATTTACAAACTTTAGATAAACTATACCTTCTTAAACTGAAGTTCTCGTTCTTGGTATATGCTTCCCTTTCTTTGGCTTTGTGGTTCAAACTATTTCTCTTTTCCTAGGGTTTCTTACTTAATGAACTTATGTTATGAAGGTGCTTAGATAAACATTGGCTATCGTAAACGTTGTGATGGGAATAGGTGGCGTGAGTTTGCCTTAAGGCTAAGTAATCTTTATTTCCAATATTTATCTCTAACCTTTGGGCTTAGATTCGAATTTAAAAAAAGCCCAATTCTATTCTTGCTAGTTCTTAATAATTAAAATTGCATAATTCGAATTCTTTAATTTCTTATATCCAAACTATCAAAATTCTTCCTACCAACATTATCTCCCTTACGTGAAATTATTTCTAAGTCTCAACTCAATTTTCTACCCAGTCAGTTGTCTTGATAATACGTAAGCATATATTCGATATCACACATAGCATGAAATCATATAAGCACATAGGCATCAAAACACATAATCACGTAATTTGCACATACATTCACAGATTAGCATGTTCCTAAAATTCGGGGTATTACATCCTCTCCCTTAAAAGAATTTTGCTCCCGAAATTCGCCGACTGGTGTACTCGGGGTAAAGACCTATTTCACATCTCAAGTGATTTCTTCACTCGGCGAACTTTGTCAACTTACACAACTTACTTCATGTAAGTTGGGGATAAGCTTCAGAATTTCGAAATACTTCGGTACTAGAATTAGGTTTAGATTCGGAGTCGATCATGTAAACATGTGATGCAAAGATCACTTGATCTAAACGTGGGTATACTTAAGATATTTAGCTCACCAGTCGCCATCATAGGGTTTGGTTCCTCCTCTTCATTAGTTAGCGCAAATACTCGAGCCGTGACTGGGACCAATGGTGGTCGCACTACCGGTGGAACTGGATTTTGGGATAGGTTTACTCGACAAGCTCGGGCAAAATTTCTCAGTTGTCCACATCGGAAGCATTGGGGATCAGTTCTAGGTCCTGGGCCATGGCAAATACCCGGATGGTATCGCCCACATTGATGGCACTGAGGATACATTACAGGTCGAATAGGAAAATTGGTCGGTCCCAATTTCGGCCTCGGTTGTTGGTTTGGTTGTCTCAAATATCTACCTTGATTATTGTTGGGGCTTCCTTCGAAGTGTTGTTGCTTTCGATCGCCTCTGCCCCTGGTGATTTTCAGTTTTCTTCTTTGCTTCCTGGGCCGCCAAAATTTGGGCCTCCGCCTGCTCTGCGACAAGTGCTTGCTCTGCTACTTGAGCGAATGTCAAATCTCGCGTCCCTACCATGCTCACGTCTCGGTAGATCTCGAGTTTGAGACCTACCTGGAATCTCCCTATCTTCAAAGCATTAGTCGCCACCATGTGTAGGGCGAAGCGGGCTAACTTTTCAAAATTGCGGATATATTCCGCGATAGGTTTTTTGCGTTGTTTGAGGTTGATGAATTCATTCAGCTTTTGAGTTCGATCGTGGGTCGTGAAGTACTTATCATAGCAGTTCCTTAAATCGTTCCCACGCCATAGTTATTGGATCTTATAGGATCTTGATTGTGTCCCACCAAAACCTAGTATTTCCTCGGAGCATAGAAACGGCACATAACACCTTTTCATCCTCGGATACACGGCAGTACAAGAACATGTCTTCTACGGTATGTAACCAATCCTCTGCCATCGTAGGATCGGCAGCGTCCGCAAATGTCGGGGGATTCAGTTTACGAAATCGCTCTCCTATGATCTCTAATGCTTCGGCTGTGGAGACTGACGAAGCTCAGAAGAATTTTGATTACGGATAAGCTCATTGACCTGATCCGATTGTCGTTGGATCAACTCGGTAAGTCGCAAAATAATTGAGTCCCGTTCAGTGGTAGGGGACTCGGGTTCGGTCCTACGACTAGTCTCGCCCACTTCTCCACGTCCTTTCGGCATCTTATGATCTATAATTAGTCACGTAAAAAAAAGCACATTATCGTAATCATTTATTCACATCAAACCTTAAAACTTACAGGCAAAGCTGATCCTCCAGGCTTTTTAGCGGCCGTACATGGACAACCTCGCCCTCAAAAAGTCCATGGAGCACCGTCGTCTGCCCGCCTTAGCCTCGACACGCACCAGCGTCGGGCTCGGTACGTAAAACACGTAAAACCCTGAAAAGGATACACCTTAATTCTTATTCTACCCTTAAATCACGTGAAGTATTAAATATAATGCTTAAAATTAATTTACAAACTTTAGATAAACTATACCTTCTTAAATTGAAGTTCTCGTTCTTGGTATATGCTTCCATTTCTTTGGCTTTGTGGTTCAATATTTCTCTTTTCTTAGGGTTTCTTACTTAATGAACTTATGTTATGAAGGCGTTTAGATAAACATTGGCTACCGAAAACGTTGTTGATGGGACATTAGGTGACGTGAGTTTCCCTTAAGGCTAAGTAATCTTTATTTCCAATATTTATCTCTAAAATTTGGGCTTAGATTCAAATTTAAACATAGCCCAATCCTATTCTTACTAGTTCTTAATAATTAAAATTGCATAATTCGAATTCTTTAATTTCTTATATCCAAATAAATCAAAAATCCTCCTACCAACATTATCTACCTTACGTGAAATTATTTCTAAGTCTCAACCCAATTTCTACCCAGTCAGTTGTCCTGATAGTACGTAAGAATATATTCGATATCACATATAGCACGAAATCATATAAGCACATAGTCATAAAACACATAATCACGTAATTTGCAATAAATTCACATATTACCATGTTTCTAAAATTTGGGGTACTACGGATATACTGTACTATTTATGACAATAACGTGTGAGATATCCTACTGGGTTATATATGGAAATATGTTGTCTAAATATGGAATGTGATATACCTGTTGAGAATCGTTTATTCCTGGATGAAAATCACATCGAGAATCTTTGGCATGCATCCCACTGATTTTATTGTGAAATATCGATTATATTTTGGAATGATTTGATTGATTGACTTTGTGGATAAGATGCTAATATATATGGTATGTGATGAAACAGATGATCTCTGATATATGGAAAGTTATGTCATAATAAGTTAATTCGAGAATTATGTGATCTGATCTATGTGCTAAATATGGGAAATATATTGATGAAATGTTATCTTATGTCCTAAACATGGAAAATAAATCTGTATTGATTTATTCTATAAAATGATAACATGAAATCATATATGGTAAATGTTGTTATGGAAATTATCACACGAAATGTTTGATTATGCCTTGGCTTCGAATCTGAGCATTTATGTGGATTATAATCATCTATATTGAGCTTATGACCGTTTCGAACAATTATTATTGGCATGATTTCCATGGCAAGTTGACTTCTCGATTTGACATGGATTATGTGCTCAATTGGTTATTGATCTCTTGATAAAGTTTCCATGTTAGTGTTGGTTGAAAAGGCTATATGTATGAGCAACACTTCATTGAAATCGAGTGCTTAAAATTTACGAACGGACGAATATTAGCGTTTTGAGCAAAAACACTATAGAGAGATATCTGAGCATTCACTTGTGATAGCTTTCTGCCTACCTGAGCGATCACTTGCGAAGTACTGACTGTACTGAGATATTCCAAACTTCCCACCACATTCTATCTTCGCACGTGAGCAATAGGAGGCAAGGTCGACGTTCACGCACACGTGAAGGGAATAACGAGTTTCGGGGGCCCTTCAGTAGCGAGCTGTGTTCTGTCAGGAATTGGAGATTCCCATAAACGAAAATCGGGGTGTGGTAACCTAGTGTGTCTAGTGTTCGACTTGTTTCATTTGTGTATTGGGCCAA
The DNA here is from genome assembly GCA_027422505.1 of Craterostigma plantagineum. Classification (NCBI taxonomy): domain Eukaryota; kingdom Viridiplantae; phylum Streptophyta; class Magnoliopsida; order Lamiales; family Linderniaceae; genus Craterostigma; species Craterostigma plantagineum. The sequence continues at coordinate 20,911 of JAPQWV010000104.1, forward strand.
TCAATTAGTTTGTAACCCAACTACGGTGCATTATAGTGATTTCCAATTGGAGATATAACATCTATAAAAATCATGTATTGCATTTACTTTACAGTTATTTCCTTCTGCAGTGAGACAGAAGCAATCATCACAAGCATAAAGGCATCTCTAAGTCAGGATTTTTGAAAAGAAGAAACATAATTTTCTATAAGTCTAATTCACCCCTCCCCTCTTAGGCACATTTATATCTTAAAAAAACAATCAAGGCAAGAAGGAGAAGCTTCAGGTGGGCCACAAAATAATCTGCAGCTCAAGGAAGCCGATCAAAAAAAGTCCAGAACATTTTTAAAAGAAGAGGGTGGTTTTATAGAGTTGTTGTACACTGGAAGAGTTCCGGTTGGTATCAACGTTTTAACAGATGAGAGATTAGAACGGCTTGGCGGGAAATTCAAGTAGCCTAGCAATCTTGCTGTATTTCTCTCAAGAAGATCATCATATAGAGAATGAATATAGTAGTAGCTCGTTTGATCGTGGATGTAGGATGATTAATCCGAACCACGTTAAATAATCGTGTTCAAACATCATTTTCTTGATCCAATTTTGTTAAGAATGGATTTGATGCAGTTCGGTTGTGTCATGAGAGGCTACATCATCACTGTTGTTGAGTCGCCATAATTTTTTAGATTATTGTAGTATCTCTAAAAATGATAAAGTAAGAAGACCAAGGTTGATGCGCGAAGAATCCTTCACTGCCTTAAAAAGCTATTCAAGTACTTTCTTGTAGCTTCCAAGGGTTCAACAACCTCTTACAATAATCATTTCATGGGGTAGAGTATTATAGATGTGATCAAACAACTCAAGAGGCTCTCATTTAAGAGCAATTTTCATGATAATAAAAGCCTCTTCACGATGCTCTTCTAAGTATCATATTCATGTCCTTTTAAGACTAATAATCATGCTCTTATTGATGTTATTTTAGAACCATTTTCATAGTTTTTAAGAGATATAAAACTCAAGAGTCATACACCAATTTTTTACAACAATCAAATGCACATTAAATAATATTTCTAACATAATGTGTTTCTGTAACTTATAGAAAGAGTCGAATGAGAACTCACAAAGAAGAGAATCTTGAAACGATGTGCGTCGCGTTTACTAGTCACGATGGGCTTGAAAAGCCAACTAAATCAATGGATTTGCCAGTCCAGGATTAGCCCGAAGGAGTGAGTCTACGGCATGGAAAGATATCTCCATTATTACATTTTCGCATTTTAGATCTACTTAATTAACGAAATTATGGCAAGTATCTTTTTATTAATAGATCGCCCATTTCACATAGCGTCGAAAATATTTTTTAGTTGACCCAGCTTAACGATTCCTTTGATTTAGATTGGATCCTCTGTTCCATATTAATATTCCACCAACCGAATTGCGACAAGTGTACAATTGGTCAACTGAGTAACATTTTTTGAAAAATGGTTGGTGGAACACTGAGGTGGAACACCGTTGTGGCACAGACAATCCGAAACTCCTTTGATTTACTTTACTAAATTCCAGCTTACTAGAAAGTAAATTGATTTCAATTGAATTCTTGGTCGGAAAATTAAGGAAGTCACCAAAATGCGAATATATTTATGTATGTGTGATAAAAACAAGAATAGTGCATGTGCTTTGTTTAACAAACAATGAATGAATGATGTCCAAATCGAATCTCGATGGAAAAAGGGAAAAAAAAAAGTTGGTTGATGCTAAATAAAATATGCTGCCTCGTGCTTCTTTAGTGACCTCTCACTACCACCGGATTTATCTCCTCTGGTCTGGGGCCCATTATTCTGAGCAAGCTGTTAGGACATGGGGGCCTTAGTTAGCAATTAAAATATGTTTTCCAGCCTTAAGCTCAACGACATTTCAGATGTGATACGGACTAGAATAGATGGGCCGAAAAACAAATAATAAAAGAGGCCCAGTAAGCCCATGAAGAGGAAGAGCCCAGAATGAAGTATAGAATCGAACCTGGGAGAAAGAACCTGCGAAGGTCCCCCGGATATAGGCATTATCCGGACAAAGGAGGGAAGGCTTTTGGGTACTTCAGGACGATGGGACATCAGAAAAGAGGAAAGGAAGTCACAGAGACACGTGTCGACCATGGATGGGGCAGTGTCACTGTGGGAAAAGCTGTAGCCACTTGCAGACTGTCATTCAGTCAACATTCGTCACTGTTCATTGTACCATACCAGTCACGTCCCCTGAAATCCTGGGATATTACTTGGGCTGTTGGGAGCTGCTATAAAAGGAGGGACTTAGCCATTTCTCACAACAACGATTACCATTCCAACATCTTTCCACACACGAAAAACAACTTCTCTCTCACTGTAATAATTCCTTTCCAGTAGATCTTTCAAGATGTATGAGCGAAAGTGAGTTATGAGTGTGTAAATCCTCTAAGTATAGTGAAGCCCCGTTTTAGAGCGCCCGTGGACGTAGGATCTGCAAAGATCCGAACCACGTAATTCTGGTGTTATTTCGTTTATGTTCAAACAGGTCCCCTACGTTCCTTCAAACAGGTCCCCCGCGCTCCAAACACGTTCAAACAGGTCCCAGCACCTCTCAACATCCCAGACAGGTCCCCGACGTACCAAATATGCCACCGACAGGTCCTCATCACGTCCCAACAGGTTCCCCTACGTCCCAGACAGGTCCCCGACGTACCAAATATGCCACCGACAGGTCCTCATCACGTCCCAACAGGTTCCCCTACGTTCCAGACAGGTCTCCAATACGGCCCTATGTCCCAAATAGGTCCCCAATACGTCCCCCATAAGTCCCAAACACGTCCCCTTCAATCTCTCTCTCAATAAGCACCTTACGCACATAACCATATCGCTTCCCCGGCTATATAAATTCCCATTTCCCACACATATAAATCCTGTTGATTGGGTTTGCCCCATATCAAATGGCGCCGTCTGTGGGAAATTCCGAGTTGAAGGCGTGAGTAATTTTGCCTATGTTGTGCGGAGTTGTGCTTAACGTCTTCTATTTCTCTTTTCCTCTCCTTATTTCTACTGGGACGAGACAAAAATGCAAAAAGCTGAGGGAAGAAGACTCCCTCTGCCGAAGAGTTTGGACCTACAACCCATAGGAGATGTCAAAGCGCAACTGAAGCTCCTGAGATGTAATACCATGTGCACCACCTTGACCGAGAGGAGGAAAGGATGAAGACCCGAAGCTCCCCCTTCGGGACCTAAGAGCCCAGCTCCCCGCTGGTCAGAAGACCCGAAGCTCCGTCTTCGGGACCTCCCAGCTCCACGCTGGTAAGAAAATCCAAAGCCCCGCCTTCTGGACCTCCAAGCTCCTCGCTAGCACGCGAAAATCCGTGGGACCTAGGAGCCAATCCCCATACTGATGTACGAAGAGCCACAGGAGATCAGAGTCTAGCTCCGCGCGAGCATACGAAGGTCCATGGACCTAGGAGACATCCCACGCTGATAAGGCCCTTGGCCAGAATTCCAGGACCCTTTGAATTTTATTCTCATTTATATACCATATGATAATATGACCATAATACTAACAATTTTTGTCTCTTGAAGGATAAAGTTGAATGATTCATTATGAAGGAAAATCTGAGGGAGGTCACTGATCATGGCCCAGTGCAAGATCTGAAGGTGGGTGAGAAGGAGTCTGTAGGAACTGGGCAGACTAAAGGTAGATAACGTCCACCTCTCCCAGATGGGGGTCAGTTCCAGTCAGGACTCAGGTCCCTGTCATAGTGGGAGCGCGAGGCACTGGGAACTTCGATGGCACACAGAGCCCGAATCATACGCCTGAGCATCTCAAGGACTTAGAGTTCCAGCCCCACGCTGGCTAGAAGACCTGAAGCTCCCCTTCAGGACCTAAGGCCCAGCTCCGCGCTGGCACGAAGACCCGAAGCTCCGAATTCGGGACCTTCCAGCTCCACACTGGCTAGAAGACCTGAAAGCCCAGCTCCGCGCTGGCACGAAGACCCGAAGCTCCGAATTCGGGACCTTCCAGCTCCACGCTGGCTAGAAGACCTGAAGCTTCCCCTTCAGGACCTAAAGCCCAGCTCCGCGCTGGCACGAAGACCCGAAGCTCCGAATTCGGGACCTTCCAGCTCCGCGCTGGCTAGAAGACCTGAAGCTCCCCCTTCAGGACCTAAAGCCCAGCCCCGCGCTGGCACGAAGATCCGAAGCTCCGAATTCGGGACCTTCCAGCTCCGTGCTGGCTAGAAGACCTGAAGCTCCCCCTTCAGGACCTAAAGCCCAGCTCCGCGCTGGCACAAAGATCCGAAGCTCCGAATTCGGGACCTTCCAGCTCCCCGCTGGCTAGAAGACCTGAAAGCCCAGCTCCGCGCTGGCACGAAGACCCGAAGCTCCGAATTCGGGACCTTCCAGCTCCGCGCTGGCTAGAAAATCCGAAGCTCCCCTTCGCGACCTACAAGCCCAGCTCCGCGCTGGCGTGAGAAGACTTAATCATCCAATAGGGATCTTCGGGGACCAGCTCCACACTAGAAACGAAGGAAGGGCGAGATGAACCACTCGACCCCATGTGACGCACGAAAGATCCACCTGCTGGATTGGGACCTATAACTATAGATCTCCATTGGTATAAGAAAACCACCAAAAGGGATTTGTGAAGACCAGCTCCGCTGGAAACAGAGACGCGAGCCGTGAGTCCGAAATGTCCAAGTCCCATGCACCGTTTTGCATACGAAGGTTCGCTTTTGAGGACCTCCAAACCAGCTCCATATAAGGGCAAGAAACTGGTCCTTCTGTTAGGGACCTACTATATCAGCTCCATAAAAGATCCGAGATGCTTCTATGAGAAGATCCTTTTCGCCCACAAGTCAAGACAGTTCAACAGCTGTTGTAGCTAGTTCCCAATTCCACTCAGAAGGAGAAAAGGGACCTCCGCGCATACATCAGCAGGTCCAACATTACGACCTTGGGGATGCCCACTACCATCTTCTCCACAACAAATGAGCGCACCAACTAATGGCCCCCACGATGGGAGCTCGCTGTCCCAAGAGCCCCCTCACACTTCCATGGAAGACCACCTCAACCTTGGGATTGGGAGCTGTTGGGATCTCCCCTTGGGATCTCGCAGAACCTCATATCGTCATGAAACAACACCAAGGAGATCCTGACTAAGCCAGGAGACATCCCACGTTAATAAGGCCCTCGAGGCTCGTCCGCACAGTCGCCTCAAAGGAGTTTGCTGCCAAAGTTCTGTTTCAGGTCCCAAAGCAAAATCCAGAGGATCTACCTCGAACCAGGACAAACCATCCCCACCACTTTCAAACAAAGGAACTCCGCCATTGCCTAGGGCCCCCATTCCCATTATAGTGGGAAGTCCTAATGGAGGATATTCTAAACAGGCCAGGAAGACATCGGCTAGAGTGTCGAAATATGTACGAAGTAAAAGCCCAGCTTGGCGCTGGAGCGAAGACTAGGAGCTCCGCCTTCGGAACCTAAGAGTCCAGCTCCCCGCTAAAGATCCAAGCACCTCCTTGGGACCTAAAAGCCCAGTTCCATGCTGGCAAGAAGACCCAAAGCTCCGCGTGCAGGACCTCCCAGCCCCGCGCCAGCAGAAGTCTTAAAAAGCCTAGCTCCATGAAAGCCTGAGCTCCTATATTTGGAATCTAAGAGCCAAGCTCCAAGTTGATCTGTAAAACTCAACTCCTTGGTGGAGACCCACTGAGGTTTACGAAAACCAACTCCGTGTTTGCAAAGAAGTCCGGCTCCACACCGACATCTGAAGAGCCGCAGGAGATACAAGCCAAGCTCCTCACTCACGAAAGTTCGTGGGGACCTAAAAGTCATGCTGAGGTCCAACGATACGTGGAAGTTACAAGCCAGGCTCCAAGCTGACAGATGAAGATCCACGAGAGACAAAAGTCCCATTCCATGTGGGCACATGAAAATCCGTGGGAGACATCCCGCACTTAAGGCTTTTAGCCTAGACCTCAGGGCCCTCTAGATCTTATCTCTATTATATATTATTTTATCATGATAAATATATGCGCCGCACTAATAATTGTTGTTGTTTGAAGGATATGATCAAGTGGCTCGTCATGACGAAACACCTTAAAGTGATGGCAATCACGATAACAAGCATGATTTGAAGGTGATCAACAAGGAGTCTCGGGGATCTGTGCCGACTAAGGGCAGACAACCCCTGTCACGTCTAAGGGCCAATGCTGATTAGGGCCCGCATCCCTAGCATGATAGGAGCTCCAGGCAAGGTGGATCCTAACCTCCAACAGAGTCCAAAATCGCACACCTAAGCAGGCAAAGGTCTCAAGCTCCATAGATCCTGCGGGACCCACGGTGGGATTGTTGGCCGCGATGGCAAACATGACCCCAAACTCGCCGAAAAAGAAGTAGGGGGATCTGTGCCTAATAAGGGCAGACAACCCCCACTTCCTCCAAATTAGGCCACGTCCGTTCTCCCCAGAGCCTTACTCTCATCATGAAGGGAAGACCAAATAAAGAAGACCCCGACCAGAGCCCAAGAGCTCTAAACTCATGCTATAAGAGATCCAAATGCAAGGAGATTTATGAGATGCACAAGGATACTCGGCCGAAGTTCGATTTATCCCAGGAGATGGAACACATATGGCCAGGCCACATAACGATGCCTTGGACATAGAAAGTCCGACTTTCGGAGATACAACCAATGGAAGGAATCACGACGCTTGAAGGACATGGAGAAAAAAGCCCATCCAATGACGGAGAAGTTGACGAAGCTCCTAACGATGCGATCCAAATGACGCTAAGGCAGCAACAAAAAGAAGAGATAGCACAAAAAATGAGAGACCAGAGGAGTGAGATAAAAAGAAAGGGGCCCTCTAGCTCACCACAAGATTCCGACAAGGAGCTGGGGGGATGTCTACAAAAAATGCGGACCTGTTCGCATTTTCTCCAAAGCATATGACAGAAGTTCGCCCAGATATCACCACACATCATCATACCAAGAAGACGATCCATCAAATGGAAGCTCCGACCGTGCGGGGCTGAAAGAGCCCAGATCCTGAAGGAGGAAGTAGACAAGCTTTTCCAAGTAGGGACCTGAGCAACGCGTGTCCTACGGATTATTCTCCATCACCCCGAGTGAATCAACTGGTGGACTCCACCTCTGGGTATGAGGTCCCCAGCGCCACGCCTACCAGGGGATCTGGGAGCTCCAGAGGCCAGTAGGAAGGCCTTTGAAGAATTAAAGGAACACCTCCACAATATACCTCTCCCAGCAAAACATCTAATAGGGAACACGCGGGCGCCATATTTCTCCATGGAAGCATTAGCTCCGCCTTACTAAGGAAAGAAAGGGCCCTCCCCAAGCCGACCTACTTTATGAGGCAAGGTGCTATCAGAGGATGAACCAGACGATAAGTCAGTCAGATCTCTCCGGGAAAATGGTGAAATGCACCATCAAGCTAGGGGAGTGCAATGGGGAATTCCAACAACGGACGGCCCCCCAAAAACTCAGATCCTCTTCAACGTTATGCATGAAGTCACCAAAGAACCACATAAGCAGCGATGGGAGGTGCACACATACGGATCTATGACCTCACATAGATCTGGAGCGGAGGTCCTTATCATTAGCCCGATAGAAGAGGAGCTCCGTCTCGCCACGACCTTCAAATTCCCTGAGAATGACTGACACAAAGCCTTAACTTATGGAGGATTGCGAAGGAGACGGGACATGGGACGTCATTTGGTTCCTAGATTCACAACCGGTAGTACAAACGAAGGGGAACGATGAAAGGAAGGAAAGTCGTAGAGTTGACTACTTGGCCAAAATGACGAGCCGGGTTTTGACCATCAGAGAGGATGGCATCGCCAATTTCACGGTAGAAGAGAAGGAGGTAGGGAAGTTGTGGAAAGCAGGGAAGGAGACGACAATTAGAGGACTCGGTCACGAAGGTCCTGAAGGGCACGTAATCGAAAGGCAGGAAGGGATGTGCAGGATAGCATGTGGGATATAAGTCCTTGACGAGGACAACGATAAGGGCGGACTATCTCTGTCCTGCCATAATCACGGACCGCGGATTCAAACCCCAAGGGAGGTTCTGGGAGAAAGCTAATGGTGGACCACGGGAGAAATTGAAGGGGTCACAGCCCCACCTGACGGCAGGAGCTACGCCAACATCCGGGACATGATCCCCCATAAAGGTCCTAAGATTCAATAAATGCAAAAGGGTCAAGCTCTGCGCTGACATGCGAATGCCCAGGAAGACAGCTCCATGCTAACACGCGGAGACATACCGCACTGATAAGGCTCTTAGCCGGAATTGCAGGGCCCTCTAAACCTTGCTCTCATTTATGTCATCGATACTATAATAACTACATGCATAATACTAACAACAGACGTTATGTGAAGGATAAAATCGAATTTCCCTCCCTAGTGGAACAGCTGGGGAAGTTCATTGATCGCGTCATCAAACAAGGTTGGGAGGTAGCCGAGAAGGAGTCTGGGGGATCTGTGCCAAAAGGCAGACAACCCCCACCTCCTCTAGATAAGGGCCAGCTCCATTTAGGGCTCACGTCCCTATCATAATAGAAGACCCAGGGCAGTGGAATTCCAATTTCCAGCAGAGCCCGAAATAATACACTTAGGCAGGCGAATGTCTGAACCTCCGAAGATCTGACCAGGGACCTCATCACTAACCGAGGACAAAGGTGCTCCACTTCTTCATTACTTTCAAAGTTCATGCCTCAAGTAAGGAGCTCGAATACTAAGCAAAGCGGGTGCTATAACCACGCATTTAAGCGAGCGGGCGCTATAACCACGCGTTCAAGCGAACTGGCGCTATAACCAGGGTAAACTAACGATGTCCCTAAGCAAATACCGCTTTGTCGGAACATAGATATTCTATAAACGGTGCACCGTATAATATAATCGATACCAAAGGTCGACGGACCTGCGGCGTACAAAGACATCAAAGGCTAATAGCCTGCGACGTGAAATGATACCAAGGGTCGACGGACCTGCGGCGTACAAAGACATCAAAGGCTGATAGCCTGCGACGTGAAAGATGCCCATGAGGGTGTACAAGATACCACCGCTGACGGGCTGTGGCGTACAGGACATCAAAGGTCCCCAGTAAGGCCTGCGACGTGTATAGGTACCTCAGCGTAGCTGGCGCTATAACCAGGATAAAACGGTGGGATAGTCCCCCACTTTTTAAGACCTTCGGGCTTACATTACTGGATTCGCTAAGGACAAAGAGAGCCTAGCGCCTATGTGACACTTTTGGATAAGGACGACGGTCCTTACAACCAAAGGCGTGTATAATTCGTACTTGGCTTACGAATTGAATAAGCGAGCTGGCGCTATAACCATGCCACAGTAATGATGTTCCCAAAACATCCCTCAGGTCCCGCAAAGACGAAAGAAGAATAATAAATGAGAAAGGGAACTCCGACGTAATATGCGAACATGGGGAGTTAAGCTCCCACACCATTATGCCTCGAAAGAAAAATATGACAAAGTATTTTTTACAGGCTATCACCATGATGGAAAAGAGGAGAGCTCTATATAAATAGGATGTCCCAGGGAGCTAGAAACAACGGCAGGACCTGGGATCTCCTTCGAAGTACAAGAGGAGCTCCATCATCAGACCCTGTCAGGTCCCTTCCAGATTCCAAGCACGATGGATGCAACGGCGACGATAAAGCCTAAGGAAAAGCGAGCTCCAACAGAGCCCCATAAACATAGGGGAGTTAAGCTCCCCTAAAACATCGCAAGTCCTAAAATGTCCAAAAGGCCTTCCACCAAGTTCCCTGAGGAGTTGGAGACGGCGGGCCAGGACCTCTGCATGCTTCTCTACAGCAGGGAGCCAAAATAAAGGACCCTTGGAAGCCTTCTGTTCTCCTTGAAGCACGCGGGATACGGAAGGTCCCGCATGAATGACTTGGCCTCAGCTCCCAAGGACTCAGCACCATAACCCCCATGAGGTATTGCTTCAGAAGAGGGACAAAATCCGCCAGGCCCTCTGAGAACTTCTTCCCAGCAGCTGTAGAAAGAAGGTGCTGCTGGCAAGACCTAACACATTCGGCCTTCGTATTTGCCAAAGCAGCTGCCGATAGCAACTCCCCCATACACGCAGAACCCTCATCCCCCTCAGTTTTCTCTCTGGCAAAGGAACTTCACGACGTTGCAAAAGTGCTACCTGCTCCTCCAAGCTCCGCAGATCCCCCCTATGCCGCCACACCAACGCGGAACTCTCATTCTCCATTTCTTCTTCAGCTCCAAATTTCAATGCAGCTTCCCCAGTTAATTGTTCCTTTGCGGCAGAGCTGGCCTGAACTTACTCCAAATGCCCTTGAGGGGCCTGACTACTTTCTTCTGACTCTCAAGCCGACGGCCCACAGATGACCGCGCAACCACCTGATTTATCACCTAAGAACGCAGCAAAAGAAGTCCCAGTAGGGAAAACACCACCATGAAGGAAAAACCAGACGGCCCAGCACTTCCATCCTTTTTCCTTCTCGAGCTGATCTACGAAAGAGGGGAGGTCCTCTTTTGAAGATATCCCCTGTGAAACGTTCACTGAGATCCCCCCGGCTGTTGCTTCTTGACATTGGCAACTTCTGCTAGCTCCCCCACTCGTTTTTGTGGCACGCTAGCCCTTCTCTTAGCTCCCGAAATAGGAACAACTTCCTGAGCCGCTGAGATCCCCTCATCCTTGGGGAGCTGGGATATCTCTTCCCGAATGAACCTGGCTGCAGGAATCTCACAAAGCATGGGAGTTGCGATAGGTAATCCGACCTGGGGAACCAGCGAAGTGGCCCTTTCCTCCACATCCGCCAACAAAACATGTCCCTTCAAGAGGTAATGGTGGTAGGGAGGTAACGCCCCTCTTACTATTTTACTCTAATTTACTTTTTGTCCCAAAAAACAAATTAGAGTCGGGGAGTGGTTGATACGGACTAGAATAGATGGGCCGAAAAACAAATAATAAAAGAGGCCCAGTAAGCCCATGAAGAGGAAGAGCCCAGAATGAAGTATAGAATCGAACCTGGGAGAAAGAACCTGCGAAGGTCCCCCGGATATAGGCATTATCCGGACAAAGGAGGGAAGGCTTTTGGGTACTTCAGGACGATGGGATATCAGAAAAGAGGAAAGGAAGTCACAGAGACACGTGTCGACCATGGATGGGGCAGTGTCACTGTGGGAAAAGCTGTAGCCACTTGCAGACTGTCATTCAGTCAACATTCGTCACTGTTCATTGTACCATACCAGTCACGTCCCCTGAAATCCTGGGATATTACTTGGGCTGTTGGGAGCTGCTATAAAAGGAGGGACTTAGCCATTTCTCACAACAACGATTACCATTCCAACATCTTTCCACACACGAAAAACAACTTCTCTCTCACTGTAATAATTCCTTTCCAGTAGATCTTTCAAGATGTATGAGCGAAAGTGAGTTATGAGTGTGTAAATCCTCTAAGTATAGTGAAGCCCCGTTTTAGAGCGCCCGTGGACGTAGGATCTGCAAAGATCCGAACCACGTAATTCTGGTGTTATTTCGTTTATGTTCAAACAGGTCCCCTACGTTCCTTCAAACAGGTCCCCCGCGCTCCAAACACGTTCAAACAGGTCCCAGCACCTCTCAACATCCCAGACAGGTCCCCGATGTACCAAATATGCCACCGACAGGTCCTCATCACGTCCCAACAGGTTCCCCTACGTTCCAGACAGGTCTCCAATACGGCCCTATGTCCCAAATAGGTCCCCAATACGTCCCCCATAAGTCCCAAACACGTCCCCTTCAATCTCTCTCTCAATAAGCACCTTACGCACATAACCATATCGCTTCCCCGGCTATATAAATTCCCATTTCCCACACATATAAATCCTGTTGATTGGGTTTGCCCCATATCAAGATGAGGCAGCGTTACATTGACGTGATTATAGTGACCAACATGATTATCATGAGCTGAAGAGAAAATATATCAAGCGAGGCGAGCAGCATTATAACTTGTCATTCCCCATACAGTAAAAAAAAAAAAAAAAAAAGGAAGGAAGGAGGCGTATCATTTTACAAAATACATTGTAGAAATTTCTGAGTGTACAATGTACAGTTATTGAAATCATATGGACAATAAATCAAGTTACAGTCGACTGGGAGATAATTGAATTGCGGAGATTACACATCGGGGGAACGCGGTTGCGTTTCAGCTTTTGAATCTGCAATATTAATCTTCTTATTCATCTTCTTATTCCTAGCGTAGTTCGTCTTCTACAACTTCGCGTGCCGTGAAAACTTAAACAGTACCTACCCATTCTGGGAGGACTTCAATGGGTTTTTGCGGAAACGAAAGCAAGCACGAGAAAAGTAAGCAAGCAAGCGATGAGCGAAGAGATGTAAGGTTGGCTGCTTGTTAATTTCTCAGACCTAGAATTCAGACTACTACTAGTGCTAGGCGGCGGCGGTGGTGGGATGTAAAAAAAGAAGGGAAAGTAGGGCATTATGGGGTTAGGTGGCGGGGGAGCGGACCCACTTGGATAAGCCGGCGGCGCATAGTAAGCTCCTCCATCGCCGCCGCCTGACGGAGGTGGGTAGTAGTAAACTCCGGCGCCGCCAGTTGGAGGAGAGGGAGGCGGCGGTGAGGTAGGCGTAGGCCGAGGAGGATAGTAAATGGGCTGGCATGGATTGTCACAAGAGGAACAAGCTGTGCACGCTACTTGGTCTTTGGTCAGCGCAGATACAGTTGACTTCGGTGAATCTGGAGTGAAGAGTAACGGCAACAGAAGTAAGATAATAAAGCATAGGAAAAGATTACCCATTGCAAAGTTCCACTCTTCTTTCCGCCTTTTTCTTTTGTGCTCTCGAAAGAAGGAACTCTCAGTAATGTAAATGAGGTTCTTGCAGCAGTTAGGTTAGAAGTGTATGCTGGGTATGTGTACACTAGATTCTATAAGATAAAAGAATATTTACACAAAAAGTGGTATTCTAAAGTGTGATAGAGAAGAGAGTAGAAAAGATTGGAAAGAGAAAGAAGCAAAGAGGATAGAAAAAAGTGAAGTTAGTTATTGCGTGGAGAGGAGAAGAGGCTGCATGTGCCGTGTATTGTGATAGCCGCTCCATTCTTGACTTTCTATATGCTACGTTGCCCTTTTTTTTGGATAAAATGCATATAACCACCTCACCTCGTGGTTTCGTCGAAATGCCCATAAACTTCCGTCGTTTTTAATGTACGGTACTCCCTCGTGGTTTACTAATACTCTCTCGTGGTTTACTAATGTTGCAACGTACCACTCGAGCAGCAGTTTTTGCCCGAAATTGGATTACACGCGCTATTACGGCATGTGGGTTAAGCTTTGACCATATTATTTCTTTTAAATGACCAGAATAAACCCCAACTATTCACCTTATTTTCAAATGATAACCCCGGACAGCACTTTTTGCCCGAAATTTAGGATACACGCGCTCTTATAAGCGCTCAAATGACTATATTATTTACTGTTAAATGAACAAAATAATCCCAACTATTCACATTATTTTCAAATGATAACCCCCAGACAACAGTTTTTATTCTAGAGAGGGTCGGGGTTATCATTTGAAAAGAAGATGAATAACTGGGGTTATTCTGATCATTTAACAGTAAATAATATGGTCCAAGCTTAACCCGCATGCAGTAAGTGTCAGAATATGCGGCAATGACAAGTCAAAAGAAGAAAACTAATCACATGGGAATTGAATTGTCATCTTATTCATATTAATAAATGAGGTAAGTAATTACCTCATTGTTTGAGTTCGATTGCCTATAAATAGGCCTTGTGGCTCAAACGAAACGCATCCCACATATAGAATAAAAAGAGAGAGAAGAGAGACCAGGGTGAGAGAAAAATAGAGGGAAAAATAATAGAGAGTTTGTCGGGTATTTTCTCCGACTATAAAGAGAGATATTGAGGGTTTTCTCCTTTGTAGTACGAGGGGTTGTAACTCCTATATTTCCCCTATATTGGATTCTTCTTCCTTGCCCATGGTTTTTACCCCGATTTGGTTGGGGGTTTTCCACGTTAAATCTCGGTGTCCACATTTTATCTTTAATTGTTCAAATATTAGCCGAGGTGTTATTCGACCGGGTCCGCTGCCACGCCAACAATTGGTATCAGAGCCTAGCTTGGGTTTTATATATCTATACGTCTGTGGTTGCCACTAACGTGGACCCTCCACATTAGAAAAAATTGATATTATATTGCCCTAGTAACGGCGAAGATAAGCCGGTATGAGATCAATAATTATCTGCTACAACCCCGTCGGAGGTATCGCGCACGACTGAGCAGAAATTATGGCGGCCAAATTTGATATTGAAAAATTCAACGGGAGAATTTCTCACTGTGGAAATTAAAGATAAAGGCGATCTTGTGGAAAGACGGCTGTCTGGAGGCTATCGATGGAAAACCAGCCATAATGACAGATGAGAAAAAATGGATCGAGATGGACGGGAGCGCTGTCGCAAATCTCCATTTGGCACTAGCAGATGAGATATTGTCCGGCATTGAAGAAAAGAAAACGCAAAGGAGAGGGACCATCTAACAAATCTGTACGAGCCGGCGTCGTTACACAACAAAATTTTCTTGAAGAGAAAATTGGTCACCTTGAGAATGTCTGAATCTACTTCGATGACGGAGCATCTCAACGTCTCGAATACTCTATTTTCCCAGCTAACATCATTGGGGTATAAAATGGAAGCTAAAGAACGTGCGAAAATTCTACTTCAAAGTCTGTCTGGTTCGTACAATCAACTCATCATCAACTTGACGAACTACGCGAAAGATCTGGTTTTCAATAACAGCGCAGCTGCTATTCTCCAAGAAGAAAATCGGTGTAAGAACAAGGAGGACCAGCAAGCAGGCTCTCAACGGGTCGAAGCTTGGACGGTGATGAGAGGGAGATCAACGGAACGTGGTTCAAGTGGAAGTCACATTCCAGGCAGGGGAAAATCAAGAAGTAAGAATAAGGATATGAAATGCTACCACTGTGGAAAGAAGGCACTTGAAGAAGGATTGTTGGAGCCTGAAGAACTCCAATCCTCAAGGAAATCTGGCAAACGCGTCAGGTGGAGACGTATTGTGTAGCGAAACAGCTACCTCATCGGAAAGCAGGAAGGCGTACGACGAGATATGGTTTACTCGGCGCAACTTATCATATGACCTTTTGAAGAGACTGGTTCAACCACTACATACCTATCTTAGGAGGATCTGTGTACAGTTGTGAAGATAATGCACCCTATTCAAGGAGTGCGGCATGTGGAAGGTCTAAAGAAGAATTTATTGTCTGTGGGACAGCTCGATGATCTTGGCTGTGAAATCAAAGTTCGGGGAGGAATAATTAAAATATTATATGGAGCACTTGTAGTCATGAAACGTGAAAAGGTTGCTGCAAATTTGTATATGCTGTTGGGAGAGACGATGCAAGAAGGGGAAGCATTTGTGGCTTCAGAAGGTTCAAGCGAAAGATCTACTATGTTGTGGCATTAGAAGCTTGGCCATATGTCAGAACAAGGCATGAAAAAATTCTTGCAGGCCAGAATTTACTTCCGGGT
This sequence comes from Craterostigma plantagineum, assembly GCA_027422505.1. Classification (NCBI taxonomy): domain Eukaryota; kingdom Viridiplantae; phylum Streptophyta; class Magnoliopsida; order Lamiales; family Linderniaceae; genus Craterostigma; species Craterostigma plantagineum. Next base: position 36,465 of record JAPQWV010000104.1, read on the forward strand.
CTCACGAAGGTGTCATTACCGTTCTGTGCGCATTGCATAGCAAACAAGCAGCATCGGCTACAATTCAACACGTCATATTCTAGAAGTAATGATTTCTAGAATTGGTTCACTCTGATGTATGTCAGTCACCGGTTTCATCCCGAGGAGGAGAGAAGTATTTCGTGTCATTCATCGACGATTACTCCCGGAGATGTTGGGTGTATATCATCAACAGTAAGGGAGATGTATTTGCAACCTTCAAGAATTTCGAGGCTTGAGTCGAACTTGATACAGGAAAGAAGATCAAGTGTTTCAGGACGATAATGGAGGAGAATATACTGGTGAGGAATTTGATAGCTTTTGCAAAATAGAAGGCATCAAAAGGCACTTCACTGCGGGTATACTCCACAAAAAAATGGAGTGGTGGAGCAGATGAACAGGACTCTGTTGGAGAGGACAAGAGCCATGTTGGGAGGTGCGGGTCTGGATAAATCATACTGGGCAGAAGCAGTCAACACTGCCTGCTACGTGATCAATCAGTCACCTTCAACGAAATTGATCAGAAGACGCCGATGGAGATGTGGACCGAAAAGCCAGCGGATTATTCCAAACTCCATGTATTTGGAAGTCCTGTGTACGGGATGTACAACGCCCGAGAAACTACGAAGCTGGATCCGAAGTCCAGAAAGTGTTTGTTCTTGGGGTATGCTGATGGTGTGAAGGGGTATCACCTGTGGGATCCCACTGCCCACAAGGTTGTCATCAGCAGGGAGGTTATCTTTTTAGAAGATAAACCAATCGGAGGAAATGATAGCACTATAAAGGAAAGCACAGAAACTACGACGATTCATGTGAAAGGGAAGTCCGTGGAACAAGATTCTACTGAAGCAGTACCAGAGCACGAGGAATGGCCAAGCGAATCTTCATAGCCATAACTTAGAAGGGGCACACGAAGAGCCGCACCATCCTGGCATGAAGATTACGACATGGACAGCAACATTGCATACTGTCTTCTAACTGATGATTGAGAGCCATCAACTCTTCAAGAAGCACTGAACAGTTCGGATGCAGATCAACGGTTGGCGGCAATGCAAGAAGAAATGGAAGCTCTACGGAATAATAAGACTTGGGAGTTGGTGACAAGAAAGGCAATCGACAATAAAGGAGTCCTTAAGATCAAGCGGAATAGCGACGATCAAGTAGAGCGCTTTCGTGCACGATTGGTGGTTAAAGGCTACGCTCAGAAAGAAGGCATTGACTTCAATGAGATATTCTCACTGATGGTTCGATTGACGATTGTTCGGGTACTCCTGGCGGTGTGTGCTACATACGATCTACATCTAGAGCAACTAGATGTGAAGACGGCTTTTCTTCATGGAGATCTTGAAGAAGAGATTTATATGCTCCAACTGGAAGGGTTTGAAGGCAAAGAAAAACAGAACTTGATTTGCAGGTTGAACAAAGCTCTATACGATCTCAAACAGGTGCCGAGGTGTTGGTATAAGAGATTTGGTTCCTTCATCATGAGGAAGGTTGAAAATGATCATGGAGGAACTCGGGCACAGACAGGAGAATATTCGTCTTCTGTGACAGTCAGAGTGCCTTGCATCTCACAAGGAATTCGGCTTTTCATTCCAGGTCAAAGCACATAAGAGTTCAGTATCACTTCGTTCATGAAAAAGTGGAAGAAGGCACGGTTGATATGCAGAAAATTCATACATAAGATAACCTAACAGATTATTTAACGAAGGCAGTCAACACTGACAAGTTCGTTTGGTGTCGTTCCTCGAGTGGCCTAGCGGAAACGTAAGCAACAATGAATGGCAAGGGAGAAAGAATGGTGTGAAGATCTGATTGATCCTCAATCAAATCTTCAAGTGGGAGATTGTCAGAATATGCGGCAATGACAACTCAAAAGAAGAAAACTAATCACATGGGAATTGAATTGTCCTCTTGTTCATATTAATAAATGAGGTAAGCAATTACCTCATTGTTTGAGTTCGATTGCCTATAAATAGGCCTTGTGGCTCAAACGAAATGCATCCCACAGATATAATGAAAAGAGAGAGAAGAGATCAAGGTGAGAGAAGAATAGAGGGAAAAATAATAGAGAGTTTGTCGGGTATTTTCTCCGACAGAGAGATATTGAGGGTTTCCTCCTTTGTAATACGAGAGGTTGTAACTCCTATATTTCTCCTATATTGATTCTTCTTTCTTGCCCGTGGTTTTTACCGCGATTTGTTTGGGGGTTTTCCACGTTAAATCTCGGTGTCCACATTTTATCTTTAATTATTTAAATATTAGCTGCTGTGTTATTCGACCGGGTCCGCTGCTACGCCAACAGTAAGAGCGCGTGTAATCCAATTTCGGGCAGAAACTACTGTCCGGGGGTACGATGCAACATTATTTAAACAACGAGGGAGTACCATACAATAAAAAAACCACGAGAATTTATGTGCATTCGGCGAAACCACGAGGGGGTTATATGCATTTTATCCTTTTTTTGTCTAACCCAAGTATTTCTTCAAGAAATTACATGGCTATCATTTTATCTTATTTCCACTAATGATAAAGTGCATTGGAATGAATAATATGTTTGTCACGACCATTCCTTTTCCCTAAAGTTAATCTATGGTCAAGCATACTGCATACATGGATAACATAAATTGTCCATGCCACGTGGACTACAAATTGATCCCTAATAGCGGGGAACGGATCCTCTGATACAGAAATATATCCCATTTTATATTCCACAATTTAAAATATATAAAAAAAAACTATACATATAAATATCAGAAAATATAAGATATAGATATCAATTTGATCCTAACGGAACAAAGAATAAATTACATATGCTTATTTGATTATATCATATAATCAAATGAGAGAATGATGCTTTTAGAGTTTGCTGGAATATGTGATTAGAAAATTTTAAAATAAATAAAATCAAAAGAAAAAATCTTAGCCCTTGGATTTGCCGCTTGTCAAAGATCTATGATGTAGGACAAAAAATGGGACAAAAAGTAGAACCAAGAATCTCGTCACAACTTATCTTTCTATTTTATTAAGGAAGGCAACCTTATAGTAACTACTCTCAAAATTAAATGGTGTAGTACTCCTATTCTATTCTTGATTTTGAATTGATCTTATTTATATCCTCTAAAATTATTTTTATACTAAAATATATAAAATTAAATTTAATATTATAATTTGACCTACTAAAATTAAATATAGCCACACACACTGCGTGTGCAAAAATACTATTAATCGGCCGATTATTTGGGTTGCCGAATAATTAGCCGATTAGGACGTTTTCGCCAAGGTGGCTTCCGACTAGCACCTAAGACGCGCCTAAGCGGCCGCCTAGGCCGGTTTTTACAACACGGGGTATGACTTATATGTAATATTCGTAAAATTTAATACGGGATTTTCAATGTAAATTACTTTTGTAATTATCTAATTTAGAAATTTTGACATATTAAATCTGGAATTTTGACGAAAAGTGTAGATTATTAGAAGTCCCGAAAATTAACTAGAAATAAATTAAGATTCGAATTTTAATAAAAGAGGTATCCAAAAAGTATGGAGTAGTCAAGCTCAAGTAGCACCTTACTTTGTTGGGTTGTCAATAGGGGTGGGATCTGATAGGGTTTTGCGGGTTTCAGGTTTTTCGGGTCGGGTACCCGATTTTTTCGGGTTCTTATTTTGATACCCGATCCTGACCCGACCAATTTATCGGGTACCCGAAACCCGATCGGGTACCAGCGGGTCGGGTTCGGGTTTTTTTTATTTTTATTTTATTTTTTGAATATACACTTAAATTAGTTAAAAAATGGTCGAAAGTGGAATTCGAACCAAGTCTAAGGAACGAGGCACTTACACATGGCCTTTCAACCACTAAGCCAATCTAGCTTTTTAATTTATTCTTATATGATAGTAATATAATTAATTTTATAAATAAAGTTTCTTTTTTTTTTTAAATCGGATCGGGTTCCCGATACCCGATCGGGTAGCATATTGCTACCCGAAACCCGACCCGAAATATTACATCGGGTATCGGTTTTAAACCCGATACCCGATTAAACCCGATTTTTTAACCCCGATCGGGTAAAACCCGATCGGGTCGGGTGCCCGAAACCCGACCCCGAATGCCCACCCCTAGTTGTCAAGGTACTTTGATTTGTGAGAAGTTTTCGGTATGAAACAAGCCTACAGAAAAATGTTTTCGGTATATTAAGTGGTTTCGAATAAGGTTTAAATGTTTAGAGATGTAAGTTTTCGACAAACAGGGAGAAAATATTAACATTGCTCAACGTGAGATGTAAACACTCATCACTACTTGTCAAATCACCTTTCTTTAATATTTATCCATAACATGCCATCAAGTAGAATTCTTCGTGAAGTAAGAAAGAACAGAAGAGTGAACCAAGAGAGAAAACGAGACTTTGACAAAGGGCAAATTCGGCCAAGCAAGGAAATTTTAGCAAAAATAAATCGGACGTGAGGTAGATGAATTTTCATCTACAACACGTAAATAGTTTCAGCACATCACTAAGTTGTCAGCAAAGGTATGCTGTGAAACCACGTGAAAGTAGTCCTCAGGTGGTTCATGGCATATTTTAATCATATTATTATTTAAGTATAATAATATTATATTACTATTAGTGTAATATTTTGCCTATATAAAGGCTACGAGAGATGCATTAGAAAAGACACCAAAATAAAAAGCAATAGAGAAATAGAAAGAGAAAGAGTGAGAAATAAAAAAAAAATAGAGGGTTTGTTCGGTATTGCTTCAACTATAAGAGGGATAGTAAGTGTTTTCTCCTTTATAGATTGAGATGTTGTAACCCTTGTTTTACCCTAATAATAAAATTCCTACCTCGCCCGTGGTTTTTTTTATCCCAAGTCAAAAAGGAGTTTTCCACGTAAATTCTCGTGTCCATTTTATCCTCACAGTCATCAATATCGTTTCGCTGTCCATTTCGCAACAAGTGGTATCAGAGCTTTGGCTGGGTGTCTATAAAATCTACTTACAGTATGCTCTGTGGTTGCCAATAATATTGGATCCTCCACATTAGAAAGTTTTAGATTATTATTATTTATCCGTTAAAGTTTCTGGGGAGAGAGAAAAAAGATGACATCTAAAAATGAAATTGAGAAATTCAGCGGGAAGAACTTCTACTGTGGAAAATGAGGATAAAGGCAATTTTACTCAAAGAAAATTGTCTGGAGGCGATCACTGGCAGACCAACAACTATTACAAGTGACGCCAAATGGAGGAAAATGGACGGGAGGGTCATCGCCAATATTCATCTGACACTAGCAGATGATATATTAACAAGCGTCGAAGAGAAAACTAGTGCAAAAGCAATATGGGATCATCTCGAGAAGCTGTATCAAGTCAAGTCACTCCACAACCGAATTTTTCTGAAAAGAAAATTATACCATCTACGAATGGAATAATCTTCTTCAGTGACCGAGCACATCAACAAGTTGAGTACTCTATTCTCTCAACGTAAAGACTTGGACTACAAAATAGAGCCAAGTTAACGTGATGAGCTCCTACTGCAAAGCCTGCCAGACTCCTACGATCAACTCGTCATTAATCTGAGCAACGACCAAGCTACGAGAAAACTTATCTTCGATAATATTGCAGCTGCGGTTCTCGAAGAAGAAAGTCGGCGCAATAACAAAGAAGACAAGTTGATAATGTCCAACAAGCGGAAGCGTTGATAGTGACGAGGGCAAGAACAGGAGCACGTGGTCCAAACGTGAGCCGAAAACGGACAAGACCCGGAGAGTCTGGTCCAAGTGGGCATCAAAAACACAAAGCCTTGTTACAAAAAATAAAAAGGCTGTAATATGTGACCACTGTGGCAAGAAAGGTCATTTGAAGAAAGATTGTTGGGCTCTAAATAAAAATCTCAATGCCCAAGGAAATGCCGCCAACACTACCGACGATGGAATTGCCTTGGTGTGTGAAGCCGCAACCACTATCGCTAAAGAGGGAAGATTCAACGATGTGTGGCTCATGGACTCAGCAGCTACTTTCCACATGACATCTCGAAAGGAATGGTTTCAACAATACGAGCCAACTTTTGGAGGGTATGTCTACAGCTGCAATGACCAAGCGCTGAAGATTGTCGGGGTGGGTACGATTCGAATAAAGATGTATGACGGCACTTTTCGCATCATCCATGATGTGCAACATGTGGAGGACTTGAAGAAAAATCTGTTGTCTGTAGGGCAACTTGATGATCTTGGTTTCAAATTGCATTAGAGAACAAGATCATGAAGGTTTCCAAAGGAGCACTGGTGGTGATGAAGGGAGAAAAGATAGCTGCAAATCTATACACGCTGAAGGGAGAGACTCTGCAAGAAGGGCAAGCATCTGTTGCTACGACAAGTTCAAATGAAAAGTCCGCGATGACTTGGCATAAGAAACTTGGTCATATGTCTGAACAAGGCATGAAAATTCTTGCTGAAAAGAATCTACTCCCTGGTCTCACTACGGTGTCGCTACCATTCTGCGAGCATTGTATTGTGAGGTTCTTCGACCTAGCATTCATAAAAACTCAGCTAGCTATTCCCTATTTTTTATGCGATCTAGGAATGAAAGACTCGATAATAATATCTATCGAGACCCGGAATTTCCGCGACAGATTGTGGGGTAATTCATATAATAAGTATCATAATTCTCCTGGAATATTTCTACAACACTATTTTGACGTTTTCAACCAGCGGTGAGTGTGGCGTGTATGTGCTCCGTGCTGCACTTTCTTTACTATTTGCATATGACTCGACGTACGATTTTGTTCCCGAACTAGTTAATTCCGGCAATATCTTACCGTGTCAGTATTCTGTAACGCCTGGAGCTGAATGTTGGACCATATATCGCATGCGGTCATTCTAGTAATATTCTTGCTATTTTTGAATATGTATTTGGTGTTTCAAGCATTAAGGAATTTCTAATTTAATTCCATTGTTTATATATGTATGTGCATAAAGGCTTCTGCATTCATAGCATTGTTTATATATGTGTGTGCATAAAGGCTTCTACACGGCATTAGTCTTTATAACATTGATTTTTCCAAAGTTTATATTACAATACAGCTGCAAAATACTGTTGGCTTTATAAGATGAACTGACCATACATCAAAGATGCCTCTTCTAATAGAAATTTAAAAAGGAAAAAGCGCTCTAAAATAACAATGAGGAAGTGAATGAGTTTGATTCTTCCCACGCGTTGCCTATTCGTCCATATTTTATTAATGATAATAATAATTTCATAGTAATTTTTCTTGTTGGGAAAAAAATCGTACCCTAGAATTAGCCCCTTCAGTACTTTTCTTATTAAACATATGTCCACTGCGCGAGTTCTTTCTGTTGGCGAGAAAACAAAATTTTACAAATAAACGATTTCATTTCATCGGCTTCTCCCCATCAATAGCGTGCTCACTCCACCAAGTCGTCTATTGTTCTCGTAGACGCATTTACAGAGAAGACTCAGGACGATGGCAGCACAGGTTTGGCGTTGTGAATCTTATCAAATTTGTAGTGAGTATGTTCCTGACTAAAATATCCGTATTTTTTCATAGATCTTCTGCGAACGAACTCTATCTCACTGTAATGGCATGGCTATAAACATGTTTGTGTCACAAATTTTTATAGGCAGATAACTCTTTGGTAGTCAGTGTAGTATAAATGCACACAAATCTCATGTTATTGACCTGGTTTTTGCTTTATTTGCATGTTGTGGATGGATTTTGTGATTAACTTGTGCAAAACGAGCTCTGTCGAACTATTTTGGTACCTCTATTACATATCTGTGTTTGGAGTTTTTGTGGTTAGCATCTTAAGGGTTTGAAAGCTCTGATTTCCTTCTGATTATCAAAGCTTTAGTATGATTTGGAATAATACACCGAATATGATGTCCGTTGAGCTCCATCCGTCTATGAAAACTCTAGATACGTCGTATCTCACAATGTCTGTTGTGATGACTAGGGCATCGTTATGTGGCCTGGCCACGTGTACCTCATCCTCTGGTCCAAACTGCACATTAGCCATGGTTTCCGTGTGGCCCACCAGTCCCCAAGGCTACAGAACTCCAGTCGCTCTGGCATAGGTCTTTCGTCTATTGGAATCTCGTCCACAGGGACCTCCCACTATAATGAGGATAGGTGCCCTAGGTGATCCAGGAGTCACTTTACTTTGAGGTGGTGGAGGAAGTCTGCCTTTGTTCGGTGAGGACCCCACGGATTCTTGTTCGTTCACCTTGGGACTTGGTTCGGGACCTTGGTGAATAAACTCCTTTAAGTGCCCTGCTTGGATGAGTCTCTCTATTTCGTCCAAGTTATAGCAACTGTTAGTGTGGTGCCCATATTCACTATGATAACGATTATATAAATTGGAGTGAGGTTTTGAGGGCGATGAAGTTCCAATTACGGGCTTTCTCATTGCTGGATGCCTCCTAACTAAGCGTAGGATCCCCTCCGGGTTATTGCGCAGAGGCATGAATCTCCGCGGGACCTTAGGGGGAGATCCCCAAGGTTCCTTATGAAGAGGTCGTAGCACTGGCTGCCCTGGCCCCTGGGTTTTTGCGGCTCCTTCCTTTTTGGGTGTGGCGACTTGTTTCTCTTCATGTGCCTTAGCGACTTAACCCTCCTCGAGGTTAATGTACTTGTCTGCCCTCAACAGCAGCTCCTCGAAAGATTGGGGAGGGTCTCTTGTAGAGGGATGCAAAAGAATCCCCATCACGGAGTCCATTAATCGAAGCACTTACTTTGACAGATGGAGTGGTCGTGGGTACCTCCAAGGCAGGGATGTTGAATCAGCTTATGTACGCACGAAGACCTTCATTTTAGCCTTGCTTCACTTGGAACAGAGTAATGAACATGAACTGGAACTCTTCAAAGGATTTGATGGTCCCCGGCGCTAGCTGGTTGAACCAATTATGGGCTGCCCTTACTAGGGTAGTCAGGAATACCCGACATTTAACCCCATCTGAGAAATCATGTAGCAAGACCGTGTTTTGGAAACATAGGATATGCTCTAGAGGGTTCGTGGTCTCGTCGTACTCATATGGCACTTGCTTGAATTTGGAGGAGACTTCCCCCGCCAATAGCTCCTTTGCGAATGGAGTTCCCGCCACCAGCCCCTCTCCCAGCCTGGGCTACATGGTGCGGCTCCGCACTCCTTCAACAACCTGTTTGAGATCCTCCAGTTTCTCTCGGAGTCCTCTTTTTCTACCCAGATGCTTTCCTTCTTTCCTGGTCGTGGCTCCGCCCGTTTCTTCCTTTTGGAGCTTCCCGCTCCTTTTACGTTTCTGTGCGGCTCGTGAGCGGAGCTAGTGGATGTCCGTGTGGGTGTCCTGTATCCATCTCTGACATGTCTGTATCGTCTTGCTCCTCTTCGTTGTTTTGGGCCTCTTTCGAGTTCCGGGCGTCCTTCAGCATGTTGGTATTTTTTGGAAGTCCTTTTTCCTTTCGCGGTTCGCCTTCCGACTCTGTCACTCGTCTGGATGTTTCCCCAGGTTCTGAAGGTCCTGCGGGAGGTTGTGTCTCAATTTCATTTCCTCCCATCACTTCTGTGAATCGTCCGTCAACCTGTTTCGTTCATGTTGGTGATCTGGCTTTTCTCTGCTGTCTCCGTTTCTTCTTTCTCTCCGCTAGGGTGGTGCTGACAGCGTTGCACATTAAGAGGTCTAACGGTGCCGCTGTCAGGATGATAGGTGTTTCTGGTGCCAATGGCACAGAGGCAGGCTCTGGGACAACAGTTTGCTCCTGGCGGTTGCCTCCAGCAGCCTCGGCGAGTTGTGCCTCCAACCTTCTTCCATCGACTTTCTTTCTCGCCTTTCGTTTCTTCAAAAAATAAAAAGAGGAAGGAAATAATGATATTCAAACACAACTTAGCACACTACCGGCAAGATCTCCCACGCCTTCAACTCTGGACTTCCCACAGACGGCGCCATTTGATGTGTGGCTATACCAATCAAAGAGATTTACTATGGTTCGGGCAATTGATATAGCGGTAAAATCGATTATCACAAAGTTTATAGTGCGCATACGGTGCTCGTTTGTGAGGGATGTGCGTGTGACATAAACTAAAAGACACGTGATGTACGTGGTTCGAATCCTTGTGGATTCTACGTCCACGGGCGCTCAACAACTCTCTTTTACTATGTTTCAACAGATTACACACTCAATCAGCTTACCTTCACTCGAAAATACTCAGTATTAAATGAAGAAGCTTGAGACAATAAATGAGAGAGTTCTTGTGTATTTTCCGTGTCTTAAATGATGAATGCTAATGAAAATAATCAAGTGCGGCTTTTATAGGAGCTCCCGGCTGAAGTCCAAGGTTATGTCCCAAAACACAAGGCGATGTGACCCTTCAGTACGAGGTACAGCATAGGCCGCCTTCAGAACACCTTTTTGCAGGGCGTGGTCTTGTCAATAGTAATATTTTGGGCTGCCTTATCACGAACGGACACGTGTTCTGTAAAGTAGCTTCCCCTTTATGGTAGCGTATCAAAGAAGCGTTACCCTATTGGTGGCTGCTGGTTGGTTATGAAGGTCCTCGCAGCTCCCGATTCCTTCTATTATTTTCCTGTTTTCCTAAAATCTCATTCTTTACTAAGTATTTTCTTCGCCCCTTCTTAACCCGTTATTTATTTTCAATTACATTTTTAGCCTACCTAATTTATAAGCCACATCATAACAAATATATAAAAATTCCGATCAAAACCTCATCCACCACCAATACTTCCCACACTTCGAACTCGGCTCCATATTAGACTTATCACAGTTTAAGGTCGGAACATAATTTTTTCAACCAGAAGTGAGTTGGAACTTCGACTAAACAATCGTCGTTTAATCTCGTCGGGATTCACTCTTCAGCACATCGGCGTTCACCTTTCAACTCATCGCTTACAGCCAAGCTCGATAACTGATAATGAACAAGCATCCGAGAAACTTTACTTGGCCCATCAAGAACCCACGATGGAATGAGTCACCCCAGAGCTTTTTCCGGCACACGCACGATTCAAAGTAAAATAAAAAAATAAAAAAAATCTTGGTAATTTTTGCTGGCCTACGAGGAACTATAAAGTTAACCCCACTGCATACCTCGGAATAAAATAAGTCTGAAGGGATACATAACCAAAGCCTTTTTTGTATAAGCGGTAGTTAAGTGCGGTTATCTCATACATTTATATTGAACAAAATAATTAGTAAATCATCATCTATATCCATCTTTTATATAACATAAGCCACAGGTAAGCAATGCTTCAACTTTATCAACCTAATGAGCACAACCACGGTAACAAATACAATCCTTCAACTCGCATAGCTAGCACAGTACCATACAACAACATTCCTCTGCAGAAGTGTATAAAATCATTCCACATGCGACTCTATATATATAAATTCACTTGACCCTCAAACTACAAACAAAAAACTCTCCATAAATTTCAAGACCTTTTCCACATTATAAATTACTTTTTCGCGCACAGGCACAAGAAAAAAAGGAAGTGTTTTCCATACGAATTTTACGAAAAAGTATCATTATATTTCCCGCTTCAACGGTGGTAACCACAAAAAAAGAAAAGAAAATACTCCACGACTCTCAGCTTTCCCTGTAAGGATTAACAAACATCCGTTTCTGATGCAAAAACTGGACTTGGCAATGATCATTATTCAGTCCTGCAAAGGCCCACATTGATCTAACATTCCTTTCCTAAATCATCCCCCGAATGAAAAAGGAAAAAGGGATTCAAGAAAATTAAAAAAAAAAAAAAAAGCTCATCAATTACGTACCCTTCAATTGAAGTTAAATCCGCCCGATGGAAGCGGAAGATCACTGCCTCCAAAGTTGAACCCAGGCTGTTGGGTAGGCGGCTCAGCTGCTGAGCCGAGCTGCTCATCATCTTCTTCGAGCCAATAGGTTTCGAGTATCTTCACAGCCTTCTCATAGATCTCATTGTTATCGTGGCTCTGAAGGTTCTCAATCTTCTCAAGCCCCTCAGCATCGTCGATCAGCTGGGCATAGACGTTGATGTCCCCAGAGTTTCCCAATACGTTCTTATCTGCTTCTCCCACCTTAAGGATGTTCTCAAGGCCTTCGAGGCACACGGTCACAATCCTCGGGTCGGGGCATACTAGGAGGTCGCAAAGAGGCTTTATGCATCCAGTACTTACCAAAAACCTTGAAGAATAAAACAAAAGAAGGAAAGAGTTGGGAAGTTTTGTTTACTTTTGTGAGCCACACAATGGTTAGTTAGTGACCGATAAATAAGAAGAATACGCATCGTACTTAATCTGATCATGTGTGCCACCTGAAGTGGCGTTGGAGATGGCCCAAGCAGCTTCTTTTTTAATCTCAAACTCGGCATTTTGAAGCAGGCCAACGAGTGGGGCAATGATGCCAGAATCAATAACAGCCTACATAGCCAGGTGTATCCAGCCTCGTCACTTCTTAATATAATATTCCAGTCGGATGTGTGAATAATGATCTCAGAATTTTTAAGATTATAGAAATACAGAAGAAAGAGGTCTGCCTTAGTTGTAGAAAAAACGTTAGCCACTTGGACAAGGCATGTAATGTAAATAAAATAGTTCTTTAAGATAAATTGAGGAATAGTTTCGTTAACCCATTGTCTTATGCTTACCTGTATCTGATCCTTATTCCCTGCGGTGATGTTAGAGATAGTCCAACAAGCCTCCTTCTTGATGCTTTTCTTATAATTTAATGTCAACAAGTTTAGCAAACAAGGAAGTGCCCCGTGATCGATGACAGCCTGGGAATTTTTATAAGAGAAGCCGCAGTAATACCATTAGTTGAGTGACAAAAATCACATTTGAGCTTCTGATAAAAATATACAGCCACACACACACACACACACACATATATATGAGATTTACGCTCGGAAATCCAGAAATGCTTCTATGTTAGAGCCTCAATCCAAAAACAAGCATTGAAATAGCAAATGGAGATATCATTGATTGCTTAGATAAATTGATTAGCATTAGATACCTGAGTCTGTAGATCATCACCAGTAACAATATTACCGATAGTGCGCAAAGCTGGAATTAGAACAGATGGTGATGGATACCTGCAATTTAAAATATGCTCTTTGCATCATGGAATTTTCAACAAACGTATATGAGAAAGAAAATAATTCTTGAAACCAAAAAAAAATTTGTTAATAATATGATGTGATTCTTTCATTTACGTTAAAAGTTCAATCAATCGAGGGCATACACCAGCTTCAATAACAGCTTGTATTTTTTCATTTACGCCATCGGATAGATATGACAGTGCCCAGCATGCATCAGTAAGGACTTCCTCATCACTCATTTTTATGAGGTGTTGAAGAGCAGGAAGAGCGGGTTTGACCTGTTCAATGATCACCCACATTACGCAAAGTTACACCAAACTACATCGTTACATAATACAAACAAAAACAAAACAAATTGTAGACAAACCAGCTCAAACGTAGGTTGCGGCTTTCCCCTACAAAAATTCGATAGAGTCCATGTTGCATTCCTCAACATGGATAGTTTTGCATGGTCATTAAACTGAGCTAATAAAGGCATTAATGCCCCGTGACCAAGGACAAGATTACGACAATCTGGTGAATCACCAGCAACATTTCCCAAAGCCCAAACTGCCTATAACAACAGGGCCAAATTATAAAATCATCAAAAAAATATTGATAGTAGGTGCCACTTGTAACAAAAAAACTAGGAATAAATTGGTCACAACTGAACTCAATTGAACAGAATCACCATTTCTCCGAAACATACCTGCTCGCGAACGTCATCACTGGAAGAGCTAAGAAGCTTCACAAAGATTGGAACAGCCCCATGATTAATCACAACTTTGGTGTGGTCAGATGTCCCGGAAGCTATATTCGTAAGTGCCCAAGCTGCCTCAAACTATGAAATAAACCAAGAGTAAATATTTTTACTGTGACCATACGAATAGCATGCACTCTTAAGATGCAATTGAACATAGTCAGTCAGCACAGTGTATACTTGAAGCTGTGGATAATCATCTCGTGCTAGAAACTCCACAAATCGAGGAACAACTCCAGACTGAATCACTTCAGCAATTGGCGGGTTTCGCTCTGTTCAAAATCATAAGCAATTATCAAATAAGAGCACACTACAAAAACTTCCACCACGAGGTATAAATCAGAGAGAGACACAGTTACGACTGATATAATAGTTAATACCTATTGAAAGTAGTTTACGAAATTGGGTGATTGCCTCGAGCTGCAGTGCCCCATCATTAGACCAAACACCGGCAACCATAGCTGGGAGACTTTCTAACTGAAGTGGTGAAATGCCAAAAGAACAAAAGTCCAAAATATTGATATGTTCGTATATGGGAACCTCAAATACCAATGAAGAAGTACCGAATATAAATGTCTCTAGTTCTTCACAAAGTGCAACTAACGAAAGCTAAAGACATCAACACAACCTAATCGATCAACCATTCCTTTCATTATCCAAAAGATTCTCGAATCAACACAGTCCGCAAAAGGGCTAAACTTTGTAGGTCACTGTGACCAGATCCAAGCTTATAACTCAAAAGCAATCAGCTGAAACCAGAAACACAATTCTACAGAGTGGTGAATCGATTACCTTCTTGTCAAGCTGCGGCGCGCTGACTGTGGCCTGAAACTGTTGACCCTCCCGACGCTTTTTCAAAAGATTCTCTTCCCTCTTGCTCTTTCTGATCTCAACCATGCTGTCCTCGCGGCGGCGGCGGCCCTCGTCAGCATCAACCGCAACCTTGTACTTGCTGCGGCGGACCTCCGTCCTCGCGTTGGGTCTTAACGACATCCTTTCTATCGGAGAAATAGAAAATTAGAGCGTGGGAGAGCTTAGTTGTTGCTCCAGATTTACGATGGAATTTTGTGGAATGTTACGTTTTTCTCTTCAAATTTAATACTTTTAAATAATAATTTGTATTGTCAATGGTTAATCTTAATGTGTATCTTTTAAACATCAATAACATTAGTTGGATGATTAATGAATTATTTATTAATATTGATAAGAGGTGTTGGACATTCGAGTATGCTTATATTACTGTCATAAAACTAGATGGGATTATAATGTTATGTAATGAGTGGTTGTAGTGCGCCGAATTGGGCCGTTTTCGGGCCGGTTCTACCGGTTCCGGCTCCAACAGTTCCGCAGTGGTACCGGTTTCGGTTCCGGCAGGACCATTTTCCCTGGACCGGCCCAAAACCATACTTAGAACCCACGGGCCTGTATTGAACCGGAACCGGCCCATTTAATATCTTTATTTTTATTTTTATTTTTTTTACTTTGAAAAAATTCTTTAGAAAATATCCAAAAAATTTATTCCAAAAAAAAAAGATAAGAAAATTACAAAAAAAAAAAAAAACTACCTAAAAAATACATATAAAAACATAAAAGAAAGAAAAAAAATACCTAAAACTTACAAAAAAGGAAAAAAATATTCGAAATAAAAAAAATACAATTTATTCGACTTGACTATTAACTAAACTATGTTAGAGGCCTCTTCGTCTTCGTCCGAACTGAAAGAACAGAACTCGTCGATGGCGTTCTCCCGTCGGTTCTTCGATTCGGCCATTAGTATAAAATAATAATTTAATTATCTGTAATAATAAGTGAGTGTGTGCGTAGTAGTGTAAATAAAATAATTATTATTGTTAATGATATTAAATATTAATATGAGGATGATTTTTTTAGAGCTTTTTGAGAGAGAGTGGAAGAGATTTTGATGTAATTGTGAGTTAGAATGGTTAAATGGTAATTTTAAAATGGGTAAAATGGTAATTTTACCCATGGGTAAAATGGTAATTTTTCAGGGTTTAAAGAAAAAAATCAGACGGCCGTTGGGCCCCGGTAATCCGCGGTTCCAAGTTCCGCGAACCGGCCCAGTTCATTTTAACTAGACCGGTTATCGGTTCCAGAACCAGATCTACCGATTCCGATTTTGGGCCGGATTAATGGGCCGGTTCCGGATTGACACGGCCCAAAACCCAAGTTTAGTTGTAGCATTGTTGTAAAACTCGGCCCAGACAGCCGCCTAGAAGGCACCTAAGCGCTAGTCGCCCACTCACCGAGGCAAAAACACTTGTTCTGCAATTAATCGGCAAAACGATTAATCGGCCGAACAAGCCGAAAGTCGGCTGAACAACCCAAAAAGTCGGCCGAGTTATCCGAATAGTTGGCCCACTGATAAAAATTTCGGCCCACTAATTTTGAAATCGGGCCAACTAATTAATTAATACAAAATTTTTACTATTGGCGGATATTCTTAAGCAGTCAAAGGTGGAAATACTGCATTGAAAACCCACAACCTCAAAAGAAATGTGACATCTCTTTATTAGGGGTGAGCATTTAACCCATCGGACCGCCCCACCCAATCGACCAAACCCAACCCAGACCGCAAGTGTCGGGTTAACGGTTTGATGGGTTGGTTTGGGTTTTAAAAAGTAAAACCGCATATTTTGCAATCGGGTTTGGTTTTGTATTTTTAAAACCGCATAAAACCATACCCAACCGCATTTAAAAATATACTAAAATTTTACTATATTTTCAATATTTCATAAAATAATAGATATAACTCATAACAGTAGCGAGGCTAAAAATATTAATTACTACACTACAAGAACATCGACTCATCATAACACGATGCGTAAAGTTAAGCTCTATATGAGTTTTTCATAAAAAATAGATAATATGTAGTGAAAAATTTTGTATATGTTTATCCAATGCAACTCTCCTCCTTTATTCGGAATTGGAATCAAACTATATACTGAAGTTTATAGAAGGTTAATTTAAATTTTGAAATAAATAATTTTCTTCTTCGAAAGGGGAATTGGAAGCAAGGACATAGCTTAATCATAATACCTTGCGGCTAGTTTTAAATGATGATTTCTTTAAAAGAAATTAAATATTATGTAGTAAAAAAGTACGTGTCTATCCAATGCAACCCTCCTTCTTTATTCGGTGAGATCAAAAATTACAACACTTGATGTTTATAGAATGCAAGTGAAAATTTTAAAATCAAAAATTTATTTCTTGTAAGGGAAATTTTTAAATCAAAATGAGGCACCTGCTTTAGTTGCTTTACCAAAAGTCGACCGTGAACAAGAAATATGAGCTTCTAATCAAGCTTCTTATCGGACTTTTATTATCTGTTACTATTATTTATTACTATGGTAATAACTTTTCTGTATATAAACTTTATATTTGTAAATAGGTTAATGATATACCTTTTTGCTCTATCTATACTTTAGAATATTACCTTAATTTTCGTTATGATAAAAATAAATATTAAAACCGTGAAAACCGCCCCAACCCAACCGCACATAAGCAAACCGCAATCTATCGGGTTAAGATTTTTATGATCGGGTTTGGGGTATATTTTAAAAAACCGCAATACATTGGGTCGGGTTAAATTTTCGATAAGACCGCCCAAACCGCACCGCGCTCACCCCTACTCTTTATATAGAGAGCCTCTGACGTTATTTCTACCACTCCAATCGACGTGGGACATAAGGAACTTGTCAAGTAATACTACAATTCTACAATGCTTTGACCGTTTATAAAAGAATATATAAATTGAAATAAGAAATATTAATTGAAATATTAAACCAAAATATAAGCAAAAAATGGAAATAAAATATATATCTGAAACTAATATAAATTGAAATATACTTGGAATAAAAATTACATAAACTGAAATAAAAAAATGGCATAATTTGTTCAAATTCATCCCTAAACATCATTTTTTTTAGTATCTATTATTTTTCGAATTGTATTATTTATTTAGAATTTTGAATAATAAATACACTTAGTTTGGTAAAATATTAACATATTTGATATATAAAAAATAATAATATAGAAACATTTGATAGATAAATTTGATACAACTTTATTTTGGTATATTAGCATATAAATAAAATTTATAAAAAAAACGGTATACCGCCTAATTCCCGCCTAGAAACCGGCTAGGCCCCCCTCGGGCGCCTAGGTAGCGCCTAGCGCTTTTTACAACATTGGTTGTAGTAGTGAACACTACATTTAATGGTAAATCGTTGATTAGAGTTGTATATAAAACAAACCAAAATATTGAATAAAATGTCGTACTTTATCTGTTTAATATCTCTTTTAACCTATCATAATAATATCGCAGTATCCTACGTATCATAATAATCTTAATATATTAATTAGTCACATATTAGGGAAATTCCTTAGGTATATTAAAATTCAGGGCCAAAAGTGATTAAAAATGGTTTTGAGGACCTTTAAGAAAAAAATTTAGTTTAAAGGACCCCATTTTTCGTAAATATTAAAGATAAGGACCTAAACTATGCAACTGTTATAAACTGTCATCGGATGATCGTTTTCTGTTATTTTTAGAACAATTAACTGTTACTGCAGAACAATAAATTGTTACTGCAGACCAATAAATTGTTACTGAACGGTCCTTAAAACTAAATTGTTTCCTGACAGGGCCTGAACTAAAATTTCAGATCCTGACGGGGGACTAGACGAAAGTTTCCCCAAATTTCTATTGATAATCATGTGTTTACAGCTTTTTCAGTTGATGTCAAAGTTATTGAAAATTCTGGTTGGTACTACGTGTTTAAGCCTTTTTTTTTCAGTTGGTGCTCACTTGGCACGACGTCGTCGATATAAACCTCGAGACCTTTACAATCATAGTACAAATAATTTTGCAATTATACGAACTACAAAATCATATATTACCTATTAAGCATAATAAACAACATTTGTAACTAAATGCCAAGAATTTAGTGGTGTTCGCCGCACATTGTAAGTAATGAAAGGTCCAGGTTTGATACTTTGTAGTGTCATTTGGCTATTTCTTAATGATATTTTAAAATGTTGAAAGGTTAGATTATATTATTGAATATACTTCATTTAGGTTAATTACTTTGTTAATTTATTATAGCTTTCCATTTTATTATTGTACCATGTATTTCATGAATATCGATATCCTGATTCTTAACTATGCTCATGGTGAAATTAAAACATAAATGAATCATGATATTATCAAGATTTTATGGAGAATAATTAATTAGAATTTTCATTAATATTATGATTTTATATTTGGTGATAGAAAGACGACGTTCGATTTGAAGTTTGATCTCTTGGTTATGATTATATCTACAGCTACACTTATCTGGATGTGGATATCGTTTTTAATATGAAGTTTTATAAAAATAAATATTAATCAACTTATTCCTTTAATTTTTTAATGTTGAATATAATTTTGAATTTTATTCAACTTTAATATCTCTAAATTTATTTTTATACAAGCTTGTGGTTTGCAGAGTTATAACATGGGTCAATTCGAAATCAGGCCCCATTAAGGGTTTGATTTCGAATTCAGACCCTGTTTTAGAATTTTTTAAGTTAAAGGACTCATTTTGTGTGATGTAAAAAAGTGGTATGAAAGATATATGAACTGGTATAAAACGTCATGCGTTACAAATTTCAACATACTGGTATGTCAGAGCAATAAGTGGTACTGCAGAAAATAAACTGGTATCTGATGATCATAGACTGGTACCGAATTATCGTTTTGTGTTACAAAATTTGAACATACTGGTATGAAAGAGCAATGAAGTGGTACTTGCAGAAAATGAGTCCTTAAAACTAATTTTTTTGTCAAGAGGGTCTGAATCCTAAATGATAGTTTTGTGGGGGCCTGAAATGAAATGCCCCTTATAACATTGTAAAACATTAACTGCGTTCAATACATCAACGTGAGAACAAATAATGCGATAAATGAATAAAAAAATAGGGTAAAATACGGTGTTCCCCTTGTCATTATACTTAAATGCACGTTAGCTAGCACCATGCGGTTGCTTTTTTACTCGCTGCTCCCTCGTGGTTTTAAAACGTAGCACCAAAACCGCCGGTTGTCGGGTACCTGGGGTGTCCGGAGATCAAATCCTGGACGTAGCGGAAGTTTAAAAATTTTTCGAGGATCCCCGTAATGTTATCTTTTCATTTCATCGTCTTCGCCGCAGAATTTACTCTATCGATAGCTCACCACCTCACCTGCTTCTAAAGGCCCACCGAACAGTCGGCTGCTTAGCCTCAATCGCAGCCTTGGTCCACCACTGCGTTGCCTTTAGAAGGACCGCCACCACCGACGCATCCCCTACCAAAAATCCTGCCTTAAAACTAGGGCTGTTAAAAAACGACCCGACCCGCCAACCTGATACGAACTGCACCCGAAACAGCGAGTTCGAATTTGACCTGTTTACGTAAATGGATAAACCCGAATACAACCCAGTTATTAAGTGGGTTAGGTTAGGGTTCGGATTTTCAACCCGAAATTAACCCATTTAACCCGAATAACATATATTATTAAAATTAATATAAATAAAATAAAAGAATTAACCCTATCCACTCTCACGCTCACACATGATATTTTTAGAAAAAATTGCATTAGTTCTCCATTTTTTGTTTAATTTGGATTTATAATTCTCTCAATTTTGTTTTTTCTTTCTTTTTTTATTAATTTTAAACGGGTTGAAGGGCTGGGTTAGGGTTAAAGCAGGTTGGGTTTGGGTTTTATTTTTCAACCTGTTTAAGTAAACAGATCAGATTAGGGTTGAAGTTTTCAACCCGTTTATTAAACGGGTTGAACCCAAAGGTGACCCAACCCGACCTGTTTACCACCCTTACTTAAAACCGTGATATTTAAAGATCGCGGAGCGGAACTAAGGAAACTAAGCGTGGTAAAACTGGAATTTATTTAGTACTTTGATTTCTTATCATTCCAGCTGACGTGGTGGTGTGGTCGTCTGATGCAAAGAAGTGGATTGCATCCCCAAATATTTTTCTAAATTTATGGGTTAGTTTAGTGATGAGCCGTTAGTGTTTATGCTAGCCGTTAGTGTTCTCTCTGTATCCTAAACTGCGATGAAATTGCTGAAACTGAACAAGAAGTAACCAAGCAATTAAAAGTTGTGTTGTGGGTTTCAGAAGACTCTTGCCGAAGGTTTGTGGTCAAGCAAAGGACCTGTTAAAGAATATGCTCAATCTCGACCCCAACAGGGACTTACGGCACATCAAGTTCTGGTATATTGATTTGCCTCTTGCGATCACTCAAACCAGTTCTTTTGAATTTGAATTGAAACCTTTGTAAGCTTCATCAAGGTGGCATTACATAATCTGGTCTTTTTCAAGGTGCATACTGACCACTTATCTAAAAGAGAGACACCATCCTGGCTCAATTTTCAATTTAGCCCAAGAACAAACATTATTTATATCAAGGTAAAATTAGAAATTACTAAATTAGGTCACTAACCGTAGCTAGGGTTGCAAATGAATCGAATCTTTTTGTTCGATTCGAAATTCGATTCGAAATTTAAGATTCGGATTCGAAATACTAGAATATCAAATCCAAATAAGAATATTTTTTTCGATTCGACTAATTTTCGAATAAGAATACAATATGACAATATTCGATTCGAATTTTTTTAGAATATTCGATTCGAATGATATAATATATATTAAAAATATATATATTATAAATACTTGTAGTTAAACTAACATATTAATAAATACTTAAAAGAATATATATGGCCCAAAGTGAAAAGCTCACATGATTTAATTGTAAATAGTGAAACTAATAAACAGTTAAAAGTAAAGCAAAAGCGCTAGACGATTGAATTGCTTCTTCCAATAATTTGAGCCCCACCGTAGTTCTGCTCTCCCTCGCACAACCATCGTAGTTCTTTTAATTTTTCCTTTATTACGCCGTAAATCATATATTTCATTTCTTATTATTCTATAAATAGAAGAAGAATCGGTTGATGTGGTATTGCATGGATGATGATCGAGGCAAGCTAAGGAAAACAATTATTTTTGGAATTTATCGATGAAAGATTTTTTGTGCTTTCGTATGATGTATTAGATAACCTAATGATATCTTTTGCTAAGTTTTTCTATTTATGTCGTAACCGCATTTTTTATTCATTACGTATTTTTTTTGCGCTATTTGTTTTCTTAAAACAGGGTTTCTGAAAAAAGTTATTCGTATCCGAATATTCGAATATTCGCAAAATATATTCGAATATATTATCAAATAGAATATGAATCAATTTTATTATTCGACTAATAAAAGAATATGAATATGAATATTCGGGAAATAAAAGAATACAAATAGAATATGGTGGTATTCGACTCGATTCGATTCGTTTGCAACCCTAACCGTAGCAGTTTTCGTTTTTGGGCAAATGTTTTATAATTACAAACTCAAGTCACTAAGTAACATGTCTGATTTTTTTTAGGTCACCTGCGAATTTTTCCGGTGAAACTCGCCGGAAATTCAACGTGGCCGATGACACGTCCCAGCCACGTCGGATTTCCGGCAATTTTCGTCGGAGTGATCCAAAAGAAATCTGATACATTACTTAGTGACCTAATTTGTTAGTAATTTGGCACAAGAAAAATTATATGTTTTCTAATCTTTTAAACGGTATAATTATTTTCCCGTGGAATTTCTTTTGTAGCCGCACAACGTGCGGCTGACACCTACCTAGTATAATAATAAGGTGAAATTTTCGTTCAGTCACGTGTCAGGGTCTGAAATTTTGCCCTGTTAGAAGAAAAATTGGTTTTAAGGACCGATTATTCAGTACCAATTTGTTGGTCTGTAGTAACAATTTATTGTTCTTCAGTAATAATTCATTGTTCTGAAAATAACAGAAAGCGATCATCCGATAACAGTTTATAACAGTTGCGTAATTTAGGTACTTATATTCAATATTTACGAAAAATGGGGTCCTTTAAACTAATTTTTTTCTTAAAGTTCCTCAAAACTATTTTTAATTATTATGGGGCCTGAATATACCCTAATAATAATGGTCAAGGCTATGTAAATATTGAAAATTCCATTTTAATCCCAATCGTTATAAGCCAATACACGTAGCGAAGGCCTTTGCAAGTGCTCTTTCTAGGCAATTCGGGAAAAACTAGCATGTGTCCCCCATATGAAACGTGTCTCCTCTCCTTTCATTTAGAATCTGACGCTGCAATCTCTATATATTTAATTATCTCTACGAAGGCATAGAACGAAATCGTTTGAACAAAGCAAGGGGTAATTAAAAAGATTAAAAGAAAATGCAGTCCTCGACAAGAATCATAGTCGGCGATAGGCTCGTGCGAACCATAGTTGGGCAGAGTAATAGGTTTCTAGGCCAGAGAGTAGTAAGCTTCGCCAACACAACTGGGCGAACAGCTGATCCTGCCGACCACTCCATTGAGCCCGAGGTAAAAACAAACTGAATCGCATCTTGTCTTTAATTATTACGGCGGACAAATTTGTACCTATGTATGGTCTGCATGTTTATTTGATTTTCTTGATTCCTCTTTAGGAAGTAAACCCGACAGACGCAATAAAGGACGCGCAAGAGCGTCATCACGGATCTGCTGGGGACAGCTACGAGCCGACCACCAAAGACAACGAGCCTTACGTCAGCCCCGACCCAACAATCCTCAGGTCGGCGGCCAAGGTCGAAAGCAACGCCGTCGGTCCTCGAACGGAGCCTCTGACTCAGCAAAAGCGTCGTGTGTCTTCAACTCTGAACGCCAAGGAGGTGAGCTGCGCGGCGGGGATCGAGGTTAGCCCATGGAAAGAAGAAGAAGAAGAAAAGGAGCCGACAAGGAGAGAGCAAAGAGAAGAGGATGAGAGAGACGACCGAGAGTATTTCAAACACCACAAAGCTTCGCCTCTCTCTGAGATTGAGATATCAGATAGTCGGAAGCCCATCACACAGGCGAGCGACAGTGGTGACGGCGGTGGAGGGCTTGTGATGTTCAGGCCGGAGCAGATGGACACGGCTGAGGATTCTCTTTACAGGGCGGCTGAGATGTTCAGGAGAAATGCGATGAGGGGCGACCCGGATTCTCCCCATGGGAGGGTTCTGAGGCAGCTTCGTGGGGAGTATTGGTGATCTGATCTTTACTTTTCTAGTCGTTTGTGTGAGGTCGTTTACAGTATCCACCGTCATTTCAGGTTAGTCAGTATCCGCGTGCAGCCATTGAAAATGTCGTGTACATCATAAAAGAACGCATTGTAGATATAGATAAGCTGCACCGAACCAAAGGTCATATACTAATATAATGTAGTCAGTCGAGTGCAGCAGTTGGAAGTCGGCGGTTGACTGTGGATGTTTATTCCTTTTACATGCACCGACAAGAAGATCGAACCTTTATAAAAACGAATCTTACAACCACGCAACATAATGCTTTGTTTATTAAAGCAAACCAATGTCTATCCACGTTGACGAAGGAAGGTCTTAAGCCTTTCCAGCGGGGCTGGGATGCGATCCGCCCCAACGTGCAGGAATTCCCAATTGCCGTCCCCTTGGGGCGAACAGAGCTAAAAAGTAGAAAGGCGCTGAAAAAATTTGAAGAGATGGATCAAGGTCCTTGATTGAAATGGACCCTTACCATCAGAAGTATAACTTGTTCTCATTTTTCATCCTCTTCTATTTAATGTGATTGGTTAAAAAGTAGAAAGGCGACAGAAAATTTGAAGATGATCATACCTTGATTGAAATGGACCCTTTGTGCAAATTACGATCAGAAGCAAGAAACAGGATGAAATCGTAGCAATCGATAGAAAACAGAGCATAGATAAGCTTAGATTTCGTGGTTGAGAATAAAAAAAAAATGTTGTGTACAGAATGAATCGATCCAACTGTTTTATCTAATTACAAATCGAAAAAGATTCCTCGCAAACGTTTCCCCCGTGTGTCCCGCAATAACTTATCCAATTGTGCATCCACGTCAGCTGCGCATACACGTGTGAAGTAGGATCATCTTCAATTTCTTCACCCCCTCCCCAAGTTGGTGATTGATGATAATCCTTCAATCCCAACTTGGCAACAAGAAACTTGAACTGTGGGGCAGCCAGAGATTTAGTGAAAAGATCTGCAAGCTGTCGAGAAGAAGCAACATGATGAAGTGTAAGAAATCCGGCTTTGAATTGATCTCGCACAATGTGGCAATCAAGCTCGATATGCTTGGCCCGTTAATGAAAAACTGGGTTTTCCGTGATATGAATGACCGCTTGATTATCACACCAAAGAGGAATTAGTGAAACTGGAATATGGAGACCATGCAATAAGTAGGTCCATTTGATCTCACAAACTGTAGAAGCAAGGCTACGGTACTCAGCCTCTGCAGATGACCTCGAAACCGTAGTCTGCTTCTTGGTCTTCCAGCTAATGAGAGTTGCCAAGAAAAACACAATATCCTGTGAGTGATCTGCGAGATATATGACATGAGGCCCAATCGGCATCACTGTATGCTGTAAGAGAGAGATTATTATTTGCAGAATAGAATAAACCAAGTGAAGGATAAGTTTACAGGTATCTGAGGACCATGATCATTGCTACCCAATGCCCTGCTCGAGGCTCCTGTGTAAACTGGCTTAACTGTTGAACCGCGTAGGTTATATCTAGTCTTGTAAAACCAAGATATAGTAATTGCCCGACAATATTTATGTACCTTGAAGGGTTTTCCAGTATAGGACCACAGTCTTCAGCTCTAGGAAAGAGATGATGTCGAGGCAACGGTGTTGTAAGAGGTTTAGCGCCTGTAAGTCCTGTCTGTTTAAGAATATCAAGTATATACTTCATCTGATTTAGATAAATCCCTGATGGAGTCTGCACCAGCTCAATGCCAAGAAAGAAGTGAGCAGAACCAAGATCCTTTATGGTAAAAGCTGCATCAAGGAAGGCTTTGATCCTGCTGATTTCTGCTGCAGATGAGCCTGTAACAAGTATGTCATCAACATATACCAAGAGGGCTAAGAAAAAATTATGCTCCTGTAGTATGAAGAGGCAATGGTCATTCGAAGAATGAATAAACCCATAATCTTCCAACTTTGATGTAAATTCTACATTCCATTGCCTTGAAGCCTGTTTGAGACCATATAAAGATCTTTTTAGTTTGCAGACTTGGTTTCTTTTCACTGTGTAACCGGGTGGAGGTGTCATATAAACATCTTCATTCAAAGAACCATGAAGAAAGGCGTTGTTTATATCCAGCTGCTCTAAGGGCCATGAACGAGCTGCAGCAAGAGCTATGATTAGCCTGACTGTAACAGGTTTAGCAACAGGGGAAAAACTGTCCAAATAATCAACTCCCTCGATTTGGTTGTACCCCTTTGCCATAAGTCTTGCTTTATATTTTTCAATGGTGCCATCTGACTTACATTTAACCTTGAATACCCATTTGCAACCAAAAGATTTCTTACCATATGGTAAACCAGTGAGGTCCAAAGTTTCATTTTCTTCAAGTTCTCTAATTTCTTCATCCATGGCAGCTGTCCATTGTGGACTATCTTTAGCTTGTTCATAAGTCTGTGGCTCTTGGACATTGCAAGCTTAGCCAAAAAACACATGTAATCCTGGGGAATCAAGGAATTTTTGTAGAAGGGATATGTATAAGGAGTATAAGAAGAAGAGTGTACCCTATTGAACTGTTGGTGAGATGTTTCACAGACTTGCACACTGTTGGAAATGTAGTCATTCAACCAAGCAGGAGTGCCTCTAGCTCTAGCACTGCGTCTAAGGGAAGGATTTGAGGGTTCAAGGTGAGGATTTTCTGGTTTATCTTGGGTGTTTTCTTGGTTTGTGTTTGGGTTGGGCAGTTTCTGGTTCAGTGTAGGTGCATTCTTGGTCCATATTTGGTTCAGTTGGGACTTCTTGACTCGTATATGGGAAAATATGTGTATTTGTTTCAGGAAAAATGGGAAGTATATGTGAAGAATGCTCAGGGTGATGCATATATGAAGTCCTCTGCTGGTTGTGGTAGAGTAATTTCATCTCAGGTGTGGTATGAGAGGTATGAAAAGGAAAGGTTTTTTCATGAAATATAACATCCCGAGAGATAATAATATAATGTGATGAAAGATCAAATACTTTGTACCCCTTTTGTCCATGAGGATACCCTACAAATATCCCTTTTGTTGCCCATGGTGCAAGCTTATCTTTGTGTGGGGTAGTATTTGTGGCAAAGCATAGACATCCAAAGACTCGTAGGTTGTTTATATCTGCTGATTTTTTGTGTAATATTTGGTAAGGGATGTGCCATTTCAGAACTGGTGATGGCAGTCTGTTTATGATGTAGGTGGAAGTAAGAACTGCATCTCCCCAAAATTTCTTTGGGAGACTAGATTGAAAAAGCAATGATCTGGTCATTTGGAGGAGATGTTTGTGTTTACGTTCTACAACACCGTTCTGTTGAGGTGTGTAGGGGCAGGTTTCTTGATGAATAATCCCAAGGTTTTGAAATAGAAGCTGCCAAGTATGGCTCAGAAATTCACTTCCATTATCTGTTCTTATTTTTTTAACGGATTCATAATATTGATTTTTGATCAATGTCAGGAGGTTTTGTAATGGCTTGTGATTGAAGGTCATAAGAAAGGTCCATGTGCATCAACTAAAGTCATCAACCACGGTAAGGAAATAATGTGCACCATCATGCGTAGGATATTTGTAGGGTCCCCATATGTCTACATGTAGTAATTCAAAACATGCAGTGGTATGTATGGAACTTTGCAGGAATTTGAGTCTGGGTTGCTTTGCAATGGGACAAATATGACAATCACTGCAAGAAGCTTTTTCAGTTTTGAGAGTGGGTATATGGTTCATGACATCATATGAAGGGTGACCAAGACGGTTATGCCAAGTAAAAGGACTGTCATGGCTTATTGTGCTACAAGAAAAAAACTTGGAGGTTGGCTTACTAGTAACTAGAGCTGTAACACTTTTGATCCTGCCTGGGTTGAAAGATTCCTCATCCAGAATGTAAAGCCTGTTAGCAACTCTCCCAATAGCAACAATTTCTTTAGTCATATGGTCCTGTAAAATGCAACAGTTGGCGAAAAATGAGTATCAAGACCATTAGTTTGGGCAAGTTTGTTCACTGATAGAAGGTTGAATGTGAAATCTGAGATGTAAGGAACTTCAGATAGTTTAAGGTTATTTCTGAATTCGACAGTTCCAAATCCTTTTATGGACTTTGATGTTCCATCTGGTAGGTATACCGGTGAGGAGGACGAAATGAATTTGCAGGTTTTCATGATGTTTAAATCATGACACATGTGATTAGTGGCTCCACTGTCCAATATCCAAGTCCACATACCTAGAATGTGTGTTGAGCTGAGAGGTGTGTCAAAGCTTATACCTGAGAAGTTGCCAAAGTGAGCATAATTAACCTCATTTGTTTGTGCGTGGTCTGCAGCTTGTTTTCCTTTCAGCATCCCGCCTACTTCCTGCTGAAGAAAGCTTAAGTTCTTCATAACAGTTTCCAGATCATCAATTTTTTCTCCCCTCGTAGCCTGAGATATATCAGCAACATTCATCACTTGTTTCTGAGATGTATCAACAACATTCATCACATGTTCCTGAGGGCCTTTTTGATGATCATTCATTGTTGCCTTGTAATTTGGCATTGCTGCAGAATATTTTTCCTTCTTTGCCTTATAATCTTCCCACCACTCTGGGAAACCATGCAGCAGGAAACATGTATTTTTATTGTGTCCATTCCTTTGACAATGAGAGCACCACAGTTTCTTCTTTTCTTCTTTGCTAATAAAAACAGATGTTCCAGTCACTCTGCTAGAGATCTCCCTTTTTTGTACCACAAAGGCACTGTTCTGCCCATTCTCATTTTGATATATACTAGCTCTTTTCTGATTCTCAATGTTAAGAACCATGGAGTACGCCTTGTTTTCATTTGGTAATGGATCAAGCATCAAGATATGATTCTTCACGCCTTCGTATGTATCATTCAGCCCCATCAGGAACTGAGTTAGCTTATTTCTCGCCTCCCTCTGTTCATCAGCAGTTTTGGCCGCACAAGTACATTGAATGGGAGGATCAATATGATTTATTTCATCCCAGCACCTCTTAAGTTCGTGAAGTACAGATCCAGAGGTAGATTTTCTTGTGTAATAGAAGCAATTTCTTTCTGAAGATTAAAATTTGTGGTGCATTAGAGGTACCATACCTTGACTTCAATGAGTCCCATAACACCTTTGCATTTGAAGCAAAAGCATAGCGAGCAACAATCTCTTTCGACATGGATTCAATATCCATGGCACCACCATGTAATTAGCTTGTTCCCATGCTCCATGATTTACATCAGTGAGTCCAGGTTCTGCCTCCATTCACAAAACCTAGCTTCTTCTTTGCGCCCAACGCAACTCTCATAGCATGACTCCATGAAGCATAGTTGTTTCGAGTGAGCAGATTCGTCACCAGTATCATCCCTGGCGAATCAGATCCGTGAAGCTCGTACACATGTGAGCTAATTAGAATTTGCGAAATTTGCAGAAGTTGCAGGAGTTTCTTCAGTCATTTTGATGTAGAACGATCAATTTTTCAGCAGAGAATACGAACAGCAGCAGAAATCAGTGAGAGATCAATAGATGTGTCTCTGATACCATGTGCAAATTACGATCAGAAGCAAGAAACAGGATAAAATCGTAGCAATGGATAGAAAACAGAGCATAGATCAAGCTTAGATTTCGTGGTTGAGAATAGAAAAAAATGTTCTGTACAGAATGAATCGATCCAACTGTTTTATCTAATTACAAATCAAAAAAGATTCCTCGCAAACGTTTCGCGTGTTTCCCGCCAATAACTTATCCAGTTGTGCATCCATGTCAGCTGTGCATCCACGTGTCAAGTAGGATCATCTTCAACTTCTTCACCCTTACCATCAAAAGTATAGCTTGTTCTCATTTTCATCCTCTTCTGGGATTGCCTTCTTGAGCTTCCGGTTTTGCGATTTGTCTGCATGTAAGATTTTTGATCGGGGTAGAATGTCGATCACGCCAGTAATAAAGATAAACAAGAGAGTAGGAGGTTGGATTTGGAGGAGGCAAGGATTAGGTACGAGGTTCGATCAGAGGTACGAAGTGTTTGTAGGAGTTAGGGAGATATTCCAGGGAGCTACGTAACTATTCGGAAGGGAAAGAAAGCAATAGAGAGATTTAAGTGTTCGGGAGGCCTGAAGAGGGAAAACAGTACAAAACCCTAGATATGCATGCAGTATAAATAAGGGCTCATATCCATTTTCTGAGACTTGATGTGGTCAGCCCCATCGCTTTTCTTGCCAGGAGAACCGAAGCCTGCTGTATAAATAAGGGCTTCTTCTGCGCTCCCTTGGAGGACTCCTGCGCTTCCTGTCCTCGGGCTCCCTAGCATGATTCTTCCACTCGGACGTACTTCTCTACCCGAGTCACATGTTCCCCTACTGTCGGGTATTTCTTTACTAGCGATCTGAACAAGTATCCATCTCTCAGGCCATGGTGGAATGCTCTAATAAGTAGCTCTGGCAAAGTATGGGAACTTCCATCTTCACTTGATGGAAACGCCGAAGGTAGTCCCGTAAGCTCTCCCTCTCGGCTTGCCTTATGTTTAACAACTTCACATCAGATGAGGGGCGTCTTCGGCTGCTTGAGAAGTATTTCAGGAAATGGTTGGTAAGGTCTTGAAAGCTCTTGATTTCTCCTGGCGGTAACGGAGTGAACCATTGATGGGCTCTTTTCGTCAAAGTGGTTACGAAGAGTCGGCATTTGACCGTGTCGCTTAATTGGTAAGTGCGGCGTTCCCATCAAACACGACCAAATGGTCCTCGGGAGGTCCGGACCCATCTGACTTGCCCATTTCAAAGGAGCGGAAGTGCTCGGGCAATGGAGCCGCAAGTACTTCGGGAGAAAAAGGCGAGGCTCGGGGAATGAGTGGTGCCTCTCGTGGGTTTGCTAGATTCTGAAGTTTGCGGATCTCCTCCTTCATTCCTTCCAATTCGCCTGCTTGTTGTGCAACAACCTTCTTTTGTTGATGCGTGCTCTCCTGAGTTCTGATGCTAGCATACGGTTGTCGTCTTCGCGTTCCTCGGTTCCAGATTCGGCGTCGCGTTCTCTGTTTGGTTCTCGCTGATTATCTTACTGATTTCTTTCGGACATTAGCACTCCAACATCCGTCCCGATCCTCCTGATCTCTTGCATGGTCGTAGTAATCATCCTGGCGAGACCGGCTGGGCTCGACTCGTTGCCGTTGGGCGGCGCATGATCGTTTTCGACAACCACCATATTAAAGTTCTACTTGAAAGAAGCTAGACTTTTCACAGACGGTGATGCCGTCGAAAAATGACCTACCGCGCGTGTTGGCCAACGAGCTTCTTCCTGCCTTTATTTCGCCACGAATCTCATCTGAAACTCGAGACAGGGTTAGGGTGGGGGGTCGTTTGCCCTCTTGCCTAGGTCAAGAGGGTAGTTTTCATTTTTCAGGTGTAATATTGTATAAAGATGTGAAAAATGGTGTTAAGTGATAATAAGTGCTCAAGTGGATAGTAAAAATGGCAGAGTAACGGTATGGATACATACCTACCTTGAGGGCGTCTTATGGTATTTAAAAAATACATGATTTAGGCGGTTTTCGGATGGTTTTGCCCACGTCCCGCGTTTTCAGGACTCGAACTCACTCTTGTCCTTCCACCTCCCCACGATCGCACGTTCTTCTGGCTTGCTCGGCCCTTGGCGGTTGTTCGCGCACGTTCTTCTAGCATCGGCATGAAGGGATCGTGGGGTTCTAGGCTTGGAGATCAGATTCCCCAAGGGAAGGGTCTCGTCTTGGCATCGAGCTGCGCTCCCGAGGGGGCCACGCTCCCTCTCCTGGGGGCGATTCCGTGAGGTTCCTCAGAAATGTGCGACCTTGGGTAACCTACCTGAGGGTGATTCGGGAGCGGTTAAGGGCATAGCTTTCGGTGAATACTCTGGAATTTTTGGGACGTTTTGCTGTGGATCATCCCTTAATGGGCTCAGGGTGGTCATTTTTGTGGTGTCGTTCCTATGGGCTCGTGCCCATGCTGAGGGTATGGGTCGTTCTCCATATAGGGTGGTTAAGTTGGTTATAGCGAGTCGGTTATTTCGGTGCGGGGCCGGTGAAATCCGAGGATAACACCTCCAAATCTTAATACTTTCATATCTCAATAATTCAACTAAATCAAAAAACATCCATATCTTAATATTATATCATAATATTTCATAACACTTATTTCATAATATCTTTGCATAGGGTCCGGATATAAGTAGGACATAATAGGCTGAAAGTTCTAATGGGCCACAAAGGCCGAAGTGCTGGATCCATTGGGCTAATGTTTTCTTAAATTCTTTTAAGAGTAATTTAGAGAAAAATACCTATTTGGAGTTTACACTTAGGGATCAGTCCCTACCCGTTTGTTTTTGTGAATGACTACTGCCATTAGGAAAAATTTTAATTTTAACTCCCATGTACGTGAATTACCATAGAACCCTTTCTCTTTCCCCTCTCTCTCTCTGCACCGGTGGCGACGAAGAAAACACCATCAAACACATGCTGGCGAATCCTCCCTCAACATCTCCATCCACTACAAGTGTCAACAACCTGAAATCCAACAAAAATACGCAAACCATTCATGATTCCTCGCCTCAGCCAAATTAGTTTGAATAGGGCAGAATGAAGGGGAATTTCGAGTTATCATCTAGCTAAGGTTAGCGCTTGTGTTTGGGCGAGTTACGCAGGTCAGTCCATAACCCCAACTTGATGTTAATTCATTGAAAATTTCGTATATTCGATTGATATATGCTAAGCCTATTTTATCATCTAGTGGCAGTGTAATTGATCAAGTGGTGAGAGACGAAATCCAAGATGAGGTGGAGCACATCACTAATGTGCTATGTCAATCAGACATACGATGTGATAGATAGAATGGGTTTTTGAAGCAAAAATGGGATATGATGGCAGGTGTGCGTTGGGTTGTTCATGGTTAAATTTGAGGATTCGGAAGCTCAGTTGAACGAGGTGGCGTTGATAGAGTTCTCGTGTGGGTCCATCTCCCACAACGAGTATTGTGGCTCCAAACCTTGAGATGATCTGAGCATGATTGGTAAACGTATTATATCTGTGTTGGTACGGTTACAATTTGCAAGAGTGATGGTTGATATTGACTTCAATAAGCCCGCTAAAGGTAATGAAAGAGAAACTTGTGGGCAGGCAAAGGAATACTAATGACCGGAAAAGACAACATAGTTCTTTGTTGTTTCTATTGCTGTCCTTTTTAGCATTGATATCAATATTTGTTGCTGAAACGTAAGTATCTGTTTCATAGTTCAAGTATTTTGTTGAGTTCACATTCCAGTTTATTCTTCGTACGGAGAAAAGCCTATTTGTGTTCTGTGTTTGATGTTTGTACTGCTGTCCATTTTAGCATTAATACCAAAAGCGGTGTTTTCCCCTTCTTCTTTTTCGTGCTAAGTCGGATACTTGAATTCGATACTAGAATACTCAAAATTAGGTCAAAAGTACTCAATTCGATACTAAAATACTCAAAATCAGGTCAAAAGTACTCAATTCGGACCCAAAATCAGTCTCGATTTAGGTATTTTATTATTGAATTCAAGTATTTGACCTTGAATGAATGTGAAGTTGCTAGAAAACTCATTTTACGTTGTTGATGATGAGTAATGTCATTAATATGTAAGTTGTTGATTAAAAACCATCATTTTGAACTCTTGTAACTCGACCATATATGCAGGTATTTTAGGCCTAAAATTCAGTATTTTCGGCCTCAAATTAGGTACTTTCAGTCTCGATATAGGTATTTTATTATCGAATTCAAGTATTTAACCTTGAACGAATGTGAAGTTGCTAGAGAACTCATTTTATGTTGTTGATGATGAGTAATGCCATTAATATGTAAGTTGTTGATTAAAAACCATCATTTTGAACTCTTGTAACTCGACCATATATCCAAGTATTTTAGGCCTAAAATATAAGTATTTTCCGCTTTAAATTAGGTACTTTCAGTCTCGATTTAGGTATTTTATTATCGAATTCAAGTATTTAACCTTGAACGAATGTGAAGTTGCTAGAAAACTCATTTTATGTTGTTGATGATGAGTAAGTCATTAATATGCAAGTTGTTGATTAAAAACCATCATTTTGAACTCTTGTAACTCGACCATATACCCAAGTATTTTAGGCCTAAAATTCAGTATTTTCCGCCTTAGACAAGGTACTTTCAGTCTCGATTTAGGTATTTTATTATCGAATTCAAGTATTTAACCTTGAACGAATGTGAAGTTGCTAGAAAACTCATTTTACGTTGTTGATGATGAGTAATGTCATTAATATGCAAGTTGTTGATTAAAAACCATCATTTTGAACTCTTGTAACTCGACCATATACCCAAGTATTTTAGGCCTAAAATTCAGTATTTTCCGCCTTAAACAAGGTACTTTCAGTCTCGATTTAGGTATTTTATTATCGAATTCAAGTATTTAACCTTGAACGAATGTGAAGTTGCTAAAAAACTCATTTTACGTTGTTGATGATGAGTAATGTCATTAATATGTAAGTTGTTGATTAAAAACCATCATTTTGAACTCTTGTAACTCGACCATATACTCAAGTATTTTAGGCCTAAAATTCAGTATTTTCCCCCTTAAACTAGGTACTTTCAGTCTCGATTTAGGTATTTTATTATCGAATTCAAGTATTTAAGCTTGAACGAATGTGAAGTTGCTAGAAAACTCATTTTATGTTGTTGATGATGAGTAATGTCATTAATATGCAAGTTGTTGATTAAAAACCATCATTTTGATCTCTTGTAACTCGACCATATACCCAAGTATTTTAGGCCTAAAATTCAGTATTTTCCCCTATAAACAATGTACTTTCAGTCTCGATTTAGGTATTTCATTATTGAATTCAAGTATTTGACCTTGAATGAATGTGAAGTTGCTAGAAAACTCATTTTACGTTGTTGATGATGAGTAATGTCATTAATATGTAAGTTGTTGATTAAAAACCATCATTTTGAACTCTTGTAACTCGACCATATATGCAGGTATTTTAGGCCTAAAATTCAGTATTTTCGGCCTCAAATTAGGTACTTTCAGTCTCGATATAGGTATTTTATTATCGAATTCAAGTATTTAACCTTGAACGAATGTGAAGTTGCTAGAGAACTCAATTTATGTTGTTGATGATGAGTAATGCCATTAATATGTAAGTTGTTAAAAACCATCATTTTGAACTCTTGTAACTCGACCATATATCCAAGTATTTTAGGCCTAACATTCAGTATTTTCCGCCTTAAATTAGGTACTTTCAGTCTCGATTTAGGTATTTTATTATCGAATTCAAGTATTTAACCTTGAACGAATGTGAAGTTGCTAGAAAACTCATTTTATGTTGTTGATGATGAGTAAGTCATTAATATGCAAGTTGTTGATTAAAAACCATCATTTTGAACTCTTGTAACTCGACCATATACCCCAAGTATTTTAGGCCTAAATTCAGTATTTTCCGCCTTAAATTAGGTACTTTCAGTCTCGATTTAGGTATTCTATTATTGAATTCACGTATTTGACCTAGAATGAATGTGAAGTTGCTAGAAAACTCATTTTATGTTGTTGATGATGAGTAATGTCATTAATATGTAAGTTTTTGACTAAAAACCATCATTTTGAACTCTTGTAACTCGACCATATACACAAGTAATTTAGGCCTAAAATTCTGTATTTTCTGCCTTAAATTAGGTACTTTCAGTCTCGATTTAGGTATTTTATAATTGAATTCAAGTATTTGACCTTGAATGATGTGAAGTTACTAGAAAACTCATTTTATGTTTCTGATGATGAGTAATGTCATTAATATGTAAGTTGTTGATTAAAAACCATCATTTTGAACTCTTGTAACTCGACCATATACCCAAGTATTTTAGGCCTAAAATTCTGTATTTTCTGCCTTAAATTAGGTACTTTCAGTCACGATTTATGTATTTTATTATTGAATTCAAGTATTTGACCTTGAACGAATGTGAAGTTGCTAGAAAACTCATTTTATGTTGTTGATGATGAGTAATGTCATTAATATGTAAGTTGTTGATTAAAAACCATCATTTTGAACTCTTGTAACTCGACCATATACCCAAGTATTTTGGGCCTAAAATTCTGTATTTTCTGCCTTAAATTAGGTACTTTCAGTCTCGATTTTGGTATTTTATTATTGAATTCAAGTATTTGACCTTGAACGAATGTGAAGTTGCTAGAAAACTCATTTTATGTTGTTGATGATGAGTAATGTCATTAATATGTAAGTTGTTGATTAAAAACCATCATTTTGAACTTTTGTAACTCGACCATATACGCAAGTATTTTAGGCCTAAAATTCAGTATTTTCTGCCTTAAATTAGGTATTTTTAGTCTCGATTTTGGTATTTTATTATTGAATTCAAGTATTTTCCCTTAAATGAATGTGAACTTGCTAGATTATGTAGGGCAAATAGAAAAAAACTATTTTTGTGGAATGTATCTCGCCCAATACGTTCATAAATATCGGTATTTTGACACTATTCCAATTCAGATTATTTGATGGCAATTCACATGTACACATGCAATAACAAAACATAACAATTATAATTCATTCATCACATACGAATTATCAACCCATTGTTTGCCAACTCTTACAACTGTATAACATATCCCAGAAGAAGCTTTGGAGATGATATGTTAAGAAACTATAATTGGTTTGCTATATTCAATGACGTGCATTTCCGAAGTGACTGTCTTAGTAGCAACCAAGAATTGGTTTTGGGGCATATAACGAGCTCTGTTGACCTCTCCATCATTATTTATCTGCTAAATGATTTGCACCTGCAAAGAAAATGACCATTTAGACAGCAAACAGAATCTCCAAAGTCGCCAACTCATAGGTTTGTCTATACTCTTTGCCAAATCTTTAGTTTCAACTGGAATTTTATGTACATGATTGAATATAGAAATTGTCTAACTAGGCCATTGCATTCCTTACTGAGCATAATTGAAACCCAATCAAAGAGTCACGGCTTCTACTACAACCAATAAAAGAAACTAAAATAAATTATGATCTCTTTTCCTCTTTTATAGAAGAAGAAAATCGAGATGCAGAAACACAATTCAACAACCCAGCACCTAATACATGACCACAATAACTATAAAAACTATTAATAAACAAGAAAAAGAGAAGGGAGAGAGTTCGAGCCTTCCCACTGTCGCTCCCAAACCCACCGCCAAACTCCGCCTTATCGTCGTCGTAAATCCTCGCTTCGTTCTCGGCGTCCTCGAGCGGCAACTGAACAACCACAGTCAAATAATTGCCCAAAATAATCTCGATCGGGTGCATAATCACTAGATCGTACAGAAACGAGGTGTTCTTCCATATCTTGGTACTCCTCGTTGATCAAACGCTCTCTCATGGCACAATTTTTGTTTCTGACTATTTTTTCTTTCTCATGGTATTCCTGATAGACGCTTCTGAGAGACAGACGAAAGGGGGTATTATAGTAATTTAACAACTGAGGGAGTGGAAACAAATTTTAGTCCTAATGTCGATACATGCTTACAAAAGCAAACATGCAGGGACTGACTTATAAGTTCAAAGTTTGATTAGGTATTTTTATCTAAAATCTCCTTTTAATTGGGTGATTCATTTTATTTATTAAATGATATGATTTAAAATTGAAGCCGAATGAACACCTGGCAACGTCAAAATTGAAACGTGTACTTACAATGCCGTCTCACCAAAAACTTCTCCAGAAGAAATCGCCCGACATATGAGCCTTTCCACCTTTGGGTTTAAAAAAGAGAGCAGAGAGCAAAATTAAAGAGCCACTTTAAAGAATGAGTACTACGCAGGAACAGCCACGTGAGGCAGACAGCGTCAAGTACGGAGACGTGTTCAAAGTATCCGGCGAGATAGCCTCGAAGGCCGTAACCCCACAAGACGCCGCCACCCTTCATGCCGCCGAGAACGCGGTGCTGGGCCATACTCCAAAGGGTGGCACCGCCGCCACACTTCAGTCGGCAGCAGACATCAACGAACGCCGTGGACTGGTCGGACACGATGACATGACTGATGACGTCAGAGATCGTGGAGCTACTATAGTCGTCTCCGAAGTCGCGGGCTATCGCACCGTCACCGAAGCCATCGGTGGCCAGGTATTGATGCTATTCTCTAAACCGACCTCAGCTTGTTCTTAGTTAATATATTTGTACCTCTTCTTACCAAAATTGCCAGGACTACATGTACTCTGCTCTGCTGCACATAACTAAGAAACCGTAGCTAAGCCATATAGGAGAAACATGTGTAAATGCTTCTTGTATGTTGTACTTTGAATAATCCTTCCCTCTGAGTGCTGATGCTGGTGAGTGCTGCTAACGGTACTACTGCTAAGTTTGGCCAAGTTTCATTATTGCTCCCTTGAATTTTTGTAGGTGATTGGGCAATATGGCGAGCCAACGGATGACGGCGAGCGTACCGACCACAAAGGTAGCTTGGAATTAGGACCAAACAAATCTGCTGACACAATAACTATAGGGGAAGCATTGGAGGCTGCTGACCTGTCGGCAGGGGACAAGCCTGTGGAACAAAGTGATGTAGCAGCAATTCAGGCGGCTGAGGTTCGGGCAACGGGATTGGGCCACGTGGTTCCAGGTGGCATTGCAGCCGAAGCTCAGTCGGCCGAGGCCCACAACAGTCGTGTTCGCCATGAAAAGGACATGATCAAGCTGGGCGACATATTGGCGGTAATATAATGAAACATATCATCCTTATAATTCAGTATCCCCTAATTTGTATTTGTTGTTTGATTTTGGATAGTCTAAAGAGTAATAAAAGAAAAAAAAATAAGCGTAATGTGTGTGTGTGTGTGTTTTTTTTAGGATGCGAGTGATAAGCTGTTAAGTGACAAGCCGGTGACTAGGGAAGATGTTGAGGCTGTAATAAGTGCAGAGATTAGGAACAGCCCGAGCCTCACCACTACACCCGGTGGTGTGTCGGCTTCTCTAGCGGCAGCTGCGAGGCTTAATCAACAGAACAAGTGAAAAGCATGCGAGTATCGTGATATGCATATATGCGGCTGATTAGCTATAATAAGTGCGTAATGTTATGTGTCGTTGTCTTGACAACACATGGTAATTGTTGTGCTGTGCTTTTGTTTGTGTTGTAAATAAGAAGTGCTTGTAATGTGCCGGCGGTGTTGCAGAAGATAAAATCAACACTACGTATCTGCTGCAAGTCTTATCTGTCTATGTTCCTTCTGCAACCTACTACAGTCGATGTATATGCGTGTGATGTGTATTATATCCTGTGTTTCTATTAGTTCTTCGTGTTTCATGTTTTATACTCCTAGAACGACCCTTTTTCTATTGAATTGACTACGTGAAACAATTCACGCACGCTATTACTATGGTTACCCAAAACAAGAAGAGCTTAGTTCAGGCTAAATCTTCGGCTGTTTTTCAATTTTAATTCGTTTTTATTTCATATATCTAGAATAATGCCAATTCGAAAGGCATTTCAAAAACAGGTGAAAACGCGCCGCTTGGGGTGGCGCGTTCTGAACGCTTCATCCAAAGTAACGCGTGAATTATTTTTTCTTTGACTTTCTCAATATTTCTTGTTTTGTGTTAGAAGATGTGTTTGAAGAAAATTTCGTAAGTAATTTAATTAAACCGACGAGTATATAGTAGCCAATGAGGCGGCTAAAGGAGTTTGGATCAGAAAGTTCTTGGAAGAACTTGAAGTCGTTCCTAGCATTGTGATCCGACGCTGCCATCGTGGTGTGAAAATAGCGGTGCCATCGCACAAGTTAATGAACATAGGTCTCACAACAAGTCTAAACGTATATAAATAAAATATGTGTTATGTGAGTTCGTTGAGAAATGCTACATAGCCATGCAGAAGATGGTGTCTGCGGATAACGTGACTGACCCGTTCACCAAGCCTTTATCACAGGTAGTGCTGGAAAGACATCTCGAGAAGATGGTATTAGATACCACAACACATGACATTTTGAGTTAGTGGGAGGCGGTTAGGTATATGCTCTCGGAGTGCCATATGGAGATAAGATGTATAGGGCATTTAAGTTATTATTGTAATATTTGAAGAACTAGTATGTTTCTATTTATGGAAACATTTTGCGTGAAAAAGGCATTTACGTTTATTTGTTGATTTACTTCCACTTTTTATCTAGCATCTGATACAACAAAAAATAATGAAATCCCTATGTATCAAGTTAAGTCACTGATTTTCAATCGATGTGGGAGAGGGAGGCACCACCGGACTCAAAACCTTAAACTTAAAAATATGTCATAAATCTATGGCTCTAATTGGATGCTAGACGGCCAAGTACGACTTATCTGTCGACGTTCTTATAATGATTGTGTCTATCATTCACTTGAAAAATGGGAGCCTGTGATAGTGATACGGATCGAGTCGATGATATGATTGTATTTGAACACTGACTCGTAATCGATCGAACATGACTAATTATTCTAGGAGTGCCAATGGTCGAACAATGCTATAGTAATCCGCGTGAACCTTCGACAGAAAGCATCATTGACGGATTCGACTAAGGGGTCTGACTGTCACTAGCTTTGCTAGACCCATATATGCTTTACCATGGGTCAGCGGCAAAATTCGTTCTCGACGACAGAGTGCGAATGTCGTGCTTTGATGATGCTAGGGATTCACAGCTTTGTAAGTAATAATGGTTAATTTATAGAGTTGAGTTTAACCTGTTTGACATTGATCATGACCCTCACTCGACTGGGACATATGTGAAGGGTTAGTATGAAAATTGATCTATAGCCGATTCGTCGAACGAAGAAGATCATTCATGCAAAGTCGGGATCGGTCCGAACCACGGGATTGGCTAGGTGAAAACCGGACTCTTGGATACCGAACCTAGAAAGTCGAACTTAAAAAGGATAATCAAGGTAGTATTGATTAAGAGAGACCAAATGTTTGGGCCATAATAGGCCTTGGGCCGTTAAGTCGCAAAATCGAAATGGACCTACTGTCGGACATCGATAAGCAAAAGTCAGGGCTTGAGTGGGACTAAGTGCTTGATTAATATTCAAGAATAAAGATGGTATTTAGCTTGAAGAGAATTGTTGCATGAGATTTTCAAAATTTACATGCATGGCTTGCATGCAAAGGTAGTAATTAATTATTTAAAATAATATCTTTGTATAAAATATGATTTTCGGTCTTCTCGGAGAGGATTTCGAAATTCATAGCTATGGTAAGATCTTGACTTGATTGACATTACTTAGATAAATTAGCTTAAGAAAGAGGAAAGAGAATAAATTAAAGACTTGATATGGAATGGCAATAAGATCTCTCTTACCAAATCTTCACTTCGGACGAAATATTCTTAGTTGAACACCTAATTTTCGTCCTCCCCTCTAAATTAAGCCCCAGTTTTGTGACCTACGGCAAGACAATTCGAACACACAAACGCGAGCAAGCCGTCACACACGCTTGTGTTCTCTCTCACGAATGTCGCTCCGCTTGTCATCCAAAGGGAGCGAGCACGTCGAGATACACCGAGAGGTCGATCGATCTGGAAGAGAATGTTAAGAAAAAGACCGAGGGCTGCCACGTGCTTCAAAATAGTAAGCCTCTAGGGCTCGGCACTTCCCTATTACATGCAGATGTGTGTTTTTAAATATCACGTTCTAACCCGAGTGGTTCGAGGCAAAAGAAAACCAGGAAATTTTTTATTCAGCACGTCCCGAGGCTAAGAGCATCGAAACAACCGGAGTTTCCAAACAAAAACATAGTTAGTTAAAAGGAAGTTTACACATAAATAATCCAAAAGCATAAAAAAATGTCACATCAGTCCCCTCAAAGTATTTTATATATGTAGGTACCTCATAGAATAAACTTTTACACACAGTTACCCAATTGCTGAAGGTACGACATATAATAAATTTAGGTAATATATACATTTAAATGTAGTTTTGTTGTGGTG
The DNA here is from genome assembly GCA_027422505.1 of Craterostigma plantagineum. Taxonomy (NCBI): domain Eukaryota; kingdom Viridiplantae; phylum Streptophyta; class Magnoliopsida; order Lamiales; family Linderniaceae; genus Craterostigma; species Craterostigma plantagineum. Next base: position 78,362 of record JAPQWV010000104.1, read on the forward strand.
TTGACACATGTCCCACAATAATAATTACAATAAATGTAGTTTTATTGTGGTGTTGACACATATCCCACAATAATAATTACAATAAATAAATATAATAATAAAATAACCCATTTATCTTAGCTTAATCATTAGTAAACAAACAAATATAAATAGTTAATATTTATATATAATTAACTCCGTGCATTGCACGGGTTGTTAACTAGTTTAGGTAATATCAAAATGTATTATGGTACATATTAAATTGGAAAAAGGTATGATAATGCTTACAGAGATATCACACAATATATTTAGGAATTAGGTATCACACAAACATGTAATATGGTACGTCATTTACATATAAAAAGATACGTAAATGAAGATAAAACTGGTACTCTCAACCAAATGAATACATATATGTGATAACTTTATTTTGCTGAGTACCTCTATATAAAACTTATCTGATAGAAGACTGAACTAATAATTTTTTATAATTTTGGGTATTTAATTGCAGATACACCTTAGTTAGATACTAATAGTATAATTATTTTACAACACATATGACTATTTCTATTCATTCACAGTAATTTATTTTTTTAGATTTAAGTATTAGTTGCACAGACATCAAGTTAAAATTTGTGTACTAGGCCCACCATTAGAGGTGTTCATAAAATTTGAAAAATCGTAACCAAACCGTAACTGAACCCTCGGTCAACGCTTCGGTTAACCGCCGTGTACGGTTACGGTTCAAACCGTAATCGAGCCGTCAATTATAAAGGTTCGGTTACGGTTAATCATTTTCCAAACTGTAAACTAGCGAGTAGCGGCTATAACCGACTGTTAACCGCCTTTCATATAATAATTAAATACATGATTTTATTGTTCTTATTATAATGGACAATTGTAATTTATTCACAAATATTATTTTTTATTTTAGTTTTCTTCAACGATCATAAAGTTAATGTTAAAAGACTTGGAGAAATGTTGAGCGATAAACGTGATCTTTAGAAGGATATACCTACAACGAGTGCCAGTCAACGATTTTCGAAATCAAAGAATAACGGTAGTCGTAGTATTCTTTTAAATTTAATGTGCATTTTTTTTCTTAAGATTATCATTTGAAATCTAAGTTGGAATGGCAATTTCTTTTTACATCTTTTACATAAAAAAACGGCAAAAATACAATATGGCCCCCAATGTTTACCACATGGACTCATTTAGTCCCCGATGTTTCTCGTGACCCAATTCAGTCCATGATGTTTTGAACCAAATTGGCATGCGTTAGATCTCCGTCAATTTGGATGGAAACTGGACGCGTGCCGACATGCGATTGGCCTGACTTTAAAAATCATAATTAACATTAAAAAGAAGGAAAAACTCAATAAAAAAATCAAAAAATAAAAAAAAGGAGAAAATTACTAATAATTAAATAAAATAAAAATAAAGAGAGATTAAAAAATGAACTTCGAATATAATAAATGAAATAAAATAAAAATAAATTGGGAAGAAAAAATATATTAACATAAAAACTAAAATCACAGTAAAATAAAAGAGAAAATAAAAATACGTTAAGAATAACTAAAAAGAGACATTGTCCTCTTTAACTTGGGACGGACAGACTCGGGAATTCTCGTAAACTTCTAGTTGCATTTTATACTTATTTTCATTTGTACTTATTTTAGTTTTTCAAAATTAAATATATTTTTATTTTTTATTTTGATTTACTTATTTATTATTTATTATTTTTTCTCCCTCCTTTGTTGTGTATTTTATTCATTTTATATTTTATTTTTTATCTTTAATTTCTCTTTTATTTTATTTTATTTTAATTATTTAATATTTTTATTCTTACTTTATCTTATTTGATTCAATTTATTATTCTCCCTTTATTTTTATTTTACTTTATTAGTATTTTTGAATTCTTGTAATTTTTTCCTCTTTTCTGGATTTTTTTCACTTTTTAATGTTAATTTATGATTTTCAATTCTGACCAATCTTAAATCGACACAGTTTTTTTTACATCTAAACGATGAAGATCTAACGGCCGGACCAATTTGGTTCAAAATCGAGAACATTGGGGACTACATTAATCCACGTGAAACATCGGAGCTAAATTGATCCATGTGGTAACATCGGGGACCATTTTGAATTTTCTCCCGTATATAAAATAGAAGTTCTTTAATTTATTTCACTTATTACAAGTAAAAAAAAACTACAATAAAATGAACCGTAAAACGACGGTTTCAAACCGTAATCGTAACATCAACCTTCTCGGCCGGTTCAAAACCGTAACCGTAACCGTTACCATGATTACCTACCTGGATTCTATTAAGGTTAGATGTGTTTACTAACCGGAAACCGACGGTTGATAATCATAAACCCTAACGGGATGAACACGTTTACCCATAACACTCATTTCATACAAAGTACAGAAAATAATGTTATTCATTCAATAAGACGAGAAAAGATTAAAAGAAGAAAAGCATGCCGCATAGAGTGAGTGTGCGTAACGAAGTCACTGAGTACAAATAATGGGATAAGCATCTGGACAATGTTCATTAAATAACACAATGAATATGTCAAGAAACATTATGTGGGTGGCGATCGAACAAACTCACATGAGAGCAGCACGTGGTAAGAACTTGCGGATGAAGTCATAAATATGTTGGCTCACCTCGTCTGGTTTTTCTTCGTTGAGGAAGTGAGCTACTCCTTCCATGACCACAACCTCCTGTAGAAAGGGCACGTTTGTTTTGAAGCCACCGTTGTGCAAGTACTCCTTGACGCCCGGAGTGTTATAAGTCATGTCCAAATCACCAACAATGAACTTCACCGGAACCTTTATCGAAGCACCCGTCCATGCTGCTGTAAGCTCCCATGTCCTGTGCACGAGTAGTAAAACAGTAGTCTGTCAGCTGTAACATACGACACAACAATAGTGTGATCGAAAACTTGTTCGATATTAAGAAAGACTCACATGTCCATGGCTCGATAGTAGTTTAGTCCACCGGTGAAACCTTTCCGAGCGAATTTGCTAGCATAGTATTGGACATCGTCTTCAGACAGCCAAGAGGGCATGTCAATGACTGCCTTTTCTGGCTTGCCTCCAAATCCAATTGCCTTGGGAACTATGGGAGGGTTCGGATTTCTTGATGTTAAGATCTTCTTCAAGACTGTTGCAGTATCAAGGCGAGCAAACTCTTCCTCAGCTACTCCTGGTTCCTACGGTAAATGAAGAATGAACAACATATAAACGCAAGGTATACACGGGGAATTATAGAGATGTTATAAAACATATTACGCAATTCACCAGTGACTTCTCAACGACCAAAAAATTCCCAAAAGGTCAAATTTTCAGAATCTTACAGATCATCTCCACTGTCTGTAATGATGACATATCTCCACCAATAAGCTGATGACATATAAAGACAACCAACGAACTAGACGGTATGATATGGAAGGCAATGGAATCAACCATCATCATCACATCAACCAATCCCGAGTAGTTAGACATTCTGATTTGACATTTCCTGACAAAAAGCGAAACTGAAAGAGACAAACTCACGCCTAAACTTTAGAAACAATCAGTACCTGAAACCTGCATATATAGTAATCATCTCCAAGCTTCGCACGCATAGCGTCCACGGGCCTCGTAAGTGGATTCCTCGGCTGGAAAACCACGCTCATGTTGACCAGCGCCTTGATCTTATCTGGCCTCAACAAGCAAAAAGACCACGCTATCAAAGCACCCCAATCGTGACCCACGAGGAGTACAGAGTCCAACCCTAGATTATCCAAAAGGCCCACCAAATCTCCCACCACGTGGAACGCCGTGTAGTTGCACGCGCCATCCGGCGCGTCGGAGTCGCCGTACCCGCGGAGATCCGGTGCGATGCAGCGAAACCCGCGAGACGATAGGTAGAGCATCTGGTGGCGCCACGTGTACCACAACTCCGGGAAGCCGTGGAGGAACAAAACGGCGGGGCCCGAGCCGATCTCGGCAACGTGGAGGTTAATCCCATTCGTGGGGATCGTCTTATGTTGGATTTTCTCCATCTGCTTCACTAATCTGTCGTCTCCCGGTGAGGATGGTGTTTCAGTGAATGAGAGGTTCAGCCTAGTACTGTCAATTTAATTATATAGATTATGAATAAAAATGATATTAATTACACTGTTATAAAAATATTATTGTAATTAATATTTTTATTATGATAAATATAATTATAGAGAGAAATATTTAGAGAGAGGAAGTATAAGTTTAATTACATTGAAGTGTGTGTTTACAGTACAACTCAATGATTTATAGTCAAATAAATCAAATTACAACCACATAATAAAATATTAAATTCTCATAAAATAATCACATATTCATAATTACATCTATCCCATTCTAATTTAACCACTCCATATACATTCACTCCAATATTTCATAATTACTCCTCCTTGGATGTATATTTAGGAATATGTCTCGTTAAAACCTTAATAGGAAAAACCAAGTTGGATAAAATAAGGAAAAAGAGTACATAATCCTTTATTATGCTTTCATATGTTGGCTCATTAAAAACCTTTACTTGGAAAACCACATGGGAAAAACCACAGCGAAGGGAAAAAGAGTGCAACGCGTATTTGCTCCCCTAATGATATTATCATTTCAAATCTCGAAGTCTTCGAATGCCAATTGGATATATCATCTTTCTAAAAATTATTCGGGGAAGTGCTTTCGTAAATAAATCTGCAAGATTTTCGCTAGATCGCACTTGTTGTACATCAATATCGCCATTTTCTCCAACTCGTGTGTAAAGAAAATTTTGGAGAAATATGCTTTGTTCTATCACCTTTAATATATCCTTCCTTTAAATGTGCAATACATGCCGCATTATCTTCATATAATATCGTCGGAAGTAACTTTTCAGATAAAAGCCCACAAGTTTGTTGTATATGAATAATTATCGATAGCAACCAAATGCATTCTCGGCTAGCTTCATGAATTGCTAATATTTCAGCGTGATTAGAAGAAGTAGCCGTTAAACTTTGTTTAACTGATCGCCATGAAATGACAGTTCCTCCATACGTAAATAAATAATCAGTTTGTGATCGAGCATTATGTGGGTCAGATAAGAATCCAGCATCCGCATACCCAATTAAATGTGCTTTCATCTCATTAGAGTAGAACAATCCTATATCAGTTGTTCCTTGAAGGTATCGAAATATTCGTTTAACTCCGTTCCAATGCCTACGAGTCGGCGAAGAACTGTATCTTGCCAATAAATTTACAGCAAATGCTATATCAGGTCGCGTATGACTCGTAAGATAAATTAGCGCTCCAATAGCACTAAGATATGGTACTTCGGGATCAAGTAGCTCTTCTTTATTTTCACGTGGTCTAAACGGATCTTTATTCACGTCCAACGATCGGACAATCATCGGAGTATCCAATGGATGAGCTTTGTCCATGTAAAACCTTTTCAATAACATTTTCGTATAAGTTTCTTGATGCACAAATATTCCATTCTTTAAATATTCAATTTGCAGTTCGAGACAAAATTTCGTTTTTCCGAGATCTTTCATTTCGAACTCATTTTTCAAACAATCAACAGCTTTTGATAACTCTCCAGGAGTTCCAATTATGTTGATATCATCAACGTAAACTGCTATACTGACAAACTCATTTTTAGATCTTTTCATGAATATACAAGGACAAGTTTGATCATTTTTATACCCTTCTTTCACAAAAAATTCCTTTAGGCAATTATACCACATACGCCCAGATGCTTTAATCCATAAAATGATTTATTAAGTTTAATTGAGTACTCATTTCGTGGACCTGAATTTTCAGGTAATTTGAATCCCTCGGGAAGCTTCATATATATCACTGTCAAGCGATCCATATAAATAAACAGTGACAACATCCACAAGACGCGTATCGAATCCTTCTCGTACTGTCAAACTAATTAGATAACGAAAAGTAGTTGCGTCGACCACAGGAGAATACGTCTCCTCATAATCAATACCAAGTCTTTGCGAAAAACCTTGTGCAACAAGTCATGCTTTGTATCTCGTAATTTCACCGTTTTCATTTCCATTTATAGCCAACTGACTTCTGGTATGTGGACTACAGGTCCGAAAACTTTTCGTTTCTCAAGTGACTTTAATTCTGCATCGATTGCATCTTTCCATTTTGGCCAATCATTTCTTTATCTGCATTCTTCTACAGACCTTGGTTTATGATCCTCATTCTCATTAATCTCATTCATTTCATGTAGCGCTAACATTAAATGAGAACAGATCGTCAGCGTTGACTTCGTCTCGGTTCCATTTAATTCCATTCTGGGCATAGTTTTTCGAGATCTCTTCATTATCATTTTTTTCAAAATTTTAGAATTTTCAGGTACCTGAGTTTTATTTTCATCAACATTTATGGCCGTCGACTCTTCTTTAGTCGATAAATCCTCGATTGGACCATTCTTATTATTTGCTCATTTTTGTTTTCGAGGATTTTATCTTTGAAATCCGATGGCGTACCACGCTTTAGTTGTGGCCTAGGCTCGATATCATTCTTTGTATGTTCTATAGAAACATCAATTTTTGCAGGAGCATCTACAGCTGGTATATGTGACTTAGTCACCCTTTTAAGGTCAGTAAAGCTATCTGGCAGTTGATTAGCTAAGTTTTGTAAATGAATTATCTTTTGAACTTCTAGTTCAGATTCGTTCGTTCGAGGATCATAATACTTTAACGATAATTCATTCCAACTAATATTATTTTTCACCTGTTTCTTTTCTCCCCCTAGTGTCGAAAAATTCGATTCATCAAAATGACAATCGGCAAATCTTGCCGTAAATAAATCTCCGGTTAAAGGTTCTAAATATTTTATAATCGATGGAGATTCAAATCCGACATATATTCCCAACCTCCTTTGAGGGACCATCTTTGTGCGTTGTGGTGGCGCAATTGGAACATATACCACACATTCAAAAATTCGTAGATGGGAAATATCTGGTTCCTGACCATAAACCATTTGTAATGTAGAGATATGTTGGCCTGATGCGAATTAATGTCGTTGCATGTAATATAGCATGTCCCCAACAAGACGAAGGAAGCTTCGACTTCATCAATAATTACCTTGCAATCAATTGCAGGCGTTTAATCAACGGTTCTGCAAGACCGTTTTGCGTATGAACATGTGGCACATGATGCTTAACATCAATACCGATAGACATGCAATAATCATTAAATGCCTTGGAAGTAAATTCGCCAGCATTATCAAGCGTATTTTCTTTATTGGATAATCTGGACATCGTGCTCTTAATCGAATCAACTGAGCAAGTAATCTCGCAAATGGAACGTTCCTCGTGGATAATAAACAGACATGTGACCATCTACTCGATGCATCAATTAATACCATATAATATTTAAATGGTCCACATGATGGGTGTATCGGCGCACAAATATCACCATGTATACGTTCCAAAAATACAATAGATTCATTTTTTATTTCCATTGGTGATGGCCGGATAATTAACTTCCCTTCAGAGTAAGCAACACAAGATAATTCATTAGATTGAATAATCCTCTGGTTCTTTATCAAATGCCCCGTGAATTTCCAATTATCTTCCACATCATAATTGAACCGGGATGGCCCAGCCGGTCATGTCAAATATTAAATATACTGTTATCGGCAAACTTCTGGTTTGTAACAGAATATGATTCAACTGTTCTTAGATATGTATAATATAATCCAGAGTCAAATGAAGGTAACATTTTCACGATTATTTTCTCATTCGATATCACTAATGTCATGTGCAAATATTCTACGTCTCCCTTTTCTGCTGTCTCAACATGATATCCGTTATTTCGAATAGCTTTAAAGCTCAATAAATTTCTTTGCGACTTAGGAGAATATAAGACATTTTCAATTATCAGCCTCGTCCCTTTAGGCAGTAAAATGCTAGCTCTTTCGGAGCCTTCAATTATATTTGTACTACCTGATATAGTAATAACGCTTCTTCTTTCATATCAAGATGATCGAAATATTTCTTATTTCTTAAAACCGTATGAGTGTTGCACAGTCTGCAAGACATAATAATCCATTGCACATGCTCGTATCGATTGTATAAATATCCTTAACAAATATAAATATCATTAATGACTAAATAACACAAGAAAATTGCATGTATGAGTAGCAAGACATAAACATTAGTATATATAAAATATTTGCATATATAAAATTTCATCTCCAATGATAATTTCTTCCATAATATTTGAATGAATATTTGATAAATATTAGCTATGATACCGATTTTCTGATCCGCAATTTTGAGCAACGTCTTGTTTCAAAATTTCTTCACCTTGAATTATAAAGATCTACGGATCTTTTGGTGCGAATAAAGATTCAATAATTGTGACGATAATATTATTCTCGATACGGTGTTTTACTCAACATTTTATTCTCGTTTATTTATCACGAACATTCACAACGATAAACATATACAACCATTCGTATTATTTGCGGATGCATTCATAACATTTCATTCTCGTTTATTTATCACTTTGTCCGCTTCGGGGGAAATCTCTTTTTTTCACAACTATAAACATACACAACCATCCATTCACTTCTGGGAATGTCGTTTATTCACTTCGGGAAATGTCGTAATCGTTCAATCAAAATATCAACCATAATTAACCTTTTATTTTCACGATTCAGATTTCAATTCAACATATCAAAATATCGAAAGCAACAAATTCTAAGCTCGCCAAATTCGACATTATACTATCATGAGATAAAAAATATGTTAACAATAAATCATATAATATAACTAATCAAAATCATAAGATCCAAAAATATATGTAACAACAATAACATAAACAAATAAAATAGATCTTTTATTATTCGTTTAATTAATTTATGTAAGGTCCGATAAGGTAATTATGGTATCCAAATTCGTGTCTGTTGTCCAAAATCCGTATTCATGTCCAAAATCCGGGTCCATAGTACAAAATACATGTCCATTGTCCATAGTCCATAGTCCGTACAATAGGTAATTAATTTAAAGTGTAATAATTCAAATATTGTTTTATTTTTTTTATTCTTAAAAGAAATCCAGACGCCACCAAGAGGATTCGAAATCTGGACCTCTCACCACAAATGACGATATTCCGCGATACCACTCAGCAGAGGCGTTTTGTTGTATATTTTACTTTTTTTAAATATCTATGTTAAACAAAATTACCGTACATAAAAATAAAATACCTCACTCGTGAAATAATCTTGACGGACGTTGATCGTTGCCAGAGACCGCTTGTGTTCACTCGTGAAATTATCTCGACGGAGGTTGATCGTTGCCGGAGAGCGCTCGTGCTGATAACGTGTTATAAAAATATTATTATGATTAATATTTATATTATGATAATATAATTATAGAGAGAAGTATTTAGAGAGATGAAGTATAAGTATGAATTAAATTCAATACTAGGCGCGTTTTTACAATACAACTCAATGTGCCTATTTATAGGCAAACATCTCAAATTACAACCACAAAATAAAATATTAAATTCTCATAAAATAATCACAACTAATTCATAATCACATATATCCCATTCTAATTTAACCACTCCATGTACATCCACTCAAATATTTCATAATTACTCCAATATTTCATAATATATACATAATTAATGAAATTAATTATATAATCTAACTTTTATTTTCTATATTTAGTATTTATTTTCAATATAATATATATTTATTTAATATATTATATATTTACAATAATGGTGGGCCGATCCGCGGGCTAGCCCGCCCAGACCTCCAAGCCCGCGGCCTGACAGTTTAGCGGGGCAGGGCGGGCCGGCCCGCGGGCCACTGGCCACTTTGACAGCTCTAGTTCAGCCAAGTACTCAAAACGAAAACTCAAAATGCATTTTTGCCTTCTCTCCTGTTTTAAAACGCATATATGCGTTTGAGAATGAGATATCCCAAAAGATGCGTTTGATTTTTAAAAATTACAATATATAACCTATTTTTTATTTTAATTATTAAAGTACTCATATAAAAATAAAAAATAAATAAAAGTATATAAAAGGCTCCTGTTATTATTAATTATTTTTTCTATGTTTCTTTATAAAAATAAATATTGATTTTACTTAATTTTGTGACATTATTTTTCTAATCGAATTAAAAAAACAATGTGCTTTAATTTGTAAAGTTGTAAATTAAATGGGTAATATTAAAAAATGAGGTAGAAAAGAATAATACAATAATGATCTTTTGAGTTTGAAAATTGGTCTTTCAGTTGGAGAAGAATTACTGCATTTTGAGTTTGAGAATGCCTTTGAGTTTGAGAAAGAGCTTTTCGATTGGAGATAGTCTTAGAGGGTCTTCGGAAAATGCCTTTTCGATTTGAGTTTAAAAGCGCGCTTTGTCGCGTAAATAGCGGAAAATTTTCATAAAACGCGTAGTATGCGCTATATTTATGCATTTAACGCTATATACGCTATATTTTACGCTTTTTACGCTATTTCGTATAATCCCCACGCTATTTGGGAAAATCATTATATTATTCAAATTAAGGAGTATAAGATAATTAAATTGAATTTAGAGGGTAAATCTGTAAAATGCCTTGCTTGAATCATTGGAAGAACTGGACCAAGAACAAGAAAAGACCAACCTTTAGGATCGAGAACCAAAATCAGATCTCAAATTTGCTCACAGAAGTAGCAATATGGGGACTCTTGCTCTCTGTCGTCTTCATCACCTCTGCCAGATCTTCACTCTTCTCTGCCTCTCCAATCCCACTCATCTCTTTTTTGCTTCGTTCATCTCAACAAGTGATTATTTTGCTTGGTATCTATATAACTCTCATAAGTTAGCTCATCATCGAAAAAGAAGCACGTGCGGACTCAAAAAGTAGTGAGTGAGATAGTTATGTGAATCAAAGAATAAGCGGGGAAACGGTTGAGTCAGAGGCCGTAAAGAATGAGATGGAGTTTTTCTTTGCTTCTTTGTGTGATGAGAAAGGGGGAAAAAAAGAAGACCCCACCACTAACGAAGGCTCACACCACACAGGGGAAATCCTCCACTCTTTGATAGCATTGGTGATGATAGTCAAATACAATTGGATGATACCGATTAATGTTAGATTGAACGGTTTGTTTCAATGTGTGACTTCGAAATATTTGTAACGATTAATATCTGAATGTTTCTTAGACTTGCTTTGCTTACTTTCATATTGGGGATACTTAAAATTGGTATGTTTACTTCTATGGTTCTAGGTTACTCACGTATATATACATATATTTACATTATAAATGTTTTGCTAGAAATACTCACGCATTGCGCCACGCTGTTTACGCTACGCGCTACCAACACTAAAACGCGACACACTGCGCAATACGCTTTTTAAAACATTGATATCAATCTCCAACCCAAATAATAATCATCAAACCCAAACTCATTATCAGACTCAAAATGCAGTACTAATTTTACACCACAAAAGCAATTTAAACTCAAGAGACCACTTTTATAATATTCTTTTATCTGTAGAATACGCTTTGTAATTGTGCTTTGATTTATCAGCTGTCTTCGTAGATTGGGGCATGTGTATTTTGTCCTTAGTTTAGGACTTACTTGTTATTTATACCAAGTTTGTTTTGTATAAATAGACTTGTAAACATTGTGCTTAATAGAGAATTTTAGTTGACTGATTCGAAAGGCTTGCTAATTCATTACTAGAGAGAGAAAATCAGAAATCATTCTCTCACTACAAAGATTCTCTCTCGTGTTCTTCATTGGAAGGTTTTCGATCGAAATTCATTTCATTCAAATTCTAATCGATTGCCTTAGAATTATGGCCTAGGATCGTATAGTTGATATTAGAGGACCTAACAATTGGTATCAGAGCAGATTCGTTCTGTTTTGAATCGATAATTGTTAGATTCTGATTTAAAATTATTTTCTGAAACTGTTCCGTGCGAGGATGATCTTGGCCTCGCTCTCGATCTACCATTCAGCCCCAACTACGACCATCTGCCTACCGATGCAGACATGGTGCGTGACTTTTTCCACATGGGATATAGGCCACCGCTCACTAAACTTGCTCAAGTCCAGAACAATGGCATCCCTCATCGTGGAAGACACTGTTCGGGATAATCAACAAGTGTCTGTCACCTAAGCACGCAGGTTCGACAAAGGCAACAACAACATTCTTCGTATATTCCACGGGATAGCATTCTCCCGCAACTACGACTTCACACAACTGATCTGGAATGATTTAGCTGAAAAGTTCAGACAAAAGGAGAACAAACGCTCCAAGAATGTTCCTTATGCCCAGTGGTTCAACGTGATAATTGCCCACCACATGGAGCTCCACGACAATATTCCTAGATTGCCTCCAGGAGGGAACTACCAACCACAGCGACTCAAATTCTTCCACAACCCTAAGTTCACAGATTTGATACAACCATCGATGCCGATCCCGTTCAAGCTTCTTCGTCTTGGCGACCCCGCGGGAGACGAATACGAACAATACTGTCGGGAGAATCATCTCACGGAGCAGATGATTCAAGGGCCCCCGACAGATTTCACAATGAGCCCTCAACAACTACATCAGCCCCAACCTAGTCCTGAAGCTGAGCTGGTAGATCAAGTTGCTCAGGAACTAGAACAGGAGCCCCCAACTCAAGACATTCAAATGTTAGATCAAGATGCCACGTTGATTGATGCAGTGGCACAGGAGTTGGAACATGAGGCTTCACTGGGTGCTGAAGTGCCTATCCGTGTTGGCGTGGTCCAAGGGTCTATTGAGGAGACCCCTCTACAGGATACACAGCCCGATTCTATAACGGGGCACAACACACCATCACAGGCTATTACGCCTGAAACGGAGGCCGTAATCCCCACCATTACTTCTCAAGTGCCTCTGGTGACAGAACATGCCCATGAGAATGCTGAGCATGGCTTATCACCTCACACGGCCACCCCATCAGACACTCAGTCTGATGAGGAGATTCGCTTGATAAGACGGACTCCAAGGCGCCTAAGCATACCATTCGAGTCCATCTTCACAACTGTCACCCCAACATCAGACACAGCGCAGCTTCACACTCCACGTGCCGAGGATTCTTCATCGCTCAATCCTGAGCAGCAGCACGAACTTGCAGTGCCAAGCGAGGTCGAGATTCAAGTGCCTATTACTACCGACCTTGGCAATCATGTGTCTGATACACAAGTTCCCACTGAATCTGTCATAACACCCTTAGATGCGAATCTTTTAGATTCAAGATGTGGATTGGGTGGAAGTCTCGACACGTCACAACCTCAAGTGACGACGAGCCAACCCACGAAGACGGGTATCACCCAAGGGTTGCCAACAGGCAACATCAGTCGACCTGGTCCATCATCGGAGGCTCCTTTCATGGTCATCGTGGAAGATCGACTTTAGGCAGCTCTCTCCCGTGCTCTATCTTAGTTCTAGAACCAACTTATGGAGAGAGTTCACTCAGCCCTAGAGATATCCCAACGTGGCACCGGGAAAACACCAATCTCTGAGGGCCAACCGTCAGGACAAACCTCGCAACACAACCTCACACCCGTTCAACCCACACATTCCACACCCTTCCCCACACCCATCCTCACACAACCTCATAAACCCAGCAACCGTACCTATCAGCGAACTCCACTCCATTCTAGTTGCCCGTTTACTAGAGCTAACCTCCCGAACGCCGGAAGAAGAAGAAGATCTATTCCTCCGTCTCGTGGATCGTCTTGACCCAACAGACGCATGCCGTGGTCAAAGCTCTCGCTCCAAACGTCGACATGACGACCCTGACGATCAAGGTCGCCCTGAGGGGGAGAAGAGACCTCGGATAATTACGAGAAGTCAGAGACATGGCTCGGGCATGACACAGACAAGTTCTGGAGCAGCTGAAACCTCACAACCATCCACACCCAAACAACCACCACCACGCACCGCACAACCACTCTAACCCAAATCCAAATCAAACCACCATCCTTTACATTAAGGACGCCTCCACCACACCCACGACCCTAAGAAGCCCCTTGCTTCCAGAAGAAGAAGCAAGTGCCGCTATGCTCGTAGCCCTAGCAGCTACTCAAGCTACTCCCTCGATTGCTCCAGACCAACCGGGTACTTCTGGCCATGGTGTCAATCCGCACGAACTCCTAGATAAGTACATCTTCGAAGGATAGTGGATGATCCACAACATGCCCGATGAAGCTCAAAGACAATGCATCAGGGACGTTCAACAGTTCCTCCAAGCAGCTTCGGTTGACTTAGTCTTAATTGAAGACGAAGAACTTCGGGAAGGTGAAGACCATGAACAAATTCCCGCAAGGCTTCCAGAATTAATTGCACAACGAGCGGCCTCGCCTACAAGACAAATGCCTGGAACCGTTAGCATTGATACGCAGTGGGAAAACATAAGGATCGAGATCCCATTCCTAGAAGAAGTTCGTCAAAATATTTCGAGGCCACCGAACAAAATCAAGATGCCGAACGAGTTCGTGCTCAGAGGCATTTCTCACTGGGAGCAGCAGAAAATGATGAGTTATCTTTGGATGCTGACCCAACTCGAACCCGATATGAGGCTGGGGATTCCTAAGGAATGGCTGAAGAGCCACTTCAAGGAATTATCCCCAATATGTCAGCTACTTAACGTCTACTGCACTAAAGGGAGTCTTCCAACGCCGTACTACGTTATAGAGCGGATAGATAGAACTCGAGAAGAACTAAGCGAGAGTGACCTACCTTATCTTCCTGCCAAGGAGGTGTACAAGCTCTACAAACTCTATGTAGAGAAGTACAAAGGTCCTCAAGGCTTTATCAAGAATGAAGGACTCGAGGGACTCTACCGATTCATGTTGCGACAAGTCAAGTACTCTGCCGCACACGATCTTCAGATGGCTCTGGAGAGCAATATGAAGAAGGTCAACATGACGGCCCCGCTCAATCAAGGACCTGAAATCGAAGGGCTTCCAAGCAATCACGCACACATCAGCTCATATCTAGGCGTCACCTACCACAATCCAATCGCTAAGAAGACTAGGTTGATGATGAAGACTGAGATTCATAAGTTTTGCGATTGGACGCTCAAGGTGATCAGGCAGAACATAGAGAAGAGATTGGAAGAAATCAATCGAGAGACGATGCTGAAGCTTCATAGGTTCGTGAGAGAACAACCGCTCCTGATGGAACTAGTTGATGACATTGAAGAGCGACTGGAGCTGAGGAGCACACTAAGGGACTTCGAGTACGCGCTGGGCTCGCGCAGGTCTTAGTATGCCCAATGATGACAAACAGCGCGGAAGGGCAATCAAGCACAAAGGGGAAGATTGTAGAATACGCTTTGTAATTGTGCTTTGATTTATTAGCTACCTACGTAGATTGGGGTGTTATGTGTATTTGTCCTTACTTTAGGACTGTTATTTATACCAAGTTTGTTTGGTATAAATAGACTTGTAAACATTGTGCTAGAGAATTTTAGTTGATTGATCCGAAAAGGCTTGCAAATTCATTCCTAGAGAGAGAAAATTAGAAATTATTCTCTCACTACAAAGATTCTCTCTCGTGTTCTTCATTGGACGGTTTTCGATCGAAATTCATTTCATTCAATTCTAATCGATTGCCTTAGAATTACAGCCTAGAATCGTAGATTTGATATTAGAGGACCTAACATACCCTAGACGACAATATTATTTTAAATTCGATTGGACAAATAATTTCACAAAATTAATGGCAAATCGATATTGTTTCAAATAAAAAACACATTTTATAATAATACTAATCCTTATATATATATATATATATATACATATATTTATTTATTTTTTATATTTTATTTATGTATTGTAGTTTATAAAACATCAATACTCGTTTTCGAATGCCGGTTGGAGAAATATTAGTGCATTTTGCGTTTCGTACGAGTTTGGGTTTGAAAATGAAGTTTTCGGTTAGAAATGGTCTTAAAACAGGAGAGGGAGGATGAAAACGCATTTTTGTTTGCATTTGGATTACGGTTGAAGACTTTTGTCTACTTTTTGGATTTTGGGTCACAGTTGGAGTTGCTCTTATCGGGACTATTGTTCAAGCTTATTATAGATCACTAAATTGAAGTTTTATCGGTGTTTGGGTCCTTGATTAATAAAAGCAGTTTTCTAAAGATAAACATTTTGTATAAATTTGCACTGATAAAGTCTTATAAAGGTAAATTATGTAGCACCCCGTTTTTTATTATCTTTTTATATGCATCTATAATTATTCTCATAAAATTTTTCGCATTTCATATTCTTTCAAGTTAAATAAATAAAGGGTATATTTGGGGTCAGGCCCTATTAGACAAGTTTCAACACATTTCAGGCCCTATAAGAGTTTATTTTGGGCAGAAGGACCTAAGTACAGAAAATATAAGTTTCAAGGACCCATGTGATAGGAAATGACAATACTATCCTTCATAGTTGCCAAAAATTACATCAATTTGCCATTGTCTTCTCCGTTTGATTTTGGGTTGCTTTGAGAACTGTAATACCGAGTGCAACATCGTTGTTAAGGTGCAAATAAGATGGAATCGACTTCGATTCCTCATGGGTAGTTATAATAAACAAATAATTTAAAGTGTAAGACGAAATAATTATGAAATTCCACGTCGAAAAAACGAGAATATAAATGGACCAAATATCAAATTTAATGGCCGATTAAGACGAATCTGAGTGAATTTGATAATGGGTCTTAATAATGAACGAGAACTATTGAGTTTAAGAATGACGTGGTGAAGAATTTTGAATCAAAATTTTTGGTGCGACGTATATTGAAGATTTTGTGAACAGATATCTGGGTAACAAATCACGCAATTTAAGTAACCGTTGTAACAAATACAGTAACAGATGTGACAAAGACAATAACATATGAGGTTCTATTAGTGACAATAACCCCCAAATCGATAACCCCATGTTAATCCAAGAAACGATTGAGCCATCCCACGAGTCGACGACGACCACGAGCAGCGACGACCATGAGCAGCGACGACCACGAGCAGCGAGCCATACCACGGCGACAATGGCCAAGAAATCGAAGAAAGCAGCGACGAAGAAGGAGAAAAGGTCGAAACAGCCGAAGGGTTCTAAAAGTAGTTCAAAAATCTCGTTGAAACAAGGGAAAATCTGGACTTTAATATTGAATAAGGTGAAATTGATCGTCGGTCTTAATAATCAATGAAAATATTGATGTTAATCGCGAAGAAATTTGATGCGGCCCATGATTGAAGCTTTTGCTAATAAAGTTCTCGCCAAGTAACAATTTATGCATTCTGAGTAACAATTTATGCATTATGGCTAACACTTTATGCATTCGGGGTACCGCTTTACGCATTCTGGGTAACAGTTCACATGGGCGGAGCCAATGTAGGCCCAGGGTAGGCACTTGCCTACCCTGAAAAAAAAAATATACCTATATATATATGTCTTATTTTATAATTTATAAGTGCCAATCCTATAAGGAATACTGCATCTTTGTCGTAGTCTATACTTAGCTAGGTGTAACGATTTGAATTGCCACGTTTCTTCGTCTATTATAGAATTTATATATATATATATATATATATTCCACAAATATATTTGTATATCTTTTCGAAGTCAATCATATTAATTCATATATATCCTATTTATTAAATATGTAGAAGTTGGAATGAGCTCTTTGGTTTCACTATGTTTTAATATTTGTACAGTGTTTATTACTTTTTTTTCTCGCACAACTAACACCATTATTATAGTTTTCTTATTATGTACACTTTTTTACGGTTAGCATATATTATTTTATGTTATATTCTGTTGTGTAAATATTTAAGTTTACAATTATCGTAATTATAAGTTTAACAGTTTTGTGCTCCCTCGAATAGTGCAATGAGAAAAACTTACAGTTGATTAGAAATTTAGAGGACTAAAAACGTTGAGAGATCCAAGTTTAAGGTTAGTTTCTTCATTTCAGCATTTTTCATTTGAAGCATTTGACTTATAAAGAATTTGAAATATTTTCTTAATGTTTGTTATGGATGCTGTCATATATTAATATGTAAACTTTGAAAAAAAACATTTCGTAATATATATTTTATTATTGTTTCGTCTTAGTTTTGTTTTAGATATTTTGCCCACCCTCAAATAATTATCTAGCTCCGCCCCTGACAGTTCATGCATTCTGGGTAACAGTTATACATTTTGGGTAACAATTTATGCATTCTGCATTTCCCGAAATTAGCAACCTGCACCTTTTGGAGTATAACTTTGGATTGTCAGTTTATACATTTTGGGTAACAATTTATGCATTATGCATTGCCTTGATTCAAGCTCCCTCAAGTTAATTATGTATAACTTTTATTCTTTACGTTATTTCTGATTCGAAATCCATTGACCTAAAAAATGTGTCCGAAAAAAGATTTACGGGTGCTTATGGATGTTGTCCGAAAATGGCATTGCATGAATGATTCAACAAATTTAAAGACATCTTCAATTAATCTTAATTGTAAACCATATGTCGTTTACGGATTTCCTGCAGTACAGTTTAACAATGATCAGTAACAAATCAAGAGGAGGAAAGAACAGAAATGTATCGGTAACACTGTCCTACTGTACTAGTAACAGAAAACATATTCACAGTAACAATTTCATATGTAACTAGTTTAGGTTATGATTTTCCAAATTTATATTGTAAACACGCTATATTCACTAAAATATATGAATTTGAGAAGTTTTAAACTAAAATATATCAGTTTATGTTGTGATTTTCGTGGAGCTTATGTTGGAGTTGAAGAAGTTGGAGTATATAGTATGTAAAACAAGTATCATTCTTCTTCAAAGGATGATAATGCTTCTACAAAATTGATTCTACTTACTCAAAACATGTGCATATGAACTATTAGTTGTTTATTACAATCCAGATGGTCGACTTAACATAAATGATTCAACAAAATTAGTGACATCTTCAGTTAATCTTAAACGTAAACCCTATGTTGTTTACTGATTTCCTGCAGTAACAGATTAATACTGATCAGAAACAATTAAAGAGGGAAAAGAAACAGAAACTGATACGTAGGTAACGAGGGAACACAATACGAGTAACATAATACATAGTGAAAATAACAATTTAATATGTAATTAGTTTACTTTATGATTTTCAAATTTTATATTGTAAACACGCTACATTCACTAAAATATAAGAATTTATAAAGTTTTAGATACAATATATTAGTTTAGTTATGATTTTCGTGGAGATTATGTTGGAATTGAAGAAGTTGAAGTATATAGTATGGAGAACAAGTAACACTCTTCTTGAAAGAATGATCATGCTTCTACGAAATTGATTCTACTTACTCAAAACATTGCGGATATGACTATTAGTTGTTTATTACAATCCAGATGGTCGACCTAACATAAATGATTCAACAAAATTAAAGACATCTTCAATTAATATTAAACGTAAACCATATGTCGTTTACTGATTTCCTGCAGTAACCGTTTAACAATGCTCCGTAACAAATCAAGAGGAGAAAAGAACAGAAATGTATACTTCGGTAACAATGTCCTACTGTACGAGTAACAAAAAACATATTCACAGTAACAATTTTATATGTAACTAGTTTAGGTTATGATTTTCCAAATTTATATTGTAAGCTGGCTACATTCACTAAAATATATGAATTTGAGAAGTTTTAAACTAAAATATATTAGTTTAGGTTGTGATTTTCGTGAAGGTTATGTTGGAGTTGAAGAAGTTGGAGTATATAGCATCAAAAACAAGTACCACTCTTCTTCAAAGGATGATAATGCTTCTACGGAATTGATTATACTTACTCAAAACTCGTGGATATGAACTATTAGTTGTTTATTACAAACCTTATGGTCGACCTAACATAAATGATTCAACAAAATTAATGACATCTTCAATTAATCATAAACGTAAACCATATGTCGTTTACTGATTTACTGCAGTAACGTTTAACAATGATTAGTAACACATCAAGATGAGGATATAACAGAAATGTATATTACGGTAACAAGGGGATACAATACGAGTAACGGAATACATAGTCACAATAACAATTTCATATGTAACTAGTTTAAGTTATGATTTTCCAATTTTATATTGCAAACACACTACATTCACGAAAATATATCAATTTATGAAGTTTTATATAAAAATATATTAGTTTAGGTTATGATTTTAATCACAAACCCTAATTCACAAACTATAATAATTCTGGTAACACATAAACATGTAGCTAGTAACAGTTTTACACATATCGGGTAACAAATAATCTATGCTTAATAAAATCTAGACTCCCGCCCAAAATTAATCTCACTGTGGTTTCCCGCCCGACATTTTACCGACAATTTAGTAACAAATTTAGGCAACATAGTAACAAGAACGCATATACTAGTAACAGATCCTGACAATTTTAATTTAGTAACAGTTTTTCACACCTCAATCGACGAACGTCTGGATCATTGCACTAACATCTGAATTTCTGTTATGTCGATCTTTCATACCACATGCATTACACCACTTACGGTTTGGGAGTTAACAATTGACACATAATTTCGAATCTAATAGCATAGTAAAAAATACCCAAATTATAGGGTCGATTATACTCTCGCGAAATTAAATGATGAACATCGGACGAACGACCAATCAATGTGTCACACCGAGCTACCCATACTATGGGTAGTTCGAATATGTACTTATTAGACGTAATCGTTGCCAAAAACGGAATTGATTTCATCTTATTTTCGCAAATTAGAACCCAACACATGGTAACAATTGGTTACAGTTTAATAACGATTTTGATACTCTAAATAACAGATTGCATAATCCGAGTAACAGTGTTGGCACAGTAAAATGTACCCTAATTATTGGGGGCGATCGTATTTCGCGAAAACAAAAGATGAACGTTGGACGGACGAGCAAACAATGTGCCGCACCGAGGTGCCCATACTATGGGCACTTCGAATTTATCCATATTAGATGTAATCGTTGCCAAAAACGGCTTTGATTTCATCTTATTTTCGCAAAATTAGACACCTAAATAGAAAGATAAAACTCATAGAAATCTTACATCTTACTTCGTCAATACCACAATACATCCTACCTTACACGCCGAAATTGGTTGGTTAATGGGCATTCGAAATTTTGTAGCTCGACACTGTAAAACGAGATTCGTAAAATAAATATTCTCTGTCGATAACAATTTTCTTCATCATAGTAACAGATAAGGGATGGAAAATAACAGTTCCCGGACATTTATAACAATATAATCTAACATATAACAGAAAGCCGCCGAAAAATAACAGAAAGCCGCCGAAAAATAACTCTTAGTTCAGTATGTTAGGAAGGGTATTTTCGTCAATATCCCTTATCTCTGTCATTTTTTAAAAAGCTGGTCCTTTAAACTATTGTGAGATCTGACAGGCCTGAACGATTTACAAACTTGATGAGTAGGGTCTTGACTACAAATTTCCCCATAAATAAACCGGTGTGCCCATCTTATCGAATCACTTTCACACAATTGGTGAGATGCTCTTATTTAAGCCCACGCCGGATTCGAAGTCTAATCGATGCCTCCGTTCATCCGATAGTTGATCATGTCTACTCCTCCCACAAACCACCGTCCGTACAGGCTCCAAAAAACTTTAAACCCGCACACACGCGCCGTCTCAAACGTGAGATTCTCCCCCAACGGGCATTTCTTTGCCTCCTCTTCCCTCGACAAAACCCTAACTCTCTTCTCCACACAGACCCTATCCCCAATCTCGCAATTCTCCGGCCACACGCAAGGAATCTCAGATCTGGCTTTTTCCTCCGATTCAAATTATTTCTGCTCCGCCTCAGACGACCACACCGTCCGCATTTGGGACGCACGGGCGAAAGAATGCGTGAAAACCCTCAGGGGACACACCGACAACGTGTTCTGCGTGAACTTCAATCAGCAGAGCAATTTGATCGCTTCGGGCTCCTTTGACGAGACCATTCGAATTTGGGACGTGCAGTCTGGCCGTGTCTTCCAATTGATCAAGGGCCATTCGATGCCCGTTACGTCGGTGCATTTTAACAGGGATGCGTCGTTGCTCGTGTCAGGGAGTTATGATGGGTCGTGCAAGATATGGGACGCGGCGAGTGGAGGTTTGCTCAAGACGCTGATTGAGGAGAAGGTGACTGGGCCAGGTGTGGGCTTCACCAAGTTCTCGCCCAATGGCAAGTTTATACTTGTGGCTACCATGGATGACTCTATGGTGCGTTATTCTTCCCTTTTCTGCTGCCGCTGTTTTTCTTTCAATCTTGTTTGGTGGCTGGAGATATTTTGGTCCCTGATGTCCGTTGGGCGATAGTTTTTGTTTATGCAACGATATAGGTCTAACATTTGTGTCTTCGCCTTCTGTAAGTTTGATATATGCAGAAGCTTTGGAATAATTCTATCTAACATTAGTGTCTTCGTCGCCTTCGTCAAAATTAATGCAGAAGTTGTGGAACTACTCAACTGGGAAGTTTTTGAAGGTATATACGGGTCATGCCAACAGAAAATACTGCATAACATCAACATTCTCTGTCTCGGGGGACAAATACATTGTGAGTGGCTCAGAGGATCATTGCGTGTACCTGTGGGACCTACAGAGTAAGAATTTAGTGCAGAAGCTCGAAGGGCATACCGATACTGTCATCTCCGTGACATGTCATCCAACGGTGAACATGATTGTCTCTGCTGGACTGGATGATGATCGTTCTGTTAGAGTTTGGGTCCAGAATTAGTTTGTGTCTCACATATAATGGCAAGACAGATGAGAAGGATTTGTGAGGTGCTTCTGATATTGTCATCTGTTATGATATGATAGTAGAGGTGGTGACATAAGCGAGATAGAATCTTAATGCTCATCTGATGTCCGTCTTTTCTGTATAATATGCAATTTAAATCGTAATTTTGAACTTGAGGTACCGTCCAAGTCAGATTGAGATGCTTGTTCAATGGTTGCATTATGCCTGATGGCTTACTGATTACAGTGAAAGGAAGTCTTCTATAAATCACGCAAACAGCTATCAACAATGATTTCACAGGCAGCACGCAATTCACAACTCATCACATGCCACGGTATCTAGCGTAACGAATACTATTTCTCAATCAAGCTCTGCTGACTCTCGAAGGTAGTCTCCAAAAGTGGCTCATCAGCAGTAGACTCATCATCAGCTTCTTCCTTGAGATGTAGAAAAGGCCTAGTGAGACCATGAACCACGACTCTGTGATTGCAATCAACAGCGAACTTGTCTACTTTCACGTAATTGACCCTCATTGCAGAAACTGGCCCCCCATCTATCATCGGAGTCACCATCAAGCTCTTTCCCTCGTCCTAGTGTTGGTAAAACTGTCCAAATCCTCAAACTCGTACGCTCAGTACCGTTCAAGAGCCTATTGGCCACAACGTGAAACCCAATCTGGGCTACATAATTGTTTCCTTGCTAACCTGTGAGAATCGACTCGTCGTCAATGGCAAAGATGGTCAGGGTGTTTAGCTCAGACAATTCTTGATGCTTAAACCTCATCAACAGTGCAGTCGCACCGTACCCTCCCACTCGCAGATTCATCATGGCTTCTTTCGTCAGCAGGCTCGTGTGGTGCGGTTGTGGAGTCGTCTGAAGGCTAAGGTTGTCATTGTGTCCACATTGCAAGAAAGCGGAGAGAGGTGGGAGGGAAAGCCCTTGATGCCTGGACGACGACAAGCCCGTTGTTGAACAGGTCTGGTTTAGTGATCTCAACGCCGTTTACAAAAGAGCAGAGCCGATGACGGCGGCGATGATGGCGAGGGCGGCTTGACGTTAGGGTTAGGCATCGGTTGGGTGCGAAAGACTCAATCTTGGTGGCCAAGGGTAGGGCGACGAGGAAATGGATAGGGTACAAACCTGGGATGGTGAGTTCTTGGAGGAAGGAATGGGGACCGAGCATGATGGGCATGAGGCTATGGAGGTGTCATAAGGGGCAACGATGGTGGCCGAGTGGTTAGATTTATGGTGGCGGCAGCAGTTGCGAGGCGGTCGGAGTGTTTGGTAGGCGGAACATAAACTATTAGCAGACATTGATTTCTTGCTTTTTCTTGACTTTGGCTGTGGATAGGATTGCAAACGAATCGAACTTTTTCAGCTCGATTCGCGATTCGATTCGAAATTTTAAGATTCGAATTCGAATATTTAGAATACGAATCCGAATAAGAATATTTTTTTTTTTATTCGAGAAATATCCGAATACGAATATGAAATCACAATATTCGATTCGAATATTAATCTAATTATTCGATTCGAAAATATAGTATAATTAATATATATATATATTCACATATAATATATAATAACTCACTAAAACATTTAAAAAGAATATGTTATAATTCAACATATGTTTAAATATAATTTATTATAATTCAATATATATTTTAAATATAATATTGTTTATGTTTTATTAAATAAAAATGAAAGATGACTTCGAATACAAATATTCGGTATTCGATTCGAATATTCGAGAAAATATTCGAATTCGAATAAGAATCGATTTTATGATTCGATTAAATATTCGAGTAATTCGCATTCGATTTTCATCCAAATACGAATAGAATATTACGTTATTCGACTCGATTCAATTCGTTTGCGACCCTAGCTGTGGATGATTTGATTTGACGGAGGTTCTTCATGCGTTGGGGAAGCACTGTTTATATTGAGCAAGGTTATGAACCCACATTTTCCAACCGAACCGGAAATTTAGTGGTTTAAGGTTTAGTAGTTTAACCTGTATAAAATCGGAATCCAACCGGAGTAAACCGGTATCTTAAATATAATAAATAAAATTTCATATATGAATCAATCAAATAACATGGAAAACATAATGTTTTTATGAACTTTTTTCGAACTATAATTTTATACTAATTAAGGGGTAAAATTAAATAAAAGTGAATTGTGTGGGTTGTTATAAATTAATCATATATCAAGTTTTAAATTTACTGGTTTGGGGTCAAATTTGAATAAAATAAAATAGTGAGCTAATAAGTTAATTATAAAATAAAAATTATGGTGTTGGGTGGATGCGAGCCCAAACCCATTAACTAAAATATTCACAACTTAACCATTAGACCAAACTATTTTATTGATTTTTCTATTTTGTATAATTTATTTAAAATCAAAATTCTGCACGGGTTTTTTGAAGAAAGACAAAAATGGGGAGATTGTTAACGTTGATTTGTCTTTCATACCAAAAAACCCTTTGTCCTATTATTGAAATTTATTAATTGCCAAAAATAGAAGATATGGAGATCAACCAAGAGGATAAGAAGATATGGAGATCGGTCGAAGATATGGAGATCAGCCAAGAAGATAAGAAGATATGGAGATCAACCGAAAAGATAAAAAGATATGGAGATCAGCCGAACATATATGAAGATATCTGAGCAAAATAAATAGGAGACACACTTTATACAGACGACACACGGACGAGACTCGCGAGAGAGAGAGAGAGAGAGAGAGAGAGAGAGAGAGAGAGAGAGAGAGAGAGATCACCAAATTTCATTGTCTTTTTGCCTAGAGTTTAACTTTACTTAGTGTGGGGATTAGCATATTATTCTTTTCATAGGCTAGTTTCATGTATTCGATAGTTCGTACTTTTTTGTAATCCGTTCGAGTATGGAATTTTGCCCTGAAGGTGCGTAGCAAGTTGTAGAACTTGCTGTGTATTATCAAAACTGTGTCTGCGTCTTTTTACTGCTAAGTTTACTTTTTCATTGTGCAAACTTTCGGATCGCGATGTTGTTTCAACATTAGGGTCAACATTTAAGGTAATGTCGTCTTAATTGATACCTAGGTGTGATTAATTGACATTTCAGATGATGATGTGGCATATTGACGCCTTCATAACATTTTATGTGTCAATGAAATATACCGCGTCAATATGCCACATCAGCAACGGAAATGTCGATTAATGACACCTAAAAGGTGTTAATTGAGATGACATTACCTTAAATATCGATGTTGGATATTGAAATGGCAGCGAATCGGTGCCACACAACAGGTGTCCACATAAGGTGATCACATAAAATTTCTCTCTCTCTCTCTCTCTCTCTCTATATATATATATATATATATATATATACATATGTATATATATTGTCCAATAATAAAATAAAAAAATAAAAAAAACTTAGAATTGTTATAAATATTTATGTAATAATATAAATCAACGTGTGCTTTCAAAGAGAAATTGTATTGCTTAGTACTCCTCAAATGAGCAATAGAAGGCCATATTTATAGGCCATATTTACAACAATCAACCAATCAAATTAATGCAAATCTAACAAATAAAATAAATATAGATCCAACCAATCATGGGCATCCATACGTATTTATTTATAATACTCCCCCTTGGATACCCATTACAAAATATTTTCATTGATTATGTAAGTTGTCTCGTTAAAAACCTTATTAGGAAAAACTCAGTGGGATAAAAACCTAATGAAGGAAAAAAGAGTGTAGCGTATATTGTCTCACCTTGATGTAAATATTACGCAAGATCTTTGAGCCTTCGGAGTCCAATTAAATCTACAAATGTTTCGAATAATCTTGGAGGTAGCGCTTTCGTGAATAGATCTGCGAGGTTGTCACTTGATCGAACTTGTTGTACGTCAATTTCGCCGGTCTTCTGAAGGTCGTGCGTATATTAGGCGATATATGTTTGGTTCTATCGCCTTTGATGTAACCTTCTTTTAACTGAGCAATACATAAAGCATTGTCTTCATATAAGATCGTCGGAGTAACTTTTTCGATGATAACCCACATGTTTGTCGTATATGCTGGATTATCGATCGCAACCAAACACAATCTCTTGTAGCTTCATGAATTGCTAAAATTTCCGCATGATTAGATGAAGTGGCGGTTAAACTTTGTTTAACTGACCGCCAAGAAATAGCAGTTCCACCATATATAAATAGATAACCCGTTTGCGACCGAGCATTATGTCGGTCGGATAGAAACCAGCATCTGCATATTCGACTAGATCTGAGATGAACTCATTTGAATAGAATAATCCCAAATAAGTTGTTCCTTTAAGGTATCGAAAAATTCGTTTAACACCGTTCCAATGTCTACGAGTTGGTGACGAAGTATATCTCGCCAATAAATTTACAGCGAAAGCGATTTCAGGTCGCGTATGACTCATGATACATTAGTGCTCCTATGACGCTAAGATATGGTGCTTCTGAACCAAGCAATTCTTCATCATTTTCTCGAGGTCTGAACAGATCTTTATTCACATCTAAAGATCGAACAATCATCGGAGTATCTAACAGATGAGCTTTATCCATATAAAATCTTTTCAATACCTTTTTCGTATATGTTTATAGACATACAAATATTCCATTCTTCAAGTATTCAATCTGCAAGCCAAGACAAAATTACGTCTTTCCGATATCTTTCATTTCGAACTCCTTTTTCAAACAACTAACGGCCTTTGATAACTCTTCAGGAGTTCCAATTATATTGATATCATCAAAATATACTGCTATGATGACAAAATCATTTCCACATTTTCTCATACATATACAAAGACAAATTTGATCATTTTTATTCTTCTTTTAATAAATAGTCGGCGATTATACCACATACGCCCAGATTGCTTTAATCCATAAAGCGATTTGTTCAGTTTAATTGAGTGACATATAAATGTCACTATCAAGTGAGCCATATAAATAGGCAGTGACAACATCCAATAGACGCATATCGAGTCTTTCACGTGTTGCCAGACTTATTATATAACGAAAAGTTGTTGCCACCACAAGAGAATATGTCTCCTCATAATCAATACCAGGTCTTTGCGAAAAACCTTGTGCAACAAGCCGAGCTTTGAATCTCACAGTTTCGCCCTTTTCATTTCTCTTTCTGATAAAAACCCTTTATATCCAACCGGCTTCTGGTATACAGACTATAGGTACGAAAACTTTTCGTCTCTCAAGTGATTTTAATTCAACATCGATTGCATCTTTCCATTTTGTTCTTTGTCTGCATTCTTTAGAGACATTGGTTCATGATCCTCATTCTCATTAATCTCATTCATTTCATGCAGCACTACGTTAAATGAGAATTTATCGTCAACGTTGACTTTATCTCGGTTCCATCTTATTCCGTTCTGAGCGTAATTGATCGAGATCTCTTCATTATCATTATTTTCAATTTGTTCAGGTACCTGACTTTCATTCTTATCATCACTTATGCCCATCGACTATTCTCTAGTCGATAAATCCTCGATTGGACCATTCTTATTATTTGCTCCTTTTATTTTCCGAGGATTTTTATCTTTGGAACCAGAGCCTACCACGCTTCAGTTGTGGTTTAAGCTCAATCATATTATTTGTTTGTTCTGCTGGAACATCAATTTTAGCAGGAGCATTAACAGCTGGAATATGCGACTTTGTCACTCTTTTTGGGTCAGCAAAACTGTCTGGCAAGTTCGCTAAACTTTATAAATGAATTATCTTTTGAATTTCTAGTTCATATTCTTTTATCCGAGGTTCATAATGATTTAGTGATAATTCGTTCCAACATATTTCTTTCCAACTGTTTCTTTTCTCCCCCTAATGTCGGAAAATTTGTTTCACCAAAGTGACAGTCGGCAAATCTGCCGTGAATCGATCTCTAGTTAAGGGTTCTAAATATTTTATAAGGGTTGGAGATTCAAATTCGACATATATTCCTAACCTTCTTTGAGGTCCCATCTTTGTGCGTTGTGGTGGTGCAATTAGAACATATACTGCACATCCGAAAATTCTTAGATAAGAAATATCTGGTTCCTGACCATAAACCATTTATAACGGGAAGATATCATGATAACTTGTTGGCCTGTTGCGGATTAGTGCTGCTGCATGTAATATAGCATGCCCCCAACAAGACGATGGAAGTTTCGACTCATCAACAATGGCCTTGCAATTAATTGCAGACGTTTAATCAATGATTCTGCAAGACCGTTTTGTGTATGGACATGTGGCACAAGATGCTCGACATCAATAACGATAGACATACAATAATCATTAAATGCCTTGAAAGTAAATTCACCATTATTATCAAGGCGTATTTTCTTTATCGGATAATCTGGGAAATGTGCTCTTAATCTAATCAGCTGATCAAGCAATCTCGCAAATGCCACGTTTTTCGTAGATAATAAATATACATGGGACCATTTACTTGATGCATCAACCAATACCATTAAATATTTAAATGATCCACATGATGGATGTATTGGCCCACAAATATCGCCATGTATACGCTAAAAAAATGCAATAGATTCAGTCTATACTTTCATTTGTGATGGTCGAATAATTAACTTCCCTTTAGAGCAAGCGACACATGCTAATTCATTAGATTGAAGAATCTTCCAGTTCCTCAATAAATGTCCGCGTGAATTTTCAATTATTTTTCGCATCATAATTGTACCGGAATGGCCCAACCGGTCATGCCAAACATTAAATGTACTGTATTGGGAAACTTTTGGATACCATATGATTCAATTGTTCTAAGATATGTGTAGTATAGCCCAGAGTCAAAAGACGGTAATGTTTTTACGATTCTTTTTTCATTCGAAATCAATTTTGTAATGTGCAAATATTCAATATCTCTCTTTTGTGCAGTCTCAACATGATATCCGTTATTTCGAATCGCTTTAAAGCTTAATAAATTTATTTGAGACTTAGGGGAATATAAAGCATTTTCAATAATCAACCTTGTTCCTCTGAGCAATAATATATTAGCTCTTCTGGAGCCTTCAATTATATTTGTGCTACCCGATATACTAATTATACTGGTTTCTTTCAAATCAAGATGCTCGAAGTATTTCTTAGTTTTCATAATTGTATTAGTCGTTGCACACTCTGCAAGACATAATTCTCCATTACACCTGCTCGTGTCCATCATATAATATCCTTTATAAACAAACATATAATTATCATTAATAGATATTATTGAAAATAAACAATAAATAGCAAACACATGATTAGCATCCAAATAACAATCATAGCAAACATAACGATATTATTGAAAATAAACGATACATAGCAAATACAAGAATAGCATCCAAATAACAATCATAGCAAAAATAACGATAAATTTCAAACGATACACACCAAAGCACACAATAGCAAAGCATTTAATTTATACAATGATAAGAGGTTAAATTTCTTCATTGAGGAGCAGAAAATCGTCGGTATTGAAATTAACACCTTCTTCATTAACACCGGAAGTTGAAGCAGCTCAACAAGGTATTGGGGCGTACGGCAAGTGCGGGACCAATGGCCGGGACCACCGCATCGATAACATTGTTTGCCACTGCCTTTTTGTTCAGTTTGCTTCTTTTCATTTTTACTGTCATAAACTTTCTTCTTATGGGAAAGATTTTGATGACCACCACGATAATTATGATAACCACTACGGAAATATTCATAACCACCACCATGATAACTTCGGCCACGACCACGACATTGGCCACGGCCACGTTCACGACCGTGATGTCCACCACGACCACGTCCGCGGCGATTACCTTGACTATTATCATTATTAACATTGACTGCATTCGCTTCAGGGAGTGCAGCAGTACCAGGCGGTCGGGATTCATGATTTTTCATCAGCAACTCATTGTTTTGCTCAGCCAACAGTAAGCAAGTAATAAGATCTGAGTACTTTCCAAATTTTCTCTCCCGATATTGCTGTTGTAGAATAACATTTGACGGATGAAATGTGGTGAACATTTTCTCCAACATAATTGCATCGGTAATAGTTTCTCCACATAATTTCAGTGTAGAAGTAATTCTATAAACATCAGAATTATATTCGCTTACCGATTTAAAATCTTGCAAGCCTAAATTCACCCATTAATAACGGCGGATTCCCCTGCTACATTACAATACCTCGCTCCTTATACAGGAGCTGCTTTGGCTGAATATTTTATGTATCGTAAACAACACACTTTAATCATTTATGATGATCTCTCCAAACAAGCCCAAGCTTATCGCCAAATGTCTCTTCTATTACGAAGACCACCTGGTCGTGAAGCTTATCCAGGGGATGTTTTTTATTTGCATTCACGCCTTTTGGAAAGAGCCGCTAAATCAAGTTCTAGTCTCGCATTTGGGAGAATAACAGTCTTTAAGTGGGTATATCGATCTTCCAAGTTTTTCCACAAGTCTTTTGGGTCTTTCACTGTTAAGTACTCAATTTTGAGACTTTCATGAATGTGGTGGAAAAGAAAAATCACTGCCTGCGGATGTCACATTGGTCGATTTGATAGTATCACCTAGACCTTTGGCTTTCAAATGAATTTCGGCATCTAGTGCCCAAGATAGATAATTTCGGCCAGTGATATCGAGTGCAACAAACTCAAGACTCGCCAAATTCGTCATATTACTATAAAATACAAAAAGCATTTCAGAAATGATAATATAACAAAATATTACATGTATAACTAATCTTAATAAAAATAACATTCAAAATATATAGTCGGTATAGTCAGTTATATCGAATATGTAATTAGATGTAGTTGTTGGCGGGAGTTACAAACCGGCACATATCAGGTGGTACGAACCATCACATGATAGGCGGTATAAACCGAACCAAGCTAGTCGGAAAAACCAAACCAAGCTAGCCGGATAAACCGAACCAAGCTAGTCGGATAAAATAAAATTAATATGCCACGCTGGGATTCAAAATCAGGACCTCCCATCACTTAGATTTTGACGGTATTCCGCGGAACCAGTCGGGACTATGGCATGTTGTTGTATATTGTATATCTATTCTAAATTTGTATAATATTGTCATAAATATGAAATAAAATTATTATACCTTAATTATGCCCGTAAATCTTCGACAGAAATTAGCGTCGTCAGCGGAGATCGGCGTTCCCGGTAGAGCCTCGTGCGGATAACGTGCTATAAATATTTATATAATAATATAAATCAACGTGTGATTTCAAAGAGAAAATTGTATTTCTTAGTACTCCTCGAATAAGCAATAGAAGGCCATATTTATAGGGCAATATTTACAACAATCAACCAATCAAACTAATGCAAATCTAACAAATAAAATAAATATAGATCCAACCAATTATGGCATCCATGCCTATTTATTTATAATAAGAATCACGATCATTTGTCACAATAAACCGGATCCAGTATAAGGCACCCCTGATCTGGGTATCCAATCATCTCCCACCAAGAAGGAAGACACCGTGAAATTAGCAGCATCACTCGCATTACCGATCACGTGATAACCAGGCCACGTCACCCTACCCGACGTATTCGACCCTGGACCCGTGTTGTTGAACTCAGCGTAATATAGCGTGCTCAGTGCGAAGTCGCCCGACCACTCGACCCAACCCGCTCTGTTCAAAAAGCCGTCCAAGTAAGACTGCATCACAACCGTCGTAGAGTAGTTCTTCCACGGCCTTCCCAGGTAAGTCTGGACTACGGTCGAGCCGCCCACCATCAGCAGGTCGTCTGCGGGCCTTATGGTGCAGTTCTGGATCGTGGTGCCCGTGTTCTGGTTCGGGTCGGTTCGTCCCTGGGCAGTGACGGCGTTGAACTGGCCCCGCATGGGCATGCGTGGGTACATGTTGCAGTTCTGGAAAACCACGGCTGCATTGCCGAAGATGAAGTCAACCGTGCCGTAGATATCACATTCTCTGTAGAACTGTCTCAACGAGTGGGCATAGAGAGTGTCTTGGTACCCTTCGAAGCTGCAGCTGTAGAACGTCGAAAGATCCGCACCGTTGCGCACGGCCACTGCCTGGTGCTTGCTCGGCCCCGCCGTGTTGCGGAAAGTTATGTTCACCGCCACAAATCCCGTTCCAACTACCGCTAAAAATACATAAATAAAATAAAAGATAATAATTTTAACTTGAGAGAAATGATAATTGCTAGCTGATAATGTATATAAAAAAATTACAAAACCATGTATGTTTATATACTTACCGAACGTTGAAGAATTGAAGGTAGTCCAGCCATCGACGACGTTGTGACTGCCGGTGATTATTGTCTGGTTAATGCCATCGCCGAGCATCATGAGATACCTTTTGTTCTTCCCAATGGAGACGTATTCTTCGTAAACGCCGGCCGTGATGTAAATCAAGAAATAACCCATCGACCCATCGGAGTTATTCGGTGCAGCATTCACAGCATCTGTGATCGTAGTAAAATTTCCCGACCCGTCTGGAGAAACTATCACAATGTCCGTCACGGGAACCTGATCGCTCCCTTGGCTGACATTATTACCATTTCCAGGCCCGGCCTGAAGCAGCCTCCTGTTTCTGCTCACGGCTTGATAAACAACACGGTTTCGTTCAGACATCTTCAAATTCAACCGCCCGTCTTTCAGCCTAAGCCTTTGGCCCGTCCCAGATCGCTTCTTCTTGGTTTTCGGGACCCACCCTTTAGTGAATAGGGCAAGAGAAACACTGTAAAGCCGCGTGTCGTTAGAGAGGGGGGACAAGATTCCATTTTTCACCGTCCATGCTGACGCCGAGTCATGTATACCGTCGAAGCACGTCTGTGTGTTCGTCAAAATGGCGCTGAGAAGGGTTTGAACGTCGTCGGCTTTCAAGTCCGGAAGAACGCTCGAGGTTTGGTTAACGGCTTGGGACGCGGTTACGAGATAGTCGAGGTTGGACTCGGCAAGGAACTGACAATCTTCTAAGGCTCGGACTGCTGAGACGGTTAGGTGCTTGGACTTGAGGAGGTATCTCTCTACTAGGGAGAGGAACTTCGTGGCAGCCGAGAGAGATTTTCGGACAGAGACACGTCCGTAGTCGTAGACATTGTTGCCCGGCGATGACGATGGTGAGTTGTTGTTGTTGTTCGAGGGATCAATAAGTATGCCGTTGCAGTACGAAGGGTAAGGAGTGGATTTGCACAGTGTCGATGGGGGAATGGACATTTTAGGAGGAGTAGTAGGTGTGTTATCGGCATAGGATAGTTGCGTGATTAAGATAGACGACGAAGCTAGAAAAAGAAGAATGGGGAAGTACAATGTGGGAGAGAGGAGATTGATCTTGCTCATTTTTTCTTTCTTTTTTTTTTTTTTTGTGTTGCGAATTGAATCCTTGATCGAGGAAAGGTTTAATGATTAGCTGTGCAATGAACTGTCGCGGTTTGGCTGAGCTTGGTATAGAGAATGTATGTATATTTTGTTGAAATTAAACAGTATTTTTTCTTTGTTTTGGATGCTAAGGCCAACATATTTATAGATTGAACGCAAGGGGAGCTGCAAACTGCAGAGATATAACCGGGTTGAATTGAATTAAAAATATATACCTTAGAAAAAACTCTCATGGAGGACGCTTTTGTTCTTTGAATGAATATATTATTGATTGACTAACTGGCATCTGGAAAAAATGGAAGTCAGCGTCGCTTGTTCTCACTGAAATACGCGTTAGATCTAATGCGAAATTGCAATGAATTTCTTTGTTCTTTGAATGAATATATTATTAATTGCATTATTGCGTATGATTGCTGAATCTACTATTATTGCATTGCATAACTTTGAACAATATCCATCAAATTATGAAAGTATGTATGTCTACGTTTGTTATGTTGTTGCTCATTTTCAGAAGTACGTAATATTGAAATTCGCAGCATAGTATTCGCGATTATATATGTTTAACAAAACATGTTATTGGCGTGACATAAATATATATACAAAATACACGTAACCAGGAATAATATTACCTAATTTAGTTGACTAATATCATCATGTGCTATGCTAATAAATTATATATACATTGTACTCGTATTTCCACAAATAAAACAGCAGGAAGATGCTAAAAACGGTGATCTTGGTAAAGCGCTCCAATCCGCATTTGCATCTAGGTTGACTTGAAAACCATTCAATAAACACTATAGACCCTACGTGTATATATTTTCTTCTAGAATTAATATATAATTTCTAGCTTAGAAATAGTCTAAGTAGCATATCGGAATATTTAACTTGTGCTTTCATAAATTTTCAATCAGTTGTAACAAGAGTATGTTGAATAAAGGAAAGATAAATGTATTTCTTTTAATTAAAATGCTACACAAATGGACATGATTTCTCAAAAGGATAATGAACTCAACTACTACGCCGTGTTAATGTGTAATAATAATAATACCGATACCAAGTGAACTGATTATTAATCACTCGCTTCTGAGAACTACAGATTGTTAATAATAATTCTGGCGGTCTGATTGTCTCACGAGAAAGGAAGTCAAAGCCCCTCAAGTCGAATGTCCATGGGTTAAGAATGTTTGAAACATTCAAACTACGATATGGAAACTCGTTTATAATTAACACGTTTTATTGGACCCGTATAATGCAACACCAGTTGGAACTCTTAGTTCGGAAAATACACAGAACAACCCTTGCTAGCTTGCTGTCAGTATTCTTTTTTTTTTTTTTTTTTTATCATGTTACTTGGAGGTAGTACTGTCAATGGGCCGGGCTGGGGCGGGACGGGCTGGCCCGCCATGTAGCAGGCCTAAAAAAATGGCCGGCCGGCCCCACCCCTCCAAGCCTGCGGCCTACGCGGGCTGGCCCGTTCAGCCTAAAAATATGCAGCCCGACTCGCTCTTTCGGAGGGACGGCGTGGGGCTGGCCGGCCCGAGGGCCACGGGCCAAATTGACGGTACTATTTGAGGAGACTTCCTTTGCATGAATTATATGGACTAAATAGCATATAATTCACCTGTGATAAAGATAAGCACAAAAATCCCTATAAATTTGAAATAGCATATAAACTCTGTTAATGTTGACTTTGTTAAGTTGACAATGTTGGACCAGTTCTTGAGTCAACATCAGTTGACTAAGACTCGGTCATCCTTGATTTTGTCTTTCATGCCCAAAAGTCGTTTAACCTATTTTGTGGGTTTATTATTTGTGTGAGAGGTGGTTTACGAGTTGGAATGGATCAAAACGAGTGGATTTGGTGGGAGCTAAAAACAGAAAGTGCATTTACTAAAAAAATAAGAGATGGAGATCGAGTTAATTTGAGGCTTTCAAACATAACTACCAACGTCTATAATCGAAGTAGTGGAGTGGTGGACATCATGGAGAACGCGGAGATCATGGGAGTCGAAGTTACAAAGAAAATAAATAGAAGACTCCATTCCCAAGTGACTGACGACGGGCGAACTGAAAAGGAAAGCGAGAGAGCTCTCACAAATATTCGATGTCATTGGGTCTTTAGTCTAGTGATTTTCTTTACATAGGTCGTATAACACTGTGTGAAGTTTAGAAAAGTCGTCGGGTTCATCTCTAGACTAGTTTTTACTATCGGGTGATAGTTGTGTTTTTTTGATCCATTCATATAGTGGAATTTTGCCCTGAAGGCGCACAGCAAATGCTATAACTTGCTGCGTATTTTTACAACCGGTGGTTGCATTGTTTTTACTGCTAGGCTCAAGTTTCCGTTGTGCAAATACTTTCTGATCCCGAGTATTGCTTCAAAATTTGGGTCAACATTTACGTGATTGCTTTTAACTTAGTATATCATCCGTATCTGGCCCACCATCAAAGTGGTATCAGAGCCTCCACTTGATACACTAAGCATTTTTAATCTTGCGGTATGGTAAGATTCCCACGTTAGACGGATCGAAGTATGCCTATTGGAAAAGCCGAATGCGCCAATGAATAAAGTTTATTGACTCTTGTGCATGGTACCTTGTTCTCAATGGTTACACCATTCCTGGAACTTCTCCTGATGCATATGAAGAAGTCTTTGACAAACCATTTCTGAATGGACTACTATTGAAAGAACATCTATTGAATTCAATAAAAAAAAGCCTTGCATGCTATATTTTCTTCAGTTGATATTTCATGTTTAAAAATCATTCAAAATTGTACCATTGCGCAACATGCATTGGACCGGTGGCTTACCGCACAACTTCAGAGTGGTTCTCGCATCCACCACATCTTTCATGTGTTGCAACTAAAGAAAGTTACGGGGGACCACCCTATCGGATCATACGTACCAGCTCACATGACATATCATATGGCCTGCATGCTAGTTGCACTTGATGTTGCCAACTTATTCTTGAAGGTAAAAATGCAGTGCAAAAATATCTATTGCAATGGGCCGATCGCAATATGGATGAGGCGCGCTGGTTTACGGAGGGTGAAATTCGGAGTTTCCAAATTGCCGCCTTAAAAAAGGCAATTTTTTGGGGCATGATAAAGTTACACATAGTGGCGAGCGGGTTTACGAGTGACGAATCAATGCCAATGTAGCATACCATAGTTCAGACAAGTTGGGCGTTGAGAATAGTGTTGGACTGAGTGATCAAGGACGGTTTCTTGCCCATTTGAAGAAATTGATACTTCAAGGAACCGTATCCGAAAGAAGACTTAATTTGACGATTGGAATCTTGTTTTTAATTACTTTTTATTATTTGTCTTCATAGACGTGGGTTAAGTGAGGTGATTACGGAAGGAGAAAAATAAAAGGGCATGACTAGGAGGTAAAGAGGATCATGGAAAATGACGTTGAAAATAACTTTGGGAAAATGGGGATGACCTTGAGTCGTGGATTATAGGTGGTGTCATTGCGTTTTACTACACTCTTCATTGTAATAAATAATTTTGACTATCTTCAGACATTGCCGGTTTCCAAACTCGCGATACGTTCTTTTTTTGTTCTTGTAATATTTCGTTAGTGCGGGTCTTAATATAACATCTCTCCAAGTATGAAAGCACTTTCTAGCCCCGTGGATATAGATAGAATGATCGAACAACATAAAGCGCTTGTTTCTTCTTTTTGTTAAATCAAATAAACAGAAAAAAGCTTCCGAAATTAGACACAAGAAATCATTAGAAACTAGATAATATTTCGTCTGATTCTTAACAATTGATTCTCAACAAATACAACAGAAACAAGCTAATATATGGTTTGATTCTCAACATGTTGGATGTACTTGGTCAAATTTGCTCGCCACAATGTAGAATAATCTTGCCAATACCTATGTAAGGACAGCAAAACTAAGTCTGTCAATAATTTCTGCATTCGTAAGATAGGATTTCGGTTATCTAGCAGTTGATCCGACTAGTAATCTCGTCCACTAATGATACGCAATTAGTTTCGTTTCATTTGGTTGGTCCAAGTGGTAACTTCCAATTATCTAAAA
The DNA here is from genome assembly GCA_027422505.1 of Craterostigma plantagineum. Lineage (NCBI taxonomy): Eukaryota > Viridiplantae > Streptophyta > Magnoliopsida > Lamiales > Linderniaceae > Craterostigma > Craterostigma plantagineum. The sequence goes on from JAPQWV010000104.1 coordinate 116,547, forward strand.
GGATATTGGTAACTATCACGAGGGTAATTAACTTAATTACTTTTTCGCCTTCTGAGCTTCCTCGGACACGGCAATGACGCAGCTCCGCCAAGCCCGTCACTATGTCTTCTTGTTTGTTTGCCTAATGCGCGTACTCAAAGTAGTGCCCTTCTTCTAAACTCTTGTTATTTTTTGCAAAATTCCCTCATGTTTAGTTAACCCGAACTCACACCAAAGAAAAACTAGAACACAAGACGATTACCTACCAATCCACTTCTTATTACTTAGTAACTGGGGTCCCAAAGATGGGACGTACAAGCTCGCTTACGCTCGTACAAGTACAAGTTGCTCACACTTAAGTTCGCCTAATTTGCTACTTACAAACACGACAAAAGACAATCAACGCTCAACATAGCCTAAATTGAATGCCCCGCACTAACACTTAGAGTTCTCTCAAGACTTGCCTTTTTTTCAAGTGAGAGAGCTTGGATCCTTTTATATGACTCGGTCAAGGCACCTCAAAGATGTTGCCCTGTTTTAGCACCTAAAATCGCCCAATTCGGGAGTTGTCGGACCTCCTAGTTCGACCAACCCCGTGTATCTGCTTTTCTGGCATAGTAGGGAAGTGGCAGGCATCCTCTGGCCTACTGGGCTATCTCTTATGATGGTCTGGCCAAAAAAACAGCCTTTTGGGAGGTTCAAGGTGACCTTCCAGCTTCTGGGCCGATGGTTGGTCTGAACAGCAATGATTGTCGTCAGGAAAAAACTGTCTACCAGCTGCCTCCATGCCAAACATGCATTCCATGTGCCTCCAACTCCGTGTCTTGTCCCAAATATGCGCCAACTCCGTGCCGCGCACTAAGTGTCTAGGTCCGCTTCAGGTCCGAGCCAGGTCTGCGCCGCGCACGTCCCAAAGTGTCCAGATCCCTTCGATTTAGTCGGCCCACGTGTCCGACTAAACTCCGACAGAGGTTATACTACGTCGCATGTCCCAAGTCGCTACAGCCTCCTGTTGCAGGTGTATCATACCCCGGTCACCGTTGACCCGGTCAACGGTCAACACCGATCAACGTGGTAATAGAGCTCCCCCTGTTGAACCTTCGATGCCCTTGTCGACGTCCCAGGGTCCTGGGCTTCAAGTACTCCTCAATTTGCTTCAAAAATTTTTGCTAGTCCTCTCCATGCTCCCAAGTCATGTCGATTTGGCATCGCCTTTCCATTTGACCAAGTACTCCGATGAAGCATGCGGCACAACGTGTAACACCCGTTTTTCTATTACCTTGTTGTGCAGGTATTAAATTTTTCGCATAAAATTTTTTGCTTCCATAATCATTCCTTAAAACATAAACTGGTGCGTACATCTGGTCTAGTCACTTATACACACAACATACATACTTTAACGCAACGGACTTATTTAAACATCATACACGGCCCTTATTTTTCTTAATCTACATGCACACGATGACCATAGGGGAGTAGGATGAGAGCATACAACCGACCTTGAATCCATGCTTTATGAGAGAATGCGCTCTATGATGCCAGTTAAATATCTACAAAACTCTGGAGACAACTTCACTGAGTATGGTCGCAACATGTTATTCCATGATATTATAATACTAAAAACTGTAATTCGTAGTAATTAATTTCCACAGATGTTCACGTAATAAAACTGTGCAAGTAATCATTTCCATCTGTCAATGTTCAACAACACAATAATAAACTGTAACCAGTAATCATCTTCTTTCTATAAATATTCACCTAAACAATTTTCATCATATATTCCATCATAATCATCGTAACAATCCATCAATGTTTACGTAGACAATCCCATCATGTAATCGTCGTTCGTAAAATCCGTAAATTAAATACGGTAAATAAAATCGTAACCAGTACTCAGTTCCTTTCCATGAATGTTCACGTAAATGATTCTCTCCATCATGTAACCCTCGCTCCTAAAATCATGTAATCATCATTCATAAATCACCGTTCACTATTTCGTGTAATCATCATTCGTAAGCCATCATGTAACCATCGTTCGAGATCCGTAGATCAAGTACAACAAATAAAACTGTAACAAATAAACAGTTATGTTCTGTTAATGTTCACGTAGACAATCTTAATCACATATTTCATCTTAAATATCGTAACAAATAAGCAACTTCTTTCCATCCGTGTTCACGTAATCAATTTTACACACTGTAACAATCGATCGATCCATTTTCAAGAATGTCGTAATATTCCAGTTACATAACCATCGTAGGATTCGTAGATTGTATGCAGTTATGTATACTCGTGTTTATTTTCACCTAGGCAATTCCGTCATAATCATCATTTAATCATAACCATCGTTCAATCATGACTATTATTCGTAAGATCCATAGATCGAATGCAGTTCTATATACTCGTGCACTTTTGATACTCAAGTTATGAACCAACTATACTCGTACTATCAACCCTGTAGGGGCCAATGCATGGGACTGTAATAGTAGATATATATATATCTATATACATATATATAATTTTTTTATTTCGTGCATGTACAGGACTCTGTCATCCCCGGTTTGTAGGCATATAACCGTAAAATGTAGTCCGAAGCCGTCGCAATCGTAACAGTTTCTCCTTTCGTTTCATGTATATATGCAATACTGTTCATGCAACCTTGTATGATACCATTACACGTAACTCAACTATCGCACGTAAACACGTTATAGCCATTAAATCAAGTCCATTACATATTTCACATAAAAGCACGTCGTAATTTTACAATTGAAGTTAATTCCTTATGGAACGTAAATTATGGAGTCATCGATCATTCAATTCACATAAATCACATAGAAAGAATCTTTAACCTTGTATGATATATATTTATATATTCAATACACTACCCAGTCCCACATATCATATGGCAGCACATCATATCCACAAAGATTTAGTAAATTTCATATAACATGTCGATCACGAAACCTTCGATCAATCAGTTCACATAAAGCATATAGAAAAGGAACACATGTTGCATATCATACTCATATTATGTTTAAAACCCCGTCATCACTCGAGTCGACTCTTGTCCTTGTTTTTTTCAGATTCCTGACCCTTCTAAGCTTCGTTCGACCTATGTGTAAGCTTTTCTCTCTAACTTTGACTTTGAAAACTGTCGTTAATGATGTGAATTATTACTCCTTTGTTCCTATCTTGTGTTTTGCATATTAAAATAAACAGGTAATGTTGATATCTCCTAATATCTATCCTAACCTTGGTGTCATTCGTGTTATTATTGTTATTATTATTTTAATATTTGTTTTTCCTTCTTACTAAGTATATTTTGATGATTACCCCTTCGTGACTAAACTTAGCTTCACTAGTTACCTATTTGACCTTATTAACTTTGGACATATTTATATATATCGAAACTTCTTTTGAGTTTAGCATTCTATCTAAAATTTCTTACCAAATTCAATTTACTTCAAATTTTTGTAACTTTCTCTTTCGAAAATTCATAGTTTCGAAATTCTCAATTTTTCAGTTCACCTTTCGAAAATTAACTCATTCTCTTTCAAGAATTACTGATTCGAAATTCTATCTTTCTATAATTTAATTCTCGTAACATCATATATCGAGAATCTATTTGTCATAACCTATCTTTCGCAATTCAATTCTCGTAATTCCTACTTTCGAAGCTACCTTTCTCATTTCCTTAGCTCACCCTTTTCGCAAATCATTTCAATTCATCTCCTAATTTTCGTAACACATATCCTTTCTAATTCCATATCCTTAATATCCTTTCCCTTCAAAAATCTAATTCTTACAATTGTTCTATTCGAAATTCTACTTTTCAGACACATACATTTATATACTTCAACTATTTATTTTCATACTATAAACTTAAAATACCATTATACCTTTATATCTTTCAGACGTAGTGTGCACCCTACGCTCGTCTGTATACAGATATCACCGATCCCCACTATTTTAGAAACATTTTGGTTACCCATCTTGGTAGTTCCAAAGTTTCCCGTCTTATACGTGGAGAAGTATTCATGCCTTGGAATACAATGGTACAAGGCACCAGAGTCCACTACCCATTTGCTGCTTGCATTCGCAACATGACAGCAGTCTGCATCATTCATCAGAGTAACCTCTCCTCCATCGTTCGAGACGATTGCAGATGTGTTCTTGTCATCATCTTGTTTGAGTTTTCTGTTGAGAAGCCTACAGTTTCTTTGTAAGTGGCCAATTTTTCCACAATGGTAGCACTTCCTCATCTCCCTGGAGTTGGATCTATCTGTCGACTTGTCGTATCCTTTTGGTCCCCTACTCTTGCTCCAACCCCAATTCTCCGTGACAAGGGCCTGATTTCTCGTACTAGTACTGGCGGCATCCTTCTTCGCAGCTCTTCATTGTAGAGTCTGTTTTTCACCATATCCATCGTGACTTTACCGCTTGGTGCCGAGTTACTGAGCGATACCACCAGCGTATCCCAACTATCAGGTAGAGAACCCAGGATGCTTGTAGATCAAGGATTGGACCGACACTTGTGAGTTGGACCAGTCCTTCAAAGTCATTCAGATGTTCAGCAACTGATCGTCCCTCGCTCAGTTTCACATTCATGAGTTTTCGCATCATCAATACATTGCTCAGCGCATTTATCATCTCGTACATACCCTCCAATTTCGTCCAGAGTTTGGGTCTGTCTCATTTCGGACGTGGTTGTAGAGGCTTATGTCCACCCATTGGCGGATCACACCTAGCTCTTTCTTTGTAATTTCTTCCATAGGTCAGCCTTCCCGCCTTCGGGCATGTTGCCTGCATTTTCGATTGGATCATGGAGGTCTTTGCAATAAAGGTAATCCCCCATCCTTGATTTTCAATATGGAGTAATTCGTTACTGTCAGTTTGATCATTCCACCATCATTCTCCATGGCCGTCAAAATCTACCAGCAACCTATTAGTATCTTTTCTGGTGTGAAAGATCAGTCAAAGCTGCAACCACAGAGCATACTCAAAATACTAACAGGCTCTGATACCACTTGTTCGGAATGGTGAGCCCCGCGGTGGTCAGTGGGCCCCGCAGCGGAACAGGTCTCGATTTGGCTCGGTACGACGATCGGGAGAAGTGGGACCTACCGGGTAAATTTGGTGGGTCCCACACATTTACTACCACGGTAAAAATAAATTACTGTAAGGTAAGAAAGAACACCAGAACTTTAACGTGGAAAACACTCTGTTAACGAAGAGGAAAAAACCACGGCCGAGTCGGCATATAGTAAAATTACAACCCTCGAATTTTTACTATCTCACTTTTACCACTCGTATTTAACTCACACCTCTCTGTGGATGTGGAATCCAATCAGTTTCTACCTGAACTAATAACCTCACAATTCACTCGAACTACTTCTCTCTGTTTAGTAAAACTCAAATGAGCTTGTGATGATAATAACTGAAGAATCCTCAGCCTACTTATAGATGTCTTCAGCTCTTCTGGGCCGCTGGAAACGGGTGGTCAGAAATCCGCCATGTCGCCCTTCAATATAAACCGTTCATTATTTTATTATATATATAAAATAATATTATAATATAAATTAAAATAATATTATAATATAAATTATTTTATTTTTTTCTTTGTTGGTGGGCGTGGCCTTGCGAGTGGCTGGACCCCAACAGATTCTTCAGCTTATAGGAAGATGAAAGAGTTGGTAACTTGTAAACACTCCGAAAGATCAATGAAGGGCTCGACTTGTTCTTCATCGTGGACGTCCTATTCAACTCACCTTGAATTGAATTGGAACCACGTTAAACTTGTTTTCTCGATTCGTCTTTAAATTTTATATTGTGGGTCGAAGAATTTCTTAAAATCGGTTCTAAGCGAGCCAGTCGATTAAATCCCAACAAATAGTGCAGCTAGCGTGAATCATGACGCTCGGGGTTTGATTGTGTATGGTGCGAGATTCCTATCCACGAAGAGTTCTAACTTCGTTTAGTAGCGTATGAAGATAGAAGATTGGTTTATACATTATTCAAATGTTCTATTTATAGATCAAAGTGTTTTAGCGGGTGAGTGCTTGTATTGATGAAGATCCGATTTTGATGGAAGGTCCCAAGAGATTGTAAGCGTATTTAATGCTACGCATAATTTAACCAAACATAATTCTATGGTCTTCGTACAACGTAATTCCCGTGTATACATGATAATATAATATAACCTCGATTCATAGTGACGATTCGAGGAATACGTAAGTCGATTTTCCCTCGATTAACTTCAAATTTTTCTAATGGACGAATAATAAGATACGTTAATGTAGAGAGAGGACCGACTTAATCCATTTATAGAGTGCATTACATCAATGTAGTGGCTAGTTCAAAACCTCTTAATTCAGCCAAATTAATTTATTACTAAACGTTAATGGATAAATGGGGGACATTAAACTTAACATGGATTGAAACCACTTTTAGTGGACTTAATGTCCAATGTGGGACATAACCTACAGAGATGTGATGCGGCACATAATTTTTAATGTCTTAGACTTGTAAGATTGAGGTGGAGCTTGAACGCTTGTCTCGAGGGAGTGATGATTAAGTGGGTCAATGATCTGACAAAAAATGATTAACAACAATTTGAAGATGACACTCTCGATGTTGAATGCTGCCAAAGAGGAGTCTCGAAGAATTTTCTGTGAGGCTTAGAGGCATATCAAGGCATCGCAGGTTAGTGCTGATTCCAACGTGTTCATCGCGTCAGTGTGGAGAGTACGGTTGTTAAGTGGCCACTTTTACTAAAAGGTTAACACGTGTAATTCTCATAAATTGGTGATCGTGAGGATTCGTACCCAGGACCTGCGAGTCCCTAAGCTCTGATACCATGTTAAGTGACCACATTTCTTAAAAGATTAACCCTGAAGGAAGTTGATCACTTTTTAATTTTATATAATTTAGTTCCAACAACGGTAAGGGGGAATCAAGGACAAATTGCAACATGGGAGATTTCTTAAGGCCCATGATATGGAGACACACAAACAACGCCTTAAGGAGCGTCGAGCCTCACGTTGCTGGTCCGGACAACGAAAAACTAAGACAGAAAATAGGCCATCGCCAATCAATCCAAGGCATGAGGCACAACCGAGTGAGATGTGCAGCAGTTGTGCGTCGGAGCCCCATGACGGTGTACTAATGGGAGCTGAGTAGGTGGAGTCAAGTGAGTGGATGAGCTGAGCAGCACAAACCAGACAAAGTTTTGGGCCATGGGCATAGTTTAGACAAAGAAGAAACCGAAACATTTGCGAACCAAGAAATCCATGTTCAGCTATTCAAGATAACTTATATATCCAAATCCAAGATCAATTTATGAATAAGTTGATGAATATCAGTGGAAGTAACTAGCGGTGCAAATGAATTGAATTTTTTGTCCGATTCATGATTCGATGCAAATTCATCATATTCGAACTATTTTTTCATTTTGTATAATTTTGAATCTGAATACCAAGAAATTACAATATTGAAATCCATAATTTAAAATCATTTGATTCCGTTCAAATACGCGAATCCAAACGCACTCTAAAGGAAATAAACGGCCTAGAGATAAAGTCCAAATGTTCTTGAATGAAAATAATTACCACTAACTAAATAATTAATAAAAATGCTAATGGTCCATTTGGATACCGAGTTTCAATTTGAAATCCGGATTTTCTTCAAATCAATTGTTTGGAAAACGTACGATTTGGATTTGAATCCAAATTCAATGTTAATTTAAAGGTTCATTAACTGCCGGACTTTGAAATTCAATGACAAATAGTCCGTTTTCGAAAGCCACAACCGAGTCCGTAATAAGTTTTTCGTAAATTATAATAATACAACAACAACTACAACAACAACAACAACAATAATAATATATAAAATCATAATAGTGATTATGATGAGTGAACAATGAGTCGAGTCGGCTCGCGAGCTCAACGATAGTAAAGACCATCAATCGTTAGTTCCCGAATACGAGTCGAGCTGTCAAAACGGTAAGTAATGCGTTTTCGTTGAAAATTCAGATATTTTATTTAACATTTGCTAACCTAGCATAAAGAGACAACTATACTTTATGCGGTAGGTTGGTCTATCGTCTTCGTTCTAATCTGTCTCGATTCTCTGTTAAAAGAATAAGGTATTAGGTTGATCTATTAGCGTCATTGGGGATTGTTGTGAAACTAGCTGCAATCGACTCGCCTTTTACCTGTGTTTGCGTGTTTGTGTTGATATAATCAATTCGAGCAATCGCAAGCTCGATCGAACGAAAAACACAGCTCAAAAACACAGAAAAACAGAACTGATTTAACGTGGTTCGCCTAGACTCAGGCCTACTCCACGGACTAACAGAGCTCCGGTTTGTATTGCTCACAACACAAAAGTTATAGCTTTCCGTGTCCTCTACAAATTTCTAGTTAATCTCTCTCGCTAGTTCAAACCCTAGCAAACGATATAAGCTCCCGAAGGTGATCACTTGAAACTAGTAAACTGTTATAAGAACAGAATCTGCTGCCCTGCTTCAATGAGCTTGTACCATGCGCAGCCCGAATTGTACAGCGTGGTCACAAGCAACTTATAAAATCGCCATTTCCATCAGCAGTTTCAATCTGAGCAATCAAATCTTATTTGCGCGAGTGATCGATCGACTGTCATTCAAACTTGAGAGATTAAATCCTAGCCCTCCAATCAAGCACGCCCAATCCGACGATCGACACTTAATCTGGGCAGAGCAGAGATTTTCTTCTCCAAATCATTCCTGCTCGAGCTGTCACTGTTCAGGGACTTCTCCGGCCATCTCCCGACGAAGCTCGCCGGAGTTTAGGCTCGATTTTCTCTACAACCTCCACCTCGAGCCTATAACTCCCGGTCCCAACACTAAGCTCCATCGCAGCAGCCCAAACACGCACCAAAAGATCATACATGACCAGCTTTCAACATTTGTCAGCTTCACGATTTTCAGTAGCTTGTTCCAAGATTCCTCATAACTTCAATCGAAGCTCCACCTCGATTCATACTTCAGCTCTATTGGTCATCAAGCTGAGAGTTTTCCAGCAAACACTCTCATGTTGTATCCCTTCGAATCCATCGCTCATAAGGATATCAAATTCCTCCTCAATTCAGGGGCATACATAACATCCTTAAGAATGCCTACGACCCCAGCTTGAGCCTCAAATGCACAGAACCAACCCCACGAACTTGACAGAATTTAATTGAACTCCTGCAACCAATCCTTATTGCAAGTTATGTGGAAGCTACAACCTGAGTTAAGGATCCACTCTTGCTCTCCTTATGCTCACACACATTCAAAATCTCAGCATATGCATAGTCATCACAAGCAAAATCTGCCACAGCTTTCCGATTGCCTTGGTTTGATAGATCCAACTCTTTTTGGGCAAAACCTTCGAATATGACCTTCCTCTTGGCAATAGAAGCACCTCACTGGACCCCTAGCCTCGTACTCCTTGCTTTTGCCATTCTTTTGAGAAGATTTCGATTTCTGCTTCACAAACAACATGTCATCCGAACCAGAATTTTCTGCAACTTCGTGACTTTTCCTTGTGTCTAGCTGCTTTGAACTCAACGCTGAGAGTACATCATTGAGCTTCAAGGTTTCCCGGCCATACAACAAAGCCTCCTTGAAGTGCTCATAGCTTCTAGGCAGTGAACATAGCAATAGAAGAGCTTGATGTTCATCCTTCAATTCATCACCTATATTCTCCAAATCTAGGATCATTTTTGAGAATTGGCCGATCTAAGGTTCTAACGCCATCTCATCTACCATCCGAAAGGTGTGTAGAGCTTGCTTCAAGTACAGACGTCGAGCCAAGGGCTTCGTCATGTACAATGCGTTGAGTTTCTTCCACAATTCCTCCGCCGAAGTCTCCTTCGCAACCTAACGACGAACCTGATCACCCAAGCACAAATCAGAGTTGCGTAAGCTCGTTCTCTAGTTGTTTTCTTCAATGCAGGTGTCATTTCCGTCGGCTCCATCTCCTCCTCAAGCTTAAGAGCCTACTCAAGGCCTTTCTCAGTCAGAAGAGCCAACATCCTCAACTTCCAGAGACCGAAATAATTCGATCCATTGAAGATCTCCATTTCCGATCGAGTTGCAACCATTCTCTGAAGATCGCTTCGATCCACGCTCATCGCACCAATTGTTGCGAAACTAGCTGCAATCAACTCGCCTTTTACATGTGTTTATGCCTATTGTGCTGATCTAATCAATTCAAGCAATCACAAGCTCGATCGAACGAAAATGCAGTTCAAAAACACAGAAAAACGTAAGTGATTTAACGTGGTTTGACTTAGACTTCAGGCCTATTCCACGGACCAACAGAGCTCCGATTTGTACTGCTCACAACACGAAAGTTACAACTTTCCGTGTCCTCTACAAATCGCTAGTTAATCTCTCTCGCTAATTCAAACCCTAGCAAAAGATATAAGCCATGGAATGTGATCACTTGAAACTGGTAAACTGGTATTTATAAGAACAGAATCTGCTGCCATGCTTCAACGAGGTTGTACCATGCGCAGCCCGGATTGTACAGCATGGTCATCAACAACTTATAATATCGTTGTTGCCACCAGCAGTTTCAATCTGAGCCATCAGATCTTATTTGCGCGAGTGATCCATCGGCTCTCATGCAAACCTGAGAGATTAACTCCTAGCGCTCTGATCAAGCGCACCCAATCCGACGATCGACACTTAATCTGGGCATAGCAGAGATTTTTCTTCACCAAATCATTCCTGCTCGAGCTGTAATTGTTCAGGGACTTCTCCGGCCATCTCCCGGCCAAGCTCGCCAGAGTTTAGGCTCGATTTTCTCTACAGGGATGAATGAATTTTCCACCTGTATGAAATCAATAGCCTTAGAGTGCGTTTGTCTTTGCGTGTTCAAACGGAATTGGATGATATAAAATTATGGATTTAAATCCAAATCCATTGTTCTCAAACATCAAGTAATCGAAATTTGGATTTTGATATGAAGTTTGAGCTCGAGAAGCTCGTCGAACTCACTTTTCTGAAAAATTAAAAGTACAGAAGTAAAATGAAAAAATCAGACAAAATTGTAAGCGTTTAGATTTAACCGGATTTTGAATGAAATCGACATCGAAATCCGCTCGATTGCCAAGTGGTGGGAGATATCTGGATTTCAAATCGAAATCCGGAATCCAAACAGGAACTATTACAATGCAGATTTTGTTACTTAGAAAAGATGTCAATTTTGAAGATTGAAAATGAGATTCTCAAAGAGCAAATATTCCAAGAGATGATATATAAAGGCAAATAATGAATCGTAATTACAATTTTGACGGACTACTCAAAGTCTTTGACTCGGAGAAGTCGTCGAAGGTATCTCGATATATGTCGACGGTCTATCAACCGCTAGCCGTCGAACTATTATAGTGACTGATTGGTCGATGTCATCTTCATTTTCGACGAAGCTAAACTCGACTGCAATTATTAACGAAAGAATCGTCGAGATAATTCTGTCCAATGACGGCTTTGCTTCGGGCTTTGATATTTCTGAAATATTTTGTGGTGATGCATGATAACTGCTGGAACAAATTTTGTTGGCCGAAAAGAAAATTTTTTGAAGATTGTGCCTAATACAATTTCCTTAAAATAGATTCGCTCCCTCACGTATGTGCTAGATGTTTTAACGAGCGTCTATTTCCCAGTATACTTTGAAAACTCGGCGTTCGTTTAGCACAAAAACGACACCGACGGCGAACGGAACAAGGACAATAGCAGAAACATTTTTTTATGAACGTTATAATTTTTTTTCTCTTTCTTTTTGAATTGTTATTTTTTTTTTCTTAGGCTTAATCACCCTATTTATAGCCAAACAATGAAAATAATTTTTTTTTTATTTTTTAGAAATTTGATGACAACGTTTGAGGAGTGGTTAAATCACTCCATCACAAAGCCATCAACCCGACCTTCTAGAAGTTGGGCCGTTATTGGGCCAAAACCGAAGCCCAATAGCATTTAATTTCAAATTCCAATTCATTAGTAGGAATATTTTTTCTACTTAATTCCTCATTTACATCAAAATAATTTATAAAATTAACTATAATATAAATTATCTAAGAAATTTAACTTCGAATTCGAATCTTAATTGTCAGCTTTACTAAGAGCGTCTCCAATTCTACTCCATAACCCAAAAAAATAGGAAAGAAATAGTCCAACCATACTGCAAATTCCTTAGCTTATAATAAAAAATTTAGGCCAAATTATTATTTTAGGTCACTAAGTATACATGTTTTCGTTTTTGGGTCACTATGTTTGATAATTGTAAAAGCTCACTAACTATATATGTCAAAACAAATTTGGGTCACCCTTTCATTTTTGGGTCACTAAGTATACATGTTTTCGATTTTGGTCACTACGTTTTTATGAATGCGAAAATGAATTTAATATAGCGACCCAAAAACTTAAAACACATATACTTAGTGACCCAAAATTGAAAACATGTATACTTAGTGACCCAAAAATGAGAGGATGACCCGAATTTATTTTAACATACATTGTTAGTGACCTATTTTTGCAATTATCAAATATAGTGACCCAAAAAAGAAAATATGTGAACTTAGTGACCTAAAAAATTAGAACTCAAAATGTGGTATTACATTTCTCTCTCATCTTTTCAACGCCTTTGCGTTTCTCTTTCCCATTATGCCTTTGTATTCTTAATATTACATATAAACCCTTTTAGTTATTTTAATTACTAAAAAACTCGAATATTATAAATAAATAAAATAAAAATATGGAAGGTTTTTTTTGTTTGTACAGGAGCCCTAATATATTTTATTAATTCAAAATTATATAGGCATTATTTTATTTAGCATTATTTTTTAAATATAAAGTATAACATCAATTTGAAGAATTATAAAATATGTGTATAGTATTAGAATGTAAAAACTTTTATGGAAGAGAATATAACAAAATGGTATTTTGAGTTGATAATTGGTTTGTCGGTTGGAAAAGAATTCTGCATTTTACATTTGAGAATGAGTTTGAGTATGAGAATGAATTTTTGGGTTGGAGATGGTCTAACCATAGTCACGCCCGTGCACTTTACACCAATGGTTGATATATGTGCACCGAAGCACTCCAAAGTGCTAACTGTATTAAATTTTTCATGCAAGTTTGGCTTTCTCTTCAACTTCCAACGGTACCTTACCGTCCGCGCTTTTAAGCGAAATGTCAAAACAAGACGTGTGACGACAATAAATTCAAACCACGAACCTCGCGAAGCTAATAAGTGATTATTACATCATTCTATTTAGTACGTCAAGCAGCCTAAAATAATAAGTGAAAATATATATGCATGCATTATTAACTCAAGATACTCGAAGGAACTTGTTCGTTAATGAGCTTTTTTGATGGATCCCTATTTCGTGGATCGTCATGGAAAAATACAAGCATATGGAGTAGCCTATGTAAAACCATGAACCTACCTTCGTATTAAAAGGAAAAACAATAAATAAAGCGAAGAAACAAGAAATAAGAAATAAAAATAAACTCGTCGTCGAATTATAGTTAAGCGGTGGCTTCCGACCCAACCCATTTCGCATCTCGAGGCATTAAATGTCCCTGACCCTGAGCCATCACTATGGATTTGTAGATCTCAATAATCATCCTATCGTCATACTCTTTGGCAGCCAATGGTCTCTGGCCGAAACCCGCCGGCCCGCCTCCAACACAACCCGACCCGAATCCTCCTCCGCCGTGCGCCGCCACGCGGGAGTGTGCCAACTTCATCATCATGTTGAGGTACGCGTCTCTGAGTCCGAGCAAAAACTTCTTGGGAGAGAATCTCAGCTTCACCACCTTCAGCCTCTGACCGACCCTGACGCGCCAGGAACGGCGTCGTTTTCTGGCTCCCTTCTCGCCCAGCTGGACCACTGGAAGCTTTCCTCTCTTTATTGGGTGCAGCCGCTCGTAGCCTGTTTGGGTGGATCGGCGCCACCAATTGCAGCGTCGGATGCCTTTGGATGCAGTAATTGAGAGGCCTTCCATCATATTATTCGGTTGTTTCTTTGTTGTTTGCAACTCTGGAGATATTGTTATGGGGACTTGGATTCTGTGTTGTTTCTTTTTGTCGGTATAAAGACTGGGTGGGGGTTTGGGAAGTGTTGGTTATATCATTATTAATATACTTCTATATGTACAGCATAGACAGGCAGGGGATATGGCCATTTGGTGGTGGTAAGTCGGCCTTAAAAATAAATAGGAGGTTGTTCGGTATATATGGATAATTGGATATTCATTTCTTGCCAAACTAGAAGATATAAAATAAAATGACGAGAAATCTTCGTTCTATTTAATTAATTTTTTTTTTCTTTGAAGATACTGCTTAGTGTCGCGAAGAATATAACTGGTCCATAAAATTTTGAGTTTTAAGTAATTATTTTAATTATTGTTGTTGCTATTATTATTGCACATAGTTGCTGGGAATATTTAAGAAAACGCTCATTCATTTTTTGGTGCCGTAACTTGGGGGTTTTGGCATTATAGATACCGCTAATAGGGTGTGACAATTAGGAACAGTAAGTTTTAAAATCGTGCAATTTATAGATTGACTTCTTCCCAAAATACATCACGTGCCACGCACGTGATCGATTTTTATATAGAAAAGCTGACGTGGCGTCGGACCGATGACATGCCTGTTTTTGCTAATTTTCATGCCCGTTTTACAGAAATGCTACGTCATTAAAATAATTCGACTTGGCGCAATGTCAGAAATTAATTTTAAAAAACAAAAAAATCTCTGTAAAACGGCATGCCATCGGTCTGGCACCACGTCGGACCTTCCGGTATAAAAATCGATCACGTGCATGGCACGTGATGTATTTTGGGGGAAAATCAGGTATAATATCTATAAATTGCACGATTTTAAAATTTACTATCCTTATAATATCACACCCTAAATTAGCGGTCCCTATAATGCCACACCCCTTAAGTTACCAAAAAAATAATTAAACTTTAAGAAAATGGAATTTGACTTGGTCCATGTTAAAAATTTAGCCTAAACGTTAAAAGACCAATGCACCCTTACTAATTCTGGGTAAAAGACTATTTTACCATTCTTTAATGGTAATCATGACCACATATGAAAATTACTTTTTACACAGAGGTTTACTACAAAATCTGAAAAATGCAAAAATAAAGTAAATAAATACATTAGAAAAAAGCACCCATTTCACAGTTGAAGATCTGCATATCGATGAAGTCCTCTTTGTCACCCATTAACCTCACGACTTGGAAGCTTCGCAACAATGACAATTAACGCGAGATCCTAAAAAGTAAAGGAATTTTTTTTTAAAAGAAGAAGTCGTCGTCTACCTCTCAGTTATGCTAGCAGGCGATCCTAATTTCAAGCGCAGGGGACCATAATTTCAAGTGCATGGTACCTAAGCGTAGGGTAGGGGCCTCGTGGGTGCAAACGCAGGAGTCTCGCGCAGGGACCCGTGCTTGCTCGCGCAGGGAAGCCTTAGCAGGAACCTGCACATTATAGTAGGGGATCCGCGCAACATAGTAGGGGACCGTCCTTGCTAGCACAGGGATCCGTTGCTAGCGCTGGGACCTGTGCATGCAAGTGCACTGGACCCGCACATAATAGCATGGCACCTGCGCAGCATAGCAGGGGACTCGTGATTGCTAGCGCAGAGACATGCTTGCTAGCACTGGGGACCAGCGCATGCAAGCGCAGGGGACCGCACATAATATCAGGGGTCCGTGCGTGCAAGATGGCTTTCGAATATCTTGATTTTCCCACCCTAACTTTAGAAAATCATGATTTTCAAAACATGGCTTTCGAAAATAAAGATTTTTGAATGTTGGATTTCAAAAACCGTCGTCTACTAATTTGATATAATTATTTAAAAATTTCCTATTGTTAGGTTATATTGAAGAAGCATGTTGCCTGAGGAGATGAAGATTTTGAGTGTCGGATAACGCTGACATCACAATACGTCGAAGTACAAGTGATTTTAGCTTCTAATTTGACCCTTATAAACATTCACTATCACTAACAAATGCGTGGCATAGTTTCAATATTGCTGAAATAGTCAACAGTCTTTCTCCACTGATCTCCAAGTAGATGGAAAATATGAAGATATATATACCGTTCATATGTCTGGTTAGAGATTTAAGAGAATGATTCCAAACTTCGTCAATATTGAAGCTTGGACACATTTTACTACCTATGATAGTAAACGTTTAAGCGGACCCAAAAATCGGGATCATTCAAGATTTACTCCCAATAAGAACGGGTATCTAAATTAATAAAAGCAATAAAAGATCATATATATTGACACGACTAAGCACATATTTACACAGAGAACACAATTAACACAAGTACCAAGTAAAAAAATTTACAGTACACTTCTACTTTACCCGAAATTTGTCTGACCGAAATTTGCCAAACCAAACCCTAATTTTCGAACACAAAAAAGAGAAAAATCAACCACAGTACCTCGAGTTTGATATATTAACAACAAAATCAAGCTAGATCACAAGTCCACAATGTTCAATGCATATTAAACAAAGAAACAAAGCTTAACGTTTATATTTTGAAAAAAACATAAAATTCATAATTTTCGACAAATTAGGGTCATAGTACGTTTAAAGCTTATACCACGTTAAATGATATATTTACGAAGTGCTTTATGGTCTAGACTGTCGCTGGCATTCGAGAAGTGTTGGGCGACATCTCGTGCAGTGGTTATGGTGTAAAGGTGTTTTACATTTGTGATATGAGAAAATGGGGTTCTCGTGGATGATAAGTAAAGGCATAGGCGATTGTTGCTACCAAATAACCGCCCCTTGATAAGAAGCGAGGCACACCAAAGCCACAATACACGAGTTCTTGAGAGATAATCATGGGATCTTTTTGGGCAAGTGGAAGTTCACGAGAGAGTGATAATGATCCCAAAGCGGATATTAGAAGATAATTGTGCTTAGCGTATTTAGCCCAAAGCCTGGGCTATGTAGCTTTCGAGTTTGAGAACGTGAGGGTTGATATTTATGGATTTAAATTTGCTCCATTGTTGCTGTGTTCGTGATATAAAGTTAACGGATCGTACGTGACTAGAGATGGCAATGGGCGAGTTTGGTGCTATTATTGGACATATCGTTCCGATACCGCATCCCTGTTCCAGATACCGTCTCCACTAATACACGGCTTATGATGAATTATTCCGAATATGGGGAATCACTCTTCGTGGATTGGGCTCCTAGTGGAGATTCAGGTTCCCCAGTACTAACTGTAAAATCTTTTGCTGCAAAAAAATGCATCATTAAAAAATTGGACAATAAAAATTACAAAATATTTCAGAAGAACAAAATTGTGATAACAAACTATGGATATGTTGTCTCTTTTTTTTTTAATGCTGGGTTCTGTTTTAGTTTAAATTTTTATAATATACAAATATTGTAAAATTATTATAATGATCAATCATTAAAGTAGATGGTTATTCATGTGTCGGTTTAATTTAGGAGTAATTTTAATTTTATTTTTCTTTTTAAATACGATATGAAAATTTAATTATTGAGCACTAGGTTGTTTTTTTTTCGGGGGCCAGTTCCCTTCTATAATGATTGTACATGTTCACATTGAAAAAACATAACTCTATAGTTCGAGGCATACGTAATTTCATGTGGTTTACATAATAAAAATTTAAACGTAGTTTATTGTTTGTTTCACGACGATTTAAATGATATGCATATTTCGTTATTCGAAATTATGTTTTTATTTTATTTTCATTTTCACGACGATTAAAAAACACTAATTTATAAAAATAAAAAAATATTTTTAAATATCAGAAAATATAAGATATGAATATCATTTTAATCGTCGTGAAACAAGCAATAAATTAGATGCTTTGATTTTGTTTATGTAAATCACATGAAATTACGATGATTTTTATGATTTGGTAGATTCTATAATTAATAATATAAAATAAGTTTAAATAAAAAAATAATAAAAAAATGAAATAAAAAAGTGAATGTCGCCCCTTGCGAATGTTTTAAAAAGCGCAAAGCGTAGTGTGTCGCGTTTTAGTGTCGGTAGCGCGTAGCGTAAATAGCACACTGCGTGAGTATTTCGGATAAGCTAGATATAATACAATAAATTATATATAATATATAATAAATATAAATATGGTAACTTTTTATGTCATTATTGTAGTTATGAGACTAAATAATCAATATTTTCTCTAGAAATTCAATGAAATAAATAAAAAGGTACAAATAATTGATTAAATTTAAATTTAAATATATATGAACGATGTATTAAAAAGTTTAATAATCCGAAACAATAAAATAGGGGTCCATATCATTTAAAAAATCATGTTTCCATTTACTATCAATCCAACTAAAATAAGTCTATTAAATAATTCTTATAATTATCGAAAATTATATTGATATAAAAAAATATATGATATGTATGTCATTATGATCGTCATGAAATAAGGAATAAATTGGATATGCTTATGGATTTTTATCATATAAAGTAGTCAAAATAAGGCGCTTTAATAATTAGGTGGAGTTTAAAAAAAAGAATTACAAATCAAAAAATCAGTTTGTGACGGATAAAAAGGAGTTAAAAAAAAAATGCGACGGCTTTTGCTGGAAAACCAGGCGACCGCGCGGCGCAGTTTAAAACACTGGGCGACGCTATAAAAAAATATATAACAAGGGGTGTCGCGTCTAATGGATACGATGCCGCGGATTAACCGTGAACTACCCTATTTTGTTAAATCTTTCAAAAAACGGCCCAATTTCATTAAATATTAGTTTTTTTCACATTATTTAATTAAAAGACCCATTCTACAATTATTTGTAGATATCTATCTCTAAACATTTTACTTTTACTTATAGAACCCCAATTATAATTGTATTTTATTTATATTATTTGATTGATTTCTAAAATATATTTTTATAATTTTTTTTGGGAAGAGTTTTACTCCGGTTTGATTATTTATCGGTTAAACTATTAACTTTAAACTACTAGAAATTCCATCGGGTTCGAAAAGCAGGTTTCATAATCTTGGTTGCCATCACATTAAGACAAAATACAACTGTATTATTTATATATAAGAAATTAAACGTAATAGTGATGCTTAAAAGAAAGGGTATATTAAGTTTCAGGCTATATTAATATGTTTGGCTTTTGGTTCAGACCCCATTGCAGTGGGCTTTAGTATTAAGGACGTGCTTTTCGAAAAATGCAAAGGTCAGGCCCTAAAATGATGGCAACAGTCATATTTAACCCTGACATATGCCTAATTCACGTCTGGATACCTAAATGATCCGTTAACAAGTTTCCAAACAATGATAACAGTTTGGCGCTGAAAAAACACTTTCTTTCATTTGGATAACAAACAGATTTATATTTAGTACTATATGGTGTATATTTAGTAACAAATGATATCGC
The DNA here is from genome assembly GCA_027422505.1 of Craterostigma plantagineum. Taxonomy (NCBI): domain Eukaryota; kingdom Viridiplantae; phylum Streptophyta; class Magnoliopsida; order Lamiales; family Linderniaceae; genus Craterostigma; species Craterostigma plantagineum. Next base: position 135,977 of record JAPQWV010000104.1, read on the forward strand.
AGAACACATCACTAAAAAGCAATACTGCTTCCTGATATAACACATTGCTTACACTCAAGCGGTTGAAAGAAAAAATTCACGTTCCAAATCCGACCCAATATCGACGTTACTAACAGCACAATGTTGTATCCGCTTCGAGTCTTCCTATCAAATAAAGTTTTCGAAGTTTATAAAGCACGAATGCTTCAACCATAATTTGGAAATCTCATTTAATACGGTAAAATCTCGACTTTTAATGACCGAATAATGTAAATTCGACACATGAGCCTTAGTTATCGACGATAATTATTGATGTTAATCATGGAAATAACGAAGAATTTTGATGAGACCTAAGCGGTAAACGTTTGCTAATTAAAGTTACTGGATAACACTTCATGCTTTCTGGGTAATAGTTCATGGAACAATAATACCACATGTCTTGAAGTTTATAACAAATATTTACACAAAACGAACATATAATGAGAAAATAATAACGACTCCACACCAGTAAATAACACATGTAATACCCAAGTAAAGACAAAGAGGAATAGGGTTTACGGTTTACAGTTTACGGTTTTAGGGTTTAGGATTTAGGGTTTAGTGTGTTAGGATTTAGGGTTTAGGGTTGTGACTACCGCATGATGGAATCACATTAACTTTTATTGTTTATGTAGTAACATTTCCTGTACTTTAAGTACCACTTCAGATAATCTGAGCAACGCAAAAAACAGTTCGATGCTATTGCTATACAAAATATCACATCAATACTTATGAAAACAAAACAAAGTCAGTTTATACCTTTTTATTGGATATAGATATCATATATGAGTAATTAAATAACGTCTCTTGATATTGTTATACTGTTAATATATAACTTAGTAACACGAATGCATAATTTTGTAACACGTATTCCAGATGAATCGATGTCTTTCACACCACCTGCATCACGCAATGTACGGTTTAAAAGTTATGAGGTGACGATTTTTTTGGAAATTCAAGCCTATGTAATAAATGTAAGTCTGTTAACAATCGATTATGCTCGATCAGTGTGAAAATGGGGGTTCGATAATCCGATGTTATGAAAACTGACGTCAACTACCCATGCAGCTATCACTTTATTTAGGGTGATTTCGTCACAACATAGTTTTGGATCCTTTTCGTTTAATTTTTCAACAACTAGGTCCTTAAAACAAAAAAAAACAGGGCCTCATTCCTAATATAAAATCCTGACATGTGTGACATAAATTTTGCCCTAAAAGAAAAGGAAAATAAGGAACTTCTTAGCTTTGGCCCCCCTCTCCACAACCTCGCCCGCTCAGACTCAGAGCTTGACAGTCTTTGCAGCCTACGTACGATCAATTATAGCATAGATTGGATAGATAGATTACACTACTTCACAACAATTCGCAGAACATAACTGCTCACCCTTCTCTCTAACTAACAGCCTCCCAAGAAATGTCCTCCTCTTCACCACTCTCCGAGCCAACGCGCTACAGTGAAGACATCGACAGCGCGTGCTCCACGCCCTTCGTCAGCGCGCCGTCCAGCCCGGGTCACATCGGAGCTCCTCCATCGTCGGGCTACTTCTTCAGCGCGCCGGCGAGCCCCATGCATTTCCTCCTCCTATCCAGCAACGACAACACAGCCCCATCAGAATACAACCCAACAACCTCTTCATTCGAATTCGAGTTTGAGTTCTCATCGAGGTCCTTCCACAAGGGAAGTGGTCCGGCGATGACGTCGGCGGACGAGCTGTTCTTCAACGGTCAGATCCGGCCGATGAAGCTGTCCTCTCACCTCGAAGCGTGTTCAGATCTAGAAGATGAAGCTGTTGAGATGGCGGGGAGGGGCAGAGATCTAAGGGTGGCGAAGGGTCACGCTCACCACCGTAAGGCCAGATCCATGTCGCCGATGCGAGCCTATGAGCACGACGAGTGGCACAGCATTAGGGACGACAAGAATCGAGCGAACGACGTCGTCGAGGGGGCAAAGGAGAGCGAATCGTCGACCGAAACGACGCCGTCCTCCTCTCGTTCGTCTTCGTCTGGGAGGAACTCGAAGAAGTGGATATTCCTCAAGGATCTGCTGCACCGTAGCAAAAGCGAGGGACGAGCCGTGGCTAACAACAACAAGGAGAGATTCTGGTCCGCCATTTCCTTCGAGAAGAAGAAGACGAAGATGAAGAAGAGTACGCCGTCGTCGTCTCCGACGTCTTTATCACCGTCGTCGTCCCGTGACGAGAAGAAATCTGGTCATGCTGTCAACGAAGAGGCGGTTAAGAAGAAGGTGACCGGTAAGCCGGCGAACGGCGTTTGGAGAAGACGGAAGTTATCGGCCCACGAAATACATTACACGGCAAACAGAGCTCAAGCCGAGGAGATGAAGAAAAAGACTTTTTTGCCCTACCGACAGGGCCTGTTGGGTTGCCTCGGGTTTAGTTCCAAGAGTTATGGGGTCTTCAGCGGATTTACCAAGAATCTAAGTCCCATCTCGTCAAGGTGAAAAAATAATGGTCTTCACTCGTACAGCAATCACTTCTTAGTATTAAAAAAAATGAAGTCTTATGTGATATTTACAGCTGTTTGGTGGTTCTTTCTTTGCTGTTTGGAATGCTTAAATTTGTCCGGCAGGTTTGAGACAGAATTTATCTCTGTACGATTTATCAATCAATAATCCACTTTTCTAAACAATCATTACGTCCAAACCCAGCTCGATATGATATACTTGTGGGTTTGATCTCTGATTTCTTTGTTTGTAATATATATCATTAACTTGCATTACATATGTGTGTAATAACCCAACCCTGAACTTGTGTTTGCTTGATCAACTATCTGATGCGTGTAGATCAATATGATATTTGACAGAACTGCACTCTACCTTTGCTAAATCGTTCGTGCTGGCTAGTTAGTAACCACACATGGTTTACATTGGCAAACCACAAACATATATAGGAGCTCACCTATATATATTTGTACAAATAGCATCATGCATGTGTAAAATAATAACTGAAAAATTAACAACAATGTGATTTCTGCGCAAACCCACATGGGGTTTCTTGATTTCTCATCTGTAACTGCAATTATTTATTAGTATTTTGTTTTTATTATTCTTTTTATGAGGCCCCATTCTCCTACATCATCACATGGCAAGATTGGTAGATCTGGAATCTTGATATCGGTGGGTACAGACTACAGAGACAATATTTGGCCCACGATTGTACCTTTGAAAAACCGATGTATGTATGAATAAAGTAATTATGATGACCTTTTTGGAAGTTCTATCTTTTACCTTTTTCCTTCATTTTGCATTGCCAATACAATATCTAAGAAGATTATATTATATATATATATATATATAATGTGTGTGTGTGTTGTGTTAAAATAGGCGTTCAGCAAAGAAAACAAAAGGACAATGGCTTGAAAACTTTCTAAAGTGCCACTTATCAACTGTGGCTCAACACACACTTCAACCATGCCTTCTTTACCTTTGGCTTCTTGGGCGAAATGTGTTTTGATCGAGTGGCGCTCACACGCACCAGAGCCTTGCCACGACAAGAGCGAACGCCCGATGCCGGTCTACTCGGAACAATTAGCACGTCCGATCTAGAATAACAAGACTCAAGCTTGATAGAAGACATGAATTTTGACGTGGGAGAATTTACAGTCTCATGCAATCATATAGTCACGTAATTGCGTAATCATGCAAGGGATTCACATTTATTTCAAAAATAATTGGTGGACGTAGCAAACCAAGCGCTACTTGCAGAGACTTCCCAGAACTATTTATAAGACCTTCTCAATCTCGATCCTCTTGGCTTACCACTTTTGAGATCCACCATGGACTCCATAGCCTTGAACGGCCTTCCTACTTAATCAAATTGTTAGGTACATTTTTTGTGTTGAAGAAATGTAGTGATCTTTGTAACGATGTGTGATTTCGAATAGATCGAAGTAATTGGATAACATAGGGCAAAGTAGGGGTCACTATGTAAATATACCAAGGATGTTGGTATATATGGTTGCACTTGTAGTATTTTACAAGGGACTTGGTGTAAAATTGAGAGCTAATCAAAAGTGAAAGAATCGAAATTTGAAAAGAGAGAATTATCATTCTAAAGCCAGTTCTCTCGAATTCGAAGTTATAACTTCTAGATTCTCCGCTCATTTTTATTGGGCCCGGAATCTTACTAGTGGTACCAAAGCTAGATCATGATTGGTTTTGATAAAACAAATTTCAGTTTGAAATTGGGGAGAATAGCTTGCAAAATTAAGATCGATTCGTGAATTTTTTTGCGAACATGTCAAATTTGTGCGGTAAAAGCCAATTCGCGACAGTCAGTCAATTTAGACAACTCGCGATATCTGACGGTAAAATTCTGTTGGATCTATAAAGTGTCGAATGTATTTTATTTTGTCTAAATCTTGTTCTTCCTTATTAAGTGAACAAGAGTCCAAGTTGTAGATTCTAGTGAGTAACAAGTGGTTGTAATGGCCAAGTAGGACCAGGCCCGGGCCTGAAGGGGGGCCGAAGGGGCGACCGCCCCGGGCCCAGTCGTACTGGGGGGCCAAGTTTATAGTATACTATTACTATACTAAGTTGCTCAATAGTTTTTAAAACAAGAAAGCCCATAAATAACCCAACAACCAACCAAATAATATCCAATTGGGCCATAATATTAATATAGTCCACAATACTCAAGCCCTAGTTAAAGTTATAAGCCCAAAATAATAATGACATATACACAAGAGAAAAGATTCAACGTATATTATCTTTCCAGCGAAAAACAGATCGCAATCTCTCATCTTCTTCTTCTTGAGCAAAGCAACACCATTATTGACTCGTGACTGCAATTTTTTTCAACAAATAAGATCTGCCACAGTATCAAATCTCGAGTTCAATCTTGTGGCAAAGGTATCACATATATACGATCGCCCTTTTTCGTTATTTAAAGTACAGATTTTCTTTCTCATTAACCCTATGCTTTTTATTTTGTGATTTAGCTTCCCTTATGCATCTTTGGGGATTAAAAGCAGCAAATCCAAGGCCGAGCCACTGGGATTTTAAATAATCAGGCGTTATTTTTTCTATTCATTTGCGATTTGTGACAGTGTCGACTACTATCTTGTTTGTGTGTGATTTTTAAATAACTGAGCTATGTTTTCTAATAAGCACTTGTCTGGTAGTCAAAAGAGAAAGAAAGCATCAACAAGAAGAATTTATAGAATCGCAAAAAGGAGCAATTGATAAATTTGTTGTCAAAAGAGTTGAACAGTCTAATGTGGATGTATATCATGACATATTAATTGCGCGAATAATTTAACAATGCTGAGAATAGTGAATGTGAAAACAATGTGGTTGGTCTTACTATTGAAGATATAAGAAGACGATGTTATGACAATGATTCTAACATGAAAGGGAAAAATAAAGGGGTGCAAAAGCGATTACTTGAACTAAATCCTAGAGCATTGTATATGTCATGTGTTGTCTAAGTCTTAATGTCACACTTAGTGATATAGCACACTCTTGTGTTAAAGCTAAATCATTTTGTGGTTTTGTTCAACGAATATATGTATTGTTTTCAAGTTCTCCAAAAAGATGGAATATTTCACTAAATAACGTTCCAAGTTTAACTGTCAAATCTTTGTGTAATACGCGTTGGGAGAGTAGAACTAAAAGTGTCAAAGCAATTAGATTTCAAGCTCCTCAAATAAGGTCTGCTTTGTTAGAATTGTGCACATCTTGTGAAATCTTTGCGCTTCGCTAGTTGACAAAGCATCATCTTATGATGACCTTTTTGGAAGTTCTATCTTTTACCTTTTTCCTTCATTTTGCCATGTCAATATCTAAGAAGATTACATATATATAATGTGTGTGAGTGTGTGTTAAAATAGACGTTCAGGAAAGAAAACAAAAGAGCAATGGCTTGAAAACTTTCTAAAGTGCCACGTACCAACTGTGTGGCTCAACCCACACTTCAACCATACATTTTTACCTTTGGCTTCTTGGGGCGCATGTGTTCTGATCGAGTGGCGCTCACACGCACCAGAGCCTTGCCAAGACAAGAGCTAACGCACGATGCCGATCTACTCGGAACAATTAGCACGTCCCATCTAGAATAACGAGACTCGAGCTTGACAGAAGACATGAATCTATTTACCAACTTAAAAGTTGACAATTTGCAGTCTCATGCAAGCATATAGTCACGTAATTGCGTAATCCTGCAAGGCATTCACACTTATTTCAAAAATAATGGTGGACGTAGTAAACCATAGCAATGCTACTTGTAGACACTTCCCGGAACTATTTATAATCTGACCTTACGTTGGGGCTTTTCTCCCAATCTCGATCTTCTTGGCTTACCACTTTTGAGATCCACCATGGACTCCTTGAGATCCACCATGGACTCCGTAGCCTTGAACGGCCTTCCTACTTAATCAAATTGTTAGGTACATTTTTTGTGTTGAAGAAATGTAGTGATTTTTTGTAACGATGTGCGATTTCGAATAGATCGAAGTAATTGGATAACATAGGGCAAAGTAGTGGTCACTATGTAAATATCCAAAGATGTTGGTATATATAGTTGCACTTGTAGTATTTTACAAGGGACTTGGTGTTAAATTGAGAGCTAATCAAAAGTGAAAGAATCGAAATTTGAAAAGAGAGAATTATCATTCTAAAGGTCGAAGAACATTTCAGGCCAGTTCTCTCTAATTCGAAGGTATAACTTCTAGATTCTCCGCTCATTTTTTAATGGGTCCGAAATCTTACAAGTGGTATCAAAGCTAGATCATGATTGGTTTTGATAAAAAAATCTATGTTTTTTGCATCGAAAGCTGCTTTTTAATTTGGCGCGAGTTCATGTTTTTTTATCCTAAATGATCTTCAATTACAATATTTTGCTTGAAAGCTGCTCGATTATGTGTTTTTATGTGTTAGATTAATCATTTCGATCTATTACCTATAGTCTATTTGTTAGCATACTTTTTTTTTTCTATCTTGAGGTATCCTCACACAGACCAGCTATGGGCTAACCGCCACACACTTCAGAGGTGGGACTAATCCCCGGGGTCAGATGGATACGTCAAAAACCCACCCAACAACGATAGTCATGGGCCTTAGGCCCATATGAACTTTCTCAAAGTCATGTGGGAGGTAGGGTTCGAACCCCTGACCTCCTAGTCACATGAACTTTGAGTGCCTCAGCTTGGCCACTAGAGCCAAGCCTCATTGGCATATTTGTTAGCATACTTAGATTGCTCGATTTATGCATTATCTTTGTTTGGACTATTAGAGAGTAACAATTGGTATCACAGCTAAATTCGTATGAATTCGTGCCAATTTTGCATGAACTTTGGACAGTTTTTTTCGAAAATTCTTTTCCAAAATATCCCGCGAAAATTTTTGAGCAAAACTTCAATCCATTTCATCAAATTTTGATGTAATGTGGCTTTTTATATGTCTTTAATCGGGTATTATGAGCTTTCTGTGCTGAAATACATTTGATCGATCGATTGACTTGAGCGAATTATTTTGATTTGAAATCGAATTCGTAACTCTTCAATTTCAAGCTATATCCTTCAGTTTGTCATCAACGTGTGTATTTTGCTTTAACCTCAATTAATCGAGTGCTAGAATTTCATGTTTTAAGTTCTTCGATCGATTCACCAGAGTTAATTAGCTGAGAAAACTATTTCCGATCGGAATCCCAAATTTCAGTTTGAAATTGGGGAGAATAGCTCGCAAAACTAAGATCGATTCGTGAAATTTTTTGCGAACATGTCAAATTTGTGCGGTAAAAGCCAATTCGCGATAGTCAGTCAAATTTAGTCAACTCGAGACGGTAAAATTCTGTTGGATTTATAAAACTGTCGAATGTATTTTATTTAGTCTAAATCTTGTTCTTCCTTATTAAGTGAACGAGAGTCCAAGTTGTAGATTTTAGTGAGTAATAAGTGGTTCTAATGGCCAAGTAGGACCAGGCCCGGCCCTGAAAGGGGGTGAAAGGGGCGACCGCCCTGGGCCCAGTCGTAAAGGGGAGCCCAAGTTTATAGTATACTATTACTACTATACTCAGTTGTCCAATAGTTTTCAAATCAAGAAAGCCCATAAATAACCCAGCAACCAACAAAAAAACATTCAATTCGGCCGTAATATTAATATTGCCCACAAAAAGCCCTAATTAAAGTTATAAGCCCACAATACTCAAGCCCTAGTTAAAGTTTACTGGGAATCCCATCCCTCTCTAGTTGGATGGAATTGTTCCGGTTCTTATCCTCAATATTTCTCGTAAAAATATATTTTTATATTATAATATATACATAAATAATTTCAGAAAAATCATCGCGGGTCGTGATGTGGATATTTTGTTCCCATTAACTTGGCCCGGGGACGAAGATTTTGATTTTTGGTCAACTTCAAGTGGCATTTTTTACTTTAGTTTATAAATAAAATAAAATAAATTTATTTATTTTATATTTTTATATTGGAAATTTTATGATTTATTTTTGGATATATTTTTATTTCCTCTCTCTCTCTCTTTATTTTTTATTTTATTTTATTTCTATTTTAACTTTTTTTTATTTCTTTTTTCATTTTTAGTTACTGTTTTTCCTTCCTTAATGTCAATTTTTAACTTAGACTAATCGCGTGTCGGCACGTGCCAATTTTATATTTAAATTGTCCGTCGTTTAAAGAAGGACCAATTGGTTTAATATCAACCGCATCGATGACTAATGTAATTTGGTCTAGGGGTGTTCGTTCAGTACGGAACCGAAATTTCGAATTTCGGTACCGAAATTTTGGTACACCCTAGTAGATACCGATTTTTTCGGTAAATTCGGTCCGAAATTTAAATAATAATAATAATAATAATAAAAAATTCGGTAATAATTAAATTAATACGTATATTATTATAATTATAATTTTATTTTCGTTATTTATATAATAAAATATATTTTAATTTTTAAAATTTCGGTAATTCGCTATACCGAATTTACCGAAATTCAAAATCTGTACCGAACCGAATTTACCGAATTACCAATTTTTTTTTTTGAAGAACCGAATACCCAACCGAATTTTTTTCGGTTCGGTTCGGTTTTGTACCGAAATTTCGGTATTTCAGTTTGTTCGGTCGGTATATCGAACAACGAATATAGTCAATAAAAAAAATAGAAAAAAATATATAAATTAAATGGATAAAGAAATAGTGGATACCCCTAATTTGGTCACATGAAACATCGAGAATAAATTAGTTCATCTTGCACTATGGACCGTTTTAGGTTTTGTAACCTAAATTATTTTTTTTATACGCAAATACCTCGTATTTAGTTCAGTTCGATGGTGGGATCCCTTGTTCAAATTTATCCCCCCCACTCACTAAACCATCCACATCCACTAACAGATCGGCGTCGCCGCCTTGTGTCTTGCATCAATTCTCAAGCGCCTGACATCCGTTTCTAAATTACGCTCCTCCCAAGTTGTTATCTTGTTCCAGAAACGGACGGCCTTTGACGAGCTGTTCGACTTCAATTTGCTCAATGGACGAAGCAGAAATGTCCGTCAGACCTAGTGTTCCATTTCAGCTCCAATTCGATAAACCCGTCGCTACACAGGTCCTACATTCTGATGCGTTTATCTTGAAGGAACCGTAGTGCTGAATAAACATATTCGTGTGTTTGGGTTTTAGTTGTGTTTAGTTGTTTTTCATTGAAAGCTTAAAATGGAAGAAGCAAAAAAAGGACCAAAAAGAAGAGTTTTTTGCAGATAAAATTCGCTGAATGGAACCCAGAAAAGGATTTGCTGGCGATGGTGTCGCGCGATGATGACTTCAAGCTTATGCTTCATCGATTCAATTGGCAGAGACTATGGACCTCCTCGCTTGGTATACCTCTATTATCCTCGTGTTTTTGTAGCAGTGTTTTCTTGAGGAAAATCCTAGTTCCTACGAATGAAATTTATGTGTTAATGATCGAAATGTTTTGCTTTGCCTGTCATAAATGTTAGGCTGCGAATTGTGATTCAAAGCTTTATAACGAGTCTGTTAGACATCAGAAATTGATTCATTGTGTCTTGTAAATATTGGAGAAGGTAAAAAGGTATCACTTCCTCTAACACATTTGGTTTGTCCTCCATTTTGTACGCTGCCTACCTTTACCTATAACCTACCAAAACAAAATATCCTTTTCCAAATATTCTTCATTTGACTATCTCTTCACTGACCATTTATGGGTTTTGATATTTCTAAACATGCTTCGTGCTAGATGTTGTCGTTTGGGCTTCATAGATAAGTGGTGCAACACTTGAAATCTCAATTAGGATTTGTTGCCGAAGCTTTCTTTTCTTTTCTTTTTTTTTTTCTCACTAGTGGTTTTTTACTTGAAGTTGGAATTTTTGAGTTTCAAGTGTGCTTTTTATAAGGCATAATCAGGATATGAGTGCTCAAGACATTCTTTCTTTGTTATGACACTATGTGGGTTGTTGCTTTAGGGCAAAGCATAACATCAATATGTTGGCGGCCTGATGGAAGAGTCATAGTGGTTGGGCTTGAAGATGGAGCCATTTCACTGCATGATGTGGAGGTAAGTTGTTGTCTTTTTGTCCATTTATGCCAATTTCAGTCCTGTTTCTGTGAAGCACTGTAAGTTTGATCATTTTGTGGTGTGTTGTCCCTTATTATTCTAATGTAGGATGGGAAACTCTTAAGGAGAATGAAGTTCCACTGTGTGTCTGTCGTCTCTCTCAATTGGGTGGATAATAGGAGAAAACCTGCGGTATGGGATGATTACTTTTCCTCATAGGAGTCTCGCCATGATTTTACTTAAGCTCCTGTCTTAAATTTTCTTCCAAGCAACTTCATTGGAATATTTTTGCTTTTTTAGCATGGAACCTTTTTTTATATGTTTAATCTTCTGGAACTTTTGTAGTTGAAAACTTTCGGTGTTCTAAAGTCGCATTCTCTTGACATTGTTAATATTAAAACATTCAGAGATCGTACTTTTTGGGAGGTATTTACAATGGCAGTACTATAATATGTATGTGAATGTAATATATTGAATATGTTTATTCCTCTTGGAAATCTTGTAGATAAAACAACTTCTAGTATTCTACAGTTATTTGTAGTTTTGTGTAAGAGTGGGTAATTGCGAAACACACAGAGACATAGGTACATATAATGCTCCCGCCTTATGATTCTTTGGCGTGATCATATTAGCTAAAAAAACACCTATATTCTGTAATTTTCATTTATGCTTAGAAAATGACTAGATTCATTGAAGAGAAATTGTAGCACTTAAATTTAAAGAGAAATGCTTGATTAGTGAATGCACTATTAATACTTAAACTATATGTTTGAAAATTATAATGTACCAGATATTTCATTGAAATGAATGATATTACAATGTATATTAAACTATGTTATTTTTTACCAATAAGCATGAATCTGTAAAAAAATGCCTGCAACATTATATAATTTCCTTGTAATTTGTTCCTTTTGGATCTGTAAATGATATATTTCCTTTCTCCTTTGGTCTGTAGGAAAGAAACCATAATAGTTCAAGTTATGAAGACCGAACAACTCGTTTTTTCCCTCATGCCCCAAGAGTACCTCGGGTACCCGGACTTGTATCTGGAGATAATAATGGGCTTATGGATGAAACTGATGACTCATTCTGGGAACTGTTTGATTCTTCACACCAACAGTTTAACATCTTATGCAGCGGTGATAATAGCGGCACTATTTGCTTCAGCATATTTGGCATATTCCGAATAGGAAGAGTTGTAAGTAAATCGTTAATGGTTGAAGGGTTTATACGCTTTCTTATACATTAACATATCTGTTCATAATGCCATGCGCTGACCACTGCTTTCTCATATTGGACCCTTGTATTAGAATGTACAGAATCTTGCATGTCATAGTTCTCTAGTAGCGGAGCAGGGTCCTTGCAAACTCATGAATGCTTCTTTATATAAGGTAAAAATTCACTTCGTATGCGTCATCAATTTTTCTTCATTACGCTAGGAGCTATTTTGTCATCTAAGTGTTTATTGTGATTGTCAGCTCTTATTAAGGTAATTATGAAAATATTAAAAACAAATGCCAGCACAAGCAGGCAATCAATAGCATATAATTTTAGCAAAATTAATGCACCGATGCCATGAAAAGCTCATCCAGCTTCTGTTTCTGTTGTTTCCCGTTTATGTGGTGACCTAAGGAAATTATTTTGTGTTACATTGTAGCTTAACCGGAATTTGCTTTGACCAAGTTACTGAAATGAATTAATAATTTGAAAGTTGTGGGCATTATTGTCATTTATATTGTTGCTTTTCATGAACATGGTCCTTCTTGCTATGTGTTATCTTCATCTCTCCAGAAAATTTGATGATATTCATCACTATTTATACCAATATTTTTTGCCAGCTTTTATTTATCTTCATGAGAATGAAATCCGCTCTAACTCGACCTTACTTTGACATAAACAACATAACACCTCTCATATAATCTAACCCTGTTGCAATGTTAATTGTTCTAGTTGTTTTCCTGTAAGGCTAACCATTGGAGTTCTTAGTTATGCTTGTATTTACTTCACCAATGTTAAAAAAAATTTCAGCAATGTTAAAAAATTTTCCGCGGATTCTAGTGTTGGACACTGCACAACATTTTGTTTTGTCTGTTCAGGTGGCACTGTCAAACGATTTTTGTCAGATGACTGCCCTATGCTCTGGACTCATTTCCCAAACAAAATCAGAAGCAAGTGCAAATCCAGCATTTGGAAGTGATTTACAAGGCTTACTCTGCTTAACCCTTGACAGTTCTATTTTGAGAAAAAGGTAACAGTAGTTAAATCAAATATGCGGTTATTAATCCATTACATATTAGCTAATAACTTGGGCTGAGTTCCAAAACATCACAGTTGCTTTGTTTTCTTTCGTTATTTTGTGTGTTCGTGAATGAATAAATGGATTGAACTTGCTTGTTGTTTTCTACTTATCATTTGGAATGGATGTCACCTAGTTAATGGACATTTTTCTCATAGTGCATTCTGGAATTTGAAACTTGTGATTGGCTTATGTTATTATTAGAAAGGTCTGTAACAACCAGTTCCAGTATATATTGAGTTGTTGTTTTCATTTTTCACAACCTAAATGCCTTGCAGGTTGCTTCCAAACATTGACTTTTGCCCTTTTGTTGAAATAGTGGATGCCTATTTTCCAGTTGTACTTTTGAATTTGTCTTTGTTAGAGTCAAAACCATTTAAGACTCTGAGCTGTTTTATTTTTCCGTAGCTAACACATCACGTTCCCGTCCTTTCTCTTTACATTGGATGGGCTAGTGATTATTGATTTACTTGGTATTGTCCAATGTTCTAGACATGATATACTTGACGTAGTCGGTCTTGTTTTTAAATAAAATAATTTGTATACACTAAGTTAACTAATGATTAATTATAGTACAAATGGAGATAACTAGACAATAGTAGCCGTGAATAACTGGCCAGACCCATTGTTTAATTGAGTATTCCTCTTGAGAAACTACTTGGACAATAATATACCCCTGCGTTCTCTTTATTTTCTGTGTTGCACCTGTTAATGAGAATTGGTGAATGTTCTTTTTCTCCTTAGATTCATTTCCACAACGTTTCTTTATCCATTAGGGAAAATGAGCTTCACCAGGTTGCTCAGCAAGCCTCAAATGTGGAGCATCTTATTGAAGTAATTCGAAGATCACTTCACGTGATGTCTAAGCAGTGGTCGGATGCAATGCATGTGTTCCATGAAAAGTTCAAAGTTTTAACTTCCTTCATTGCTGACAATGGTAAACTCTTCACATAAACAGTAGTTCAGTTCACATTTTTCTTTTTCACTTTTGCTTTAGTATTATGCAGAGAAGTGCAGGACTCGTGTCTACTCCTCAAGAAGAATTCTACGGTTTGTTGGGTGGCGCAAGGACAAGTCCTGCTGTTCATCAGTTTCTAGTTAATTCTCTTGGTGAAGCGGTATGTTACACTTACAAGAGGAGAGTGACACATAATTTAAGTATGATGTATGTCTTGATCAGTTATTCTATAGGGTATTAAAAGGGTGGCTAAGGTTGTTTGTGGAGCTGGTAAAGAGCTTCAGACAATCATGCTTGATCATCTGCAGGTGTGCGACATTCTTAAGCTGTAGTAATAGTTACAAATACAAACTGCAACAGTTACAATTGATTTAGTCCGTTAGCATGGCGGTACTAATTATGTTCCTGATTATAAGCTTTTGCTGCTTGTGTTGTGATTTCGAATAGTTAGTTCTGTATCAATCTGAAATTTGTAGCTCTGAAGTCTATATGTTTAGCCTGCTGCAGAAATTCTTGTGTTTCGAATTGGTGAACTGAGAGGGCTTTCCAAATGGCGTTCATGCTATCGAGGCATTGGTTTGGATGAAAAGCTAATTGATAATGCTACGGAAAAAGGCGGAATGCTTCTCATACAAATACATAGGTTTATTAGGATTCTGTCATCTGTCGTGCAACAGGTATGCCATGTCTCCCTTGGTTGTATAAAGGAGATTACTTGCTTATCGATTTGACCTACGTGATACTGTTTGATAGCAGAAATTTGGAAAATTCATCTTTATTTCCAAAACACATAGATCAAGCATCTCCACTAACGTATAATAAACCACCCTCAACCTGATCAAGTTTTGGAAGTTAATGTTACTTAGTAACTTGGTCTTTAGCTGTGCGATTGCAGCCTTTAAACATTCTTGATTTGTTTGCTAGATTTTCTTTCAATTTCTATAATCTGTACAAAATCTTGGGGGTTTGATAAACCAGAACACAACCTCTGATTTCCGTTGTAAGAAAAAGGAATTTGATTATTTCTGTACCTCATTTCTCAAAACTATGAAATTTTATTGGATTCAGTTTCATCTGCGGTTCAATTTCAAGGGAACGTGACTCAATTTCAACCAAATGTTAGCGATGTGATATTTTCATGGGAATTTGTTTGAATACACTTATTTGGACAATTTGCGCATAAGCATCAGCATCCTTGTTTCGCCAGTGTTTGATATCTTATATTTTTTTTTTTTTGATTTTGTTCTGCCCATATTAACTCTGGTGTCTCTCTTTATCCAGTTTTCAAATTTTTTCAACTGGCTTCAGAAATCTGTGAGAGTTCTAATGTCTGAGCCAAGTGAATCAGTTGTGCCCTTCAGTAGGTTTGACTACAATCTGTACTCTTTAATTCTTGTGAAGTTGTCGTGGCTACTTGTTCCTTCCTTTTCCTGCAGTGAACTTGTCATTGTTTTTCTTCAATTCCTCTACGATCAAGACCCCATCAGGATGTTGCTTGAGGACAAGAATGTTGTCGGTGTTGACTTGTAAGAAAGCTACACCTTTGAGACTAATAACTCATTGTTCATGGGTGTGATTTACAATTTTATGTTAGTTGTTTTGTTTTTACTAATGACATTGAAAGTTGAGCGAACTAAAGTATCTGGACATGGATTGGTGAACAGAGCCTCAAACAAAGCAATTACATATTTCACCGAGTTTGGTTGCAAGCTGCAAGTTGTGACTCGTATTTGAAGCCAATACGTTTGTTTGCTTGTTCTGCTATTGAGAGACAGTATGAACGTAATCTGTTTAATACCTGAACTGCGTCTTCTCTTCTAATGTAAGGGAAATGGGACAGCGATTTAGAGAATTGGCAGCTCATTTTGGAGGATTCTTAGATACTCAATGCTTGCAACGAACCTTAGCACAGGAATTTCAACTACTGGAGTCAAGGTTTGCTTATTTACACTTCTTATTATTGAATTGTTATCCTCACTTGTACACACCAGTGCATGTCAAAATGATACTCCCTCTGTCCCAAACCATTTTAGACATTTTACTATATCGGGCGTCCCATTCCCTTTTGTACATTTCCTTTTATAGTAAAGAAGTATCACAAACAATTAATATAATAATATTAAATATTCTTAAAAGACGTGTCAAAATATACACTTTTTTACCTTTTAATTGTATTATGTTATTAAAATATCCAGTTTCTTAAAAACCGCGCCATATCCCAAATGTACAAAACCATTTGGGACAGAGGGAGTAATATTTATGTGTAGGATGTTGTATGTACCTTCTTGTGCATATTTTGTATACGAAGATGTGATAGGGACCAGAAATAATGTTAAGAAATGGAATGAGAAAATACAGATCGAACCCATTAAATGTCTCAATAATCTATTGAAGATAAAACTCAATATTTCTGGTGAAACAGTGTTTCCAAACATAACCCCTCTCACTGAACTGTGGTTTGGTATAATTTATTTCTAAGCCCTACTAACTTAACTTATTGGCCATTTCTTACTGCATTACGCATCCTTTGATAGCCTCATGTCGTAGTTATCTTCATGGTTGAAAGTAATGATTTCATGATCATTCTAGTCTGAAGGAGGCTTTGGAGATGCCATTATGCACTGTTTCCAGAGGATTGGTTTGTAAAAGTGTACTGCCACTTTTTCCCACTTCCTCAGCCCCAAATGCTGAAGACTCCTACGTCCCGACATCAGTGTCTCACTACGAGGTATGGGTTTTTCTATGCTTTCAATGCAATATTTCTTGGTGGTGTCTTAACTTCAACTCAAATTGACATGTTGGCGATATTTTATCCAATGATAACGTTATTATGTTTATCCATTACTATGATGCACATTATATGAATTGTCTTTTGCTCTTCATTTTCACAGCAGGCTAGTTCCCATTCAGCAGTAGACCATATGAGGCTTATTGATTACACTTGTTTCACTGTTCCTGATGAAATTTCCCAAAACATATCAAATTGCATTGGCATAGTAAGGGGGCTTGTAAGTGATTTGGCAAGCTTAGATGGTGGAAATACTTCACTGGAGGTTGTGTTCTTGCGCCTGCCTGATGATTATCGATGTGTGGATCTAGCACTGTATAAAGTAAGTTTAAGAAATTTAAGTTGTTTTCCCATTATATTTATATGGATTCGATTTTCACCTGAAATTTCACCTAAAAATAGGAGGAACAGATTGTTTTTCTCCTGAATAAAGTAACTTCTTCCTCTGGGAGGTCGGATGCAGCTTGCTTGATGATATTACAAGCAAATAAGCTTCCTTTTGTCTCTTTCTCACAATCGCCCGCTAACGATTATTGGCAGCTTCTTCAACTTGAGGTAGTATACAGTTTTTGTATTCCCACACCTCTCATGTATCCATAGATTTGTATGCAAGTAGTGGGATTAATTTTTTAATAATCACTGAATTAGCTAGAAAATGTGGACATGAAACGCAGAGTTGTTTATTAAGCTGATTCAATGAGCGTTTATGTTATGTACTTCGCAGGATCATATTATATACTTGAATTTGGAGAATGAAAGGGTTCGAGAAATACCTTACTCGGTGGTTGCCCCATTAGCAGTCAGTGGTGAGTTACATTGGGGGTTGTATTTCTGCTTATTGTCAAGATTATCATCCAACAAGGAATAACTGATGATTGATCTGTGTCTCATCATTGTTTTGTCTGAGATAGATGCTAATTAGTTATGATGGACGAAGTACACGTTTGGATAGACTTACTTTGTAGGAACTCATTGAGTATGTTCAAAGATTGATGAAATAATTTTGTTATCTTATGTCTTCAGCATCGAGAGGACTGGCTTGTGTTTATGCAGCAAGCAAACGTGCTTTAGTGTACATCTTGGACGAAGATGAAGATGACGATGACGATATTTCGGGTTCTGGGTGAATAGTCATTAAGATCATACAGCTTCATCGTGTAGTTTATGATATCAGCTCATTTTCTCTTCAGTAGATAGGCGATCTTTAACTAAGACACGGTGGAGTTTTTTTTACAAGACTTTGTCTCTTAATTTGCTATTTATATTGTTTGGAATATGTCATCGGCATGCCTTGTCAGGAGTGGGCGATATGGGGCATTATCTTCTGTATCATTAGATTGACAGGTTTCAAACTATCGTGAAATATTTATCTATTGTTTGAGACATGTTATGAATATTAAGAGATAATATTAAGATGTGGATGTTTTTGGATTGTTGTTGAATTATTGGAATTTGGATGTATTAAAATTTGGAGGTATTGTATTGAATGTTGTAAAAATTAGATGAGTATTAATTGATAAGAACGGTATATGTTGTAAATTTAGTTGTTGTAATAGTGAATTTGTAGTAGTATAAATATGTGATTTGGGATTCTGTAACGGCATGAAGAAATATTGAATAAAGAAGTTATTATCTCTCTAGTTATCTCTCTAATATTACTATAATCTTACTATAATCGTAATTAGTCAAAGACTTTATCGTTATAATATTTTTATATATTTCTTATTTATTGACTAAATGAGCTTTTATTTTTTGCGTTCCGTAAAACAATAAAACATAAAAAATCATGTCAGAATAGAGAGTTGGCTCTTTTCGAAGCCTGAGCTCGTTTGGCAAATCTCCTACATAATGGGCTGCCTCGTATAATGTCTAGCATTACCAACCTTTCGGAAAAGAGCCGCGGAAATTTGATATGAGCGTCATAGCATTGGGTCTTGGTGGCTGGCTTGTATCTTTTGTCTCGTGCCCATGACATTTAATCACAAGTCTTCGGACTGCGACTTCGTCGATGATCGACCAACGAGAGTCTAATTATTTCCTCGGGGGTTAACGCGGTCGACACCAACGGGTCGGTCATGTGGTCTTCTTCTCAAACGTAAGCCAAATAAATCATTATATAACGTGGCTTGCAGAAAAGGACACGTCCCCGTTTCTTGACGCCAAATCAATATATTTCTGAATCATCTTCGAGTTCAGAAAACTACGTTTCGTATTGCGTTTTAAATCTTAGGCTTGCTAGTAGGTACGACATCATCAATATTTGATGACGCCGAGTGTGTGGGGCTGAAGAGAAACAGAGTGCTTGAGATCCCCACCAATATGAATAGCATGCTCCCCCATCGGTATCCTCCTAATACCGCTGCCGTCCACCACGCTCAGATGCTTGCACACGTGGATGCTCACGTCGACCCTCTCCACCCCGCCGCCCGGGACTCGTACCCGCTTGAAAGCCACAAGCTGCCTGCGCGGGGCCCATCGCCCGCCGCCCGGCGGGCTCGAGAACACCATGAGCGTGTGGGCCCCGTCCCTACCGCCCGTGTTCTTAACGTCCACGCTCAGTCCCAGCGACAGCCTGGCGCACCTGGCGTGGGTCACGCGGACCCAGGCGGTCGTCGTGTTCGAGGAGGAGGAGTAGGGTTGGTGGTGCCTTCTTCCGTCCACGGGAACCGACACCACCTTCGGCGCTTCGGCTATGGTGTGGACGAAGTTCGTGTAGCTCAGCCCGTGCCCGAACGGATACACCACCGGCCCCTCGTAGAAACGGTAGGTTCGACCCGGATAGTTCCTTGATGGATCCGACCTCATGTTCATCGCCGTCATGGGAAGCTTGTCCAAGTACCCTTGCGGATACCATGTCATCGGAAGTCTGCCGCCTATTAGATAAAGAAGAAGAAGAAGAAGAAGATTAAACTCATATTCTGGAGAAAAATTGTTCTTGAAAGGAAATAGAAATAACTACCTCAACTTAGGTTGGAGTTTGGTATGTAGAGTTCGATACGGAAAAGAAAAAGGAAAAGTGTAATAGTACGACACGCGAAGCATAACGCACCCTTACAAATCCCAGCGAGTCATTACATAGAACGCTTATTAGTTACCTGGATTGTGGGCCCCGAAGAGGACATCCGCAATGGCGGACCCCCCGCCCTGACCGGGATAGCCGACCCACAAGATGGCGCCAATCTTCGGATTGCTCTCTGCAAACGCCACGTCAACCGGGCCTCCGGTCATCAAGACAAGAACGACCGGTCCCTTGGAAGCAGAGGCAACCTTAGAGATGAGCTCTTGTTGCCTCCCGGGCAACAACAGCCCCGCCCTGTCTCTGAACTCGGCCTCTATCGACTGGTCCAATCCCATCACCATAACGGTCGCATCGGCACGGCGAGAAGCCTCAATCGCTCCGTGGAAATGCTCGTCTGTCGCGCACGCCGCGTCGGCACAGCCCGGCTGGTGGATCACGCGAGCGTACTTTTCCATTCCTTGCAAGGGCGTGACGTACCCGCAAGCAATGCCTACAAGCAAGCCATAATACTCACTCAGGTTAATATAAATCATTGAGCAGTTTGTATGTTTATTTCCTAACCGGCGTAGTTTCCTATCATCGTGGCGGTAACGTCCGAGTTAGGGCCGATTACAGCAACGGGGTGGTGCCTCGGCGGTGAAAGTGGCAGAACATGGCGTTGATTCTTGAGCAAGACGATGCCCTGCCTCGCTGCTTCGACGGCTAGCTCTTGGTGGGCTGGGGTGCACACGTCCTTTGGGCCGAGGCGACCGTATGGGTGAGCCGAGGGTTCAGAGTCGAACATTCCGAGCCTCATTTGAACCGTGATGGTATTGTACAATGCGTTGTTCACCTCTGCTTCTTTCAGCAGCCCCCTCTGAACCGCGTCCTCAGTGTGCACTCCAAGGAAAGGCCCACAGTCCAAATCCAATCCTTGACGAAGCAAATGTCGAAATCAATTAACAAGAAAACCAAATCATCGTTAACCTAACAATAATGATGATGATAATACCTGCCCTAATTGCATCTGCAGCTGCTTCTTCTGGCGTCGACGTGAAGTGCTGATTATCGTACAACACTCCGACTGAATCGCAATCTGAGACGATGTACCCATTTAGGCGCCAAGATCCGCGCAGCGTTCCTCTGAGGAGTTTGGGATCGGCGCAAGTTGGGACGCCATTGACTTGGTTGTAAGAGCACATGACGCTCGCCACGTTGCCTTCCATCACACAGCTCTTGAAAGGCACGTCGAAGGTGTCTGCCATGTCTTGCCTCGTCACCTTTGCGTTGAAGTGGAATCGGTCCACTCCGTTCCAGTTATCGAGGTCGTAAGCGGTGTAGTGCTTGCAACAAGCCGCCACCTTCAGCCGCTCGCCGCCGTCGTTTCCCTGCAGACCTCTGACGTAGCTCGCGGCGTAGGCGCCGGCGACGATTGGATCCTCGCCGGGGGTTTCCTGTCCGCGGCCCCACCTGGGATCTCGGAGTATGTTCACATTTGGGCTCCAATAGGTCAGCCCGCCCATTCCACCGTTGTACATCGCTCGGGCCTCATCGGACACGGCCTACGTGGACAGAGTCAGAGAGAGATAATCACTCCTTGATTTCTTGCTTTAATTATCATTTCTTCCTTGATTTCTTGCTTTAATTTGCTTTCATTATTATTTTAATAGAGTAATAATAAGAATCCATCTGCTGGCCATTTAATTTCTCAGGAAAGGACAGAGAAGGCAAATTTTTATCATTACTTTTTCTCTGCCTACTGTAATAGAAATTCTAAAAGGATATTATTTGTTATTGCAAATCAGGGATAAGGTAAAATAAATCAAGATAAGCTTTCTCCCATTAAAAATCATGGCCGAAATGGGACAAGCAAGACCCTTTTTACTCCATTACAAGCCTTTTTTCACCCATGAGCTCTAGCAACGCTTTCCAACTCAGTAATTAAACATGTTTTTGTAAGGAAAAAATAATGGATTATTTGCTTGCCTATCTAGTCAGCGTGTTCCAAGTCATCGGTCAAAGCGACTTAAACGCGAGCGTTGTTATTGCATTAAACATTAGAACAACTCCCGACGATCAAGAAAAGAATATAAACGAACACAAAGAATCTTTTTGTTTTTTTCTTTTTTCATGCAGATGCAGTACAGTACAAGGGGGAGAGAGAAAACACGATGAAACGCTTACTTTTCCAATGGCTTCCCATAAAGAGGCGTTGAAAGAGGCGGCGGTGGTAATGACTTGCGGGAAGCTGGTGGCCGCCGGAAACTCGCCGCCGAACTTCGTCCCCGGCCCTACATTTGAGACGCCGTGAAGCGCCTCCGACCACCATTCGTAGCCCTTAATCCCAAGCCTAGGCACGGCGGCAGCATTGTTCCCCAGAAGCTTAACCTTTTCCTGCAACGTCAGCCGTCCGATGAGATCATTGACCCGATCCATGACCCGTAAATCAGACCGACAAAAGGGGAGGTCATTGGTCGCGTGGTCCCTAGGGTCGCACGCAAACGGTGGACGTGCTTTGGCCGCAACAAAGACATCGATGAATGAGAGAAAAATAACGAGAAAAACAACGGCGTTAGCGAGTGAGCAGTCTCTCTTCATTATTGTTTGGTGAAGAGAAACGAAAGCAGTCGACAACAGTGAAGTAGGTGAGTGATAAGGCTCTCTCTAAGAGAGAGAGAGAGAGAGATGGGCGGTTTTGAAAGAGATGGACCCATGATGATGGGGCAAGAAAGAGCATGACTTTCTTGGAGGGAAATAAAAAAAAAAGGGGGGTTGCAAGTTGCAAAGGAAAAAGGATATTAAAGTAAAAAAAGTTGGGATATTTACTATATTTTATTAAATCATATGCAACCGAATATTTACGTTTTGGGAAAGCTATAATTTATGGGGTCTTCTTAGAATGGTGATAATTGAAGTGCTTGCCTTGTACAAAGCTGAGTGAGGTCACCGAGTTCATCTGTAGAGCAAGTAGAGCTGATGCCGAGGACGTATGACATTTAATTTCAAGATATATGCACATTAATGTTAGGGAATTAGGTAGCGGTCCGACTCCAATTTGATTTTGTATTAAATGCATGTACTAAATTTAATAAGCATATAACTATTTGGAAACTACGTGCGAACGAATAAACACACGTAAAAGTGCATTGAGAGTCTGACTGACTATCAATGTGGTTGAGCAAAACGATGCTTGCTCTGTTGGCTGCATTACATCTGCTGTGATCTGAGGTATTGAGGGGATATATGCCCACATCGGACACGTGGCACCACCTCATTCGTGGTGGGGCGGCAGCTCGCTACACAATATAATATAAATACTACTTTCTGTTGAGAATCATAAACGAGGAATGCAAGTGGTGTGGTTGGTTGGGACATGATTTACGTATGGATGTGATAAAATATGTTGCTGTCTACGAAGAAAATGTAAAATAATACAATGTTTTTTATATGTTCTAAAACCACCATTGATTGATTTGTCACGGATGCCCATATCGGCTGCTCCACTAGGCAAACGTATTCATTGAAGGTTCAGTAGATTGCTGACGCGCCCATGCTTCACTATACAACTATTATTCAAAATTTTAAACAAGGCAACCCCATGCTTTATTATCGATTTTAATACAAGTACAACAGAAATTCATTAAATTAATACTCGATAATGATTAGGACCAAAAGTAGATGGCCCAAAGAATAAATAAGAAAAGGCTCAGTAAGCCCACAAAATAGGAAATCCACACTTAGTCGAAAAAATAGTAAAAGGGGAAAAATGAGAAATCGCAGGGACCTCTGGATGAAAGGTGGTTCCCGAGTAAAAGGAAGCTTCCTCTGAAAGCTTCATGAGAAAAGACAGCTAAAAGGAAGGAAAAAGCCACTAGGACGTGTGTCGACTCGCAGTAGGGCAGCGCCACTGTTCAAAAGCTATGCCTATCGCAAGGTGTCATTCAATTCACAATTTCTACTGTTCATCGTACCACAACTGTCACGTCCCCCGAAATCCTGGGATGTAACATAGAAGAGGCGGCGGGAAACTTCTATATAAAGAGAACTTAGCCGTTTTTCAAGGGGATCATCATCAGAACACAAGCCACTCACAAATCCTCTCTTCAAGTGTGTTAAATATTCTTGTTCGATACTTAGTAGTATTGAGCGAAATTGAGGAAAAACGAGTGTGTAATTTGTCCCAACAAGTGAAAAGAGTTCCGCAGCGCCCGTGGATGTAGAATACAAAAGGATTCGAACCACGCTATCCACGTGCCTTTCTGTTTTACGTCCCTTTTATGTCCTTTGCAAACTAGCAACCCACGCACGCACCGAAACTTTGTAATAAACTATCTACCGCTATATACATTCCCGAACCACATATATAAATCTTTTTGATTGGGAGAGCCTCATATCAAATAAGTTAGTAAAGTCTCTTAATAATTTTTTCATCGGTTCCAACTCTAGTATGATATGAAGCGTTAAGATTAAAAATTTGCAACATACTTTTTTGATAACTCTAGTTCTATATGACTCACTTAAAACATAAATGACTAATTATTATTACATGAATGGTGATGTCGGGCTATCCCAATCAAAGAAATTTATAGCGGTAGGTTTAATATCACAAAGTTTTAGAACGTGCGTAAGGTGCTTGTTTGCAAAAGGCATATACAGGACGTAAACGAAAGGACACGGGATATGCGTGGTTCGAATCTTTACGGATTCTACGTCCACGGGCTCTCAGGAACTCCACTCACTGTACTTGGAAGATTACACACTCATCTAACTCACTTTCGCTCATAAATGCTAAAGATCAAGTGGAAAATAATCATTAGAGTGAAAAAGAGAGAGTTCTAAGTGTCTTTTGTGTGTTGAATGGTTATTCTCGCAAAAATTGGCTAAGTATCCCTTTTATAGGAGTTTTCTACTGTTGTGTTGCCTGAGGTTACATCCCGGGATTCCTGGGGATGTGACATGTACAGTAAAAACTGTCTGTCAGAAACAGCTTATCGCAGAGCATGCAGTCTTTTCAGCAGTGATAGCGGCGCTGGCCTATCTCCAGCGGACACGTGTCCCTGCGCAGTTTTATTCCTTTATGAGGTATTTTCTCCAGCAGCGTGTCAATGAAGCTACATTTCTCCTCGGGAGCTGCCAGGGGGTTCCTCAGGTCCCGAATTACTCCAGCTCCTTTTGTTAGTTCACTTCTCCTAAAAACTTTATTTTACACGAAGTCTTTTTAATACCTATCTTGATATTACTTATTGTACATTTTAGCCTGCCTAATTTCTATGCCACATCAAATAGTTATGAATGTTTCTCCTATATATGAGAAGCATGTTGTGTGCCTAATTTGTTTTCATATCCTATTTTAACCACGTATATACGCAAGGAAATTTTTTTAATGTCCACAAAGTGATATGTTGGATATATATATCAAAATAAGGTTAGAGAATCTTTAAAATTGGACTTCTCAAACCCTGGTTTTAGAACCGAGTTTTCGAACCGGAACGAAAATTTTAATTGTTTAAGTTTTGATGGTTTAACCGGTATAAAATCATAATCAAATCGGAGTAAAAACAGGTATTTCTAAATATAATAAAATTATATTTTATGAATAAAATCAAATAAACTGTATTAGATATCTAAAAAGAAATTCTAAAATGAGATGTTAAAATCAAATTTATAAATTAGCGGTAGAATATGAAATAAAAGCAAATATACTTGGAGGTAGACGTGTTAAAACGGTTTCGAAAACCGTAACAGAACTATAACCGAACGTGATCAACGGTTCGGAACCGTGGTCAACGGTTATGGTTAAAACCGTAATCAAACCGTGATTCAATTCGGTTACTGTTATCGAAATTTCTAACCGTAAACTAACGATTATAACCGGAGATTAATCGGCGGTTTACCAATAAATAAAACATTGGGTTCGTTGGCAGGTGCGCTTAAACTTGCACTAGTTATTTTCTATTTGTTATTATATTACTAAATGGTCATTTTTATGATCGTTGCTTCTATGCTTCTTCTCTTTTTGTTTTATTCTCAACGGCCAGGTCTTGTTATTAGCGTGTCCCGACTCAACTGTTTCTGTTGAGCAAGCATTTCGCGTGTGAGGATATACACTAGATTCAAGGCGATCGAGATCAACCGGTGACAATATAAAGAACCATTATTTGCTCGATGATTGAACAATGGCCGAGGAATCTAATGAGTAAAGTCGACCAAATTAAGAAATTATTTGCATAAGTGAAGGACATTGTTGTCTCACATTGGCAAAACATATCGAGTTCATTATTACACAATATGGGTAAAGTGGTGAGCCATTAGTGAGACTTGGGCTCAAGGGCCCAAGTCCCGTCTGAGCCCACGTGCGAGATTATGACCCAGACTTAAATCTAAGCTTCGGTGTCGTGGCAAATGAATTGAAATTTTTTGTTCGATTCGCGGTTCGATTCAAAAACGAATAAAGATAGTTTTTTTATTTGAATAATATCCGAATATTTCAAACAAAAACGAATAAAGATAGTTTTTTTATTTGAATAATATCCGAATAAGAATAAAATATCACAATTTGCGATTCGAGTATTTATCTAATAATTCGATTTGAATATTTTAATATAAAATATAGTATAATTCAATATATATTTAAATATAATATATGATAATTCAATAATACATTTAAATATAACATATTATAATCCAATATATATTTTATTATTTATATGATGTTAAATAGAAAATAAAAGATTACTATGAATACACATATTAGATATTCGATTCGAATATTCAACGAATTCGAACAAGAATCGATTTTATGATTCTATTAAATATTCGAATATTCGTATTTGATTGTCATCCGGCATCAAATAGATTATTGGGGTATTTGACTCGATTCGATTCATTGCAACTCTAGTTGCCGGGCGCTGTCATTTATGCTATGGTAATGCCCAACGTTCCAACTTGATTTGATATTTTTCAATGTGTAGACAATTTATTGGAAAATATATCAACATGAAACATTATTTAATATTATGTTTATGCATGTGATAAAGTTCTTACATCATTATTAGCCGAGGGACATGATAGTGCATTTGATGGTAATCATGGAACATGCCTTAGGCTATGATCTTAAATAAGTTCCAAGTCGATGAGTATTTCAAGACAATTGAATAACCTAGAAAGACTTGTACATATGTTGCATATTTGTTAGATGAGGATGTTGCGTTCCATTAATTATACCATGTGACGCAATATATGCAGATGCTTGTTAGCTAACAAATTCATTGAACTTGACCTGACAAAAACATTCTTCATTGCAGTTACTCCAACCGAATCCAAAAATCAATCCTAAATAGATTTGTCATCTCTCCTCAAAGAAAAGCATATATGTGTTGGAACGCATAAAATTAGTTCGTTTTTAACATTTACGTATAAAGTTCTTTTATTTGTTTTAGTAATTAAAGTACCCCGATAAAAAATAAAATTTAAATAAAAGTATATAAAAAGTAAACGGATAGTTGTTTAATTATAACATTGACTAGCAATATTTTTTAATATCTTACTTATTATTTATTTTGTTTACTTTGATGTAATATAATTAAAATATTATGATTTTAAGTCATAAAATATGTGGGTAGTAGTAAAAGTTGGTGTGGAAGTGAATATTACAAAAATATCTTGAGCGTGAGAATGAGTTTAATGATTGGAGAAGAATTACTGATTTGACAATGAGGAGTCTGAATATGAGTTTATCAGTTGGAGTGGTTTAAAAAACGTTTGGCATTACTCTATTGTTGATTTTAAAGAAACTGATAATAATAATATTATAATAATAATAATATTAAATAATAATAATTAATTTCCTATGATAGAGGCAACGGTTTTGATCATTGGAAATTAATTTTCTTGAAATGTGAGGAAACATATGTTGAATCGAGTATGGCATTGGAGCATCTCCAAAGGAACACCATTGTTGGCGTGAGGTATGGCGTTTTGGGTTTCTCCAACCCAACGCCAAAGACCACGCCAAACTGAGCGGAGCCCACAGTTTCCGCGATCTGTAGCGGGGGCAGTTGATGTGGAAGAAGTTGAGCAAAGCAAGGAAGATGTAGGAGAAAGCAATAAATTAAATGAGGAAGCAAGTAATCCTTTTGCGGGTCTATGTTAGGCGCAAAAGCAGCTAGTACAATTCCCTAAAATATGGAATGTTTCGTGGAGTAATATTTGCATTATATAAGTAATGGTAGGGTCAGTGTCTTTTATTGTTGTATTAAGTGAGTGGGAGCATGTAGGGAGAAGGTGTTAAAGATCATGAGTTAGTAGAGTACTATATAATCATTGCAAACTTGTAAGGGGGAGGGGATCAAAACCAAGTTCATTAAGATATACCAGTAAGAGTCAAGGAACCAGCATTGTTTCATTCTCTGTTCAAGTTAACAATTTTATCTTTCATCATTTCGGTCCGACCTGCCGGATCCGGCACCGTTAGGCTGTTTGTTTAACTACCCAAACCAGCTACTTCTTATTTTCCACAAAAAAGTTATTGTTCACCTCGAGGGTACTGTTCATCCATGTTCACTGTCCTCAGTCGCGTCAGTGTTCATCACTTAAAAAAAAAAAGAAAAAAAATCCAATCACTGTGGAAACACATGAGACCACATCCAAAGCCAAATTACAAGCTCTTGAAGAAAATATGAGTGTTATGGCCGAAGAACAAATTCAAATGAAAACTAGTGAACGAATGAAACTTGCCGAATGACCTACATATAAGTTTGGGGTCCAACTACGAGATGGCCGTCGAGCAGAATCAATGGGTGTGTGCCGTAATTTGATCATCCGGCTACAACATTTTGAAGTATGTGCAGATTGCTATGTTTTTTTCTTTGGGAGGCGTAGACGTAATCCTCGAAATTGCTTGGCTAGCAACACTGGGAGACGTACGAGTTAACTGGGCCAAGATGACCATGTTATTGAGAGCGACGGTAAATCAGTGCAGATTAAAGGTGACCCGTCCTTGTGCAGGACTAGGGTGGGAATCAGCCCGCTTATTAATATCGAAGAAACAGAGTTTTGGGCTGCTGTTTTCGAGCACCGACACGACGTGACAACAAAGAGTGAAACTATTGAGGATAAAGAGAGACAAAATACCTTGGATGCAGTGCTCAATCTTCATTCATCGGTATTTGGAGATCCTGATGGATTACCACCTAGTCGACCCACAGGACATCGAATTGAATTGACTAAAGATGCCGACCATATCTCAGTACGCCCGTACCGCTATGGCCATACCCTAAAAGACGAGTTTGAAAGACTAGTCAAGGACATGATGTTAGCTGGAATAATTCAGCCAAGCGCAAGCCCGTTTTTGAGCCCTGTATTGTTGGTGAAGAAGAAAGATGGAAGCTGACGATTTGCGTAGATTACCGCAAATTGAACAAAGTTACAATTCCAGATAAATACCCGATACCGGTGATACAAGAGACGTTGGACGAACTGTCGGGAGCGAAGGTGTTCCCAAAACGCTCGGGCTATCATCAGATCAGAGTCGTGTCAACCGGTCCCGAAAACAGCTTTTCGTACTCACAATGGACACTATGAGTTCCTCGTAATGCCGTTTGGATTGACAAACGCACCAGCACCATTTCAATCAACCATGAACGATCTATTTCGACCTCTTTTACGTAAGTAGAGTTTTGGTTTTTTCCGACGATATCTTAATATATAGCAAGTCGTGGGCAGACCATCTGGAGCATCTAACAAATGTGTTGGAGATTTTAAAAGCCAACCATTTTGTGGCAAATCATAAGAAATGCGCATTTGCTTGTGAACAAGTGGAGTACTTGGGACACACTATCTTACAAAGGGGTGGCGATGGACCCAACAAAATTCATTGCGGTGGTCAATTGGCCGAGGCCTAAGTCCGTGAAAGAGGTGCGTGGGTTTTCAGGGTTGACATGATATTACCGCATGTTTGTGCAAAATTATGGGCTAATCGCCCGACCTTTGACTCAACTGTTGAAAACGGAATCAATGGATCGATTTGTTTGGACTTCAACCGCAGATTCCGTCTTTCAAACGTTGAAGGACGCTTTGACGTCTGCCCCAATTTTAGCGTTGCCAGACTTCACTAAAATATTTGTTACCGAGTGTGATGCCTCAGGTACGGGGATTGGCGTTGTGCTCATGCAAGAGGGATGGCCAATCGCATATTTTAGCAAAGCCTTAGCTGGAAATACATGTAATAAGTTGGCGTATGAACGAGAGTTGATGGGATTGGTCTTAGCTGTGCAGCATTGGCGACCATACATGATGGGTTGACAATTTACTATTCGGACAGACCATCATAGTTTAAAGTTTCTACTAAATCAGAGGATCGTGAACCCGTCGCAGCAAGTGTGGGTGGCCAAGTTGATGGGATATACGTTTGACATCGTATACAAAATCGGGCGCACAAATTCGTCCGAAGATGCACTCTCTCGTCGGGCGGAAAGCTATGGTGAGTTGTTTGCCATTAGCGGTCCATTATGGACGTCTTTGACAGACATAGTTGAGGAGCAACGACATGGTCCATATATCCAGGCAATCATAACTGAGATACAACACGAGGGAAAGAGCCATCCCAATTTTGCCATAGTAGATGGGAAGCTTTTTTTGTAAAAGACGTTTGGATTTGCCAACCTCTTCTGCATGGATTCCAACATTGATACATGAATTTCAGGATACGCCAACAGGTGGCCATACAGGTGTATTCGAACATATCGACGGATTGCAACAACTTTATATTGGCGTGGCATGTATCCGGATATTAAGGAATATGTGAATAATTGTTTAATGTGTCAGAAATCCAAGTATGAAGCACCGCATCCCGTCGGGCTGTTACAACCACTACCAATTCCGCAGAAGATATGGGAAGACATCTCGATGGATTTCAAAACTGGATTGCCAAAATCTCAAGGTTACACGAGTATTTTGGTCGTTGTCGATCGACTATCAAAATATGTGCAATCCGTAACGATGGGCGCTCCAATTACAGCGAGAGGTTTGGCTGAAAAATTTGTTAAAGAAATTGTTCGATTGCATGGGGTGCCGAGAACTATTGTAAGTGATGGATATCCTATATTTATGAGTGGTTTTTGGTGAATTGTTTAAACTTCAGGGAACATGGTTAAAGTTTAGCTCAGCTTATCACCCTGAAACTGATGGCCAGACTGAGGTTCTTAATCGGACTCTCGAGACATATTTACGGTGTTTCTCCTCTGAGGAACCGCGAAAATTGGCTGGGTGGTGGTTATCATGGGACGAATATTGGTACAACACGTCGTTCTAGACTGCTACAAAACTAACCCTGTTCGAGGTGGTTTATTGGAGGCAACCTCCAACTCTCCAGCGATTTATTCTCGGTGAATGCGAAGTTAATGCGGTAGCTGAGGTGCTAGAGAGTAGAGATAAGGTACTTCAACGGTTACGGGCGAACCTGGAGAGGCACAACAATGCATGGTCCAATATGCAAATAAACATAGACGAGACGTAGAATTTCAAGTTGGAGATAAAGTATTTAATAAAGTTCAGCCCCATCGACAAACTTCGATGCGTCACCTTTCTTATAACAAGATTGCGGCTAAATATTATGGCCCTTTAAGATTTTGAAGCGAATAGGATCGACATCATATGAGTTGTGTTTGCCCTCTTCTTCTCGTATTCATCCGCTGTTCCACATGTCCCAGTTGAAATGAGTAATCAGAACTCATCCCGTCGAGACCACATTGCCAACATGTTTAGAGGTAAATATAAGTAATATCTTTGAGCCCGAAGAAATTTTACAGTCCCGCATTCGACAAAGTGATTCCGCAAGATACTGAAAGTCTTGGTTGTTTGGAAGGTAAGCCAAGAGAAGAGGCAACTTGGATCGAAGTGGCAGACTTAACGCAACAATTTCCACAATTCAGCCTAGGGGACAAGGGTATTCTCCAGAGGCGACAAGTTGATGTGGAAGAAGTTGAGCAAAGCAAGGAAGATGTAGGACAAAGCAATAAATTAATTGAGGAAGCAAGTAATCCTTTGCAGGTCTATGTTAGGCGCAAAAGCAGCTAGTACAATTCCCTAAAATATGGAATGTTTCGTGGAGTAATATTTGCATTATATAAGTAATGGTAGGGTCAGTGTCTTTTATTGTTGTATTAAGTGAGTGGGAGCATGTAGGGACAAGGTGTTAAAGATCATGAGTTAGTAGAGCACTATATAATCAGTGCAAACTTGTAACGGGGAGGGGGATCAAAACCAAGTTCATTAAGAAATACCAGTAAGAGTCAAGGAACTAGCCTTGTTTCATTCTCTGTTCAAGTTAACAATTTTATCGTTCATCAATTTGGTCCGTTCACACGCTATTCCTTATTCTTTTTTTTTTTTTTTTGCAATTGGCCGATTGATGAGAATTAGGAAAAAAAAAAAAAGAGAAAGTCGATTGGGGTCTGGTGAAGAAGATGATGGGAAGAAGACACTGTTCCTACTTTCTTTTTTATTTTGTGTATCTATTTGTTCATTAGTTTATTTATATATTTTAAAAAGTTAATATGAAATATTTAAAATTAAGTACAATAATTTAATAGAAACCTTAAAGATTTTCTAAAAGAACATAACAAAGTTGTTAAAAAATATGAAATAATTTAATATTATATTTTGATAACCTTTTAAAATATTTTCTTCTAAAAAATAATCTAATTTTGTTATTTTAGATTTTATAGGTATTTAAATTTCATAACTTTAAATTTCTGTATTCTTAAATTTTTATTTGCGAATTTAGGTTTGTTATTATTTTCATAATTTAAATAATTTTCAATTATTTACTTAATTAACTAATAAGAAATATTAATATATATAGAGGAATATATAGAGGAATGATTGCAGTTTGATTACACTGTTTAAACTGGAATTGTACTGTTTAAACTTTATATATAGAGGAAAGGTTGGTGGTTGTAGATGGCCTAAAGTGCAAATGATTAGCGAATTATGGAAATTATTTCCATTGAAGGTTTAATTTGACAAACCCTATATAATATATAATATATATATATATATATATATATACATACTTTTTTCCCCCTAATTTTTGTTAGGTAGCCGGGAACCTTTGCCTGCGGAATCAA
Organism: Craterostigma plantagineum; assembly: GCA_027422505.1. NCBI lineage: Eukaryota > Viridiplantae > Streptophyta > Magnoliopsida > Lamiales > Linderniaceae > Craterostigma > Craterostigma plantagineum. The sequence continues at coordinate 168,700 of JAPQWV010000104.1, forward strand.
GTAAACCGAGTACCTCGGACAAGGAAGTTTCCATCATATATAATCTTTTTCCCAACCCAAAGACCTTTGATATCCCAGCTTGACCTTTACTAAGCCAAGATCATGTCGGCCAATTACAGCTTATGTATATTGTTCTTACTATAATATCCATACTCTTCATAAACTCGTACAGCCATTACATGATAAATCGTGCTGTTAAGTTTAACAACAAAAGGAATATGCTGGCTATCTGTAAGAGTTCAGAAGCACTTAGAAGTTAACTTAAAACAACTCAATAATAAATATGTGTAATCAATCAATCAGCGGAACTTCCAAGCTGAAAGAGAGAACAATGGAGTCCCTTTCCACCCCACGATCATGCACTTACTGCTTATATCGATGGTGCACGAACGCCCGCAAGGGAACTGATTCAGAATCATACAAGCTTGGCACAGAGATGCAGTGCTCAGCTCCATTTCCACCATCCCAAACCTTGCAAAGAAAGCCCTCCAAACCCTCATGCTCACGCTCCTCGTCTCCCTTTCTTCTCCTTCCGTGGCCACAATGTTCCCCAATCCTTCCCTGTAAACCGTCGACTCTATGCCCATCCTGTCGAGGTTCTCCCTACTCGTACTATCCTCAAGGCTATCGAAAAGAGCACCGTAGAAGAAAAGGGCTTCCACGAATCTGTTGATGAACGAAGGAGAGTTGTGATTCGCCTCAACTTCTTCAACCACCATAACCGAAGGGTTCACCTTCTGCACTACGCTCATGAGGTTCTTCAGGCAAACGGGCTTGGAAATCAGAGCTCTCAGCCTAAAGGGGATGTGCAATGCAACTCCCTCATTGGGTTCGATCCCCAAGTCTTCTTCTTTAAGATCCATCATGTCATTCACAGAGACCACTCTGAACGTAAAGGGCAGGTTCAAGCACCTAGCAAAGCTTCGAAGGAGCTTTCCCGCGTTAGCAGCACAATCTTTCTCCTGCGTTTCGACGGCTGTGATCTTTAGACGGAAGCAGCTTCGATCGTTCGCTGATATCTTCTCTGCCCAAGATTTCATGAAGGCTGCCCAGAGAGTTCCACTCATCATGTGGAAGTCTATGATGTGAACCTTGGAAAACGAGTCCATGTTTTCTAGTATGGTCTGAACTGATGTGAGATGCAAGATTTGGTAGAAAGGGACGAGTCTGTACATGCTTGTGAAGGGAGCGATGATCTCTCTGCTCAGGCAAGAGCTGACTTCCTCCGCTGAAGTTGTCAGTCCTCCATTGATTCTCCCCATCAGAGCTTCCGCAAAGTAGAAGACGATTCTCTGCACGGGCGTGCCCGTGCTCGAGGCAATCCACTGGCAGTTTCCGAGCAATTTTCTTGCGCCTTCGATCTCTTTGTTGCTTAATTTCTCGGCAGAAGCTAAGAGGAGCTGTGCTAGCTCTACGTCTTGCTTGTCTTCGGGAGAGGAACAGTACGGTTCGGTCGAGTTTTTGGAGGAAAATTGCAAGAATCTCGCTGCTGCAAGCTTCAGTATCTGATCCGTGGATAGTTTTCGGTCCCTTTTACCATCACGATCACCTTGATCGAGAACAACTGAGCAATCATCCATCTCATCAGCAGCATCCCAGTGAGGAGTTTCATCGAACAGTTTGTCCTGTCCTCTAACTATGACATCTTGAATGGGACTGTCAAAGTAGAAACCGTACTGCGCACAGAACGAATCGATGTCTCCCCCATCTAGTCATGATGGAAGCGAACAGAAGAGAAGAAATGACTTTCTTTGAACAAGGATTGCAGAGATGAGCTCCTGGGTTTCTTCTGATCCTTGAGTGGAAATGGCTTGGGTTGAAGATGATGAATCAAACCCCCAAAGAAGACGACGAGTATATATAGGCATTAGGAGCTTTTCGCCGTTCTTGGACTGTTCCTTCATCGTGGAAAACAACTTCGCCCTCGGTATGGTCGCTCAGCTGAAAACGGCATACAAAGCTTCTAACCCTTCCAAAACCATTACGCGGCTGACCATTGATTGATAGTCTGACGATCAAACTGGTCGGCTGAAGTATCAAACGCAAATTATTTGGATAAATAAATAAACTGTTACTTATTATCATCGTCTCTTTAAGGTATGAAAAAGGTTTATCGTTATGGAAGAATATTTTGGCAAGTCGTGGCAGTAGACTGTGTAAGTAAGTTTCTGTCTAGGTAACTAGTGCCAAGCGGGACCATTGTGACCCTACCTGATCTATCTAGGAATTTAATTAGAAGGGAAATTTTGTCTAGAAAACTGGTCGTCACCTTTTCTGCAAATTATCCAGTGCGGCCGGATTGTTGAATTTTTTCAAATAGCGAGGAGTGGGAAACGGAAGCTAAAATGATATTGAGAAATTCAACGGGAGAAACTACTCACCGTGAACAATGAGGTTAAAAGCAATTTTACTAAAAGAAAGTTGTCTGGAGGCGTCACTGACATACCAACAACAATTACAAGTGATGCGAAGTCGAACAAGATGGACGGGATGACCATCGCCAATATTCATCTGACATTAGCAGATAACATATTATCAAGCGTCGAAGAGAAAACTACTGCTAAAACAAAAAGGATGAAGATGGGAATATAGTCAAGTCAAGTCACTCCACATCTGAATTTTCCTAAAAAGAAAATTATACTACGAATGAACAATCTTCTTCAGTGACCGAGCACCTCAACAAGTTGAATACTATATTCTCTTAATTTAAAGACTTGGACTAAAAAATAAAACCAAGTGAACTTGCTGGACTTCTACTACAAAATCTGCCAGACTCCTACGATCAACTCGTCATCAACCTAAGCAACAGCCAAGTTGCGGGAAAACTTATATTCGATAATATTACAGCTGCAGTTCTCGAAGAAGAAAGTCGGCGCAATAACAAAGAAGGCAAGATGATGATGTCCCAACAGGCAGAGGCATTGACAGTGACGAGGGAGTAAAAGGCAAGACCTTGATAATTTGGTCCAAGTGGGAGTAAAAAACGACAAAACCTTGTTATGAGAACTAAAAGGCAATAAAATGTTACCACTGTGCCAAGAAAGGTCATCTGAAGACAGATTATTGGGCTCTAAACCAAAATCCCAATGCCCAAGAAACACCAACACTACCGATGATGAAATTGCCTAGGTGTGTGAAGCCGCAACCATTGTCGCTGAAAAGGGAAAATTCAATGATGTGTGGCTCATCGACTCAACAGTTACTTTTCATATGACTTCCGAACGAAGTGGTTTCATCAATACAAACCAACTTTTGGAGGATATTTATATAGTTGTAATGACCAGACGCTGAAGATTGTCGGGGTGGATACAGTTCAAATAAAGATGTATGGCGACACTGCGCGTACCATCCATGCTATGCGACATGTGGAGGACTTGACGAAAAGTCAGTTGTCCGTTGGGCAACTTGATGATCTTGGTTTCAAATTGAATTGGAGAACAAGATCATAATGGTCTCCAAAGGATCACTAGTGTTTATGAGGGGAAAACATATAGCTGCAAATTTATACATGCTAAAGGGAGAGTCTGCAAGAAGCGCAAGCATCCATTGCCACGACAAGTTCAAGCACAAAGTCTACAATGACTTGGCACAAAAACTTGATCATATGTCTGAACATGGCATGGAAATTATTCTCAAAAGAATTTACTCCCCGGTCTCACAACAGTGACGCTACCATTCTGCGAGCATTGTATTGTTAGCAACATGCATTGCCTGAAGTTCTCCACTTCAAATTTTAGAAGTAAAGAAATTTTAGAATTGATACACTCTTTCATATCATTCATTGATGACTACTACAGGAGAATGTTGGGTATATCCAATCAAGAAGACGGACGATGTGTTTTTCCTGTCTTAAAAACTTTTAAGGCGCAAGTTGAATTCGAATCTGGCAGAAAAATCAAATGTCTCCGATCAGATAATGGAGGAGAATATATTGGCAAATTGAACTTAAATCTACAAAGAAGTGGGCATCAGAAGATAGTTCACCACGCCAAAACTAATTATAAAGGAGTCAAATCTCACAAACCAGCATCTAGAGCTTGTTTGTGCCCGTAGAGAGATTTGATCAACTTGCAAACCAGATCTTCTTTTCCTTGTTCCTCGAAACCTTCTGGTTGAGGCATATATATTTCTTCATCCAGGTCTCCATGAAGAAATCATGTTTCTAATGTCCAGTTGCTTAAGATGCAAGTCGAATGTAGTACAAATTGACAAACCACCCTGACTATTGTCACTCGAACCACCGATGAGAAAATTTTGTTGAAGTCAATCCCTTTTTTCTGAGCATATCAGTTTACATCCAATTAGGGTTGGCAGTGAGGGGGGATTCCCCGTCCCCGCGGGGCTTCCCCCGAATGGGGCGGGGTGTAATACCCGTAGATTTTAATACGGAATTTTGATGTAATTAGATAAGTAATAATTGCGAATTAAGAAGTTTCGTAAGAAATTGAGTTTCGAAGTAATAATATAAATTTTAATTAGTCCAGAAATATTTCAAGATATGACCAAAGAATTAATTAGAAATAATTATAATAATAGTAATAACATTAGGACTTATAATGTGGGCTATGTTTAATAAAATAATAATCAAAAGAGTTGTAATGTTGGACCATGTGTGTTACGTGATTTCAGCCCAAAACCTCAAAATAAACCTTAACAATCATGTTGCTTAAGGCATAGGAAAAGAGATAACTAACAGGTCCAATCAACTACAAGTTCCAACGTCTACATATATATCTAATAATAACATTTAACAACACTAAGCATCAACGTGAACTCAAAGAACGGAAATACCTTCAAGGATAACAATCCAAAATCGTGCTCTTGAAATAGGTATGGGCAAGTTTTTGTATTTGATATATTTAACATGCTTTCAAGGGTTTGTATTAAGCATAAAGCTTCGAGATTTTTATGATTAGGACATCAAAAATTATTTTGTTTAGTTCATGATTATATGAACATTCTTATGATGAGATAAGCCCGTGATTTCAATTTGCACTTAGGACTGAATAGGTTGAGTTTTATGATTTATACATAAGGTGGTGAGGGCCCAAGTGTGGACCTCTAGTTATAATGATATATCGTGATATTCAACTGTGAAGATTTCAGCTTTATAACATCTATAGAAAACCCTAATTACTTAAATTTCGGCCTATTAGTTGTATAGTATAACTTTTAAGGGACATCGAATTCTGTGGTATCCTTAAGGAATTATTATGTTGGTTAGAAACTTAACAATTTATAGTGTAAGATTTTCTGGGTTTGAAATAATTCTTGAAGCCGATGTTGATGATATGATTTTTAGGGTTTTCTGGGGAGAGTAACGTTGATAGAAATCCTCGGCATGGTATTTTAGCACAAAAGATATCGACATTATTAGGATGTCGACAAGGTCTCGACATTGGAAAGATATCGAGATGTAATAAGGCAAAACTTCGACATGTATTATAGATGGAATTTCGAAATTAAAGTGCAAGATGTCGAGATGACTCATGGAAAGATTTTGGAATTTCTGATGAATAGATCTCGACATTTAATTCCCCAACAAAGTCTCGACAAGTCTAATAAAATGTCGACATGGTTTTGAAGATTTCGTACAAGGGCTTAGAAACTTCTTGAGACCATGTGGATAGATACCATTAGATAGAATGATGTGACTACTTATCAATACATTTAATCTATCAAAGAACTTATAGTACACGTGTTAGCTATATATACCATTTCTAAGTATGACTAATCAACTTTCTTAACATTAACGTAATTGACAATCAATTGTGAAAAAGGTATATTATACAGAGAATTCGAGATATACTAATGTAGGTCTCGAGATGTTTGATAATAACAATATAGATGTCGACATCATTTTAGAGAGGATTTCGATAACATCATAATCTCGATAAAAGCTGGGCTTTGAATGTATAAATGTCGAATGATAATTATAGGATAAATGTCGACATTTAACTAGGTCTCGACATTTTTCAGTCTCATTTCGACATTTTCCATGTGTTTCGACATTTAATCACATCTCGACAATTCTTTATGCCATTTCGATATTTACCTTAACCAATCCAGATCAACTTGTAAAGATTTCTATATATTCTATTATCATACATAACGATCTCGACATTTAAGGACTTAGACAATATGATCGCGACATTTAAGGATTCGACATATGATCTCGAGATTTATAGAACTTCGACATTTAACCTCCCCAACAAGATTTTCGGAATTTAGTAGTTCTTAACAAATTAGGGTTTTCATCATTTTAGGGTTTTCGTGATTTTTAGGGTTTGATAATTTTATGATTTCAAAATTTAGAGTTTGAAAATTTCGAAGTTAGGTGACTTAGTAAATATACTGATATAATAATATTGTGTACTCAGATATTCGAACTGTAGGGAATTCACCAGGATTGTCGACTGATTTTATCGGGAGGACAGGTAGGTGAATTATTCATCTACAGTGCGTAAACACTTATTTGAATTACGTGCCTTTATATGCTTCAATGATTTATGTGATTTATGTGTTTTACGCACGTTTCATGCATTATGACGTTTATATGCATAGCATATGCATATCCTATCACATGGGTGAGATATTTACACCGTATTGAGACGGTTGATTTGAAATATTGTTGAGCGGGGTAGAATGAGATGTTTGCGATTTTTGTTGTTGACTCGTTGAGGAGTCGAGGTTGGTACTCGTATGACACCTGACGGCAGACAGGCGTGATCGATCTGTCTACTCGGGCGTGAACGTCAAAACGCTGTCGGCGTAGGCTACCGCTTACGGAAGAGCGACCTAGCAGGGCAGTTGCGTGATCGTCAAAACGCTGCTAGTGTAAGCTTCCGTATATTATTATTATGGGCGCGCGAGGTGTCGAGTCTGACCTAGGGCCCTGTGTTGTGTGATTTGAGACAGGATTGTGAGAAAAGAAAGAGTGAACATTGCATGGGAGATATTGGGATCGGGAATGAGCGTTCACGTGCATACGTGCATTTTTATTCACCTACTGGGCAAGTCGCTCAGTGTTTACGTGTTGTAGGTACTGAGTCTGACGCCGACGCGCGTCAGGACTGAGGCGGCTGGTGGCGGTGCTCCACGGACTTTTGAGTCGGGGCGGTACATGGATGACGACCTGTGGAGCGGCTTAGGGACTTTTGTTCTTTTGATATTTTTGGGGCTTCGGCCCGTGTACAGAAATAACGATGTAGACATATTTTTATATTAGTGTATATTATTTTAGGAAAAGGTTTTAATTAGACGGGCCTTCTGCGGCTTACGCTGCGGAAATCCGCCAATAATCCTAATTAGAAAAGTAGGGTCGCCACACGGGGAATCCCCGAGCTTTTATCCCCGCGGGGCGGGGACCGGGAATGATTTTTCCCCGTGGGGATCCCCACCCCGTCATCGAACCCCCTTTTATATATTATAATAAATAATATTAAATATAATTTGAATAATAGTAAAATAATATCAAATATAGATTAAACAATATTAAATTAATATAAGAGTATATAAAATTATAATTTATGTAATATTTATAACAAAATATATTCAAATTTATATATTATATTAAAAATATTATTTTTATTATAAAAACTAAAGGGGCCGAGAATCGCCCCGAGGAATCCCCGCACTGCGGGGATCCCCACAGGGACGGGGATTAGAACCCCGCCCCGCCCGCCCGTTTCCATCCCTACATCCAATCTCGCATGGTCTCATGGTACCTCCGACCTCGGCATCACCATTCCGCATGATTTTGTAAATCCATTGTTGCAACTGAGTTTTCTTCCTTGCGATAATGGCACCAACTCTCATACAGAGCTTCCATTTCTTCTTGCATTACTGAAATCCAATGACTCGCATCTGAATTATTCAGTGCTTCTTGGAAAGTAGTTGGCTCTCTATCCTCAGTTAGAAAACAATATGTAAGATTGCTCTCTATCTCATATTCTAAGTGCCAACCGGGCGATCTACACTCGCATAACGACCGCCAGAGATCGGGTACTTCAGATTCAACTTGGTCGAGCTCTTGTGCGCCAGTTCAGCTTCAGAAGAATATATTGCACCAATATTCTTTTCATCGGTGTAGTCTTTGTCACGCTTTTGAACTGCTATCATTTTCGACTTGCTCTTGATCGCTATCTTCCAAGAAGATAACACCTCTGCTGATATCCCACAAGAGACCCCTTTATTCCATCAACGTACGCCAAAAATATACATTTCCTGGACTTTGGATCCAACTTCGTCACTTCTTGGTTGTGGTACATCGCGTACGTTGAAATACTATGGAGGTTTGATAGTCTGCAGGTGTACTAGTCTTCAGGTGTACCAATCCACATTTCCATCGTATCCGCATCTCTATAGCAGTAGATGAGGCTCGATTCACCATATAACAGGCAGTACAGACCGCTTCCGCCCAAAACTTCTTTTCTAGGTCCCTGGTTCTCAACATAGGCCTTGTTCTTTCCAACAGGGTCCTATTCAGAACAATGAAGTTGTACTGCAGAACAAATGAAGTGGTACTGCAGAACAATGAAGTGGTACAGAAACAATGAAGTGGTACTGCATAACAATGAAGTGGTACTGCGGAACAAGGAAGTGGTACTGCAGAAATTGGGTCCTTAAAACAATTTTTTCCTGACGGTGCCTTAATGGAAAGTGCAAATTGAGTTTCAGGCCCAAATCAATGTTTTAATTTAGTCATCAGGCCCTTGTCGTAAAAAAATAGTTTTAAGGATCCAATTCTGATAAAATTTAGAGATAAAGATCCAAAAGTACGCAACTGTTACACAGTGTATATTAACAGGTATCAAATGATCGTTTACTGTTATTTCAGCATGATGAAGTGGTACTGAAAAATAATGAAGTGGTACTATAGAACAGTGAAGTGGTACTGCAGATCCATGAAGTAGTACTGAAGTTCAATGAAGTGGTATTGCAGAATAAAACTGTTAGCTGCACAAACCGAGTACTTGAAAATATGAAATTTCTTACTGGATTCTAAAAGCTAAATGAAACCTAAATGAAGTCAACCAACACAAGATAAAATGGTTGGCCTGAAAAACTTGGAATACCCATCCATGTGTATTGGCTATGGCTGTGCCTACGCTGCTTCTCAATCTGCGTCGCCCACCATCACTTGTTTCAACCACCAATTCCACAAAACCCAAACCTTGTCGTCGTGATTCGATTAGATGCCTTGCTGTCCAGCGAACAGATTCTTCTTCTGTAAGCTTATTTTATTATTTTCTTCCTCAGCCCAGCCCATCATCGGACAAGAATATATTTGGAACATTCTTGACTGAAACCCTTTTTCTCTTTTGCAGAAAGAAAGACTTGTCGAGCTCAGCTCCATAAACAAAGAAGAGTACGTCCCCTCGGCGCTTGATGGGGTTTTCCTGAATGTCTTCCGCAGCAGAATGGCTCAGGTTTGTTCACTTTTGCCATGACATTTTCAACACATGATATCTCTCTCTCTCTCTCTCTCTCTCTCTCTCTCTCTCTCTATTTTATTACATAAATTTCAACGATGATGTTTATGAACACACAGGAGGTTGGATGGGACTCTGATAAGCCTGGGTACGATGGACTGATCGATGTTGCCCATAGGATCATGGTCGGCAGATCCAATTCCGAGGCTACTTTAGCTGCTGTATGTAATCAATGTACTTGTGATTTAATTGCTCTATTTGCTTGCAGTAGTACTCTTCTATTTGCTTGCAGTAGCTACTTGTGATATATATAAATACCGTGGCAGGTGCGGATATTAAAATCGTTGTTTCCTTCGTTGGTATTAGACCTCTATAAAATGCTAGTTTCACCCATCGCTGGTGGCCAAGTGGCAGCAGAGATGGTTGGTAAGTAATATGCATATCTATCTATCTATCTATATATGTATATATATATATATAATATATATATATATATAGATTATTTTCGGCTAATCTATGGTTGTCTTATGGAAGCAAGAGTGACTGCAATTTCTTGTCAGTGGCTCATGGGAAGATGCACGGTGAACTCAGTTGATCTCCCAAATGGATCTTCGTGGTCTAGCGGGGTAATAAATAAAAAATGCAGGACTGGCGATTTCATTTTCCTAAACATAAAATTGTGGTTGGGGGTGTTTGATTGCGCGGATTCGTTTCTGTAGGTGTTTGTTGAGAAATGCAAGTACTTGAACGAGAGCAAATGTGTTGGCGTATGCATCAATACGTGCAAGCTTCCTACACAGGTTAGTGAGTGAAGTGATTGGCCATATACATGTAGTGTTTTAACTTATTCATCATCTGGTAATGAATGACGAGTTTCTTTCCTACTTCACTTGGCTGGAAAACAGAGGTTCTTCTGGGATTACATGGAGTTCCTTTGCTTATGGAGCCCAACTTCACTGACTTCAGCTGTCAGGTAATAATAATCATCAGCTGATTTTGATTATAAAATAAAATGTTGTTGTCGTTTGCAGTTCAAATTTGGGGTGGTTCCTCCTTCACCAGAAAATGACAGCGCACTCAATGAACCTTGCCTTGAGATGTGCCCCACGGCTAGCACTAGGCGAAAACGATTCGATGCGTCCAAATCATGTCCTAAGGCTTCTTCTTCTTCTTGAAAGACGCAGGGAAACAAATCCATCAAGCCATTGCCTGTAATTAAATAGAACGTCAATGTCCCACATTTTTATGGATGAAAGAAGATTATTATACAGGTTTGCTCGAGCAACTCCATCAAGTTTGCTCGAGCAACTCCATCAAGAAAGATAAATCGAATGCTACCGCCGTTGTGGAATTATCCTAGCCGCTCCTGCCCTTCTTCCTCCAAGACGAACAGTACCTTTTGATATATCCCGGCTCACCACACTCAAAGCACACCATGCCCTTCCCGCCACCTTGAATTTGGACCTGCAGCTTGCCCCAAATCCCATGACGGTATAACCTTCCTCTACGATTCTATCAAACATATCCAATGCATTTCTATCACACCGTAATTTGATAGTCTCCTCTTTTCATACACCAAAAGAGTTAACTGCACTTCCACCGTCTTCACCTCTCTTTCGCATAAGATGGTTGTGACCAAATTATCATTAGAATTAGGAAGCGTGGTAAGAAATAAAAGGGCCTTAATTCTTCCTCTAACGACACGTCATGACCCCAAATTCTTCAACCTTCGTCATTTTCCCGGCTTTCCCTCGTCACCCTTAATAGCACCTTCACTCCTCCTATGCCAAAGAGTGGAACCTCGGTACCAATTGTCGTCCTTTTACGCTATTATCTGTCGCTATTATCCTAGCAGAGATTCAACTGCCCGACCTAAATATCACTAATCAAATAATTCCGAGCAAAGACTAGCGACTTCCTCTTATCAACTGCCACAACTTGCCAAAATACTTCCATCGCACAAGATCCACCCGATACTGCTCCCCCACACCGAGCACTCCATCAACGATAACCATCTTGCATCGCCTTTTCTCCTGAACAGGTCATGCCGTCTGAACACCTTACCAGGAAGATTTCGACACAAGGCATCACCTCGTTGAACTTTGCTCCCTTGGACCGTAAACCTTTTTGATATCTTTCCTAATGTGGAAAATCTGACACATATGCAACCGCAGATACTCAGATTATCAATAAGGCTAGGCTCTGATACCACTTGTTTGGGTGATCTGTAATATTTTGGGCCCAATGAAAGGTTGATTGTGGACCCTCGACAAATTTATCGTGAATATACAACCAAAATGACTCCTAGAGAGAACAAGAGATTTTTACGTGGTTCGGCCAATATTGCCTACCTCCACGAAGAGCACCTGGTTTACTATATTGAGAAAATTGCACTGTACAAATTTAACTCTCGTGTTTAAACCCAAACTCGAGACCCCTCACCCACCCGAATAATGTACTTGTACCTACTCCCAACCATTCCAGTAAAATTACATCCGCTCTCACCCTTATCCACCCGAAGGTGGATAAGTCTTCTTCCCTGACACTCTTCTCTCGCTATCTGGCGTCTCTAGTTGCTGTTTGGGGAGAATCAAAAGCCTTGCCAAGTATATCATTTATAGGCAAATGAGAGCTCAAAAAACGATGCGTCACTTTCTTCATTATATGTTGGGACCCTTTCGTAGTTGAACACATGGCTTCTTCAAAGCCTCTCGTGGGACAACTTGACAAAAATGGGCACTCGCCCAAGCGTCCTGCAATTTTTCACATGAAATTATTTGTGTAGGGAATTTTCACGCCCAATTCTAGTCCAAGCCCAGGCCCATATAAGCTTGTGGGGTTCCTCTCTAAAATCAATTGGCAATAGAGAGAGTTAACCCACAAACTTATATACTTGACGAACTTTCCCGATTTATCCGATGTGGGACTTGGGTTTGACACCAACAATCCTTCCCTCAAACTCAAGGTCACCCAACGGCTCTCTCTTTCGATGATTATTTGCACCACGCACGCAATCATTGCACCAAGCACCTTTTCATCACAGTTCACCAATCGTCTTACAAGGGCCAGGGACGCACCACCCACACCGTATCCAGGCTAGACTTTTTTTCCCATCTGAAGGTCACCCTCCGTGTTCGTTCCACGCTCACCACACTAATATTGGGAAATCGGCGCCCCTAGGTTCGCAATTGAGAGGTCTTTCGAGGGTGTGCGAAGATCGAATCGAAAGATTCGATCTTGATAGGCTAAACGCACGAAAACAGATAGTAGGAAAATAGAAAATTCAACAAAACTTTAACGTGGTTCGACTCCAAATTGAGTCTAGTCAACGGACCAACCAAAGCTCTTTATTCCATACCGAAAGAAGGGATTATAAGAATGATACTTCCTCTCCAACTTTATAGTTTACATCAAACCCTAAATCTCTGTCGTTTACAAGATATGATCGCTCGAAGTCTGTTACTTGAATTCTCAAATCTGGTATTTATAGATCAGCTGCAGTGAAGAGTTCCAGCAAAGCTTCAACGATTTGTACTTCGCGCGCCAGGGGTTGAACAGCACCTAAGCATTTCTTCAGTTTAATGAAACACAGCTTTTATATTTTCAATCTCAGCCCTTCACCTCTATTAGCGCCAGATCCAACGGTTACTATTTAAACCAGAATTTCCAGCGGCTTAAAGAATTCAGCAACGGCAGAATACAGTCTTCTCAGCTTTATCTTCGAAGCCTTTTGTTTGATCCTTGCGGCTTTGATATTCATGGTTTTTGGCTCATATTTCTCAACACTTTGGAATATCAGGAAATTATGCCACAAGAGCAACATTGTCGCTGGGTTCAAAATCTGCAAAAATTCCTTTTATCCCCGATGTAAGCTTTCTTTATCTTATTCGCATCGCCTATTCATTTATTTTTCGTAATGATTTCAGATCTATAACCCGTACTTCGTCGGATTTATATCGGTTTCTTGATTTTCTTTCCCATTCTTTTGTTTACCTATCATTATTTCCAAAATTGATTTATCTGTGGCGGAATCATTATTCGATACACGATCTGATCTCACAAGCACTGGATCCATCTGTATGTTTAAATTTCACTCATGAATATATTTGATGGACTTGGCTTCTCGTTTCGAACGTTCCTTGATTTAGGGCAGTAGGGTGTAGATTTTTAGTCTGAAATACGGATAAAATTTGTGTTTTTAGGTATTTGCTTTGATCTGCCCTTGATTTGTAAAGTTGAATTTCTTAGATTCTTTGTGGGTTCGTCGAATTAGTGCACTTATCCTCATGATAAAAAGCGATTTCTCTCTATCACCAGTGTTTTGATTTGGCACTTTTTTCATGGTTTAAGATTGATGTGGGGTACTCCTTTGAAATGCTATTATATGAAAGTTTTTTTTGGTTACTTCAACTCCATAACATTTCATTCTTCTCTGACCCTTTTGAGTAACCTTCTACGCTACTTGTGTCATCGTGTTTGAATTCTCGAAGTCATGGAAAATGTAAATAGTCCAGCATTCATATATAGTCAGCGGAAATAAATTTATTTTGGTCAATAGTAACGATGGGGTTGTCATTCACCAAGCTTTTCAGCCGACTCTTTGCTAAGAAGGAAAAAGCGTATTCTCATGGTAGGTCTTGATGCTGCTGGTAAGACCACCATATTATACAAACTCAAATTGGGAGAAATAGTCACTACAATCCCACAATCGGTAAGCTTATTCGATACTCGTGACTCAACAATCCTTACATGTTCCTGTTTGAGTTGCTAATTTATTGTGAATTTTTAGTATGTTTATTCTGTTTTCTGGTCATATAATGCCATTTATGCATGTCGTATACGTCAGGCAACATGGTTTTGATAGTAATGACCGAGATCGAGTTGTTGAAGCTAGAGATGAGCTGCACAGGATGTTAAATGAGGTAATTACTGGACCGAATGCTTGACAAATTTTGATGTCGTTACTTAAACTAAAGTCCTCAGCTATTTCTTACTGAAACTGGAAATGGTAATTGGTAATGCCCTCCTTTTATGAAGCCCTTTTGTTACACATCAGAGATTCTTCTTTTAATTTATCTCTTTTTGCGACCAACAAGGGTGCAAAGAGTAAAGGATTGTGAATCACTATCCTCTTTCTAGTAGTTACATAAACTGATGTTCGTGTAGGACGAACTGAGAGATGCTGTGCTACTTGTTTTTGCCAACAAACAAGATCTTCCTAATGCTATGAATGTTGCTGAGATAACCGACAGGCTTGGACTTCACTCGCTTCGTCAACGTCACTGGTACCACCCTTTTGTTCTGTTTCTCAAATTTTGCATGACTAAATCAGAGTTCTAAATCTGAAAGTCAGTTGGCATTGTGAATAGCTCGCCTAGTTTACATGTTTTATGAGTCAAATTTTGATATTTTCGTCCTATGTTTGGCATGTGGAGATAAGTAACATAGATGATGGTTGTGAACACATAATGCTTGATACCATGATAAACTTGTTCTTACATCATGTTAAATTTCACGGGTTCATCCTACAAATTAAAACCTAGTCTTGTTTGATTTTATATTAACTAGTTTGGATTTCATGTTGTGATGTGGGTCTACATTCTCAATGGAATCATGTAACTAACGCAAGTCATTTACAGGTATATCCAGAGCACTTGTGCCGCCTCGGGTGAGGGGCTGTACGAGGGTCTCGATTGGCTTTCGAACAACATTGCGAACAAGGTATTAAAGCGAAGGGAGGTTGTTTTATGCTCGTAAATTCTTGATCTAGTTCTGGAGTTTATTGCTGTATTTTGATTATTTTTCTCTCATGTTTTAATTTCTTTGCTGCAGGCCTGAGAAATGACCTGTGGTAATGGTTTTGGTTAGAGCTGGCAATTTTAACCGCGGCCCGCTGTGGCGGGGCGGGCTGTGAAATTTAGGCACGCCAAGCCCGCACGGGCCGCGGGCTTTGGCGGGGCGGGCCCGGAGGGCCGCGGGCAGGCCCACCCGAGTTAAAACTATTAATTTTTTTAATTAAATAATATATGAATATTAACTTATATAGGTTTTTTATATTTTTTTAATTATAAGTTTAAGTGGGATTAAGTTTAGATAAAATAAATAACTTATTATTAAAGAGTTACGATTAAAATACAAATATTTAGAACTAAAAATCTTCTTTTCAAATTTTTTCATTTTTTTGAATTTTTTCTCTTTTTTATTTTTTTATTTCTGGCGGGCTAAGCCCGCTGGGCCCGCGGCCCGCCAAAGGGACTGGGCGGGTCTCCCTTTCTCAGGCCCGTCAGAAGGCGGGCTTACCGCACCCGCCCCGCCTATCAATGGGCTTTGGCGGCTAACGGGCCGGCCCGCCCCGCCGGCCCCTTTGATAGCTCTAGTTTTGGTGTACCAAGCCAAGGGTACATGTTCTTTCTTATGATTCTGCTGTTTTTCGAATCGTCGATCAAAGATATGCATGCGTGCACTTGTGTTCTAGATATAGTTCGTCTTGTGCTTTTGCACTTTGATGATTTGTTTACTTTCTGCAATTACACATTTTCATGATTTGTGGTGCTAATTTTCTTACCTGTCCTCATTATAAAGCTTGAGTGATCTACATCTAATAGATAAACATATAATCTTACAAAAATATTACTAATTTATTTTTTTTTTTTACTATTTATTGACGATTTTATCACTAGTTATTGCTTGCATTGTCAGTATTCTCTTGGAAAAATTCAATAACCAGTAGTTTACCTTTGTGTTCTTTTTTTTGGTGCAGTTACTACTTGTACATGATGCATACACCACCGCTGCGTGTAAAAAAGGCCCAAGCTAGTGGGCTGTGATTTTGTATGCTCACCAGGCGTGGACCAGCCTATGTGGGCCTCAGGCGGGGGCGGGCCAACTCGCGGCCCTGCTCGCTTAAAAAAAAATAAATGTATTAACTATTTTTTTACCGTTCCTTATATTACAGTACAACGACTATTTTTTTGGGGAAATTTCTAGTCAGTCCCTAGTTAGTAAGTTTGTAAATGTTTCAGTCCCTGTCAGAAATCCTATTAGTTTAAATGACCAACTTTTCGAAAATTGCAGAGATAAGGCTTAAAACTATGTATTGACGAAAATAGACTTCCTAACATACTGAACTAAGTGTTATTTTCAGCAACTTTCTGTTATGCTGTTAGATTATATTGTTACAAAGTCTGGTGAACAGTTATTATCCACTCTCATCTGTTACTATGATGCAGAAAATTGTTATCGACAGGGTATTTATTTTATGAATCTCGTTTTTACAGTGAATCGAGCTCCGAAATTTCGAATGCCCATTAACCAACCAATTTCGACGTGTAAGGTAGGATGTATTGTGCTAGTGATGAAGCAAGGTGTAAGATTTGTAATGAATTTTTATATGTCTATTTAGGGTTCTAATTTGCGAATATAAGATGAAATCAAAGCCGTTTTGGCAACGATTACATCTAACATCTATAAATTCGAAGTGCCCATAGTATGGACAGTCCGGTGCGGCACATTGTTTGCTCATTTGCCTGACGTTCATCTTTTATCGCGAAAATACGGTCGATCCCAATAATTTGGGTATATTTCGACTCTGTCAAAACTGTTACTCGGAGTATGAAATCTGTTACTTGCAGTATCAAAACAATTACTAGGCGTATCAAAACCGTTATTAAACTATAAATTATTGTTACCATGTGTAGGGTTCTAATTTGCGAAAATAAGATGAAATCAAAGCCGTTTATGGCAACGATTACATTTAATACGTATAAATTCGAAGTACCCATAGTATGAGAAACTCAGTGCGGCACATTGGTTGCTCGTTCGTCCGATGTTCATCTTTAAATTTCGCGAAAATACGGTTGACCCCAATAATTTGGGTATATTTTCACTGTGTCAAACTGCTACTCGGTATTTGAAATCTATTACTCGAAGTACCAAAAACGTTACTAGGTGCATCAAAACCGTTATTAAAATATAATTAATTGTTACCATATATGTGGTTCTAATTTGCGAAAATAAGATGAAATCAAAGTCGTTTTTTGGCATCGAACATGTAATATGTATAAATTCGAAGTGCTCATAGTATGGGCAGCTCGATGTGGCACCTTGTTTGGTCGTTCGTCCGATGTTCATCATTTAATTTCGCGAGAGTACGATCGACCTATAATTTGGGTATTTTTTACTATGCCATTATATTCGAAATCATGTGTCAATTGTTAACTCCCAAACCGTAAGTGGTGTAACCATGTGGTATGAAAGATCGCCATCAAGCAGAAATCTAGATGTTAGTGGAATGATCCAGACGTTCGTCGATTGAGGTGATGAACAACTGTTACTAAATTAAAATTATTAGGATCTGTTACTAGTATATGCGTTTCGTTACTATGTTGCCTAAATTTGTTACTAAATTGTCGGTGAAATTTCGGGAGGGGGGGGGGACCAGAATGAGATGAATTTTGGGCGGGAGTCTAAATTTTATCAAGCATAGATTATCTGTTACCCGATATGTGTAAAACTGTTACTAGTTATATGTTTATATGTTACCAGAATTATTATAGTTTGTGAATTAGGATTTTTGATTAAAATCATAACCTAAACTAATATATTTTGTTACCCAGAATGCATGAACTGTTACCCAGAATGCATAAAGCGTTACCCGGAGTGCATAAAGTGTTACCCAGAATGCATAAATTGTTACCCAGAATGCATAAATTGTTACTTAGCTAGCATTTTATTAGCAAAAGCTTCAATCATGGCCGCGCCAAATTTCTTCGCGATTAACATCAGTATTTTTATTGAATATTAAGACCCACGATCACCTTATTCGGTCATTAAAGTACAGATTTTCCCTTGTTTCAACGAGATTTTCGAATTACTTTTAATACATTATTCCATTATAAACTTCAAAAATTTTCATTGATTATTGACACCCATGAGAAATTATCATCGATTTTAAATTTTTCGGTCATTAACGTCGAGATTGGGCCGTCTTTTAGATCGTAAATTTTGGTCTTTGTTGAACTTGGTTTGTGCATTCATCGTTTGGAAGAGACGATGGCACATGGGTGTAAATTCGGCAAATGTGAAGGATAAAATGGTCATTTACAATGTGATTGGTCCTCAACTAATTTTTTCAGTAAATAGGTCCTTGAACCATAATATACCATAATATACCATTTTTTTCAAAACGTTATATCAAAACCTAAACTAGGCTATAATTTTATTTGTATTTTATTTTTCTTTGAGCTTTGTTTTCTCATTTGTTAGTACGTACGGAAAAGGCTGTGCAAAAGTAGTACTAATTGAGGTGTAAGGGTAAAGTGTCACGTGTAGGGGTGAGCGCGGTGCGGTTATGGCGGTTTTTATCGATAACCCGACCCGATGTATTGTGGTTTTTTAAAATATACACCAAAATCGATCATAAAGATCTTAACCCGATAGATTGCGATTTGTTTGAGTGCGGTTGGGTTGGGGCGGTTTTTGCGGTTTTAATATTTTTTTATCATAACGAAACTAAGTGTGATATTCTTAAGTATAGATAGAGTAGAAAGATATATCATTAACCTATTTACATATAAAAGTTTATATGAAAAATGAAATTATCATAATAATAAAAAATAGTAACAGATAATAAAGAATTCGATAAGAAGCTTGATTAGAAGCTCGTTTGTTCACGCCGGCTTAGCAACTAAAGCAAGTGTCTCATTTAGATTTAAAAATTTCCCTTAGAAGAAATAACTTTTTTGGTTTTAGAATTTTAACTCGCCTTCAATAAACATCAAGTGTTATAGTTGTTGATCTCAAGTCAATGATGAGGGTTGCATTGGATAGACATATAAATTTTGTTTACTACATAATATATTTTTTAAGAAAAAAATCATCATTTAAAACTTAGCTTTACGTAATGTATATAATTAAGCCCTGTCTTATATCTAGTTCTCCTTTAGAAGAAAATTTTTTAATTTAATATTTTAACTCCTCTTCTATAAACTTCAAGTGTTATAGTTGTTGATTCCAAGTCCAAATAAAGGAGGATAGTTGCATTGGATAAACTCATAAACATATAATATTTATTTTTATGAAAAAACTCATTTAAAAATTAGTTTTACGGAACGTGTTATGATGGGTTGATGCCCTTATATCAATAGTAATTAATATTTTAGGCATTCATTACTATTACGAGTTATATTTATTACTTTATGAACTATTGAATAAAATATAATAAAATTTATTATATTGTTAAATGCGGTTGGGTGCTCTATGCGGTTTTAAAAATACAAAACAAAATCCGATTGCAAGATATACGGTTTTAGTTTTTAAAACTAAAACCAACCTATCAAACTGTTAACCCGACACTTACGGTCTGGGTTGGGTTGGATCAATTGAGTGGGGCGGTCAGACGGATTAAATGCTCACCCCGCGTGTATAGTTTTGTTGCACCTGATGAATTTGCTTTGCATTCACGTGGATGGTACGGTTAGTACAACAGTTTATTTTCTTGATTTTCTCTTACAACGCCATCAACCAACAATAGAAAACACATTGTCATCGTAAGCAAATAATCTCTTGGATCTTCCAACTATTTCACTCAAAACAGCTTCGATTTCGTCGATCTGAGCATGCGACGTATCTCCAGCAAGGAACTCATGAACAACACCATCAGCCTCAATCATACTGCAGCCTGGCATTTTAACCACATCTTGCTTAGTCATAATCTCCCTAATCTCTTGAACATCTGTCCAATCACCCTTCGAGGCATATATATTCGACAGCAACACATGAAACCCATCGTGCTCGGGCTGAAGGTTTATGAGTTTCCTTCCTATCCTCTCACCAGTTTCTCTGTCCCCGTGTTTCTTACATGCTCCTAGGATTGCTCCCCACGTGGAAACATCAGGTACCATTGGCATCGTATCTATTACATCCTCTGCTTCTTTAAGGAGCCCTCTTCGAGCCAAAAGATCCACTAAGCAACCATAGTGTCTAATGTTGGGCTCGATGCTGTATTCCTCTACCATGGAGTTGAAGTACCTTTTGCCTTCTTCGACCAAGCCCATGTGTCTGCATGTACTCATGATCGCAACGAAGGTTATCTCGTTTGGACAAGTGTTGGATCTTTTCATCTGTTCGAACATGTTGAGCGAATCTTCCACGTGCCCATTCATGGCTAGGCCAAGAATTACTGCGTTCCATGAAGAGACCCCTCTTTCTTGCATGCGTAAGAACACCTCTTTTGCATTTTCCACGTTCCCGCATTTCATGTACATGTCGATCACGGTTGTTCCAAGGATCGAATCTACCTTCATGTTGTTCTTCCTCATGTAAGCATGCAACCACTTGCCTTGATCAAAGGCAGAGAGTTGGGTACAAGCTGATAGGACGCTGACCATTGTTGTCTCATCGGGTTTAATCCCTTTATGTTGCATCTCATGGAATAGTTCCAACGTTTCAGGATATCTTCCCAGCTGAGCATAGCCAGAAATCATCGAACTCCACGACACAACATCCTTATCAGGCATGTCGGTAAACAATTCACGAGCCTTGTCGACTAAGCCAAACTTCATGTATCCGTATATCATAGAGTTCCAAGATACGACATCCAAGAAAAGGCCCGTGTTGAACAATTTCTGTGCGGAGAAGAGATTATCACATCTTGAGTACATATGGATCAGGGCATTGTGAAGATTAATGTAACAATCGAACCCGATTCTTGAAACCAAGCCATGAACGATTTCCCCTTGTTTGAGACTCAATAAATTAGCGCAAGCAGAAAGTACGGCGACGAAGACCACCTCATCCAATTCAATCCCATTGCGACACATACTCGAAAACATATCTAGCGATTCTTGATACATCCTATTCTGTTCGTAACATGAACTCATTGCAGTCCACGAGACGGTGTCCTTGATTCTCATCTCGTCGAACAACTGTCTTGCTTCACCTATCCGAGAACTTCTACCCAATAAGACAATCATGGAATTGGTGGCAATGTTGTTCTTGTTAGGCATTTGAGAATATAAAATCTTGGCCTCCTCAACATATCCTGCTAAGACGTATCCAGCCAACATCGTATTCCAAGAAACAAAGTCCAACACAGGACTTTTGTCGAACACCTTGCTAGCATCAATGACGTTCCCACACACGCTGTACATATTTATCAGATTATTCACCGTAAAAACGTCGCCTTCAAACCCCATTTTCACCACATGATCATGAACCTCTCTACCCTCGAACTCGGAAAGCCCAAGGGCGCAACCGTGAATTAAGATTGGATGTGTGTATTTATCAACATGTAAAGGACCGTTCTTTACCATCGATCTGTACAAGGACATCGAATCATGAGCTCTGTTACCCTGCACGAAGGCTCGCAGCATTGTGTTCCAAATGAATCCATTCAAATCCACGATGCTTGTAAAAATCTTGTACGAGTAATCGACGTGAATGTATGGAGAGTCGGTGGAGAACTTGACGATTCTGCTAGCAGCGTAAGTGTCTTTGATCAGCCCAGTTGAAATCGTCTGGCATAAAACCTGACTGAAAAGCTTCAAAAACGGGCATAGCGAGAACAGAATGTCTAAATCAGAAACACCGATGGTTGTTCTAACAAAAGGTTTTACGTTCAGTGATGACTTCCGAGATGAAAAATGCATTCCTCTTTACGAAACTCATGTGCCTCAATCAAAACCCCCCTCAGTCTGATGCTTTTAACGTTGATTAATTGATCGAACACGAAATTCTAGAAAGCTGAAAGCGAGCGAGCGGGCGCGTTTTGTTAAGCTCGCTGACGTTCAAATAGCAATTTATTTTTCAAAGCAAATATTTTTTTTTTCAGCTTTAGAATAGGTATGTTTTAGCCCAATTCATTTGACTATTGGATCATGGTGGAAACTCCCAAGGATGCAAAGTGCATACACTAATAGACGGAAAATAGAAGAAAATAAAATAAAGAAATGGAATGTTTAGCGACGAAGGAGATGATGATAAAATAAGAGAAATCTACACATAACTCCCTACTCTCAAACTATTAATC
The DNA here is from genome assembly GCA_027422505.1 of Craterostigma plantagineum. Taxonomy (NCBI): domain Eukaryota; kingdom Viridiplantae; phylum Streptophyta; class Magnoliopsida; order Lamiales; family Linderniaceae; genus Craterostigma; species Craterostigma plantagineum. The sequence continues at coordinate 191,161 of JAPQWV010000104.1, forward strand.
AACAAACTCCCCCCTTCCCATTCATTTATCATCAAACTCCTCATTTCAAACTTTTATATCACATAGCTAATTAATGGACGATTTTAACCTTATAAAAACAACAATATTACCAAAAAACCCGTCAACACCCACGGACCCATACCCAAAACTTGTAGTACCAATATACGTACTCCTGTAGTACCAATATATACCAAAAAACATGTCAACACCCACGGACCACCCAAAACTTGTAGTACCAATATACGTATTCTTGTAGTATCAATGTATAGATATTCGTGGTACCATACCGTGTTATCATTCCGTGGGCTAGTGTAGTACCATACGTAGGTTACTTGTAGTATCTTTTTCATACCACGTGCTTAACTATCGCAACTCCTACCCTAAAATTGTAGCACCAATACACATATATTTGTAGTACCAATATACAAATGTTCGTGGTACCGTATCATAAGCTAGTGTGGTACCATGTGTAGGTTACATGTAGTACCAATATATATGGCAACGATCACGGACCAAAAATAATTCAGATGACGTCGAAAATTCATTATCCAAACTTGAAATACCAATATACGTATGTTTGTAGTACCAGTGTATCGATGTTCGTGGTACCATACCGTGAGCTAGTGTGGTACCATACGTAGGGGAAGTATTAAAAAATTTATAAAAGCTAATGTGGAATAGAATATATGAAGAATTTTCTCTTAAAAACGAATTTAACGACTGAGGATGAATTATTGCATTTTGGATTATAGAAAATGAGTTTTAATGGTTGCAGATTATCAAAGCATATTTTGTTTTTCCGAATCGAAAACTCAAGTATCATGAGTACCACTATCAAACCAAGAAAGAGGACACAATACCCCCATCATACTGGAGCAGTCAAAATCAAGAAAGCCCTTCAAAATAACATAAAAAAACACAACACATAATAAAAGCCACACCACCCAACACTTCATAACATAAATAGTTTTCAGCAACAAATCAATTAGCCCTTGGAGCAGCCCACTCAACCCTGAGAATAAGGTTGTCATAGCCATACCCATTGAGCTTCTTAATAGCCTTCTCAGCATCATCCCTACTGACAAGTTGACGAATCCAAACCCACGGCTGGTCCCAGTCTTCTGATCCATTGCAACGTAGGCTCGAGTCACGGCCCCAAATGGACGGAACAGCTCGAGCAAGTCGGGCTCCCTCGTGTCCTCGGAGAGGTTCGTGACCCTAACCGAGTTCTCATCGTTGCGTCTCCTCATGTCCGAACCAGCGGGCCTCTCTGTGGGCCCGCCCCTCATGCTCGGAGGCACGTAGGCGCTGCTTCCCTTGTTAGTAGGACCACTAGAGGTGGCTGCAGCAGCAGAGTCGGGTTTGTCCACAAAGGACTCGATGGGTTGCGAGAGGTCCTTGTAAGGACATCTTGAAGTCCAGTGGTCTCCTTTCTTCCCGCAGGTTCGGCATACCATTAGAACGGCTCCAGCCTTGCTCATCTGGGCCAGAGGATCGCCGGCTGCTTTGGGCTCCTCTTGCTTCGTGCCTGTTAATTGTTGATTAGCGTTTAGCGATGAATGAGTTGGCATGTAAAGCGTAAAGCCTCGAAAAGCATTAAGATTTGTGCGAGGTTTAAAAACATTGCATTGCACTTAAGCATCACTACTGTCGTGATGCAGTAGACGATAGCAGAAAGGGGCATCAACGGAATTCATAGCGAAAGAAGCAAATCGACAGAGATGAGTACCTTATAATATGATTGTGAATCTACTGACTGAGTGTCACGAATGATCGTTCTACATTTGTTCCATAACTGATTTAATTTTCCTTACTCAAATTTTGTGCCTTGCATAACCCAGACAATTAGATTTGTTGTTAAAGGTTTTCAAAACTCCAACTCAGTTACAAACGACAGATTCAAACATGCAAGACCAGACGGTTTTGAACCACTGCTCACAGAAGATTGAAGTTGTACAACAGCCTCATGTGCATCCGCCTCGAATAAAATACAGCATAATCGCTTTAAGGGCCCTACTCAGATCGACCCCATCGATAAAATATTTTTACCTTCATCATATATTTTAACAAGACTAATTAGGATTTATGTGTTTGGTCAAATTTTTTCCCAAGCTCCAACGTGAACATGAAGAAATAAATCAACAAACGACTTCCATTGCAGCCCTTAAAAAAAAAAAAATACTCGCATATCCAACTTAACGCCTAATCCAAGCTCGTTTACACAATCTTGACTGAATTAATCGTCAATAAACAAAGAGAAACACAAAATCAATGGGATGAATCGTTAAAACCCGACCACTTAAATATCGCAAAAGGCATGTCCCCATATGTTGCTCATGACACAGAAATTCCAGTCCGCAAAACAAAAAAAAAACGTAACGTTTACCTGGTGCACGTGGGCGTTCCAATACGATCTCCTCCGTGGACACCATAGTCAGCCTACTCCCAGCCTCCTCCTTAACGGCGTCGCCGAACTTGGGCCAGGACCTCCGCTCGACGGCGCTTTTGCTCAGACGAGCGTTTCCAAGCTTCCTCACGCGCGTCGTGGTGGTGATCTTCACCTTGTTCCCTTCTTCGTTGAATTTGTACTCGATAACTTTTTTGATCCCGTTCTCATCGGGACCAATCACCTGCTTCGGCGGGAGTAGAAAATCAAGATCCTCGCCGTCGTCTTCTTCGAGCTCCCACCACCGTGGTTTCGTCGACTGTGCCGCCGTTGCCGTATCCGCCGCCATGTTTCGCACTCCTCGCGAACCAGATTGAGATGATAAACGATATTGTAAGGGTTTGTCGATGTCGTTTTTTGTTTTGTTGGATGATCGTATTGGGCTGAAGTCATTGTTTAATCGCATGGGCTTAAGTCGGTCTGATCTGGCCTTTCTTCACTCATAAGTCATATTGATTAGGCTTGTCAATGGGGCGGGAATCCCCGAATTTTAATCCCCGCGAGGCGGGGATGGGGAATTTCTTGTCCCCGTAGGCGGGGGCGGGGCGGGGCGGGGACGGGGATCATAGTCCCCGCCCCGCGGGGATCCCTGCCCCGTCCCCGCCATTAATATTATTTAAATATAATATTTTATAACTTAAACTAATATCTAAATAATATTTTTATACATAGTTTATATAATTATAGTTTAAAATAATTCTTTACTCTTTCTTTCATAATTATAATGTAAATATTATTTAAAATATAGTATAAATAATATTTCCAATTTATATTATAATGAAAATACAATTTTTTTAAGAAAAATCGTGCGGACAGGGAATCCCCGCGGGGGCGGGGACCCGACGGGGATGGGGATGGGGACGAATTTTTCCCCGTTAAGTTCGCGGGGATGGGGATTCCCCGTCAACGCGGGGACGGGGATGGGGACCTAATCCCCGTCCCCGCCCCGCCCCGTTAACATCCCTAATATTGATCATATTTTGTGTTAAATATTTTTAGGGAACGGCATTTTTAGTCCCCGATGTTTGGGGCATGGGCGTTTCGATCCCTTATGTTCCGAGATGCCACTTTTAGTCCTCATTCTTACCATTTCGGGTGGTTTCGATCATCCGTTTAACGTAATCACTAATTTAATGGAATTTAACACATGAGAGCTTATGATCTCCTTTAACTTGACTTAACACCTCATGAATGATCATCTTCTTCAACTAAAATGCATGTGAGAATCAATACGTATCACATTTAGCTCAGTTTCAAGGTTGTCAACCATTTTCTAATGTGATGTATAATGATGTTCACGTGCGTTTAAATCGAAGAAGTTGTGTTATGAGGTTTTACGCCGAGTAAAAGAGATCATGAACTCTCACGTGTTAAATTTCATCTAAATTAGCGATTAAATTAATTAATGGACCAAAACCATTCAAAACCGGTGACATTGGGGACTAAACGTGACACCTAGGAACATGGGGACCAGAGACGCCCATCCCTCAAATATTGGGGACTAAAAATATCGTCCGTTCTTATTTTTACTTACTTAACATTCGATCTATTATGAACTCAATGAATTATAAAGATCTAGGGCCCGTTTAATTTCCTAGGTAACCTCGGGTTCACTTTATCAAAATCATGCTCAGTTCTAAAATATCCAAGTGTGTAAAGCCCGAGATAAACCTAGATTCCCTAGTATAAACCATCAAACTTACGATATTATTCGAGAACTTTAGGCATGATATTTATCTAGCCTATGCTATTAATTGTGAAAAGATAAAACATTAAAACCCTCGTTTGAGCATAGTACCGACTATCCTTGTGTCATCGTTCCACAAAGTCCTCTCCGATCTCTGAAAAAGTCAGCGATCTGCATCTCTCTTCGTAGTGTGATAAGCCGACCACAACATCGGGTGTGTGTTATAATCATACAACTGCATAATTCTCTCAATCTTGAACTTGAACGGCCCATTGGGCTTGTGCTCCGGGTCGCAGGGGAACTCGATCGACTTGTACCTCTTGTCCACGAGGAACCACACTTCCTCCTTACAACCTTGAACAGATTTTGGCAGTCACAAAGACTTCTAGTGGGTGGTGTTCAAGCCCTAAGAACTTGTCAGAGGTTGAATCGCACATCACGACAGTACAGTTTAGATTGCATACGAGGCAATTAGTTGTGAGGAAGCCATGATCAACTAAAATACATAATTATAAATTAGGGCACCCAATATAACAATTATGAATTAATCTGAGTCTAATTAGGTTGATTGGGGCTTACTTGGTAGTTTTTTTTTATTCGAATATAGTCAGTCACTAAGTGATCTAAGATGACTGCATTGACCGAGTGAAGACAAAAGCTTCCAACGGCTCTTTTAATGTGCCAAACGGCTATATCAAGATTGGAAGAATATAAGAACACAAGAGAAGAGCGGGGACACATCAAGGACGAAGAGCAAACATAGACATACAAAGAGAGAAGAACAAGAGCAAAGAACACAAAATCAAGAGCGTTATCCCCAAGTGTGTAGGTTACAAGAGAGAGAGAGGGAGAGAGAGAGAGCTACAATGTTCAAACCCACACACTTCACTCACTTAAAACCATGCGTTTGTAGTAGGGGTGAGCAAAACCGGATATCCGGATTTTGGGATATCCGTAATTCGGATATCCGTATCCGTTTCAGTTTTAAATGGATATTCGAAAATCGGATATTCCGCTTTATTCAGATATTTTAACCGGATATCCGCATCCGTTTTTAATTTTTTTATATATTTTTTTATTATTTTCTTTGAAAATATATTTTAATAATTTCATATCAACATGAAAAGATATATTTTTCATATAAGAATTTCTACACATATTAAGTCACACAATATGTGAATTTATGATTCCAAAGTACATAATAAATAATGAACACAGTACCATAAATTCACATTAATTTTTAACTTGCATCTCGATGTATTTAAATCTCTAACAAAGTTTTTTGCAATCTCTAACAAAGTTTTTTGCAATAATAAAAATAATATAAAATAATAAAATAATATAATTTAAATATTCTACTTTGAGGATTTCTTTTTTTGGACCTTTATTTCTCTTTTTGGGCTATTTTTTTTTATTTTTTAAATACAAAGTGAATATCGAACATCCGAATTTTAGACACATCACTATCCGTATCCGATCTGATTTATTTAAAATAAATCGAATCGGATATCCGATCCGGTTTTTTAAACTGGATATTCGTTTTTTCAGGTTTTCGAAATCGGATACCGGATCGGAATATGATTTTCGAATATTTTTGCTCAGCCCTAGTTTGTAGTCTTCGCACAAAGACGTAAAACTATGTGTTTGTAGTCTCGCACTAAGACATAAAACAAGTGCGTGTAGTCTATCGTTGGACTTTAACAAAGCTATTGGTAGATCCGACGAACTTTAAAAAGCTATAGAAGTGGATGACCTTATGGGGCAATCGAAGTGAGTTAACTATGATAGATAAGTAGGTTAAGTGAGAGTAATGATGGAAGTCCTAGTGAATCCTTCATTGCGGAGAAGAAGGGGTGACGTAGGAGTATTGAGACTCCGAACTTCCATAACACTACAAAAAAAAAGCTTTCTACAGACTACACATTGTAATCGGTAGGTACGATATTATAGTCGGTAGGTGCTCTACCGACTAATTTGCCGACTACAAATTGCAGTTGAAAGGAGCCTTGTCGGTGGAATTTCGTAGTCGGGAATTAGTGGCACTGCCGACTGCTGATGACTAACAGTTTTAGTGCGGGGCGGGAGCCGCAGGGCGGCGGAGCGGAGCAGTGCAGGAGTTTGACTCGGCAGTCGGTGGCCGCGGGCGGAAGGCGACGATGGAACCTCGACTGACCACGGGACCCCTCGGTCGGCGGAGACGCTCGTGCAGGCGAGATGTGGAGGCAGGTTGGCGGCACCGGTGGCGGCAGGCAGTGGTGGGGGCCGATTTTTTTTTTTCATAGTACGAACTGAACAAAAAAACTAACAAAGTAAAAGCTAACAAAAGCTCCCCCTACCTCCATTAATGGAGGAGGGGGAGGAGGGAAAGAGTGGCTGTTGGTTTTTTTGGTTGGAGGAATTAGGGTTTTAGAGAGAGGTCTTTGTTGGGAGAGAGAGAACGTTTTATGTTTTTTTTGTTTTTTTTAAAAGAAAACATCTAGCAAATGTAACCACACCTCACCTTTAATATAATAGAAAATACATTTGATTTTATTGCTGATTTAAGATTCTCTTTAACTTAGGTCATGACCTTTCTAATTTCTTTTGATGTGATTAAATCCTAGTTCATACAATAATAATACCAATAATCTTTCTATCAAATCTATCAACAGCAGCTTATACATTTCAAAGATACTAAAATATATTCACAGCTGCGATATTCGATCGATCAAGTACATATAGAGCCAACAACTTGAACAGACAACATAAAACTATCTTGAGTAATCAAACCTAAACAACAGACAAGACAGCACATGTTAATCTACTATCTGCATCACAAACAGATATCCAACACTAATCAACGTAAATGTTTAATAATAATAAGTTCCTTTCCTACTAGCCTTCTTCTTCTTCATCATAATCTTCCTCTTCATCGTCCAATCTTGAACTCATTTGTGCAACAAGATTAACAGGGTCAACAACCATTCTATTTATCTCACCAAGATCAACATTCTCATCATCATTAACATCACTTGGCAAACTCGGAGGAACTGATACAGCAGCTTCGACAGCAATAGAAGCTGGTTTTTCTGAATTTTCTTCAGCCCCAGCGTTCAAATCGATATTTTTGGTCATTATTTCGTTGATATTGTTTCCTTTCGGTGATTCATTGTCATCATCTATAGGCCTCCCCTCGGGGCTATGGGTCTGTTTGAAGCTTATCTGAACGTTGGATAGAGAATTGGAATCGATATCGTGTCTCAAAAGCTCTCTCTCAGCTGCTTTGCTGGGTCGGCCCCGCCCACGCCCTCTGCCCCGACCTCTTCCCCGAGCAGAGCTGCTTGCATTTGTTGTTTCGTGCTGCCATTAAAATCAAGTTAAAATGGAGTGGACAATTGTCTGTACATTACACTTGCTCATGAAACACAATCGTAATTCTTACAGTATTGTTCCTTTTGGGCTCTTCATCACTGTCATTAGACTCGTTTGCCAGAATCTTTCTGCAATAGTATAAAGCAAAAATTACTAAAAGTGTAATAGCATTTATAGTAGGCGATATATGGAGCAGACGAAGTTAAGGAACACAGACATATCGTAACACGGAGGTCAAATAAAAAATAAACAGCGGATATTTTCATACCTTCTTTTAGAGGCGTCAGCTGCAGAATCAGACTGACCATAATCGGGAACTTTGCTGACAACTTCCTTAAGGAAGTCAAATACGTTATAACTGTGCACGCAATGTTTTCTGCAAACCAAAATTTGCAAAGTAAATAGAGGTTTTTGATATTTAATCTAAGTGTTTGCAACGCATAGGCATATCAACTGACGTATACATCTGATCTCATGAGAAACATAAATTCCAACCAGGATACAAATTAAACGCCCATGATCGAAATTTGGAGGAACAAATGTATTTTCACTCACAAGTGCAATGAACTAACAGTCTTTGCCCCTCTCCGCACAGTAATATCATACGTCCGATCACAGAGATCTTGCAGGAATAATTCCAAGGCTTTAGCTGCAGAAAAATCGAAAGAGCATATGTTAGTCACATGTTGCACAAAAAATAAACATATTCCCAAAGAATTTATGCATACAAACTAAGACAGGCACTGCCATTGCAATCTTGCCAACATCCTCATCAGTCTGCATGATCTTTTTAATTCGGGCCTGAGGGAGGAACAATAGCATACCATATGAATTACGATGAAAATCATTGAACTAAATTTTATCTCGCGAGAAGCAATAACTTAAGTCACCACATACATCATGTTTCTTTCCCTTTAAAAGGATAAATGTGTCTAGAATAAATAAAAGGTCATTCTTGAGATAGGATACATCATCAAACGTAAGATACAAAATCAAGCAGAGAAACAGAGGAAAACCCTAGTTCTATGATTAAAGTATGCAATTTCGGGAAAACCCACACATGCACGCGCACAGAAACCCTATGAATCTTGGGCACCAAGGAACAAGTGAATTAAAAAAATTAAAAAGTAGAAATTAAAAAAAAAAAAAAAAACTCACAGCGGGGAAACGAGTGTCGAGCTTCTTCCTCATCGTCTAAACGAAAATCCTCGTCCTTTCTGTCGTTCTTTCTACTGAAAAGACGACACCAAAACCGAAATCCCAAGAAAAACAAACAAAATCAACGGTATACTTACGCTTCGTGAGACATCTAAAGTAGGGATACACGACCTTTGAAGAGGAAAAATAAAGAAAAAAAAAACTAGGTAGGAGAAGATTCGAAAGATTGGGAAAACGATTGATCTGGTGACTGAGAGGAGCGCAACAAACGATTGGACTTAAGATCCGAAACTCAGAATAAGACTCAGGAAATTTTTCTCTCGACGAGTTCGCCCTTTCTACGACGAGTTTGACATAAGGGAAATAAAAGAGAAAATATATATATTTTTTTTATCTTTTTTGTTTTTTTTTTTTGTTTTTTTTTTTTTTTTAGCTAAGGCCTAAGGGGGAGTTTGAGCTATAAAAATCACATTAGGCTTGTTTGTTTGAGGTAATTAATCCGTAAGGTGATAATCACACCCTTATATAAATATATCATAGAAATGTGAAAACTAAGGTAAAATGAAACACCATATTTATTTCGAAATGGTATTTCATTTTTCATATCAATCATATTGTAGATTTTGTTTGATTTATAATGGTGATTGAGTAAATGCTATATTTAATCTTATTCCTATTAGTTAGTTAGGCCATCTCAATAATTTCCTCTTATAGACGCTGTGAAAATCATCTATATATCAGTGTTCTAAAAAGCGAAGAACAACGTTTTAGGTAGCATAAAATAGCCTAATTTAAAACGAGTTACATGCTTATAGCGCAACGAAACCGTGTTTGCCTTCAAAGCGCACACTATATAAGACGTGGCACGCAATATGCGCAAGTTTGTGCGCATTTTATGCTAATATTGTGAAATACCTACACTATTTTGACAAGAGAGGATAATTTAAGGAATAATTGCATGTCAGGCCCTAAAATATGTTTTAAAATAGGTTTCAGATCCTGCCAGAAAATTCATAGTTTTACGTACCAAATTTTTATAAAATTTAGAGATAAGGACCTAGATTTACACAGGTGTTATCATAGTTATTAAAGGCGAGAGGCGCAAAAAGGCGAAAGGGCACTGCCTTGCCTCAGAGGCGAGGCGTAAATAAGGCGGTCGCCTTATGAACTTGAGGCGATTTGCATCACATAAAATATTATATATGCTTTTATTGAATACATGAATAGAACTTATACATAGTATATGAAATAATAGTTGATGCTTTCATATGAAATTTTTTTAATGTTGGTGATTTCATTTAATAAATTAATAATAATTAATCTATTATATACTAAAAAATCAATTATTTGAGTGTTAAGTTGCATAGTTAGAAATTAAAAAATTAAAATATAATAAAGTAAACTCATTTGGGCTTTTTCAAGATTTTAATATCTTAAAGTTTCTTTTCAAATTAATTAGACAGGCCCAAATCAAAGCCCGTTTGAGCAAATTTAGGGTTTTTCATCATCTTCATCGCAGCTACAGTGAACTTAGACGCAGCTACAGTGAACTTGGACCTGCAACTATTTTTCATCTTTCTCGGCCCTCAAATCGACCAATCTTCACCAAGGCGGCCGCCCCATCGCCTAGGCACCTAAAAAACTTACGCTGAGGCGCCGCCTCAGATGCGCCTCCTCAAAGGACGACGCCTCTGAGCACGTAGAGGCGATGGGCGGCCGCCTCACCTCATTCACCGCCTAGGCGCGCCTCAGACGCACCCCAAATTACTATGGGTGTTATAAAGTGTATATGAACTGAATCAGATGATCCATTATTTCAGAACAATGAAGTGGTATTGTATAACAATCAAGTGGTACTGGAAAAACAATGAAGTGGTATTGCTGAACAATGAAGTGGTACTGCAGAACAATGAAGTGGTGCCGCAGAAATCAGGTCCTTAAACTATGAATTTTCTGACAGTGGCATGAAACCTAAATGAAACTTATGGGGGCCTGAATTCTTAAAGCCCCTAATTTAAATAAAATTCAGGAGTTTAAAATAAATTAACTAAAGTCAAGATTCAAGCGGTAAATAACTCACCTAATATTCAATATCTACGGTTTGATTCATCTTATTGAACGCGAGCTCAGATATATTTTTCTTGAGTTGGAACTTGGAAACGAAAATAACAAGGGAAAAAAGAACCCATTTTTTATTTGAATATTCTTGTGAATTAAGCGAATTCCACCTAGATGAAACAATTGGTCCTACCCAACCAAGTAGTGGCCGTTTAATGTTATCGATTAACAAATCAAACTCCATTGTTATAATTTTCTATTATTAGATAAGCATCTTGAATAATTTTCTATCATTATCTAAAGCCCCTGATTATGACCAGGCCGTTTTAACAATCCGGGCTATGGAGGATAATTTATCTGAGGTATGTAGGATTGATTATTAATCCAGGGAATAATGTTGGCAAATAAACAAACACGTGGTTTGTTTGAATGGTCAAAGAACAAAAAGGAAGTTGGGCGCCGATATCGTTTGGTTAGCCGAAGACTTTATATGATTGTTCACATTAATAAATATTAGTTCAAGATCAAATGCCTATAAATAGGCCTTGTGTGGCTCAAACGATGGAAGCATCTCACGGAAGAAATCCAAAGGGATCAGTGAAGAGAGAAAAAATAGAGGGAAAATAATAGAGAGTTTGTCGGGTATTTTCTCTTCTCCGACTATAAAGAGATATTGAGAGTTTTCTCCTTTGCAGTACGAGCGGTTATAACTCCTATATTTCTCCTATAGTGAATTCTTCTTCCTTGCCCGTGGTTTTTACCCCGATTTGTTTGGGAGTTTTCCACGTTAAATCTCGATGTCCACTTTTATCTTTAATTATTCAAATATTAGCCGCGGTATTACTCGACCGGGTCCGCTGCCACGCCAACAATTGGTATCAGAGCCTAACTTGGGTTTTATATATCTATTTATCGTATGCTCTGTGGTTGCCTCTAATGTGGACCCTCCACATCAGAAAATAATAGATATTATACTGCCCTTGTTACGGTGACGAAAAAGCCGGTACGAGTTCAATAATTATCGGCTGCAACCCCGTCGGAGGTACCGCTCACGACTGAGCAGAAATTATGGCGGCTAAGTTTGATATCGAAAAAATTCAACGGGAGAAACTTCTCACTGTGGAAATTAAAGATAAAGGCGATCTTGAGGAAGGACGGCTGTCTGGAGGCTATCGATGGAAAACCAGCCATGCTGACAGACGAGATAAAAAAATTGAGGACGGATAATGGAGGAGAATATACTGGCAATAAATTTGATAGCTTTTGCAAAAGGAAAGGCATCAAAAGGCACTTCACTAGGGCGTATACTCCACAACAAAATGGAGTGGTGGGGTGGATGAACAAGACTCTATTGGAAAGAACAAGAGCCATGTTGGGAGCTGCGGGTCTGGATAAATCATACTGGACAGAAGCAGTCAACACCGCCTACTACATGATCAATCGGTCGCCTTCAACGACAATTGATCAGAAGACGCCGATGGAGATGTGAACCAAAAAGCTAGCGGATTATTCCAAACTCCATGTTAGGAATATTTTATTGTGTTCAATTAAAAGTAGGTTATCTTAATCTTGTAGTTTATTCTAAGCTAGGACCCAATTGTAAATATACCCGACTTGTGGGTATATTAGTTATATTGGGCCCAGTAAGCCCATTAGGGCATCTGTATAAATACCCTAAACACATTAGTGTTTAGGGTTGCTGAATCATATTTGAGTTGACGACTTTTCTGAAGAACTCGCGCGCTCTCTCGTTCCAACTCTACAATCCGTCTACGGTATTACTTCGTTTATTGCTTCCGTAATTCATCGTACAGGTAATACTAATCCGTTGATTCAGTACAAGGTTGGATAAAATCGGCCTAACAAGTGGTATCAGAGCCGAATTCGTGGATCAAAACTCATTGAAGCTTCGTTGAAATCGCTCACTCGTTCTACTTTTTCTTCGTCGGAGTTCATCGAGATTTTCCCTATTATTCGTTTGTTTCTGTCCGATTCTCTAAAGTCTTAACAATCGCTTTTCATCCAATTTCTCAGATTCCTCTCGGCTGATGAAGATTGCATAGACGTTCTTTTGCTTTCCCGTAATTCTTGATCGAAATTATCAGTTTTATTTTTTCAGCCAAAGAACAGATTTTGACGACGAATAGGATTTTTTTTTGCGAAGAAGAGATAATTCTCGAGATCTTTATCGAAATCTGCGGCCAATTTTAAGGTTCTCGAAATATTGCTCGAAATCTTGTTCGACATTATTCTCGACATTTTAAGTTCCTCGACATTATTTGAAGCCTCGTCATTTAAAAGTCTCGACATTTTATTCCTGTGACCTTCTCGACATTTGCAAAAATCCACATTCTAAACTCTCGACATTTTAATCACCTCGATTTTTTTTATCTCGACATTTTAATCACCTCGATTTTTTTCTTCTCGACATTTTTGTGCTTCTCGACATCCTTCAATTATAAAATGTCGAGTCATATATCGACAAGCCATTTTTTAAATTTTTAATCTCATCTCGAAATTCAAAAACCTTTGTTTTCCAATTAGAACCCACGTGACTCGTCTACTTCACGAAACACCATCATCATAAAATAATAAAAGACAATTTCCTTTCCCTCCCACTTGCGAAACAACCAATCATCAGTCATCACACATCATCACTCACATAATTGTTCTTTCCTTTATACACGTAACCCTTTGCAAACTTTAAAGTCATCATCCACGTGGCCTTTTCATAATCACTTCGAAATTCATTCTACAACTTAAAGGTCTCGATATCCTATTCATTCGACATCTTCTCATTCGACATCTTCTCAGTCAAAGCATTAATAATATCTCGACATTCCTATCTAAATTCCGCCTCTCGACATCTTAGGGCCACTCGACATTTTAGTTGGCCTCTCGACATTTTCTTTTAGGGCCTCTCGATATTACACGAGTCTGCGTAGGTTTTAGGAGTAACATTGATCATTATACTATCATTACCTAATCATTGTTTCTCTACATCTTTTATTATTATTATTATTATTATTATTATTATTATTTCTCTACATATTAAAATAAATCTTAAACAAATAATCATTCGTCGAAAGTTGCACCTCCCTGAGTTTTATTATTTTGTGATTATCTTATTTCCTATATATATCCTCTAACATTATTTAATTTTTTAGTAAGAGATCTAAGATTTAGCTGATCAACACGATTAAGATCCATATCCAACCAAAATAATTCTAGAACTGAACTTTCAATATCCATTTTCAATATGTCATATATGCCGTATCAGTGGGAACAGAAAGTGAACAAACAAGCTAAAGAAATTGAGGAATTAAAAGCTCGCTTAGAGAATAATCATAAATGCCTCCTTGCCAGCTTAAGTGAAAAAGCGCATCTCAATTGCAAGCTTGAAGCAATGCAAATGAGAGTCGATGATCGTGACAAAGAAATAAAAAGACTGAAAGTGAAAATTAGTGAGTCAACTACTAGTTTGAAAAAGAGCGAAGACGAGATACTCACTAAGACTTGTCAATATAACTTCATATATAGCGAGCGTAACGAGTTATACTCTAAAATTAGGAGTTTAGAGGACATTCTAACAAAAAGAGGGCAAGCGGATCAAAATTCCTCTAAGAACCTAGCGTCAAACGGGGAAAATATTTCACCTTCTAACAAATCTACTTCTTGTTGGAACGCAACTTTGGCAGTATTCATGGCAGAACAGGAATCATGGCTCAAGGATACCTCTGAAAGTGAAGACGAAAACCTGGCTCTCATGGCAAACGTCGAAGCTGACTCTGAAGATCAAGCACATACCACTGCAGCTACACTTCCAACTGACTCATCTTCTGAGACTGAGATTGCCGCTCAAATGGAAAAAGACGTACTTCTGACAATTATATCTTCACTAGGAAAACAAGTCAATAATTCCATAGATCTCTCTCCACAACTGCATCTAGCTAACGCTAAGATAGAAGCATCACTCCACAAGAAAATAAAAGGGAAGGAGATAGCCAAAAGAGAAGATTTGCTATTTGAAAAATTTGCTTCTTCTTCAAATCATTACTATTCCTACGATGATGCACTTGCCCTAAATTCTCGTTTTAGATTAGCAAATGCTAGCACAATCAAGAATGATGCACGCTTCTTTGCTAAGCCAGGGTCGCAAACTCAACTAGACAAGATACAAACAAAAGGAACGACTGACTCTCTCGCTGAAATCTCGCGTCTCCAGAACACCATTAAACTACAAGCAAAGGAACACCAAAATCAAATTGAAATCTTCAAGTTCGAAAAAGAGAAACTACTAAATGAAATTTTCCTCCTAAGAAATCTCAACGATCATTCATCTGAAGTTGGTTCCTCTTCGACTTATGATTTAACTCCTAACAAAGTGTCAAATTCAGCTACAGGCAAGAAACTAACCAAGAAGACGAAGACGATGGACTGGGTCAGGAAATCTAAATCTAAACCCTCTCGTACCAAGGCTTTCTACTCTACAAACTATGCTTCTGATGAACATAACTTCATTTCATCGAAGACTATTAAGTATTGTGATGTTTCCCGTTTTAATAAATCTAATATTTGTAAAATGCATCATTCTTCTACTCGACAGCCATCATCTCATGCAAGCCACGTCTCGAACACTCCCGTATTCAATCGATTGATGCATAAGAACTCCACAGGGCATAATCCTAATGTTAAACAAATTTGGGTGCGCAAGCAAAAACATCACTCCACATCCCCTCAACACTCAAAACAAGGATTGAAGCTATGGATTCCTAAATCACAAATCAAATTGAACACGACTTCAAATGATGACTTAGGATCAATATATGAACCATATGTGCTTAACTCGTTTTCTGCTAATAAGGGAGGACCCATCCAAAAATGGGTACCAAAGTCCCGATAATGCTTTGCAGATATCCCAGCATGAGTAGGTACTAAGAGAGCTGCTCCACACTCATGACTGGTATGCGACGAGAGCAGCTAAACATCCCAGCGTGTATGGCATCTCGGGTTGCTCCACAGACACGACTGGTTAGCGATGCGAGCAACTAAACGTAGGTAAATTCTATATATGCATTCCATAGTTAAACTTTTGGCATGCGTATCGAACTGAAAAGACTATATACCTATTTTGAAACTAAAGGGTACATTATAGTTATGCATGCTTCAAAAAGACTTTAAATTCTAAATTTTTGCATGCATACATGAGCTGAAATGCATTAAATACCATGTTATAGGTACATTTTCATTATGCATGCATCTTAAAAATTTCGAGCTTAAATTTTCTGTATGCATATGAGCTGAAGTGCAAAATACCTATTCTAACTTAGAGCGATAAAAACGTACATTCTAATGCAATTTTAAAGAATAATAATTCTTAGTTTGCATCTGCTTTGAAAATAAATAAATACGTTCACGCTTAATTAATTGGGAGAGAACTTATAATTTTAAACGTGCATGCATTGAGGGGGAGTATCACTTCATATTTACGAGGAAGAGTAAAATTTTAGGGGGAGTACATCTTAGGTGCATCATTTGAGGGGGAGGAATAAAAAAAAAAAAAAAAAATATATATATATATATATATATATTTATATATCTATATTATATACATATATAAATAATATAATATATAGTTACTATTACATTACTAATAAGATAATACATATATATATATAAAAAGTTATTATATATCTATTTATATATATAATAAAAAAAAAATAAAAAAAAATAAAATAATAAAAAAAAAAAAAGAAAAAGAAAATCCTATCAGGCGTTTCCACCTAGAAAATCCTCTCAGGCGTTTCCACCTCCCAAGACGCACTTCAACTGAAAACTCAACCTTCAAGATTTCAAGAATTCCAAAAGGAGTGACAATCATACACTATCACGAAGATGATATCAACCGACCTGCTCCGACTTGCTGATCAAGTAGCACTCACCAAAGTTGACGGACGCATGGATTCTAAGTTCCCATGGTTCAGTCAGACCAAACTGAACCTAACCCCGGAACGTAGCCGAGTGTTGGTGACGATTTCAAGTTCATAAAAGTCACATTGGCAATTCTTGACAAAACCGAAGAGCGGCAGATAACAAAATCCCTTGCCTCACAAAATATTCGGGCCATCCCATATAGGTGCAGGAGCTGATTTTTATCAGTTCCCGGGTAGAAGACGCCTCATTTGGTCCAACGGCGCATGCACAACCGAGCCTTACCCACTCATCGATCTCCCAACAGACCGATGTTTCATTAAATCACGGGGAGCCACGTAACCTATCACTGCTTCACTTGGAAGCAGGAGATATTGAACTAAGTGGTAGTCAGCCCCACACCACTAAACTTTCTTGAACACATCGAGTCTAGGTGTCCTCACTACCTAAAAGTTTTATATTTTTTTTAGGACACATACACTTTTTCTCATCTGGACTTTGTGACCAGATCAGAACTTTCGTAGACATGTCCTACTACGACATGCTTCGATGATCGAAAGGAAGTCCTGCCGTTGCAACATCAAAGCAACAACGGTGTCAGGCCGTCGCCTATGAGCTACGCTCCTAGATTGATGTTAACGGGACGCCTATGTGGCCCCGGTTTATAAAGCCCTGTCCTCACAGGCCACGTCTCAGTTAACTCTGAGTCGTGTCGACGGACTGCCTTTGTGGCTCCGTCAGGTTATTACCCAACCTGAGCACCCATCATTTCCGTCGCGCGTACCACTGTGAAGATAGGCTCTCATGTAATTGATGGAAAAATCCGAAGGAGCCAAGACACATTTTCGGAAAATACACACTACGTACACCTTCTTCTTGTCCCGACGACGCGATCTTTTTGCCAAAGACGATGCCCCATTTTGACCTATCGCATGGCGATCTCCCTAGCTCGATCTTCATGAGGGGGAGGAGTACTAAAGCAAAATGGGAGCAACACCGCGACGAAAGTGCAATATAGATCAGAAAATGCCAAATCTCAAGCGTCGCCAAGATCAAGCGAAGACCACAGAGTCCAACGATTGAAGTTGTCGCCTCATGTACGACTCTCTAATTTTAAAAGAAACTCCCCAATCACAACACAAGGTTGAACGAACGTAGGGGGAGTTGAGCTACAATCGAACGGAGAGATCGTACTCAAATGACAAGATACGGCCAACAACTTCAGCATGGACTTCAAGATCAAAACTCCCAATCCCAACACAAGGTTGAACAAATGTAGGGGGAGTCGCGATTATCGAAGGGAGAGCTGGAACACAAGAAGAGAAGATCAGAACACGGTGAGCTTGGATCTCCTAAAGAAGAGGTCACAAGACAAGATAAAGGAGGAGGTGAATGAAGAAAAACATGCATGCAAATGCTTTGGTACACAACTCTGATACGTGTTCTTTGAGGACTCAGTACGATCACAAGACGAAGATAACCAGCGCTGAATTGCAAATTGAACACAAAGGGGGAGATTGTTAGGAATATTTTATTGTGTTCAATTAAAAGTAGGTTATCTTAATCTTGTAGTTTATTCTAAGCTAGGACCCAATTGTAAATATACCCGACTTGTGGGTATATTAGTTATATTGGGCCCAGTAAGCCCATTAGGGCATCTGTATAAATACCCTAAACACATTAGTGTTTAGGGTTGCTGAATCATATTTGAGTTGACGACTTTTCTGAAGAACTCGCGCGCTCTCTCGTTCCAACTCTACAATCCGTCTACGGTATTACTTCGTTTATTGCTTCCGTAATTCATCGTACAGGTAATACTAATCCGTTGATTCAGTACAAGGTTGGATAAAATCGGCCTAACACTCCATGTATTTGGAAGTCTTGTGTACGTGATGTACACCGCCCAAGAAACTACGAAGCTGGATTCGAAGTCCAGGAAATGTTTGTTCTTGGGGTATGCTGATGGTGTGAAGGGGTATCGCCTGTGGGATTCCACTGCCCACAATGTTGTCATCAGCAGGGAGGTTATCTTCTTAGAAGATAAACAAATCGGAGGAAATGATAGCACTACAAAGGAAAGCTCAGAGACTACGACGATTCAGGTGAAAGGGAAGTCTGTCGAACAAGATTCTTCATAAGCAGCACTAGAGCGCTTTCGTGCACGACTGGTGGTTAAAGGCTACGCTCAGAAAGAAGGCATCGACTTCAACAAGATATTCTCACTTGTGGTTTGATTGACGACTGTTCAGGTATCCTGGCGATGTGTGCTACATTCGACCTACATCTAGAGCAACTAGATGTGAAGACGACTTTTTTTCATGGAGATGTTGAAGAAGAGATTTATATGCTCCAACCGAAAGGTTTTGAAGACAAAGAAAAATGGAACTTGGTTTGCAGGTTGAACAAATCTCTATACGGTCTCAAACAGGTGCCGAGGTGTTGGTATAAGAGATTTGATTCCTTCATCATGAGCCTTGGATACAACAGATTAAATGCAGACCCTTGTGCATATTTCAAGAGGTTTGGTGAAAATGATTTTATCATATTACTGTTGTATGTTGACGACATGTTGGTAGCAGGCCCCAACAAAGATCGTGTTGAAGAACTCAAGGCAAAGTTGGCTAGGGAATTTGAAATGAAGGACTTGGGACCGGCAAACAAGATTCTAGGGATACAAATTTACCGAGACATAAATAACAGGAAGATTTGGCTTTCACAGAAGAATTATCTGAGGAAGGTCTTGCGACGCTTCAATATGCAAGATTGTAAGCCAATTTCTACCCCACTTCCTGTTAATTTCAGGTTATCCTCTAGTATAAGTCCTAGCAGTGAAGAAGGAAAGATGGAGATTTCTCGAGTACTATATGCATCAGCGGTGGGAAGTCTTATGTTCGCGATGATTTGTACACGGCCAGACATTGCACATGCAGTGGGAGTAGCAAGTCGGTACATGGCGAATCCGGGCAAAGAGCATTGGAGCGCGGTGAAGAGGATCCTACGATATATCAGAAGAACCTCAGATGTTGCATTATGTTACGGGAGAACAGACTTTACTGTCAGAGGGTATGTTGACTTGATCAACACTGACAAGTTCGTTTGGTGTCGTTCCTCAAGTGGCCTAGCGGAGACGTAAGCAACATGAAAGGTAAGGGAGAAAGAATGGTGTGAAGATCTGATTGATACTCAATCAAATCTTCAAGTGGGAGATTGTTGGCAAATAAACAAACACGTGGTTTGTTTGAATGGTCAAAGAACAAAAAGAAAGTTGGGCGTCGATATCGTTTGGTTAGCTGAAGACTTTATATGATTGTTCACATTAATAAATGAGGTAAGCAATTACCTCATTAGATCAAGATCAAATGCCTATAAATAGGCCTTGTGTGGCTCAAACGATGGAAGTCTCACGGAAGAAATCCAAAGGGATCAGTGAAGAGAGAAAAAATAGAGGGAAAATAATAGAGAGTTTGTCGGGTATTTTCTCCGACTATAAAGAGAGATATTGAGGGTTTTCTCCTTTGTAGTACGAGAGGTTGTAACTCCTATATTTCTCCTATAGTGAATTCTTCTTCCTTGCCCGTGGTTTTTACCCCGGTTTGGGGGGTTTTCACGTTAAATCTCGGTGTCCACTTTTATCTTTAATTATTCAAATATCAGCCGCGGTATTACTCGACCGGGTCCGCTGCCACGCAAACATATAATAATAATGAAATTACTTTAATACGCCTTCAATCACTGAAATTAGAATCCTTTTGTCAGCGGACCCATTCATCTCATCTCTGTGAGCTAAAATAGTGTAGGCAACAACCGAATGCAAAATGTAACTCATCTCTTGCTAAATTTGCCGGGTGTTGTGTGTTTGTTTAAACGAGCTCATTCCTCACAGCCAACACAGCTACTCTGCAATCCGCCGTCAGCTAATCGAAAGGGGTTTACTTAAAAAACCTGATAAATCTTCGACTTTGAGTTTTTTGTATATTACTTGACATGAGTTATTATATCTGTGATTATTAGGTTATTAAGTAATTGATTTTTGCTTCTTTTTAAATGATAGTGCAAGATTGGGTCATTTGTGACTGTTATTAAGCAATTGATTTTGCTTCTTTTTTTTTTTTTTTAAATGATAGTGCAAGATTGAGTCATTTGCGACTTTTCCAGGTCGACAAAAGCAGTAATTCTGCTTTTATTATACTACGTGAAGTCTTTCTTGCCCCTTTTTTTATTGTTTGCAAGTTGATTAAATGAGTTTAGTAAGATCACCATAAGGTGATTTTCCCAACATTTTGATAACTTAGTCTAGGAATAAAACAATTCTTTTAAAAGTGACTTCGGCTAACCAAACCACGTATGTTGAGCACAACATTTAAGTTTGTTTTGTGGTGTTAGGTTTAGTTTAATCGTGTTTCAATGAGCCTCATAGATTTATGTGTATGAGATTTAATTCGACCTAAGATTTAATGATTTAGGAACTGCATTTTTCTTTCGACATTGTTATTGGTGAGATTATCGGGTCCAGTTGACGTGTGTCAATAAAGCGTGTAAGTTGCTTGCTAATAAATTGACGCCTTATTTAGCTTCTAAATGCAAAGCTATCTAAGTTAATATTGGAAACATTTATTCAACAGAACATTCTCATATTGCTATTAGTTTCGATCTAATTAAGATGCCTACGGAATAGACATGTTCGGAAGCGGAACAAGAAAGTGCAATTTAATTGAGAAAATACCCAAACAGATGGATATCCTTAATGAATTAGTGTCATTATCTGACATAACATGCCATAACCATTTGCGGATGAATCGAAAGACTTAACGCTCATCTATCTTTTAGAAAATGTTGGTGCTCATAAGGAATCAAAGTTTACATCAGCGATGACAATGTTGTCATATTTCTGATTATTTTAGCTCATAATACCAAAAAAACGGATAATGCAAAAGAATTTCAGAAAATAGGGGCGACTATTTCTAAATATTTTCACGAGGTTCTAAATGCAATTTTGGTATAATCGTCTGCTAATCGTTCCTCCCAAACCAATAAGTGAAGAATATAGATGGAAGCATTTTATGGTAAGTATCCTATTATATATCCAAAAGAGTTATACTGATTGACACACAAGTCCATTACTCATATGAACCCATATAGAGTTGTCTTGGAGCATTAGATGGAACTCATGCAAATTTTATTGTGTCCGAGTATGACAAACCGAGATATCGCAATAGGAAAGCCTATGTGACAATTAACGTACTTGGTGCATGTGATCCAAATATGATGTTTACTTATGTATTATGCAGCAGATGCTCGAGTTCTACGAGATGCCATTTCTACAAGATTGGGCTTAATCCAAAATGTATCATTTCTACTGATGTAATTACACATAGATAAGGTACACCGGTTTTAATAAATTTTGTGTTTATCTCTTTTCAGGCAACTACTTATGTGACAATGGATATATGAATGCCGAAGGTTTTTTAACACTTATAGGGGCGTAAGATATCATATAAGATGATTT
Source organism: Craterostigma plantagineum (assembly GCA_027422505.1). Classification (NCBI taxonomy): domain Eukaryota; kingdom Viridiplantae; phylum Streptophyta; class Magnoliopsida; order Lamiales; family Linderniaceae; genus Craterostigma; species Craterostigma plantagineum. The sequence goes on from JAPQWV010000104.1 coordinate 213,298, forward strand.
TGGGCAAGCTAGACACTCACCACAAAATCCAAAGGAGTACTTCAACCTAATTCATAGCACGGCGAGAAAAGGTGATAGAATGGTGCTTCGGCTTATTGAAAAAGCGTTGGGCGATACTACGCTCACCTTCGTACTTCCAATTTATTACCCAAAATCGAATTGTGATGGTATGCATACTACATAACTTTATTCGTAAAGAGATGTCGGGCGATCCTTTGGATGTTGAAGTTGGAACAATTATGGGAGATAATATAGATATTACAAATGATGGCATAGATGGCGTCGATAACATAAGCAATTCGGATGCTTCTGTCCAATGGGGGTAATTGGAGGGATATGTTAGCGACGAGTGCATTTAATGAGTGGAGAAAATAGGATGCGTTATTGAGCTGATTTTAGTTTGTTAGTTGTTTTATCTTACCTAAATGAAATGTGTATTGTTAAGAACAATATTGGGTGAACTATTTTACGTTGTTCATCTTCTTGATCACATTGTTTTTGCTCTCTCTTTTCCTGAGTGTTTATTTTAATGGTTGCAATGTTTTCTTTTCCTTTAAATATGTACTAATTTTTTTTTTGGTAAGGATAATTTTCATTACCACAGAACCAGTGTCCATACATCACAACTATTCCAAGTTTAACCTAGGACATCAAAAGCCCATGAATATAATCCGCAGCCTTTTGAGATGGTTTCTTGAATTTCATCCCTCGCACCTGCATCTTGAATTCACCCTTGATAGTCTTGACCAAGATCAACGTCTCCCCCGTACCTGCATTGTGTAGTCTCGCATTACGCTCCTTCCATAATCCATAAGCAGTCACAGCCATTCCTGCAACCTGAATCTTCTCTATGGGCCTCTTCAGCTTTCCTAATCGGACTAGTGTGCGCTCCCATCTTCCGTAGCTACCCAGTATACCAATTTGCAACCATCTGCATACCGCTTGAGTCACCTGCGTACTAATGTTTATTTATGAGTCAATCTCAAGATATCACGGAAGGCACAAATGATACGAACTCTAGGGTGCATGCGGTAACCAAGGAGAAAACCACTCGGCATGGGTGGAATCAGCAAGAAGAACCGACACTTATTAATGCGATGAAGGATATAGTTGCTAGTGGATGGAGACAAGAGAATGGATTTAAGGCTAGATATCTAAAGATTCTGAAGCACGTTTTTTCGGAGATCCCCGTAAGGATAGGCCCAGATCGCTTGGTTAAGTACAGAAAATACGCATGACACGTAATAAGGGTTCAAGAACCTTACCATCGTAGCGAAGATCCCGGCTTCGTCGCGCCAACGTCCTAGTTGTCGTAGTCCGCTCCGAGCAACGTCGTGACCTCTCCGATCTCCAATGCCTTGGCAAGATCGTCACGCCGACCTCGAGACGTATCCAAATTCCATCTCCACCCAAGGATGGCTAGAGAGAAGCGGAAGATGTTTTAGAAGAGATGTGTTTGTGTGTATTTGATTTACTAAAATCTCAAAATACTTAGATTTTCTCAAAGAACAAACCCAAAATGCTCTCAACTCTTCCTAAAACTATTTTAGAGTGAGAATGGAGTTGGAATTGAATGATGGACGAAATTACTCCAAGCCAAAACATAAAAATCGATTTTCAACCTCTTAAAATGACTTTGAATTCCTTAGTTTGATTCAAAGTCTAGTCTTGTTGACCATCCGAGCCAAAACATAGCCTAGTCTTGTTTGATTCCTTTGTATTAAGTAATCAAATGACTAGGCTACGTCTCATATGTCTCATATAAGAACAAGGAACTGAATTGGATTTGATTTGGATCAAAATTGACCATAAAAACGACGTTCACGGCCTCGCGCAAAGGGATTCACGATCGTACGGGCCTTGGCCACGCTTTGGCCTGTCGTCACGGCCAGAAACAGGCCGTGAGAAAGCCTTCACGGCCTCGGCCTTGGGATTCAAGGCCCTGACACTATCATCGTAACGGCCACGGCCTCCCCTGTCACGGCCGTGACACCAACGTCAGCTTTGCGGCGTTTACGTAGTTCTCTCAGATCGATGGCTAAACAATGTCCGATGGACGTAAGTTTTAATCACAGAAAGAAGACTCGCAAACCTAATTCTGACCAAAGGGATTCTCAATCCGAGGTCTAGATTGGGAGATATAAATTTTTGAATCTGCTGCTACTTTTCAGGTGGGCTTCACGGTCGTGACGAGCCTTGCTCGTGACTTTGAACCCTATTTTCGGTCCATTCTTCATCGTTTTCTTCCGGGAATCTAAGTCCATGTATATAGTTTCTAAAACCCATATTTAACATTTTGTTAAGAACTCTAAGCCCGTTAAATAAAAATACATCTCTCATATACTGTCTCGGTGATCCTTTTTAAGTCCGACTCTCTTGGTTCGTCTCGACCCGGCAAGAGAGGAATCCAAGAATTCGATAAACACCTAGCCAATCCCGTGGTACCGAATAGATCCGCTGTTGAGTACGATCTTCTATCTACGAACCGACTATAGATTATCGTCGTACGTATAGACCCTTCACAAATGTCCCAGTCGAGTGAGAGTCATGAATACATCAAACTCACTTACGACTCTATGACTTATTTGTGACTGCCAAAATTACTAAACCGCCCTCCACGTCCCACGTGAGTCCATTCATAGCTTTGGGCGAAGGCTTTGTAATTTCTCGTTCCCGAATATGACATATATCTCGGTTACTAACGAGACAGTGAATCCATCACGACTTTCTAAGCCCGAAAACTTCTCTTCATTGTCAAGACTGTATGTCGTCACCGATCCATGTTCGTCCCGAACAAGGCGGGCTAGCAAACTAGTGACAAGTCAAGACCCCGAAGTCAACTCTGTCAAAGACCCTTCTGTCTAAGGTCCACGCAAACTACTATTATCAATCGAGCGATCATTGATGCTACCCAGGGTAACAATAAGGGTCATGTGATCGTCGATTGCGAGTTGTGTCCAAGTACGGGTTAATCCCCTGATTCAACTTATACCAATGTTACGACCTCCCGCTTCCCAAGTGAATGGTTGGCACAACCATATAAGAGTCATCAATAAATAAGTTGTGATCGACACTCAGTCACCCTACTGAGGTATAGGACTTATGGACTAATTTAATATTGGAGTATAAAAGCTCACTGGCGCCCCTTCTCTCATCTCATGAGAATCAGTGACTAAACTCATGATATGGGATTTATTTACCGTCTCATCAGATGCCTAGTAAGACTGGATAGGTGACCATGCTGAGGATATATCATTTATTCCACAAATGAATATTCAAATACAATATTCAAATATTAAAATGTGAACAACACGTTTACGTCTATGCCCTATTCATTATATCCTCGAATAGCATTCGAGGGCATTTCCCCAACACGCGCTATAGGTGACCATGCTGAGGATATTGAGGCTGTGTTAAGGAGTAGCTGCGGTTTAAATGCAGTGGATTTGTCCATGCCGTCTGAGCAAGAAATACTTCTTCGAATAATGATAAGGCATTAAGTGGGTCGGCTGGTGTAGGAAACAACATAGCGCAGCGACGAGATCGGAAAGGAAAAATGAACGAATTAGATAAGGAGTTGACCAATACTATTGGAAATTGTGCAGAAACAAGTGTAGCTCCACAACGGTTTATTTACATGGTAGAGGTTGAAAGTGACATCGTCCCTAACATATCATGTATACCAACAAGTTAATGCGATGGAATGCCTTAGCCCGGACCAATAACATTACTTGTAAGTTCCTCGTCAATCACTCCGACGAACTTAGATTGTTTGACAGTCTGCCTCCAGATATGAAGTATCGGTACGACTCTAGCACATTAGCCGGCGCAATGTGATTGTTATAAGTTGGTTGGTTGTAGTCCGGTGTTGTGATCTGCTGGTCATTTTACTATGGTGTAGCTTAAAATTATTCATTTTGATATCTGTAAACTTTTAAAGAACGCGAGCGATTGATGCAATTTTTTTGTCTGTGATGTAACCCAAAAACAATCCTTGGATATGGATTTGTAGTGGCTGTTAATGGTTAGAATGTTTTGCTGGTTTTAACTTCATGTTGGTGATATGTAATAGCTTAATATGACAATGGAGGTTGTGTTTCGTATGTCATATTTTAAGCACCTGCATTTCATGTCATTGCACAGCCACATGCAAATTTTAATATTTGTGTCATAAGGAGTCGTCAGTCCTCAAATAGTGAAACTACGAAAATGCCTGGATAAAATTTCAGAATTTCACAGACAAAGGCGATACACTTGTTACGTACATAACACGGTGAAATTAACACACCACGTCCTAAGAATTACCCAAATAAGCCGATAAGAAATTGAAAACAAAAAAGCGGCATTACTTTGTCGTCCTAAGGGTTACCCAAATAAGCCGATAAGCAATTGAGAACACAAAAGCCGCAGCAAAGTAACATAGATATTACAGACCATAGCCGAGCTAACTTATACGTTAGTACTCCCTTGATCACCAATCAGGCGATCATCTTCAAACTTCAGCTTTTTGATCGGTGGTTTGGCACTTGCAAACTTCGAAGAATACGGAGATGTAACTTCATCGCTACCATCCTTTTCATAAGGAACATCTTCATCACTACTTATATCGATAACCTTGACAAACTGCCATTTGAAAATGGTGGAGATAAGTTACCAAATTCCCTTTGAACACATGTGCCTGAACCGACGAGTCTTCCTACAACAAACATACGATACGATTAGTACGAAAAACGTATTTTTTTTATAAATTCGTCATCGTTTTTCTAAGGAGACCTTGATCCAGTCATTCCATTGATTTGGTGGTGCGGCAATAGTGTTGGAGCCCTTGTCGTAGGTTGCGGTTGGGTGCTCCAATATTTTCTTGAAGGTCTGATGTCGTCGCATTAAAAAGTCGATATGCTGTGAAATTTTCTCGAGATTGAATGTGAAATCGACCTTCGAAACATTGTGTCCTTCAATTTATCGATGAGCAGGCCATGCAGTTTGCCGACTTTAAAGTAACCAAGTTGGTTTTGTCGAGCCAAATATTTGACGAAGAAATTGTCAACTTCCTCCGTCCAATATTCGTTGAAGAGATAATCTGGTTGCATCCTTGTTTTGCGAGTGTCTAAACCTTCAAAGAAACAGTTATGATCTACCACCTAATCATACAAATACCACGAAACGAACAACTTATGCACACCGTGGAACTATGCATATCGAAAACTATTTAAAGTACCTTTATTTTCTAACTACGAATTCCGCAATATCCTAAAATCATCATTGTTTCATTTATTATATAATCAAATAAACATATTTAATTTATTCTTTTGTTTCGTTACGATCTTATTGATGATATCCATATTTTATATTTATTGATGTCTATATCTTATATTAAAGATGAAAAGAAGAGGTATCAAACTAAACCTCACGCTCTCTCTTCCCGCCTCCCTTCTAAAAACCTAAATCAGAAAACCCTAAATTTCTCCCCCTTCCTCCGTTAATGGAGGTTGGGGGAGGGTTCTTTAACTTTTTTTTCTTCTTGTTGTTCTTTCCTTTTCCTCTTGTGTTTGTGATTTTCGTTTTTTTGTTCCTTTTTGTTGTAATCAGGTTCTTGCCCGCCTTCGGCCGGTGCCCACCACTCAAGGCCGCTCGTCGGGAGCCCGCCGCCACACCCCTTGCCACCGCTCGCTGCCACCCACTTCTTTCACCCCCCTTGTCGACCTGTTTGTTTTAGGGCTTCAGGTAGCTCTGGACTGTGGTACACGCCACGTGTTCGAGAAATTGCCAAGGAGGACTTCAGCTCCTTGTTTGCTTTCGGCTGTGTTCTCCTTCAATCACCCTTTACGACCTCGTCGAAGAGCTCGCCGCTGCCGTCTGTCGCTGCCCCGCCTGCCGTCTCCCCATCCCGCCGCCTGCCGCCTCGCCCCACCCGCTCCCCCCGCCCCGCCCGCCGCCTCCCTCAATTCTCTCGACCCGCGGGTCGGGAGTTTTTTTCTCCCTTGTGGAGCCCTGGTCCGATGAAGATAAAAATCCAGAAGTCGAAGGCGAAAGTGAGGAGTATTATAGATTTAGCTTAATAGTTTTTTCTGTTATAGGTTCTTTAGTTCTTGGTCGTTAGATCATGAGTCTTATTTTCTGTCGGTTTTTTTTGTCCCTTGTGGACCCATTCTCCCCATGTGGGAGTGTTTGTTCCCTTTGTGGGATTGTGTGGTGCTCCTATGTGAGCCTTTGTTCTCCCGGTTGATTATGTACCGGTGAGATCCATTGGGTTATTAATGCAAGCTATCGTTTCGAAAAAAAAATATATTTATCTTATATTTTTCGAGATTCTTAACATATCGAAGAAGTAATGTGGAAAGCCCAAAAGAAAATAGCAAAATCAAATTAAAAAACAAAACAGCTCCACTCAATTTCCAAACCCGGATCCGAGGAAGTTTCCCCTCTTTCTTAGGGTTTCACTTCGCACATTTCGATTCAATATAAGAATTTATAAGGTTACATGTAAATTTGGAACAGAATCGCAATTCGATCTCATAGCTTCTCGAAAATGTCGACATCAACTGTCTCGGCCACGGCCAATCAAGGGCCCGCCACCACACGCCGACGGGCGAATCTCGCCGCTAACCTTGATTCCGATTTGTTGCCGCAAGAGGATAACAACAGAGGGAGTAAACTCACAGCGAGCGATAGGGCTGACGCGATCTTGAAAGAGGCCAGAAAAGCTACCCCTTCACATACGCAGCACAAGAAACCAACTTCATCTTCTCGGAAGTCAACGAGGCCCTTGTGGTTGACTGTTGTTAGCATTCTTGCCAAGAATTTAGCTTTGCTTGTACTGTTGTGGGGTTTTGTCCTAATGATTCGCCCGGTTGTGTTAAACTCGTGGGGTAAGCCTGGGGACTTCGATGTCATTTCTGGTGATTTTGAGGGGAAGGTACATGAGGTTGAGAAGTTCGTTAAGACGACTATCAAGGCGATGCAGGTACAAGTCGATGCTATCGATAAAAAGCTCGACCAAAAGATTATTACAGCAAGGAAGGAGCTTGACGAGAAGATTGGAAAAAAGGGGGAAGAATTGGAGTTAAAGTTGAAGGCTGTTAACGTGAGGAATGATGTTCTTGAGAAGTTTGTAAGCGATTTCAGTCGAAAGAGTGTTCTATCGAAGGAAGATTTTGGCGAGTTCTTCGAGCAGTTTATGAAATCGAAGAAAGATCGAGGCGATGGTGTCGATGTTGAGGTTAATTTAGACGAGATTAAAAATTATGCAAGGGAAATTGTGGAGAGGGAAATTGAGAGGCACGCAGCAGATGGGTTGGGGATGGTAGACTATGCACTCGCATCAGGTGGTGGTAGGGTAGTTTCTCATTCTGAGCCCTTTTGTCGTCGAAGTAATATGAATTGGTTGGGTAGCTTGAAAGGATCCCATAGAGTTATACCTGAGGCGGAGAAGATTATTAGGCCCAGCTTTGGAGAGCCTGGGCAGTGTTTACCTCTTAAAGGAGGGACTGGTTTTGTGATGATCAGGCTTAGGACAGCTATTTTGCCTGAAGCCATAACTCTTGAACATGTTTCGAAGGTAACTTTTTTTTTTTGCTTGGTTACTTATCTTGTTATTCATTGCAATCTGCCGTGTTTGACATCGGTAGTAGTTCTATGTTTCCTTGAATATATATCCGTTTCACTTGGTTGGCAAAGTTAATGTACGTCCTGGTCTTGAAATGCCTGTGTAGCTTCTAAGATTATAATCTGTTTTCTCTCTATATTTTTAGTGCATGGAAAAATCCCTGCCTTAAGTTGTAGTATTGTGGCAAACGATGATCTGGCTAGAAGGGCTAGGTTATGCATAGCTTAGATCTTCTAAGAATGCTAGTCTTTAGTTTTCAATTTTGTTATAGTTGTTTGAGACCTTGTTCTTGACAAGGAAATATGAATTTAACCGGTGTTTCAGATTATATATATGTCAAGATTTAAGAAGTGATCTCCTTGCTTTGATCTTAGCATGTCATACTGATCTTGACTTAAGCTCGTGAATCAAACACACATGTTCATTTCAAAAGTTGATTTTTTATCAGCTTATCAGTTATATGATATCCAATCTTGATACATATGACCTTTTCTCCCACTTTCCTTGAGCTTTGATGACAACACGTGATCTCTTTTTATTAATACTTACCATGTTTGCAGAGCGTCGCTTATGACCGATCAAGCGCTCCAAAGCACTGCATAGTGTCTGGATATTTGCAAGGAAAGGAAGCACTTGAGCAAGACGAGGCAACGCGAAAGATGCATTTGCTGACAGAGTTTACGTATGACCTTGAGAAGAGCAATGTTCAAACTTTTAAGGTGGAGCCGCCATCGAATCTCATTGATACTGTTAGGCTTGATATTGCATCAAACCATGGAAGCAATTCGCACACGTGCATCTATAGACTGAGGGTACATGGTCGTGAACCAAGCGTTGCTGTCCCAATAGAATCTTGATTCTCTCATTTTTCTTGAGTCTCATGTCTTTGTTTCGTGCGTGTGTGTGTGTGTGTGTGTGTGTGTGTGTTTAAACAATACGTTTTTTTTTTTTGTGTGTTTTTCCGGATAGGCTAGGAAGGTTTTTTGTATGTAAGAAAACGCTCGTCGATGTTGTCGTCCCATATGCATGGTCTTTCTCATATGTTGTCACATGTAATCATATGATGGTTTTGCTGAGTAGGTTTATTTACTAGAGTTTTGTTGAACAACGAATTATAAAATCATCGAGCTATAACTTAAGTGATACTTGGAAATTAATCATCTTATTCTAAAACAATTGCCTCCGCTCCCCCTTATATGAAGTGAATGTAACATTTGTAAAACAAACGAAGGAAAAGGTGAAAGTGAAGCAGCCGGGCATCGAAGCAGCAATCCACACGATTCTATGTTTGTCTCATACAACAAATACTGTTGATCAAACACACAGCTCAGCTCTGCTTTTAGTTGTAAATTCTTCGGCATCATAGGAAGGTAAGGCGATCTCTTCCAATCTTTTTCAAAAATCAAAGCACTTTGTTAATGTTGACAGTGTCAACGTTGACAATGTGGAACAGTACTGCAGTCAACATTGTTGACTTAGACTTGGTTCAACCTCCATTTGTGTTTCATACTCAAAGACCGTTTGACCTATTAATGTGACTTTATTTAAGTGTGAGCAAGAGTTATTCACGAGCTTGAATCGTTCAAAGAAGAGTGGAATTAAGTGGAGCTAAAAATAGAATGTGGAATTACTAAAATAGAAAGGACAACAAGGAAGAACAAGTCAAACCACTAGTGATCATAACCAAAGTTCTGAAACCGGGTTTTCGAATCGGAACGAAAATTTTAGTGGTTTAAGGCTTAGTGTTTAACAGCTATAAAACCGGAATCAAACAGGACTAAAACCGGTATCTCTATATATAACAAATATATATTTTATAAATGAATTAATCAAAATATAATAGAAAATATACATGTTTTATGAATTTTTTCCAATTTATAATTTTATAAAATTTTATAAAATTAAGTGGCAATTAAATAAAACTAAATTGTGTAGGGGTTAAAAATTAATTGTAATATGGAATGTCAAGTGTTAAAAATTTATCAATTTGGGGTTAAAAGTAAATAAAAAGAAAATACTGGGCTAGTAGAGTAATTATAAATTAAAAATATTAAATTAAAAAATATATGCGCTGGGTGCTCTTTTTTGCATTACTTATTGCTATTTAAATTTTTATTTTATTTTTATAAATATAGACCGGACCGGAACCGAACCGGATTTTCGGCCGGTTCACGGTATCGGAACCGTTCGGTCCGGTCCGGTCATTAAAACCTTGCTCATAACATAGAACAACCTCCAATATCTTAGCAGATGATTCGTGAACAAGTTATGTGAGCCAGTGGCGGAGCTAGAGAAAATTTGAGTGGGGTCCAGTTTTTAGAATTTCTTCTTCCTTATATTAATAATTGGGGTCCATCTCTTTATATTATAGAGAATATTTAGATATTATCAAATTTTTATGAAAGAAGTTATAAAGAAAAAAAATTTCTGATGGGGTTCATGCACCCCACCGGCTCAAGAGTGGCTCCGCCACTGATGTGAGCAATTATAATAGAAGTCTCCGATTTCAATTGAAAGACACAAAAAGTCGCGAACGAGACGAAAGAGAAGGCGAGTGAGCTATCACCGAAATAATTTGCATCAATATTTCTTACCTAGTGATGTTCTTTACATGGATCATATAATTTCTTTGTGAAGTGAGAATAGCTAGATTCTTTTCTAGGCTAGTTTTACAATCGTTGATCGTTCGTGTTTTTATAATACATTCGAGTAGTGGAATTTTTCCCTGAAGATGCGTAGCAAGTTCTGTAACTTGCTGCAAATTTTTACATCCCAGGTCTGCGTCTTTTTACTGCTAAGTTTAATTTTTCCGCTGTGCTAATACTTTATGATCCCTAATGTTGTTTCCACATTAGGATCAACATTTTTATATTTACTTTTAACTTAGTTTGCGTCCATATTGGGACCACCCCTTCAAAGTGGTATAAGAGCATCCGCTTGATACACTAAGTGTTTTAATCCTTTTGAATATGGATGCTTTATGCTCAAGTTATTTCAGTAAAGTTCCCATTTAGACGGATCGAACTATGCCTACTGGAAAATCCAAATGCGTCAATGCACAAAGTCTAAGACTCTCGTACGTGTGGTTTCCGGATTTAGGCGCTGAAGCGTCTGAACTCGGGGAAATTCATAGACCCAATGCGTGCGGAGTAACTCCAATCATATAGAAATATTGTTGATGATTGTTTCACTTTCATATAGTGTTGCTAGTTACGTGACTAACGGGTAGCACGTATGTTAGGAATTTCTACTTTAACTAGATTCATATTGATTATTTAATATCATTCTCATGAATTCGTAAGATTAATCCGTGCTGAATTAATTGATTAAAAATCGTTATCTTTATTTGTGCTCTTATTAAATCGTCTTAAAACAAATCTTAAAAAAGTAATATATATAAATATCTATAAAAAAAAAAATATCTCATTTGTCTAAATTAAAAAAACTAATATTTTAAAATTAATCGAGCTGTCCTATAGATACTCGGATTATATCCGTTTTACACTACATGTACAACCTAATATACTTGCTAGTATTTGTCAACAAACTCATAACTTTGGTACTCCTTGGCACTAGTGGTTGGATCGGGTCGGGTTTCCGTGTTTCGGGTTTTTCGGGTCGGGTACCCGATAATACCGGGTAGTGAATTTGATACCCGATCCCGGCCCGATCAAATGCAGGTACCCTCGGGTACCCGAAACCCGTCGGGTACCCGCGGGTCGGGTTCGGGTTTTTTATTTTTTATCTTTTTTAAATTAGTTAAAATAAACACAATGTGAGATTCGAACCCACATCACGAAGAGGGCAAGCACTTATGACTTTTGCTTCAACCATTGGGCCAAATGAATTGTTGATTACAAGTCTACGTAAGCTCTACTTGTACTGTAAGCGGGTCAGTTTCTTATGGAAATTCAATCTTTCTACATCGGATGTTCACCCAAACTGTAGGTTGAAAATATTTCTATATAAACGCATACTACTACATGGATACCCATATTGAATTCGACAAGTAGCCATTTAATTTCAGTGGCATCGGCGGGTGCGAGCTGGATGTCTTATAAGTTAAAGTTTTTATATAAATAAATAATTTTAACTAATTGTCCATTTAATTTTATTAAATTACCGATGTCACGCCCCGACCCGCGTCGCAGGCGCGACAGCCGCCACGTTTCTCAATAAATGCTAGGCTCGATATCACCCGTTTGTCGTAGAATGATAAGAAAGTGCGAGCAAGAAGTAAAATAACGTACTTATACATAAGTCAAAGATGTTTCATACAAAACAGCCAACGGTCTCGACATATTAAACTCCTTCTAAAAGTAACATTGCCAATGGATCTAAGGAGAAGGAATACTGTACCCAATAGGATGAAAAGGCAGCAGAAGCAACAGTCGTAAAATGGCAACCTCCCCGTCAAAAGGTATCTACAACCTAGAAGACGGATTTAAAGAATGGGGTGAGCAAAGCTCAGTGAGGAGATAATACGAACACACCTTCCCTCACAGAAGGTGGGTCCTCCACGATGGCACCGAGTCAAACAAAGTATACCCTCGCTCTTACGTGATAATATTTCTAACACTCGTATGACAAATACAATACCTAACCACAACAAGACATGACATATAGACCAACACAATCCATAAAAATCATATCAATGACGCGTGGGTGGCCAATTCCTCTCTCGAACTGAACTCCCCGTTGAGAGTCAGACGAGTCCGTCGCCGTACTCTAGACCATGAATCTAAACTGACGCATCGACTGCTATAACACGCATGTCCCACACACGGCGACGTTGGCCCATTTAATCTCCCCAACGACCACCCTTCATCAATAATCAATAGCATCACATGGCAATGGAAGTATGCACTCGTTGGGCCTCACTCACCCGGGTGTGCCAAACCACGGGCTACTACTCGATTTGCCACTCTCCACTCACCCGAACGTGGCCATTCGGGCTACTACACTTGGTACCAAGTTTATGCAACACAAAGACTGACCAATACGAGTCCATATAAGCAATCAAGTCATAGAACGATATAGTATCACATTACCATATCAACAATAGCTCGTATAACTGTCAATCCAAATCATAAAGACTCATACGATAAATACCAACCAATATCAGCATCCTAGGGCCGGCAAGAGGCTCACTAGGTCCAAACAATAACCATGACGTTACCGCATGAAAAAAAGACGACCTATCATGATGACAAAGAAAATCGCAATAAAAACGAGACGACGGGGTCCACACGTCCCGTGAAGGGAAGGCGTCCCCGTGTTACCCACTCACAGTGTCAAATCCTAGCGTTCCCCAAGACCCGAAGCTGCCCTCGAGCCCTCGACTGATGTTCCTTCGCCTAATAAGATGACAACGACCAACTTTACCGTTAGAAATACCTTCAAGTTGCTGTAATTTTTTTTTTCAGATTCGTATCAGTTACTTCAAAAAATCATAGAAAATTGTAGGATTGTCCGATTGAGATGGTTCGGTGGCTATGAGCAGTTGGGAAGTTAGCTTTCGACAGAAACAAGTCTCAACGGAATCGGATAAATATAAGTGGCTCAAAATCCAGAAACACTACCACTGCGACAGCAGAAGTTTTTTTCAAAAACAGCAGTTTTTTTCAGATTTTCGCTGTTAGCTTCAAAAATTCACAAAAAATCGAGGCATGATCGGATTGAACCGATTCAAGCGGCTATGAACACCTAAGAGAGTTAGCTTTCCAGAGAAACAAGTTTCGTAAGAATCCGATAACTGTAGCTAGGTCAAAAACGTGAAATACCTGAACTGCGAAAACCAGAAAATTTACAGCCAAAATTTTGGCTTCGAAACTGATTTTACTTGAAAGAAGAACGCTTCTTACCTCTATGTAGCTCGATTTCAGCAAGCTCTAAACTAGATGATCAGGTTTCTTCAGTTTTCCCTTTCTCTTTGCTTGTTCGGTGGCTTCCTCACGGAGAATGGCTAAGATAGAGATAGTGATGAATAAAGTAGGTTATGTTCCATCTATATGGGTTGGGCTTTTGCTATAGTTTGGAGTGGGCTGAATATTTTTTTAAAAAAAATGGGCCACAATTTAGATGTTATAAGATATCTCCTCCTTAAAAAAGGTTTCGTCCTTGAAACAAAAGCTTACCTAACGAGTCAAGGAGGTGTGGATATTGGCGACGCATAAGTGTTTCCGGTTCCCACGTTTCCTCTTGGACTTTTTCGCTTCGCCAAAGAACTTTCACCATCGGAATGGACTTGCTACATAACTTCTTTTCTTGTCGATCCAAAATTTGAACCGGTTGTACTTCGTAGGTAAGGTTGTCCTTGAGTTCAAGTGAGGAGACTCGAGTATATGCGAAGGATCGGGTTCGTATCTTCGAAGCATAGACACATGAAAGACATCATGGATTTGGGATAATTCAGATGGTAGCTCCAGCCTATACGCGACACGGTCAATCCTCTCTGTGATGGTAAACGGACCTATGTATCTTGGGCTTAACTTCCCTCGATGCCGAAATCGTAATACGCCCTTCCACGGAGAAATTTTTAGGAACACTCTTTCACCTTCTTTGAACTCCAGTTCACGTCTTCGGTTATCAGCATAGCTTTTCTGTCGATCTTGAGCCGCTTTGAGCCTTTCGCGAATGAGTTTCACTTTTTCAGTTGCATCTTCAATAAGCTCCACGTGTTCAGTTTTTCTATCGCCAACTTCATCCCAGAAGAGTGGTGTTCGACACTTCCGGCCATAAAGCGCTTCCTATGGCGTTATACATATGCTAGAATGACACGTAACATGTCTTCTAATGTTTGAATCGTCCTCTCTGATTGCCCGTCGGTCTGGGGATGATAAGCTGTGCTAAATAACAATTTCGTACCTAATGCCTTTTGAAGACTAGGCCAAAAACCTGAAGTAAACCGCGGGCCTCGATCAGATACAATAGACACCGGTACGCCATGCAGCCTCACGACTTCATCCACATACAAATTGGCTAATTTTTCCAAGCTATCTTTATTACGCACGGGGAGAAAATGGGCTGACTTGGTTAAACGGTCGACGATAACCCATATGGAATCATGACCTCTTTGAGTTCGAGGCAATCCGGATACGAAATCCATGGTAATATTATCCATTTCCACTCGGGAATAGGGAGAGGTTGGAGAGTGCCCGCTGACTTCTGATGCTCCACTTTAATTTGTTGGCAGGACAAGCATTTTGATACGAATTCCGCAATGTTTCGCTTCCTGCCGGGCCACCAATAATGCTCTCGAAGAGTTCGGTACATTTTTGTACTACCAGGGTGCATAGCGTAGGCGGAGGAATGAGCTTCCTCAAGGATGGCCTTACGAAGATCCTCGTCTGATGGTACACAAACCCGATTTTGAAAAGTTAGGATTCCGTCGTCTCGAATTCTAAAGTCGCTCGCCTCTCCTTGTTTTTGCTTCGCAATAAGTTGCAAATGATTGTCTTGCAATTGCTTTTCTCGAATCTGCTCGAAATAAGTGGGTCTAACCTCGAATTTTGCAAGAAATGAAGCTTCGCTTGTCTCCTCAGGATGAAGCGATATACGGAGACCTTTCATTTGTTCCAAGAGAGGAAGATAATCCGTTTGGATTGAAGCAAGTGATGTAGAAGCTTTTCTACTAAGTACATCGGCTACGACGTTGGCCTTACCTGGATGGTAATCAATAATTAGATCGTAGTCGCTAATTAATTCCATCCATCGTCGTTGTCGAAGGTTCAACTCCTTTTGAGTAGTGATGTACTTCAGGCTTTTGTGTAAAGATTCGGCAGGTCGCACCATAAAGATAATGCCTCCAGATTTTTAATGCAAAAACAATGGAAGCCAACTCCAAATCATGCGTCGGATAGTTTTCTTCATTCTTCTTTAATTGTCTCGAGGGGTAGGCAATCACTTCTCCCTCTTGCATGAGCACGCATCCTAGGCCTCGTCTCGACGCATCACTATAGATAGTGAATTCCTTAATCTCCGGATTCGGCAGGGTAAGAATAGGGGCCAACGTAAGTCGCCTTTTCAACTCTTGGAATGCCTTCTCGATCATCATTCCATTCGAATTTCGTCCCCTTTCGAGTCAGCTTAGTCAAAGACGAAGCTATCAAGGAAAAATCTTTGACAAATCTTCGATAATAACCGGCTAATCCCAAAAAAATCCGTATTTCCGTCACATTCTTTGGACGATCCCAATCTAGTATGGCCTGAATTTTTCCTGGATCTACGAGCATTCCTTCCTTGGATATGCGATGCCCCGAAAAGCTAATCTCACGAAGCCAAAATTCACATTTCGAAAGCTTAGCATAGAGCCGATTTTCACGAAGGGTCCCCAATACAATCCTAAGATGACATGCATGCTCTTCGTCTGATTTGGAATATATCTAAATTGTGGCCCAAATTTTTTTTTTAAAAATATTCAGCCCACTCCAAACTATAGGAAAAGCCCAACCCATATAGATGGAATATAACCTACTTTATTCATCACTATCTCTATCTTAGCCATTCTCACGTGAGGAAGCCACCGAACAAGCAAAGAGAAAGGGAAAACTGAAGAAACTTGACATCTAGGTATAGAGCTTGCTGAATCCGAGCTACATAGAGGTAAGAAGCGTTCTTCTTTCAAGTTTCTTCAGTTTTCCCTTTCTCTTTACTTGAAAGAAGAACGCTTCTTACCTCTATGTAGCTCGATTTCAGCAAGCTCTACCTAGATGATCAAGTTTCTTCAGTTTTCCCTTTCTCTTTGCTTGTTCGGTGGCTTCCTCACGTGAGAATGGCTAAGATAGAGATAGTGATGAATAAAGTAGGTTATATTCCATCTATATGGGTTGGGCTTTTGCTATAGTTTGGAGTGGGCTGAATATTTTTTAAAAAAAAAATTGGACCACAATTTAGATGTTATAACCGATTAGCGAATTGAAGTTTTTTATATGTCGGGTACCCGATCGGGTAAATCGGGTAGCATATTGCTACCCAATACCCGACCCGATATACATGGTCGTACTCAACATCTAACTCTATTTTTCTTCCGACCAGGTCGGGTCGGATACCCGAAACACGAATCCGAATGCCCACCCCTACTTGGCACGACACAAAGATTTCTCGCTCTCACCATTTGTTCTTCAAATCGATTCGTTTTATTTGAATTTTTAATTGAAGTTGTTCGATATTGGTAATTCGTTGTGGAGAAATATTTTATACAGTAAAACGTGATTAATCGGGTAAACGTCAAATTGAGGATATTTTGTAAATTCCAACTCAATTCCTTTCAAAAAATTCCAAAACATGAATAGGTTTCGATCGATTCCATTTTTTAGTTTATCCTTTGGACAGTAGTTTAGTGAGGTTAGTGTTTCCGTTTGATGGTCAAAATTCAAAACCCTTCGGAACTCTAAAACCCTAGCAAATCTCTTCTCCTTCATGGCTAAAGCTCTGTTGCAGGTATCTCTGTCTCTCTCTCTGAATTGGAATGTCGTGCCTTTGAGGATAAGTCGTGTAAGTTTTGTATTTACAGTCTAAGCGTCGAATCTTGCCAATTCTCACTCATTCCCATTCGTGGGCTGAGCAATCCCACCAAACTTATCCGGGACTCTTCAAATTGGCACAGGTATCCTTTTTAACTTTCTTTTCTATGGTCTGAAATTGATTGGAAATCCGCAAAGTTACATGGTTATGCCTGCGAAGAGTTGTCTGCGTTTTGCTGATGTATCTGCCTACTTTAACATTTCTTGTGATCGGACTTATTTCCACCATGCGCGAGCTTTCGTTAACATATAATGGTAACTTTCTTGAATCCCTTAGAAAATGAACATTCGAAAACCAAAGAGTGCCAAAAGTGAGTTGGGCATTTTTGACGATTGCGGTCTTACAAAGTCGTTGGAACCCGGTGTTTGCTATCAAACTTTGCAACTTCTTCTTTTTTTTTAAAGTTGAAACTAGCTAAGCTGCAAAGGTTTGATTTTCAACATATCTGTTCCAGACATTTGCACAATATCCTAAAACCGAAGCATTCATGGTTATGCGTATTAAATGATTTAAGAAGATACAGAAGGATAAGTTCATCCCTTCACTTTTGCTTAAGCTGAAACTTCAAATACATCAACGTTGTGTTTTTTATGCGTTGTCTAGTTAGCATCGGAAACCGTCCACAAAATACATATGTTTTTTGAGGTTGAATCATATGATCTAGGTTCATGCTGTTGTTTCTTTATGTTTATGGTGTTTGTTGCAGGAGATCACATCCCCAAACATCAGCTATGACAGGTTGTTTAGCGTGCAAGCAGCTGCTGCAACTCAAGCTCAGAAAATGGTGATATATCATCTCTGTTTAGCTTAATGACGTTCGTACTGGGATTGTACCATCAGTTATCATATGGCAATTGTTTGAGAAATTTGAAATTCCTAAGTCAGTTTGATGCCTGAAAATTTGCAAAGAACTGTTTAGTGTGGTACTGCTTCTTTTAATTCTGATTTCACTTGCACTCTCTCTATATCAAATAAACATAATAGTCTCCTAAACCACACCTTCTCTTAACATCTTCCCTATTCAATTTGCTCTTTTCTAAGTTGCTAGTGTAAATTGAAGTTTCTTCTTTTTCACTGTGCAGGGGGCTGCAAAGGCTATGAAAGTGTCTACCACCAGTCCTGGATTTGTGTATGAGCCATATTCAGTACGTGAACCAATCTCTTTCTGGTCTAGGTGAGAATAGCGTCTTAGATTTAACTCGTTACTGATAATGTGGCTGACAGTACACTTTTAGTATTACTCTGTTTTTCTAACGTTTATAAATGCCCCTCTGACCTTTGACTCTTTCTAGTCTGATTTTGTCTATTGTCTTCTCCCTATTTATGATTGTTTTCTGTGTTGGCATCATAACATGATTATTACATGCCAAAACTGTGGTAGAGATGCTTGTGAAATTTGAATATTAGTTGTTACCATAATTGTATCAACTTTTAGTTTACCATTTCTTTCACATATATTTATTTTTAATTTTGTACAAGAGTTCTTGTATTTTCTATGTGTACATTGTCGCAGATGGTTTACTAGGAGTGGATGGAAAAGAACAAAAGAAGATATGATTTTAGAGGTACTTCATGATTCATATTTGAGTTGCTAGAAGATTAAATATGTTTATGCTTGTGAAATAAGATCAACGATCTCAATCTTTCTGAAGATGCCCATCCCATGGCAATATAGAAGGGAACGTAACATTACTTAAAAATGTGTCGTTTGGTTGGTTTGTTACTTCCATTAATTGGGGTCTTGAATGTAAAGACCCCAAATTTTTTATAATTAAATTTCTTTTGCTATTACATTGTACCTGCAGCTTAAAAGTGCATATGCGATTGCAAAGCTAAGGAAGTCTGGCTATTCCAAGCAAAAATTCTATAAAGAAGTTGTTGATTTGTACAAAGAGGTATGCTCTTTTGCAAACCATTTTTATGCTTGTATTTTGTAAGTTTCATTCATCATCCCCATTTATGCTTTGACTGTCATTGCCATTCAGATTAATACCCTAATGGCCAATGGAGACAAAGTATCTCTTCGGAAAATGGTTACAGAGAACATGTATTCTGTAGGTGTCTAATGCTCCAGGCAGTATAAGTTTCTTCAAAATTCGGCTATTAAGAACTTTTGCTCTTTTGAACAGCTTGATTTGTTTACATCATAATCAACTGTTTCTGTGCCACCCCTATCTTTCTATCAGGCCCTGAAGAATGAGATTAAGCAAAGAGAGGCAGTTTGGAGCCATGTGCACTGGGAAATTATGATGCCAATTGTGAAAATACGTACTTTGCGAGCTCGATTGGCAAGTATATGTGGAATGTGACTCAGACAAATACTATCCTCTATTTCTGGCCTGTTTCTGCTCAGATTTTTGTCATCTTAGTTTTTACTAACGAGTTACTATGGAACTTTGTTGATAAGCAGGCCTAGAAACTAGTTGAATGGCTATCTGTAGTAAAACAAATCAGAAATTTCCAGGAAAACAAAAAGTGAATTCGTTGGCCAATTATGCTCTTATTTTGCTTGCCTTTGTGGATCAATTTCTTTATCAGACATGTTCTTAGTTACGATTGTTTTCTTGGCATGGATATGAATATGTTCTTCCGGAAAAAGTTTTAAGCTGAACCATTTGTTTGACTGAACTTTGCCGTCATTTTTCATCTGTGTCCTGCAATAGATTCATTTTTGTTCTAGTTTTTCTGTTGTTTTGTCCAAGCTGATGGTTCTTAGCTTATTCATGCTGTCTTATATATTCATGATAAATATCTGATGCTGTTAAAATTTATCTTTGCAGATTGCAATTGATCGAAATGACCTCAGCAAAGTTTTTGTACAACTTACCCTTGAATTTCTTAGCAAACAGGTTACGTGCAGTTTCTTCTCTCTTTATCTCTCACCCGTCGCTCGCTTTACTTTGCTAACTATATCATTTCACATGCAACTTAATTTTTTTTTCTTTAGAACTCAAAGGTTGATTGATTGTGTATGCTTAACGAGTGCAGAAATTTGAGGCATATAATTCAACTGGCGCCGTCGTTGCTGGTGATAAAAGCAAAGAGGTTCGTTATATTATAATTCAAGAAGATGTTTCTTACTTGGTTTTTTTACCCACGTATTAGCTCTTGTTAGTTCTAGTTTGCCTGCATAGGGAAATCATGGTAATGGAAGATAAGAGACTATCTTATAACATCTATGAATTTATAACTTCGATAATGGCTAGTTTGTCTGGAAACATTAACAAGGATCTTACGTAAAAGGTCGGAAAGAGTTATCTTATTATATCTGCACAAGCTCGTTGTATCTTAAACTCTTACTGAAAAAGCTCAATGTGATATTGTACATTCTTAGATTGAGTTAAACATGTTATGGGACGTGCATGTACTATACTTACAAAATTAAATAAATCCATTTAAAAATGGGGGTCTTTCAGGTACTTGTTCGCGATATCTGGGTATTTGAGAAATCTCTTTTTCACCAAGGAGCATACTGGCGACTTTGCGGGAGAATCAAAGTGTAGATTAGTTGGTTTTATTTTTGGAGTGCGTTGCTGCTATACTTTTTTATAGCTCTAATAAGAGCGTCCTCTCTACGTCCCTAATGGTTGGGCTCGTGGATTATCAAACATGAGAGGTTCCCAACAGTGTCTTTGACTTTCATGTTATGTTAGGTAGCTCACATGATTTAGCCGTCCCTTTGAGTATGCCTGCCGTGTGCTGGTTTAATGGAAACAAATAACTAACTTTTGTTTTACTTTGAAAATAAATCAGAGGATATGTAGTTTTGTTGTTTGTTTTTTTTTTTTTTTTTTTTTGTAAAAAGGAGATTTTATTACCAAAGACCGAGTCCAATTACAATAACCCACAGCCCAACTAAGAAACCCACAATCATAAAAATCCAACCACACAAACTTAATCTCCACTCCTCAATCGCACACCCCAGCAACCCTAATCAGCTACTCCACCTAATCCTTCGAAGCTCATCTTCAGCCCTCGTCGTCATCTTCTTGAACCTCATCGCTCTCACCTGAAGACGGAATCTCGCTTTGATGGCCTCTGCAAGCTCCAAGCTGGATCTCTCACCATCATCATGGATCCGCAGGTTCTGCTCCTGCCACAAGTGGTACGTGATAGCTGCTTGACCCGCAAGATTGACCTTTGCAAGCACATTCTTGCATTTCCCCATCGCAACAATATCTTTCTTCCATCTGTCATAAGCATCCGAACTTTTCATCCCAATCCAGTTGCTTACCTCGGTTTTAACTTCTTTGCTGTAGGGACATTCAAAGAAGAGGTGGTTCATGGTCTCATCCTCCCAATGGCACAGGGCACATCGCCGATCTGGGACCATCATACCCCAATGGAGCAGTCGATCCCGGGTAAGTAGTTTCTTGTGCATGATAACCCACAGGATAAAGCTGTGTTTGGGTAGAGTCCATCTATTCCAAACCGCTTTAGCCTCAACAAATCCATCCCTAGTCCCCTTAAGCCATGTATATCCCGAGTTAACAGAATAGCACCCATCCATGGAGAACTTCCATTTCCCTGCATCATACCCGCCCCCAAAGAGAGCTCTGAGGTTACTCAGTTGTCTCCATTGCCAACTTATATCCCCACTGGCCCCTTGATAACTCCAAAAGTCCGCCCCTTTTAGGTAGACCGAGTGAATCCACCTGACCCAGAGGTTGTCCTTTTTGCTAGCTAGGTCCCATAGGTACCTTCCAAGGCTCGCATAATTCCAAGCACCACAGTCCCTGATGTTAAGCCCTCCCCATTTCTTAGGCAGGCAGACAGTCTCCCAAGCTACTAAGGCTTTAGTCTTGCCACCCACACCATGCCCCCATAGAAAGTCTCTACATATTTGGTCCACCCTTTTCACAACACTTCTAGGTAGGATAAATAGGGACCCCCAGTAGCTGTGTAGAGAGGATAAAATGGAGTTGATTAAGCAACACCTCCCAGCATAGGATAAGTTCCTAGTTGTCCAGCAGTTTAATCTCTTCACAATCCTCTCCACCAATGTATCACACTCAGCCCTCTTCCATTTGGTAGGTGACACAGGTACCCCAAGGTACTTCATGGGGAACCTACCCTCAGTAAAGCCTGTGAGTGTCAACAGCGTTCTCTTAGTGTCCTGTGTAGTCCCAGCAATGTAGATACTAGATTTCATGGGGTTTGCAGTCAACCCTGTAGCATCCCTAAAATGCTTGAGACTATCTAAAATCAAAGCCAATGAGTGCTGGTGAGCTTTACACACAATGAGTAAGTCGTCTGCAAAGCATAGGCTGACCAAATTGAGCTGTTTACATAGTGGGTGAAATCTGAACCCCTCCTGTTTGGAAGCAAACAGCAGTCTCCGTGTGAGATATTCCATTATCAATACAAACAGCAGGGGGGACATGGGGTCCCCTTGCCTCAGCCCTCTAGCTGCTTTAATATTGCCCTCAAGGCATCCATTAATAGCTAGCTGATAGGTAACAGTGGTCACACACTCCCTGACCCAAGTAACAAACTTAACAGGAAAGTTAAGTTTAACCAATAGCTGTAAAAGGAACCCCCATTCCACAGAATCATAGGCCTTTCTCAGGTCTATCTTCATCATGCACCTTGGAGATGCATTCCCTCTATTATACAGCCTCAATAGTTCCTGGCTGATCAGAATGTTGTAGCCTATTGCCCTCCCAGTCACAAACGCCCCCTGATTCTCATGTATTAACCAAGGTAAAACTGCTTTTAGTCTAGAACACAGTAGCTTGGATATACACTTATACACAGTGTTGCAACAAGAGATAGGCCTATAGTCTCCCACAGAGCAGGGGTGATCCACTTTAGGCACAAGTGTAATAGTAGTGCTATTAAGAGCCTTGGTCATTCTTCCCTTCTCAAAAAATTCCATAACAGCTTCAGTTAATCCCTCCCCAACAACTGCCCATCCAGCTTTGAAAAATTCACTGCTGAACCCATCAGGGCCAGGGGCTTTATCACTGTGAATAGAGTATAGGGCCTGCTTCACCTCATCTCTAGTAAAGGGG
The DNA here is from genome assembly GCA_027422505.1 of Craterostigma plantagineum. Taxonomy (NCBI): domain Eukaryota; kingdom Viridiplantae; phylum Streptophyta; class Magnoliopsida; order Lamiales; family Linderniaceae; genus Craterostigma; species Craterostigma plantagineum. The sequence goes on from JAPQWV010000104.1 coordinate 236,443, forward strand.
GCAATGAGTGCAAACTGTTGGTCCACATCCAGGGTATTTCCCTGAGCCATAACCTCATCATCCACCTTTTCCAAATCAGTAGCAGCTGTACCTAGTAGCTCTTGGTAATAGGCACAGAAATGTGAGATAATTGCTTTAGGCTCCTCCAGAAGCAATCCTTCAGAAGTAGTAATAGCATTGATTCTATTCCTGTACACTCTTTGTTTTATTAGAGCATGGAAATATTTGGTGTTTTGGTCCCCCTCCTGAAGCCACTGTGCTTTAGCTTTCTGGGCCAAAAACTTCACACAGGCCTTACTAAGAAATCTATAGTTCTCAGCAATAGCAGCCTCCCTCTCCATTAGAGATTGGTTCAGAGGATCCTTATGAAGGTCATTCTGAATTTCCATGAGCCTTTGTCTCTCCTTGTCTGTAGCAACCACAATTTGGGCAAACTTCTCCCTATTTAGTTTCCTCAAGGGGCCTCTTATCTTACATAACTGGTTGCATAGATGCCTCCCCTGAGCCCCCTTCACCACTTCCCTGCTCCAATGCTGTGAAAGAATGGGCAGAAAAAGGGGGGAATCCACCCACATATTGTAGAATTTAAATCCTTTAGGACCACCATCCTGGAGGCTAAGTTTTTTGAGTAGGATAGGGGAATGGTCAGACATTCCTTCCTGTAAAAAATGGGCCTCAGTATCCATACACTGCTGCAGCCACTGTGCATTGCCAAAAGCCCAGTCAAGCTTACAATAGATTCTATCTCCATCCTTTTGCTTATTAGACCAAGTGTAGTGAGTTCCCCTCCTCCTTATCTCAGCCAAACCACAATCTCTAAGGCACATGCCAAATTTCTCATAGTCATCAGCATTAACTGGACTGCCCCCCAGTTTATCTCTAGTGGAGAGAACATTGTTGAAGTCACCCCAAACTATCCATGGCAATGATTGTTGAACAGCCCTGATATCCTCCCACAAAGTCTCCCTGAGTGTAGGACTATTATGCCCATAGACACATGTCATATAGGCCTCAAAGCTGCCCCTCGCCACTTTTGTGTGTATTACTTGCTCAGTTTTCTTTAGAACATTGACCTGCCATTCACTGGACCAGAATAACACTATTCTACCATTAGTGTGTTCCTCAAAGTTGTGCACATAATCCCACTCATTAAAGCACCTATCAATAAACATACTCAGCTTCTCTTGTCTCATTTTTGTTTCAACAAGGCATACAAGGTTAGATCTGAGCCTGCCACACCTCCATCTAACCTCAGCCTGCTTGTTAGGGGTATTCAAACCCCTAACATTCCATAGTAAGGCATTATCCATAGGGGGGCCAGCCCCTAGGAGAATGTATAGGATTCTCCCTTTGGTCCCCCTCAGTTTCCCCATCAGCCTCAATGGCAGCCTCCCCCTGGGGTGCATCAGTGTGGTGGTCCACCCTAGAGCCTTGGCCCTTGTCTTTGTGGTGATTCACATATAGCCTCCTCTTCCCCTTAGTTTTCCACTCCCCAACCTCATCCTGGGCTTTAGGCTCCTTCCCTAGCTCCTTGGGCTTAGGCTCTCCTTCTGCCACAGGTTGTGTCTCTTCTTCTTGGGGGTTCCACTCTTTATTCACATCCTTCCTACACACATTAGCAAGATGACCATACTTCCCACAACAAGCACATTTGATTGGCTTCCATTCATAATGTACCACCTGCTCCACTAACTGTCCAACCTCATTTAAGAAGGATATCTTCTCCTTAAGTTCTTTCCTCAGATCCACATCAACCAAAACCCTAGCATATTGAAGCCTTTCTTTATTCATGGTAATCTGGTCAGCCATGATGGGTGTACCAACCAGGCTAGCCAGTTTACTCAACCCTTTCATGCCCCAATATTTTAGCTCAAGCTGCGGGAATTGGACCCAAATGGGGACCTTCTCAATGTCTCCCTTCTTGAATTCTGTATTTGCTGTCCAAGGAGCCAGTATTACTGGTTTTTTATCAAACTGTAGTAGCTCAGTTTGGAGCACCAGATCCCTTACCTCCTCAGTAGCAAACTTGGCCAAAAATAGCCCCTGCCGCACCTGCATCACCTTTTGTAGACCATATTTTTTCCAAACACGAGTCAGGTACCCATTCATTACTGCATAGGGGGGGTTAGATCCCAACACATAGCACACCACTGCAGTATTCCAATACTGCACTTCAGTCGCAATATCATCCTGGTCAATTCTACCCACCTCCTTATCCCCAACACATTCGGGCACAATGAAGTCCAGCTTGGCCCCTGCATTGCGCAACTTCGAGATGTCAAATTGAGCCCAAACATTAGCAGCAGGTTTGCCATCAACATTCTCAGCATTCTTCACTTGATTCAATTCCAGCAGAGTTTTGGTCAAGATAGTAGCATCGGTCGAGTCCTTTTTTGCACTAGTAATATACTGATCAATAACCTGCGCTACATCCTTCAATGTAGGCGCCGGCGATTTATCACCAGGTGTGACGAAATTGGGGACTCCATCACCATTCCCAAGCGGAGATTTCACTTCCTCAGCGATCTGTGCATTGATCGCCTTACGCACCGCACGTTTCTTCGTGGCCATAGCCTCGGCGCCGCCGCCGCACAAGGAAGGGGAGTGCAATGGAACAGTGAAATTCGATGAGAAAATGTAATCGCACCTAGTCTGTGTGTAATCGCACCTAGTCTGTGTTTGTTTTACTTATATTTATATTTTTTGGATCTCTTTTATGGCATTATTTTTCCGTTTTGGCTCGAGAAAACTCGGTCCAAGTTGTTGGTACATACGACATTATGTGTCTGCGAGCCAACGCAAAATTTGACTTTCCCCGTTCGAGGTGGTGTATGTATGGTTTGGTTTTGCATGCATGCGGCAAGCCGCTTCTATGGGATGAGGCGCACGACAATGGTTGTTGGGTTTTAGAAGCTTAATGGGCAATTGGGCCAATTATGGGTAGTTAACCCACTTAATAAGAGATGTCCCGGATTTAATTAAATCGGGAAGCTGTCGATTGTCGAACGAGAAATTGTTTACGAATCTACGTTTCGAGGGGAAGCTAACAAATATTAATACGCTCAAAATCGAGTTCCGATGAATGAGAAATTAATTTTCGAATTTAGCCCAATAAAGTGTAGCTGTCTTAAAGCGTGGAGAAATTGTCCAGCATTGATTAAACACTAAAAAAATCTTCACAATAAATACAGAAACCCTAGTGAGTTTATTAAAAAAGGATTTGCCTAGTGAATGTGCTTAAATGAGCATAAATGAGCCTAAATGGGCTTAAGAAAGTTGGGAGGTTTTCGGCTCAATTGATAGCACGGGTGCGAGGAAATGTGCAGCGACCCTCGTTCTCACTTAAGGTTAGTGGCGGATTTTCGCAACGTAAGTCGCGGAAGACCCGTCTCACAAAATTTTTTTCCTAAATAATTTACATTACCACCAAAATATCATCTACAGTGTCATCAACATACACGAGCCGTAGCCCCAAAAGTCAAAATGATCAAAAACTCTATGTAGCGCCTCGCCCTCAAAAGTCCATGGGGCAACGCCACCAGCCGCCTCAGTCTTGACTAGGGTTGCAAAATAATCGAACTTTTTTTGTTCGATTCGAAATTTCAACTACTGAAAGCAAAACTTAAAATAAAGCAAACGAGAAAACAATGTAGCCATCCTTCTCTAGTGGGATTTTAAGGCATGAAGCAAATTATTCAAGAAAAAAGGGGGAAAAACAGCTAACAAACCAAATATCAAAAACATAATTAAACTCATCCATCCATCAAACATGTTCACAATCCAGAAAATCCCCAACAATCAATCAAACAGCCAGCCACTCCAGCTCAAATAAAAATAAGAAAAACACCATACACAAACCTCTACAGCATCACATGCATCAATGGCTTCCCTTCACATCTGATTATTACCGGTCCCATCATCCTCATATCGGAGCAGCACACGTCGTCCTAAAATGCCCCGTCTGATTACACCTGCTGCAATGCACGACCCTCTTGACCCGCCCGCGATCCTCCGCCCTGACCCGCTTCTTCCTGGGCCTACCCGGTGGCCTAAGCGACTTGGGCGGGTTAATCACAACCTCCTCCGACCCGCCCGACCCATCCCCTTCGGACAACTCCTTCCAAAGCGTACGGTCAGGTATGGGATGTATCGTCTGAGAGTAAGTCTTTCGATAAGCAGTCACCGTAAAGCAGCTCTCCGTAAAGCGGTGAACGTTCTGCCTACAAGAAAGCAGAGCAGCCACGGCGTGGGCACACGGAAGCCCATAAAGCTGCCATCCTCTGCACAAACAGTGCCTCGTCCTTATGTCCACTATGTTCGTCCCTTCGTGAGAGATCACCTCAAACTCAGCCTCGTTGGCCCGAAGCACTTGGTAGCTTCGGGCTCGTTCGATGGCATCGCCCACTCTCCTCTCGGCGGAAGGCACGAGGATCGAAGTCCACTGAGCTGCCACCTCACGCCTTTCGTTGAACCACGTCATGAGCTGCCTTCGAATGGACTCCATCATCTGTATTATGGGAAGGCCCGAGGCTTCCAATATCCAAGCGTTGAGCGACTCGACTATGTTGGCTGTGAGGTGGCCGAACCTCGTCCCCTCGAAGTAGGCCGTGGCCCACAGTCGGGGCGGGACCCGACGGATCCAATAGGCTGCGTCTTGGGATATCTCTTCTATCTCGAGGATTTTAGCCTCGAAGTCGATGATGGTGAGGGCATGTGCGGCGTCCCACAATAGGTTTACGAGCATGGTGTTGTTGAACTCCTTACGGAAGCTCTCGCTGAGGTGGCGCATGCAGAAGCCGTGGAAGGCAGTTGGGAAGTTGGCCTCCACGCCGTCGACTATGCCCTTCTGGCGATCTGAGAGGATGGTGAGCCTCGGCATGTTTTCTGTGTTGATTTCGAGGAGGTTGTGTAGCTCTGAGAGGAACCACATCCAATTTTCTTCGTTTTCCTCGTCGACTACGCCGAAAGCTAATGGGAAGAGTGCGCCGTCGCCGTCGAAGGCAGTGGCCATGAGGAGAGTGCCGAGGTACTTGCTCTTGAGATGGGTCCTATCGAGCCCAAGAAGAGGACGACAAGCATTTAAGAACCCATAGATGCAAGCCTGAAAGGAGACGAATAGGCGCTGGAAACAGTTGTCGTTGGGGTTTCCGTAAACAGATGCAATGCTGCCAGGGTTAGTCCTTTTGATCTGCTCACAGTACTGAGGCAACAGACGATAACCCTCTTCGAAGGAGCCGCGCATAGCAGCCATGATCCTCTCCTTACCACGCCAGGCCTGCTTGTAAGAGAGCGTTATTCCATGGACTCTGTGAATCTCTTCCAAGATCTCTTTGGGCTTGAAATTGGGATTCTCCCTCAGGCTCTGCTCGACAGAGTTTGCGACCCATTGGACAGAGGCCTGCTGATGGCCCAAGTGACCGATGCCTCCACAAGTGTGGCTATCGTTGATCGTCCTTATGGTGAACGTTGGCACGCCTGGCAGCTTAGCAGCATGGATGCGCCAAGGACAACCTTCTGTCGCGCACTTTGCGGTGAAACGAGTTTTGTCAGACTTTACAGTTTGCATCTCAAAGTGAAGAGCGATGGCCGTGTCCCTCAGTGCTCTTCGACAGGCTTTGACGTCTGGGAACTCTTGGCCCACGTGGAGCTCGAAGTTTGGGCTCACTACGATGGCCCTTTGCTGAAGGACCTGCGCAGGTGTGACTATTAGGGCCTCGTCGAATTCATTTATGTCGTCCATTGACATTTCTTGGTGGTGTGGGATCACAGCTAAATCCATGTTCTCATCTAGTTCTTGGGTGGCCTCGTCGACGTCCAACACGTGGCGGTGGTGGTGGTGCTCGGGAATGTCGTGGAGGCGATGTACGTCGTCGTCCAAAGCGTGCTCGGGCTTTTCTTCGACGTCATCTAATGGGTTTTCATCTTCTTCGTATTCGCCTTGGTGGTCACCGTCTTCGTCCTGTTCGTTGTGCCTCTGCTGCGTTAGGCCCACTTCCATAGCATGGCCTTGAGGGGCTGACATGTTGTGGCTGAGTCCATTACCATTTCGCCCCATAAGCACATCGTTGTTGGACATGGTTTTTCCTTTAGGTAAACCTGTGAATGAAGCAAAAATCATTTTCAGATGAATTTGTATACTTATGATACAAAAGAAAGAAGCATTGGAGTTAGTTCGGAGCATTTGAACAGCTTTGGATTGTCTGAAAAGTTCCAATGAACAGATCAAACAGCATGTTGTTTGTTCAGATGGGATCATACCCATGGAATCATTTTCGAGAAAATCAAGGAAAAACAATGGAAAGATAAATCTTGAATGACCATCATCTATCCCTAAAAAAGTCCATGACAAAAGGCATCACTTGCAGAGCCAAAGACATCGATCAAAATTCCAGTTACTAGTAATCCTCCAGTGAAACTCACAGCAAAGACACAGAAAAACAAAAAACCCTATTAAACTCAATCACCAGAAAAACAGAAAAAAATTGAAGAAGATAATAAATAACAGAGATGATACATGCCCATAAAGTATAAAAATAAGATAGCAAAACAGAAGCTCAGCAAAAAGAACGACAAACTCAGCAAGCAGATAAAATCCAATCATTTATCCATCAAAGTTAAGCCTTTTGACAGATCATATCCAAACTGAGTGAGATTATTCCAGGAAGAACTCAATTCAACCTCCGAAGGCTTACCGAATCAGTGAAAATAGCTGGATCTTTATATGAAACCCGTGATCAACCGATTCTCCGAAGGGAACACAGGAACACGCACGGAATTTCCTTACCAAGAATTTGAAAGTGGCGGGCAAACACAAAAACCGAGAGAGATGGAAGGGCAATTGGGCAAAAGGTCGTTCGGAGGAGATAAATGGGAAATCGAAGAAAAGAGATGAACAAAGAGAAGGGCATTTGAGGGTTGAGGCGTGTGTATAGCCATCGGAGATGGGTATTTAGGTCAAAACTTGTGCGGCCCAATTTTTTCCTACCCTATTTTACCCCTTTTCTTTGTGTTATTACTAATAAAATCACTTCAAAAATTTTGGATTTAATAGCTTTTTCCAATTAATGTAAATCATACTTTAAATTTAATTGCGTATTAAATACACTACCGTTAAATACAGTCAATGTGCTCACTAATGTATATAATATTATTTTATATTTTAAGAGTTAAAATTGATTTAAATGTTTAAAAAGTTTAATCGAAGACAAATTGAAACAAATCAAAGAATGAAGAATAAAATTGTATAACACGACATATCAAATTAGTGAGCAATTACTTTATGACGCTCGAGATTCGGACATCTACACATAAATACCTAATTGAATAAAATTTTTACACATAGGTACCCATGTCAGAAAATTTTCCAGATAGGCACCCGATTTAATTTTTACCAGTTTCTCCAGTCATGCCGTACCTTCCTGTGTGTGTATGGCATACCATAACATGTTGATATAGGGTACCTAAATGTATTCGTACGGCGTACCTATGTCTTAAGTAGGGCGTACTCAAATGTGTTACTACGGCGTATCATTTTCTATTATGTAGGGTACTCAAATGTGTTGATATAGGGTACCCAAATGTGTTGTATGGCGTACCTGCGGCGAATCGGGTACCTATCTGCAAAAAAAAAATTATTCTGTTGGGTACCTACATATAAAAAATCCTGATAGGGTACTAAATTACAAGTTTTTTACGGAGAGGGTATTTATTTGTAAAGACCCCGTCGAGATTTAAATATAGTATATATTGTAAATAAAGTACATATTTTCACTGTATTTTTCTAATAGAGATTAGCATTTGTAGTGATTAAAATCTACACTCTTATATTAATGATCAACAAGAGTTAAAAACCGCTCAATTTGGTGTTTCAATCGGCCAATCAGAATTTTTCTCAAATTAACAATTAACATAAAACAAAGTATAAGAAACCACCACTACCTTGATTTATATATTGCCACATTAACCTTTCTATTTTTAGTAATTGTTAGTTAATATTTAATAAATAATTTGATATATTATGAAGCACGCGCATATGAATGTGCAATTTAGACTAATTATCGATAAAAGATCAGATCTTAAAATAATGATCTCGGATGGATTTGGTAGATTATTTATATGTTTTTAAGTTTTATTAAATTTAATTACAAATTTACCCATGCTTTGAATTGAATATTTAATAAATAAATGATAATTTTGTCATAAATGCCCGGAATTATTTAAAGGTAGGGATATGGTGGGGTGAGGGGTAGATTTAGTTAATACCTTAGGGGTATGAAGGATATATTAACTTAATCCCACCTTTAAATAAACCATCCTACCAAATACTTCATGTAATTGTAACCCCTCTAATTCTCGAATGAAATCCTCTATCCCACAATCATGTCTCCCTCTATGTACCAAAATAATCACAACCATCTAATTTCAATCCTACTGTTACTAAATTTTCTTTTTTATTTTTTTTCATTTTTTTTATTATATATTACAGTAAATCATCATCCTTTTTTTAATGTAATTTATATGATAAAAATAAAATAAACACATCCAATTTATGCTTTGTTTTATTCTGATCAAATTGATATCCACATGTACTATTTTTAAAAATTCACAAGATTCGTTTTTTTTTTTTGTAAATTCGGGAATATGAGACATGAAATGAGAGAGATAGAGTGGGACAGAATGTTTCATCATCTAGTCCTCCCTATAGTAAACAATAGGATAACATATCTTATGAAAGAAGATGAATCTAAAGGATAAATAAACAGTAATATCAATAACAAAAACTATAAAAGAAAGTTTCGACGGTCCATACTAAACCTTCGATAGAGTGCCTTGTGGAACTTTCAATTTTGGTGATGCAATTTTGTCTAAGTATTAACGGTTATAACGGCTGGAATCCTACCTATAAATTTGAGGAAGCATTATGTGCAATTTGTTGATACTGCGGTTGCTTCTGGTCGGCGGCAGAGAAAGCTTTTACAATAAATAAACTTTGGCGGTAGATAGTCGGAAGATGGAGTGTCTTCAAACGCAGGTGCAGTGGGTGAGAAACCAGTAGATGAAGACGGCTAGAACGATCACGAGTAGGGACATAAGGATAAGCAGCTCGTTCCACAGTCTGTTGAAATTCCTCATAGGATCAGGATCCATGACTTTAGACGACAGTCGAGGCGTGTGTTGGACACACTGTCCGTAAGACGAAATCGCCTCGATATACAATGCTCTCGGTTAGTTGCGATCGCCTCCAAGATACAACGACTTGTTAGGCTCGTAATCGCAGCACAACGATTCCAGTTTTTCTTGCTTTGGAAAACTGGGGAGTTAGGAGAGTGATATATGAATTTTCGTGGGTTCAAGTGAATAAATTTTCCAACTCATATGGAGGTCTATTTATAAATTTCATGTCGTAGGGGCTTAATCGCAAATTCAAGAACTTGCTGGATTGCTTCTGTTATTGTTCAGGAGCCTGAACGAGACACCTTGAAACTTTGGGACTCGGTCAATTTTGACAGCCCGTTTGACCAACCGACAGGCCTGCTCTATCAGACCACCGTCGACCCGAAACCCACCGATGGGCTCGACCCGATCGACCGACAGCCCAAGACCCGGCTCAGGCCCGATTCTCGGGCCGACGGACCTGATTCTCCGACTGTCCCACCGGCGGCGGTCCGAATCTCCGACCGACAGCCCGAGGCGGCTGACCGACAGGCCCATCGACGGTCCAGATTCCTTGGACTGGGCCGAATCCATCAAACAGTCCACTTTAGCCCAATGATCACGCCACTTCAGCTAGGTTGCCCAGTCAGCGCTTACGCGGCGCCACCTCATCTTCACCTTGACTGCCATGTCATCACCGTCGCTGCTCACCGGAGCATAAATTTAAGCTCCTCGCTCTGATGCGGCGTGCAAAGTGCGCGCCTCAAAACGCCCATTGGCACGGCACGGCACAGCCTCGGTGCTCGGTGCTCGGTGCGAGGCACCGACTCGCACCCCGGCTATTATTTGGGCCAAAACTCACACAAGTTTCTCAAGCCCACTTAAATCCACTTTAAACCCACAAGCCCATTTAAACTCATACATGGCAAGCCTTTTTTATTAAACCCACATGGGTTTCCATATATATGGTGAAGATTTTGTTAGTGTCTGACCAATGTGGGAAACTAAAATCGCACACATAAACACTACCAACCATTTTAATGGTTATTGGGCCGACTTCGAAAATTAATTTCTCATTCACCCAATATCGGTTTTGAGCGTATTAATATTCGTTAGATTCCCTGTGAAACGTAGATTCGTAATCTTTCAATGATTTCTCAAAAAACCCAACACAATTTTCTTAATATGTTTTCCAATTTAATATCACTTTATTTTCGACTTGTTGGGATTCATGTTGTTATGAATTGTTGGCACTTTTCGAGAAGCCACTGAAGAATTTTCCGTTGTTTATAATCCTGCATCAATTTTGGTTAGATCATTGTGTTAACATTTCGCTAATTTTCAAAAATATTCTCCATGTCCAATTTAGATTAATTTTTCTAGCACCACATAAATATTTTTAGTTGCTAAAGTATTTGATCCCTGGATTCATTTAGACTGGTTAAACTGTCGAAATCGAATATTTAGCGATTATGGTAGTTTCTTAATATAACATTGAAGATGTAATTGCTTTTTTTATAATGTTAGAACGTTTTTTTCTAAATTTCGTAGTGGGAATGAATTTTTTTAACATTATTAAAAATTCTAATTTTGTTAAATTTCTTTTAATTATACATGGGAAAAAGAGTTGACAGCCACCGGTCGTCTTGTAGCCATCGACATAGAGTTGTTTCTCGATTTTGTAATTTTCGGAATTATTTTGTATTTATTTTGTATTTATTTTGTAATTCTAACAGGTTTTATGGGGAAAAAACTGAAATTTTTCCAATATTCGAATATTCGAATATTCGTGAATATATTCGAATATCGTTATTGACTCGAATCGAATCGATTTTCAGTATTCGAATACGAATAATTGAAAAAATTAACGAATACAAATTGAATATTATGATATTCGATTCGATTCGGTTCGTTTGCAACCCTAGTTGTGTCACAAATCACACTAATCTCCTTGACCAGTCAATGTAATTGGATAATATTGCTAATATTAGATCACTGCAACATGTATCATTTCAACTAATTCTTATCAAATCAAAGATAAATATAAAATTTTCATCACAAACGAAGACGATTTCACGTGTGTTCAAAGCACAACCTTGTCAGTTATGCTTTGAATACCACTGAATTGAAGATTTCATCGAAAAGTCAATCGATATTTGGTGGATTATTTTACACTTGATAAAACTTTGCAAGTTAGAGCATCTCCAACTGACACCAAAACCCAAAATTTGAGATAAATTTACTCCAATCGAAAACCAAAATTGAACTCACAATGAGTTATATATCTTCTCTCTCCTCGTTTGGACGCATGTTTGCGTTTCGAACGGTTAGTATGCGATGGATTTTTTTATTTGCATCGAATCCTTGATTTTCTTCCTCTTATATCCATGTGTTTGTGTCAGAAAAAGCTGACGACTTTGGGCTGAAAAGGACGGATCCTGTTTATATATGTGTCGTAATTTTCGTCTTTTATGAGAAAATGTCGCGCTTGTCTATGTCTTTGTGTCAGAAAGGCTTATATAGATTATCTATGTAATGCAAATTCGTCGACTGAACATGTTTATATGGACCAGAAAAAGCCGACGAGTTTGTAAGTCATAAACCTTTCATATGTATGTAATATTATTATGATCTTATTGGTTTAGTCCGTATGTCTTTGCATTAACCGATGCCTTTTATATATAAACATATTTTTATTATTAACCATATTTATTTTTGTGATTAAATCTAAAATAATATTTGTAGTCAAAGTTGTAAAATATGTGGGCAGTATTGAAATGTTTAAAAATTCGTATGGAATTACGAAATAGTCTACTGAGTTTGAGAATGAGTTGATCGGTTGGAGAAGAATTATTGCATTTTGAGTTTGAGAATGCGTTTGAGTTTGAGAATGCGTTTCTCGGTTGGAGATGGTCTAAGACGAGATCTCAACCGAAATGATTCGTCACAAACAAAAGCAAACGTATGACGATAAAACCGAATCGAATCCACTCTTTGGCCTTCTCTAACTAACTCATTATCAAAAGCAAACTCAATTCCAAACTCAATGCATCTTCTCCAACTATTAAACTCATTCACATACTCAAAAAAAATACTATGCAGTATTTAATTCACATCAACTTTTATAATTTTTAAATATGACCCAGATATGTTAAAACTTTTCATTATCCAATAATAAATAAATAAAACATATTTTCTTAGACTAAATTTTTTAATGAATATTTTAATTATTATATTTAGAATTTTGAACATTATTCATGTGGCATATTAATAAAAACAATTGCATAAATTATAAGAAATTAATTATAGTAATTTGTGTAAAATGTCAATTACTAAATATTGTATGGATTGCTTGGTGTCAAATGAAAACGCGCGTTTATAGTAGAGAGTATGACATCAAACCATTTTGGATATCCATTTGAGTATTGGTTGGAGTATTATTTTAATGTTTGGGTCTAATTATTGATACTGGTTGGAGATGGTCATATATATTAAATTTGGGACCATGTGTTAATATGTTAATAGTAACATTTGTTGTAATAATTGGTTTATGTGACCATGTGATGCAATTTGCATAAATAGTAGTATATCAATAAGACAGCAAAGCAAGTTCAAATTTTTCAATCCTCCGGTAATATGACATATCACATGATGCTCGAATCCATTTGTTTTTACAGTAGTGCATATTGTATGATGCTCGCAATTCTCGTATCTTAGAAACCTGAGGAGAAAAGAATGATCTATGAATCGGTTTTTAATCATCATCTGCTGTTGTTAAGTCCTGAAGCACATCCATAGCAGCCTTTAATGGCGAACCACCCAAATTTTTTTCTCTTCCCTGAAAGAGAACAGATAAACAAATTTTAGAACCTTACTCATTCCTCGAATAAGTAGTCTAGTTAATAGTAATCGACGACGTTTACGTTCTTTAGTTTCATCAGAGAGAAACAAAGTTCATTGATCTATCAGAAGGCAGACGATGATAATATTGATTGATAGACCCAAATTCTTCTGTTTTTTCTTCTTTTTTTTTTTCTTAAAATTGGAAATTACGCTAAACAATTCAATAATTACCATCGACGCCGACTCCATCGCCGGCACGCCCACCGCCGCCGCCGTCGACTCCATTTCCACAATCGCCATGATTTCCATCAAAAGCAGCACGGCGTCGCTCGACGGCCCTCATGAGAAGGCTATCTCCTTGAAGAATAATCGACACAGGCGAATCCCCAATCCCTCGAGCCTTTGCCATCATCAATTCCCTGGCCATGGCGTAGAACTCGCGGCGATCGATTGTGCCGCTGCGATCGACGTCGAACCTCTCGAATAAGGCGTCGTAGGTGTCTCCGATCTCCTCATTGGACTGCAACTCCAATCCTGCGGCGGAGGATAATTTGCCGAGGCGCGTCTGTAGCTCGTCGCGAGAAAGGACGCCGTCGCCGTTAATGTCTAGGGATTGGAATTTCTCATTGACGCATCTGTCGAATGATTCTGAATCGTTTAGAAAATCGATCACGGTTTGACCGTCGACGACTTCCACGCTCATGTTTGCTCCTCCTCCCTCTCTTTTACTGTTTTTATCTTTATATTGTTTATGTATTATGATTTGTTGCGTGAGATTTGCGGGAAAGAATAAGAAAAGCGCATGTCAAAATGAAAAAAAAAAAAAAAAAAAGATTTCGTACGCACGTCGTTGTCAATCAAATGAGATGGGTATGAATTATGATTTGTTATGTATTATGATTTGTTGTGGGATTTTCGGGAAAGAATAAGAAAAGGGAAAATTTACAGAAAAATACTCAATTATATAAAAATTGCAAGTCAGTAAGCTGTCAGTTTTTTATATGTAAGTACCTATTAGAATAATTTTTTTGCACATTGGTACTCGTACCGCCACAAGGTACGTCATATAACACATTTAGGTACCGTAGAGAAACGTATTGTGGTACATAAAATCGTGAGAAATGGTACATCATATAACACATTAAAGTAGTATATAAAACCAATATAGGTACCATATAAACGTGTGATGTGGTACGTAATACACATATAAAAAGGTACGTCATGACTGAAAAAATGGTACACAAAGTCAAACGGGTACTTATATAAAAAATTTTCTGACATAGGTACTGACTTGCAAATTTTTTATACAAATGAGTATTTTTCACCTAAGAAAAGTGCATGTCAAAATAAAAAAAAAAGATTTTGTAGTCACGTCGTTGTCAATCAAATGAGATGGGTATGAATTGGGCTCAACAAACTAGTCGTTGTTACCCTTGTGATTTTTGGCCAACGGTAAAATAACCCACGAGCCACCTTGGCGGAAAAAGAGGAAGTAATGGGGGAAGCGGCCAGTCCCGAGGGCAAGCCCGAGAGTATGAGGGGGGCCCGAGAGAAAGGGCTCCCGAGAGATTGGGAAGGAGAGATACGCTTCCCCAGGGGAGAGAAAGCAGAAGGCGGCCCGATCAAGTCGGTCAGAAGGGCGGAAAATCAGGCCGAGATGATTGATCGTGGAGCACGAGGGGCTCCCGAGCAGGTCGATATGAGAACGTAAAGAGATCAGACCGAAACGATCAACCAGAGGCGCAGTAAGAACGAGGCCTAGCAGGATTAATGTCCTTGAGAAGGAGATAGGAAGCTCGAGCAGGGTGGTTCCACGCTGAGAAGAGGAACAGAAGGAGAATCGAGCGAAGGAGGAAGGAAAGAGAACGTGGGGAAGAACGTGGGTGATTGGGAAGACCACGTCCCTGCGTAGAGTTCGCGAAAAGGGCGGACTGGAGTGACGAACATGTTAAAGGCGATGAAAGAGAAGATCAATATAGAACGTAACAGTTAAATCATTTCAAAGGTACGCAATTAAAAAACGGAAAATCATTTTTATGCCTAGCACCTGCGGTCACCTTTTTTGAAGAAGAATCTGACTTTAGCATCAGAGGGGCGTCGTCGGTACTACATCGTCACCCCTCTAATCCATTTTCTTTGGTGTTAGGTTCGAGTGTTGAGATCGATCGTTAGCTTAGAGAAGCCGCGCCAGAAGTCATTGCAAGAAGTCGTTTTTTGCGGAAGACATCAATCCTGATGAGAGTCGAGTGCGTATTTGTGAGATGTTTGGGACGGGGTTGAGCGTACGTTGCATACACGCATATTTTCAACTATTGAGCAATAGCTCAGGGTTTCCGTGTTGTAGGGACTGAGTCCAACGTCAATACGCATCGCGACTAAGGCGGACTGATAGCGGTGACTCCACGGACTTTTTGAGGGCGAGACTGTACACGGATGAAGACCTGCGGAGCGACATTAGGTTTTTGATATTTTGTCATTTTGAGGCTACGGCGTTTGTATATTGGGGACTATGTAGACGAGTTTTATTGTAATATATTTTATTTTACGAAAAAAATTTGTTAGACGGGCCTTCCGCTGCTTACGTTGCGGAAGTCCGCCACTAATAGTAATTAGAAAGTGTGGGTCGTCAGAGGCTCACAAGGTTGTTCCGCTAACTAGACTCCTAGCACTCAACGATGTCGGTAGTCTTTTAGAGTCTACCAGCTTCGACTAGTTTTTTAGAAGGCTGGAACGTCTCTCTACCACTAGCTTTTGCGATCCGCTGATAGAGTTCTCATTACGATTCATAATCCGCGACCTTACGAAAAGCACAACTCTTTTACATCCTTAGACAAAGACGACTAGCATTTGTTTTACGTGTTTGTGCGAAGACTACAAATACATAATTTTACGCCTTTGTGCTAAGATTCACTCAACTAATATATGAAGTTAATTGCTCTATTGTGTGACTGGGGTATGTCGGTGTGAAGATGGTAGCTCTCTCTATCATTTGTAACCCACATCTCGAGGAAGAATTCTCTTGAATATGCTTTTTAGTCTTGTTCCTCCCGTCTGGATATCTCTCTTAATGTCTTCATTTTGTCTCTAGGATCCGAGTTATTTTTGTGGATGTCTTGTGTATTTATTGCCTTAACATTGATGTATCCATTAAACCAACCAAAAGAGTCATTGGAAGCTTTTGTCGTCACTTGATCAATCTATCAGCATCACTCGCTTGTAGAGACCATACTAGTACATCAATTTTGGTGCTTGCTTATACTTACTGCATCAGTACTTGTACATCAGTCCAGTATGTGATTAACCAGTCCGGAACCTGAGCAAACCACTAGTCGACTAAAACCGGTCACTCCGACCGAATCGACTAGTCTAGTCTGGTTTGACTAGCAGTTCAATGCGTTGACCAAAGTTAATCGACGATCTAATTTGTCCTATTGGGCTCGTATTTTAGTAATGCGCACATATGAAAATCGAATTGTTAGATCTTTAAATCCAACATGGGTCATAATTAATCATAGCACAAAACTAATGATTCTTGAACACGGTGGATGGAGAGTCGACAATCTAGATAGATTTATTTGCCAAATAATCAATTTGTTGTAACTTGTAATTAGGCAGGGGGTGCATATGGTGTTATGAAAATTTAAGGGTATTACTTTACACGAAACTACGCTTAGCAATCCAGTTTCTTTTTAAGGGATACTTTTTAAGAGATTTGCTATGATGCCCACCTACAGTAAGCAACCACCGTGAGCACCATAAGCAAATATCTCAATTTTTTGCATTTTTTCGATTCTCAACGCGGCCAAACCCCAGTAGACCCTCTCATATCAATTGCTAACATAAATCGCCCTCTCCGACGTGTTAATATTTAAGACAATTCATTATATTATTCACATGTGGACGACGTACCGACGTGATCATTTTCTTAAATATTAATGTGTTGGAGATGACAATTTAGGTTAGCAATTGATATGAGAGGGTCTACAGAGGTTTTGACTGCGTTGGAATCGAAAAAACGCAAAAAAAAAGAGATATTTGCTTATGATGATCACGGTGGTTGGTCACGGTAGGTGGGCATCATAGCAGATCTTTACTTTTTAAAACCTAAAAATTAAAACGAAAACCAAAAACTGTACTAAAACAAAATATGAATAGAAGAATGTTCCATTTCTTTGCCAAACCAAAAATCTCTTGTTCAGGATAAACGCAAAAGAAAATGTCAGCAGCAAGTGCAACAGTCTCGTCAACGGCCGTCTTACCATCTCTCAATCCGTACAGATCAACAAGATTCACACCTTTCTCTTCCTCCAACTCTGTCTTCTTCAGCCACAGCTCGAAGAGTTTCAATGGCCTTCGATTGGGCCGCCCGTCCACAAGGCCCATCGCCGACGGCAGGAGACGAGGTATGTCTTGCACCTGCCTCTTCGGCCTCGGCGTGCCGGAACTTGCCGTTATCGCCGGAGTAGTGGTGCTAGTCTTCGGCCCTAAAAAGTTGCCGGATGTGGGGAAGAGTATTGGGAAAACTGTCAAGGGCTTTCAGCAGGTTTAGTTCCTCCTCTATGTCCCCTTCCCTTTCTTTCCCTTTTTCGTTGGGAGTTGCAGGGCCTGTTTTGTGGCTTTTGTTTTGGTTGATTGTTGATTTTTGCTTTTGGACATTAAATGAATTACCCAATATTGAACTCTGATTTGAGCTCCTTGCTGGATAAGCTCTTGATTTGGGCGAGACCTAATTGAGACGAATGTTGCCAGCGATGTTACGCTTAATATCTTGACGTTGAGGTATAAAAACACAGTGCAATTCCCATCAACTTTCTAGACCATGGTCTTGAATATTAACAAGCCTGATCCATTATGTTTATACATAGGGGCTTGAATTCAATTGCTCGATGGTCGACATAAGTTCGACTTATCAGTTCCATGACCCAGCCTGTCAAAATCTGTCTTTTTTCATGTAGTTCCAGTCGGTTTTGTTGTAGTGTGATTTTGAATTGGACTCTAATTTCTTACCAAAAGATACATCTCATATGAATTCTCTTTAATAATCTTCTGGCGTGGGATATGATGCTATAATCTAAGATTCATATGAATGGAGACTTTGTCTTCTGTACTATTTGTCTTCCCTACCAACTTGTCAAATACTTAGGACTGTGGCTGGAGTTCCTACCTCTATATATTATTGTGGAAAGACATTGATGCTTCGGTTCAGAAAGCTATAAAAAAAATGTCATATGCATGTGTATAACACTTGTAGTCCTCCTTTCTTGTCCTAACGGAAATGGGCGTTATTCGAGATTGTGGTCCTTTAGGCATACTAGTCCTACTTAATGTTCTTTCTTTTCTCTTCTGTGTCAGCGAAGACGGAATAATATGGTTTTTTGGTGACTTGATTTTAGAAGTTGAAGGCATAATACCGCATTGGAATTTCATATATCTAATCGAGTTGATCGATTGTTATGATCCTTATGACTAGCCCTTTTTGATTTAGAAAAAAAGGATTAAATGATTGATTGGTGCATTGACTGCCTTAAGTATTAGCTAAACATGAGTTTAGTAGCAGATAGGCTCCTGATAGGATAGTAACCTGTATACAGAGCATAAACTGGGAATTTCTTGTTTGTTTCTCAAATTTTAGGCAGCAAAAGAGTTCGAGTCAGAGTTGAAGAAGGATGTTGAGGTTTCTGCCGATGCTTCTAACAGCAAAATCTCGACGAAAAGGGTAGAAGAGAAAGAAGATGATGTTAAGGTGGAAGAATTCTAAACTTCCTTTTGTTCATTCATGGGTCTGTTGTAGATGTAGTTCCCACTCGTGACACATTTGCTTTGTTGCTGTTATTGTATGAGCTCAATGGTTCTTTTTAATATCTGTCTTTTTTGTTATTATCGTCGAGCTAAGACAGATTATGATAGAAAAGATGTTTCCGTGATTTGCCCTCTATGAGCATATGTCTATATCAATCATGAATTAACTTGATTCTGGATTGAAAAAAAAAAGGTAGACGAAAGTATGTTAAATATCCGTTCATCTAAAAGCTTAAATTGAATTTTCTTTCAATGGGTGTCATGGCATGGGTTGAATCACCTAAAAGCAGGTATGTAGGTATATATGATTAATCACAAAGCATTTTATTTGATCTAATACTACAAGTGAATGATGTATTTTGATCTTGCAAGTGAGTGTGATTGATATCTAATATCCAATGATTGTCTGGGCTTCTTCGCTTGTGTCAAGTTTTCGATGGATCTAACACTAGTGTCGTTTGGTAGGGAGCATTTGTTTAGATGGTATTTGTTTTAGTTGGATTTTTAAATAAAGGGGGTATGACTTTTTACGGTGTTTGGTTGATGAATTTAAATATTGATGGCGGATGGAGTTGGTGGATGGTTTTAAATTTAATTATTACAATTTTACATGTACTTTGAATTGAATATTTAATAAATAAAGGATAATTTTGTTATAAAATGCTCGCGAAAGGCAGGGGGAGAGATAGCTATAGCTAATACCTTAATGAGGGTATGAAGGAGGTATTAACTAATCTCATCTTTAAATCAACTCTCTTACCAAACCCTACTTCAATTATTCTTAATTCCTTTAATCCTCCCTAATACCCCCAACCAAGCACACCTTATTCGGTAAAAGCGCAACTTTGAACTTTGCAGTGAATTGATTTTGGTTCCAATCCAAACAATTTTTCGGAGAGATTTAGTTGGTTTGATCTTACTTCAAATTGGGTTCACGTAGAGTCTCTACGTAGTGAGGAATGAGTGCTCTTGTTTGATGGTTTGACGTAGTAGGGCTTCAACTTGTATTAGAATTATTTGATTACTGCATTAAAATATTATTATTTAACTAATGTAATAAATTTATTTGTTTTAATATTTATGTATTCATGAGGCATTAGTTACTTGTATTATCAGAATTATTTGATTAATTATTCAATACTTGTTATTTATTTGATCAACCTGAACCTTAGACAAAAGGAATCATTCACAAAGTGACATTACGGTCTGGACTTTTCATTATTTGGGTCCAATGTTTTTAAAAAGCGCAATACAGCGTGGTATATCTCAAAATTTTTTCCTAAAACGTGTTGTAGCGCAATAAAAAAAAAGGCGTTTTTACTTTCATTTTTAAATTACTTCAAATGTTTTTTTTTTGTTTTAATTTTTTTTTATTAAGCTAAAAATAAATAAAATAAAAAATATTTGCTTAGCTTCAGAAATGCTTCAGTTGTAGCGATTGTGACGATGTACGCGACTATTCCTTCAAGTTTTGCCCTAAGCCGATACACCACGGGTTTTAGAAGAAAAATATATTTAAAAGTAAAAAATACTTGAAAATTTGAATTTAAAAAATACACATCTATTCTCTTATATAAAAGCACAGGAGATAAAAATTGTAAACTGGTCGGACCAATCAAATTTTTTCTACTTTAACTACTATTAAAAACTAAAAAACCTATTAATCATAATAATCAGATCATTCTATTTTTTAATTTAAAATTCTTTATTAAATCACGTAACTTTAAAACTCATAATAACCACCTCATTCTATTTGATATATATAATTTATTAAAACCATCCACTAATAATTAATTTCTATTTGTGCACACACATAGGGTGTGCTAAAAGTACTAGTATATATATAAAGCTCTTGAGTGTTGTTGGTTATAATTAGATTAAGATTTATCGTTATTTCCCTTTTTACGACTAAAAAAATTGTTTGATTGCTTGTGTTATCATATATTCATTATGAGTGACATGCTCAAATACTCACACAATATACTATGCTACTTACGCTACGCAACATCGGATCTAAAACGTGACGCAATGCGCAATTTGCATTTTGAAGTACTGTAGAGTTTGACCGCCGAAAGGAATTAAAAATCTCTTAAATTAATCTAAGATACATGTCTTATGAGTTATGAGCTCCCACTATTTTGTTTGATGGCGACCAATATAAATATAAATTATATATCATTAGGAATAAACTAATTATTCCTATATATATATATATATATATACATATAAACTAGAAATAATTAGAGAACTAAATAACCTCACGATCTTTCGAACCACTACGATCAAGTTCGACCTCGGGCTACAGTGACGTGCTAAAGCGAATTGCTTTTCTCATCTTTCACTGGTCTTTTCAAATGAAGCCATATAGACGACAGTGCTCATAGTTTATCTTTAACGAGTGATTCAAACTTGTCAACTTTTCGAATGAAGCCATAGACGACATTGTTCCTAGATTCGTGTTTAATTATAAGTTGAATAGGTCCGACATGTACCCGTCAATTTGGTCCCTCATCCACTGGAAACTTTTTGTTTGTAAATCTTTTTATACCCTTGTACCTTTTTTTCCCGTAATATTGCAAGTTGACCAGAAAAGGACAATGGGAAATAATTGATATTTGGCTAACGTTAACTTCATTTTCACAAATTTAAAAAATATTAGGTGGTCCATGTTTTTTCTATCCATTGACAATTCGAGGTATTTTTAATTAAATAAAAAATTAAACATTAACAAAATAAACAAGAATGGAAAGTATTAATAAAATAGGGATTTGCGTACTCCGGGAGTACGAGTTACGTAACTCGTCCATCCAATCTGGCGGACCTATAACGTGGAGTAACTCGTCATCTCAGAGTACGAGTTACAACTCGTAACTCGTCATCTCTGAGTACGAGTTACAACTCGTAACTCATCATCTGAGATGACGAGTTAGATCTGTATTTTAAAACCCTACAGATCGCCGCTCTCCGCTCACGAACTGACCAAGCTCGACGACGAAGACGAAAAGCGACGACGACGAAGACGAAAACCTCCGCCCCTGCCTTCACGCGGCCACCCAACCCACGAGGAAAACAACCCTGTGACAATGTTTGAAGCCATCGATGCTCGGTTTAAAGGCCCAAAAGACATACCCGAGTATGAAATATCCAGGTCTCCCTGTCTCCAGATTCAGCCACCTCACGATTGTCCCTGGATTGTAATGCTCCAACGCCTTCATAAATGTTGGGAGTTTGGTAACAGACTCCTCCCACGTACCGTAATATTTTTCATAGCTCTTTTCAGACCATGCCAAGCTTGAATATATGAGATATAGTAGACATATCTATCTTTCACGAGTTGTTGGACATTCTTGGGTAGGAATTGCGGATCGACTTTCACGGTTCCAACCAACAAATCAGCAATAAAATTTCGCGAGATATTACGGTGTGTGCTCGCCAGCTCAGTCATATAGCAAGTGTGTGGTCCTTCAAATTTTGTAATAGACCAGTAACATTTTTTGGCTTGAAGGATGCCCTCAGTCTCCAAGGGCAATCAGTCGTGTGATCACATTGAACTAGGGTTGTCAACGGGGCGGGTTCGGGGCGGGGATCCAATCCCTGTCCCCGTCCCCGCGATGCATTCGGGGACAGAACTGTCCCCGTCCCCATCCCCGCCGGATCCCCGCGGGGCGGGGATTCCCCACGGGGATTCATATTTTTTTCAAAAATATAACATTTTTAATATAATATATAAATTTGGATATTTTTTGTTATAAATATTATATAAATTATAATTTTTAAATCTTATTTGTATTATTTTAATATTATTTAATCATAGTTTGATATTATTTTATTATTTATCAAATTATAATTAAAAAGTATATATATTTTAATATATAATATAGGTTCGGGGCGGGGCGGGGAACGGGGCGGGGATCCCCGCGGGGAAAAATCAGTCCCCGTCCCCGCCCCGCGGGGATAAAAACTCGGGGATTCCCCGCCCCTTTCGGGGCGGATCCCCGCGGGGACGGGGAATCCCCGCCCCACTGCCATCCCTACATTGAACACTCCATCGTGTACTACTGCTCTCGTTGACGTTATACTCGCGTCTAGCAACCCAGATCGAAAAATCGTCGACGGCACATTGTAAATGTTTCTTAGTTTGAAATATCATACCTCGACAAAACATAGGGTTATCTATGTCGTAAAACTCCCCGTAACCACCGTAGTCCTCACCACCAGAAGGTGCCATTTCATACGTCTGAAAAAATGGGACGGACTGAAACAACATTGGAGCAGCTGTCGACAGTGGAGTGGTATCATCTGGCGCATCATCGTCGTTGTTATCGTCATCCTCGTTGGGATCGGGTAGCTCGGACAGTGGTTCCTCATCGTCTGCTTTCGAATCACTAACATCAACGTCTTCGTCGTGTTCAGGCACGACATCTAAGACGCTGACACGGATTCTGACGTATTGAATGAAACACCAAAAGTCGGCATCTCCAGAGAAACATTGCTGAACCCCGTAACTGAGAGCATGTCGGAGAAATCCGGACATGTATAACTCGAAGAACCAACTTTAAATGCAGGAAGCTCTTACCGCTCCTCAAAATTCCGATGAGGCTCTTCGTTCAAATCAAAGTTTGAATTTTCAACTATTTCAACAAAAACCTCAACAAATTGTTCTCCGAATCGGGATGTATGAAAAACTGTAAATCGTTGTCGCTGGAGATTTGAAAAAGCTGATGAAAGTGGCGGGAATGTTGAAAGTATTCATTTTTGGCATGGACAATTAACGAACAACGACTGCTATCAGCACTCGTAATTTCAAACAACAACGATTTAAACTCAGAAAAATTGGTATTGCGATGAATTCGCCTATACCCAACAGGGCGGATACTATATTTGATGGTAGAATCGGATGACTGAATATTTCTCCGCCGAAATATACTACGACTTGTACGCGACTCGACACCATTGTTTCTTTTATTAAAAAAAATCGCTACGGGTTGATATGGAAATGTAAATTTCGTAGTGTATATATAGACAAGTAATTCGTATCATAAAGTGACGAGTTAAACAACTCGTACTCTTGGACGACGAGTTACATGCATTATTGGAATAATTCACTTAACTCGTCATCCCAGAGTACGAATTACACTAATTATTGCCGACACACTGCATGGCCATGCAGGTTGGTCGGGCACTAACCTAACTCGTCATCTAGGACAACGAGTTACTAATTCGTACGCCTAGGACGACGAGTTACTAATTCATACGCCTAGAAGACGAGTTACTAACTGCCGGTGAGCGTTTCCATGTCAGGTCAGCCGGTCAGCGTTGCTACTTTAACTCGTCATCTAGGATGACGAGTTACGTAACTCATCATCTAGGATGACGAGTTACGTAACTCGTACTCCCGGAGTACGAAGATCCCTATTTTATTAATACTTTCAATTTCTTGTTTATTGTACATGTTTAATTTTTTTGTTTATTTAATTAAAAATACCACAATTCAATTTTGGGAAATCACGTGTCCTTTTTCGATTTTAATATCTCCGTTTGACAAGAAACAATAATTCTCTACAATGTAGCAATATTTCAGAACATACTAATCTTATGAGTATTTTTCAACAAGATAATAAAATATAGAAGTTTTTTAGTCAAGAAATGCATTTATAATTGAACACAACAAGTAACAAGTAGTACTGTCAAAACGGGTGGCGGGGCTGGCCTGCAGAATGAAAGCCCGCCCCGCCTGCAGGCGGGTAGTGGCCATGGCGGGCTAATCCCGCCAGTTTTAAAAAACAAAGAAAAAATAATAAAAATAGGAAATAATAATATAAAAATAGGAAAAAAAAATGAAGAATTCAAGTTGAAAAATATATCTAATTTAATAAACTTTTTAATATTAACCTCTTTTATGTTATTAAGTACCAATTATTATTGTATATTTGTAATATTAGTATTAAAAATAATATATATTTTTTAATTATTCTGGCGGGCTACCCGCGAGTAAGCCCGGCCCGGCCCGCCAAAGCCTGCACCCGCCGCGGCTTACCTGCCTAGGCGGGCCTAAAATTTCCGAGCCCGCCCCGCCCTTCCGCGGGCCCAGGCCCTTTTTGACAGTTCTAGTATCAAGTTTGTCAAATTAATTCTTATAGGCGGGAAGATCCTTCCTGTTATACCCAATATGTTTGGATGAGTAGTGAGCAACAATACCTAATTCTCTACATTTTGCAACGCAGGCCCATAAGCAGATCAAAGTCAAAGCCTCGAACGCATCATGGATCCAAAACTATACACTCTTCGCCCCTGTTTGGATCAGTTCGTATGAGAGTATTCTTCCAAAATTTCTTTACAAAGAAACACTTAATAGAGATATGCTCTGTGTTCTCCGACAGGCCTCCACATCAGCTTCAATTAGTGTGAGGAACGCATTTTTATTTTACAACTGTTTCCTACCGTCGGAAGTGCATTTCCCGCCTTCAAGCCCACTTCAGGTGCTTTACCTTGCCTTCGAGATTGTTCACTTCGCTCCTTAATCTCTCGACTGCGAACAGCCTGCACTTCGTTTGGCTGTTCTTGCCCACAAAATGGATTTGGACTTCAGGGACTTGGGAGAGACTACGATCGCTTAGTCGTAAGTCTCTCCATCCGTTCCGCTTCAAGGCCACCCCACCCCAGGAATCGACTATTTCTTGTTCACTTTTACGCTCCCGTGTGTGTATACGCTTGCGTAACGCCTCAAAGTCGATTGATCGAGCCACCTGGACTTCGTTGGATCGAAAGGTTTATTTCAATGGACCATGTGATAGCTCTCTTGGCTTTCCGCCGCTTAGGTCTAGCTCAGTAGCTCCTACCATCCTCTCAAATAGCTCTATAGCTCCATCATGTCTTAAAAGAGTTTCCTGTGAGTCGAACAAGTATGGTATTTTTGTTTTACATACCTAACGCCCGAAGGGCACTCCACTCCGGGAGAGACTCCCTCCTCCCTCTCTTTAGTCCTCCCTCCTCGTCACAAGATTAAGAGCTGAATTCAGAACGCGAACTTCGAGGTCCAAATAATGTGCCATGATGAGGAAGATGAAGACAAAGTCACATGATGAGTCTTTCGATGCTCCGTTAGATAGTAAGTACTTCTAATAGAAAAGTTATCGTCTTTAGAGTAGTGCCACACGAGCCGATCGAGTTGGGACCGCATCGCCAACGGGATTGAGAGGATTGCATCTGCATCAACTGGAAGGAGGGCGAATTGCACCATCCGTGCATCCCACTGTCCTGATGTATGGTTTTGAAAGGTGAGAATCGTAAGGGTCGTATTCATTGGTGGTAATGAAAAAGTTTGAAATATTCTACTCGTCCTCGAATCAGTCCATGGATTGATTGAATCTCCTCGTCCTTCTTTCCAATGGAGGTCTTGAATGCAAGTGTCTGGGACGCGTAATATACATCTCCCACTCAAAGAGGGATTGTGGCCGAGAGTTGCTGCCATGAATTTTTTGTCAGGGAAGTAGTGGGTTTTGAGGATACGACTAACTAGAGAGTTTTAAGGATACAACTTTTTTGGTAGAATGAAATGTTCATTTACCACGTGACCAACCGTCCATTTACAACGCCACTCCTCCCAGACACACCACTGAATCACAGACCTTTTTACATTCAAGCTATCCTGAACTAACACAGAAACTATTAAAATGCTTTAAATGGCTAAAGCTCTACAGTCTGAGAACCATTCCCCGCTTGATCACACACGTAATTTGCTCGACACTGCTTGTCTCCGCATCATGTACTCGTCTGTTACCCTCACACCACAAGTGGTGAATTGTAGACGCATAGCAAGCCACACTTATGCAGTGGGCTGCACTTCTCCTCCTTCCCACACATATCATCCAGTTGCATAGATCACCAAAGGTTTGAATCGAGTCCCCAATATTAAGCCACACATTGATTCTTGTGATCACCTGTTGGCTAAACTGGCAAGACAAGAACAAGTGCTCCACGAATTCCTCACTCGTGTCACAGAGCCTACAACTTGAATTAGGGATATTCATACCCCAGCAACACAATCTGTCCACAGTTAACACTCTTTTCTGCAAAACCAGCCTGAGTAAGAAAGAATGTTTCGGTCAATTCAGCCTGTTCCAAACAGCATCACAGAAGGGGAAAGGTGGAAGGTCCCCCTTGAGCCAATCATATCCACTTCGAACAGAATACATCCCATTGCATTTAAGCATTTGCAGCCCATATAGCCCAACCTAAACTTTTCCTTCAGCTGATTAATCTTCCTCCAGTGCCAGCTCGAATCAGCCGCCGGAATATAATCCCAGAAGTTAGTGCCTTTTAAGTGTATTACATTGACCCATTTGATCCACAGGGAATCCACTGCCAGGGTGATAACCAGTTTTCCTGCCCGGGATAGATTCCAGGTGGCACAGTCCCTTAAATTCAACCCTCCATTTTTCTTTGGACTGCATACACACTCCCAGTTCAACAGAGGGATGCATTTACCATGGGTCTTCTTCCCACATAGGAATTCCTTCATAGTCTATCAATTTCCTTTGTCACAGCCTTAGGCAGTAAGAAGATGGATCCCCAGTAGCCATGAGTAGGCAACAAAATTGCATTGATGAGACAATCTGCCAGCATATGAGAGATTTCTAGTGGCGTACCACTACATTCTGGCTGTGATTTTTTCTACCAGGGATTGGCAAGAGCTTCGGCTCCATCTGATTGGGGACAGAGGGACCCCCAAGTACCTCATAGGATAGCGTACGAGTTTGAATCCTGTAGTGTGTAGTATCTGCTCAATCCCCTCTCTAGATATACCATCAAGATAAATACTGGATTCTGCTGGTTTGCATTCAGACCAGAGACCTGATGAAAGTGAACCAGAGCTTCCATAAGCACTGACACAGCTCCATTACTGCCTTTACAGAAGATCATAAGGTCACTGCGAAGCATAAATTCACCAAATTAATATGCTTACACCTAGGGTGGAATCTGAATCTGGGCTCCTTAGAGGACAACTGCAGCTTCCTTGACAGGTATTCCATGGATATAACAAAGAGAAGAGGGGAAGCAGGGTCCCCTTGTCTCACCCTTAGCTCCTTTAAATGCGCTTAGTGAGAGCCATTTATGGACACAGTGTAGGATAATTTAAGGATACAACTTACTAATGAATAGCCAGTATACATTTTGGATTTATCGACGGACTATAATAATATATTAATCAAGATCGTTTTAGGTGGGCTTGTAAAAAGTTGTCAAAGCAGATGGACTGTACGAAGCTGCATAGGTGTGAGCTATGAGTTTAGTTAGTTGTGTCTAACTAACATGGCTATAAATCTGTAAACCGAAGCTTCTAATAATCTTGCAAGGAAAAAGTGGAGACATAAAGGCAGATAGAATCCAAACTTCCATAAATAAATCAGTTTTTATTCATCAATATTCGTACACACTAACATAATCAACATACTGAGTCCCGTTTCACCTATTTTTATAGGGACCCTAATACCTCTCAATGCAAATATAGCTGGGAGCTTCTAAGGCGGCTACTATTGGTCCTAAAGGATGGCTTTGCTCGGGAGATTTCAATGAAATTTTGGAATGCTCGGAGAAACTTGGAGGCCGTCAACGTCCGCTTAGGTAAATGGAATGATTTCGGAGCGTCATTATGCAAAATGACTTGTTAGACCTTGGCTACATAGCGGAGCAGTTCACCTGATTCAACAAAGCAGATGCTCCTTATACTATTTGTGAACGCCTTGATCAGGTTTTTGCATCATGTGAATGGCTTGACTTATTCCCTTCTGCATCAGTCCATTACCATCCATCTGCTTAGACCATTATGTGCTTCTTATAGAAATTTCTCCAGCGGAATGACTCCGTCTAGGCGTTCTTGGCCCTTTCATTCGAAGCTCGTTGGACTCATGAAAAGTCATGTAAAGAACTGCTTAAAAGTACTTGAGCCAGCAACAACGAGACCAACCAACATAATATCTGGAAATTGATGGAGATTAATCGTCATAAATTAAGGCGGTGGAATAAAGACGTTTTTAAGAAACCACAAATGCAGCTTAAGCAACTTGAAGCTGAAATCCAAAGGCTGAGAAATGGGAGCATAACGATGGACGAGTTGCGAAAATGAGAAGAGACTGGTCTTGAATATAACTCCGTCCGTCGATCCGAGGATATATTGGGTCAACGCAGTAAAGTTTATTGGTTAAATGATGGAGATAGGATTACCAAATTCTTCCAACGTAGGGCAACAATCCGAAAGAAAAAAAATTCGGTTGACCGCTTGAAGGACTCGAATTGTAACTTGACTAAATCTCAATTGGATATTGAGCAGATCTTTGGGGAGTATTTTCAATATTTGTATTTGTCTCAATCCCGTCCCAGCTGGATATTCTCGATGCAACTCACCCTATAAGCCCTCGAGTGACCGATTCGATGAACGACTTTTTTCTACGAATACACTAAAGACGACGTCGAAGCGGAACTCAAAGGTATGAACCCACTTACATCTCATGGACCTGATGGTTTTTCTCCTATAATAATCATATAATATCTATAATATTGAGGAAATGAAAGTGTTGTTCCATTTAATCCAACCTTGACATGATCACATAATTGGTATTACCTTAGATGATGAATTACAGATGCTAAAGAGCAGTAATACCACAGACCAATTGCAGTTTGAACAAAATACGCGTGAGAGATTTAGCAGAATTCTTCAACTCTAATAATGAATCAGTAACCCTAAACATTGTAATGTTTATGGTATTTATACATAAGCCCTAATGGGCTATTAAGTCCAATGTAACTAATATACCCACATGTTAGGTATATTTACAATTTGGTCCTAGCTTAATAATAATTACATGATATAGGCATAAAGCAAAGTTGAACACAATAAAATATCTCTAACAACCCCCCTCCTCTTTTGTGTTCATTTGTCGTTATAGCTTGGCCTTCTGTCCTGTAGACGGATTTTCTGAGGTTGAGAGCAACCTCAAATAGTCTGATGCTCCGGCGAAGGGACAGTTGTCATGAATTTCTTCACTGGCAATCTTGGACAGGCTGATGATTTTCATTTTTGAAATTTTCGAGACCTAAGGTGGTCAGGTCATCATTTGATGGCTCACTGTATCTTCTAGCTTCTCAGTGTCTGTAGAATGATTTTGAGAGTCCTGTTGCAGTACTTCTCGATCTCTAATAAGAACATGACTCTCATTAATCCTTCATGATATCTGTAGCCTAAGGCTGGCTCAGGTTCTTTGAAGATAAAGCCTTCTGGATATGATCTGAGTTCCTTCTCCAAGCCGGTGAAGCAGGGACTGGTAAGGTTGACCTTCTTGACGTTATTCTCAATTGCTATCTGAAGGTCGTGGCCCGTGTAGAATGTAATGTCCCTCAGCATATGTCTCCCGATGGCCTCGTATCCCAACTTGTATTAAAAGTCATTTAGAACCTATAAAATCTTGAGAATTGATAGACATCGTTGGGATCGATGAACTGCAGGTCACATTCTAAGATAAGGTCTTCTGAGCCGTCTAGTCTTCGCACTTTGTAGATTGGATATTTTAGCCCCTTTCCCATCTGCTTGTAGGTGACGTCCAATATGTCGCTGATAGGTCCATTCGCTCTCATTTTCTCCTTATCTTTGTCTCTGATCCTCGACCCTCCTTTCGTTGTCCATATGTACAAAAATTAATAGGCCAATATTTTGTATTCTTTGAGACGTGACAGACAAATTCCATTTCATTATAAGGTCGAACTTGATGGTGACGTCACCAAATTTTTACTCGAATCTCTTCTTGGAACAGAGTTGTGATCTTGACATTCTCCCAGGTGCTCTCAGATGCTTCTGGCATCTCTCTAAAGTTTTCTCCATCTTTGAGTTCGTCTGGCACCATTCTGCAACTGACTTCGACCGCTGCCCAGATCAGGTCACGAACGTTGTCGAGTCTCTCTTGAAAGTCATCCTCGAGAGTAGAATCCCTATAGCTTTGAGATGTCCACCCTTGATCGATAATCTCGTTGAGCTCTAACAGGGGGTCAGGATGGGACATGTCTTCAACTGGAGAGAGAGGATCGTCGGTTTCCTATGGAGGTGTGTCTGGTCTGAAGTCGGAGGGTAGAAGGGTAGGTTTCAAGGAAGGTCGATGGTTGTGTGGGCTAAATGGGAGGTAGTGGGTTGTGGATTGGTGGACGTAGAGGTTTCTGTTTGGGTTTGAGTTGAAGTGGATGGTTCTGTGTGGGTGGTGATTGTTTCGACCCGCTGACGCTTCTCCCCCTCAGGACGACCGTCGTCATCAGGGTCGTCATGACGTCGTTTGTGTGAAGGCGGGTCATAGTGGCAGGTGTATGGTACTTGAAGGCGATGAATGAGCTCCTTATGCTCCGCAGACAATGTGTCTACCTCGCTGAGAAGGCGGGATAAGAGGGTGTCACGGAGCTCCGTAATTGAAGGGGTGTGGGTTTGTAGGTTTGTGGGTTCGGGTGTTGAGGAGTGGTGTTGTGGGGAGTGGGTAGGGGAGATGACATATGCTCTTCGACCATTAGTGCTTTACCTTTGTGTGTTGCAGTGGATGTAGCACCGGGCAGTTTTTGAAGTGTGGAGGCCTCCATTTTCTTTACTTCTTGGCGCAGAGCCTCGAGTTGTTGGTCGAGTTAAGCTTGGGTCACATAGGGTAATACCGCAACTGAGCCACGAAGGAGGTCTGTTGTCACGACTTCATAATAAAATTCTGTGTCGAGGCCCACTAGTATTGAAAAGTACTGGGGACTTGAGGGTACGGAGCCACACAGGTTTACTGTTAGCATCTTTGATGAGGCGATCTCATCAAGATGGCCTGATTGCAGGGGAGTTATGATGTTCCCCATGTGAGGTCTTCCGTACGATCCTCGAATATCATCCTTGGATAATATACAGACCGGACTGATCACGGAGATGAGTCGAGAAAGGTGTTTATGTCCTAGCAAAAGGAGAAAAATCTGGGAGAGTGGACACTAGACTCGATGGGCAAGAAGGAGGGACAGTGATGTGGGGCTGGGTGTCGCTAATTTGTACATCGCTTGCCTCAGAGTGAGGCAAGGATGGTTGAGATGGTTCTCCGTGAAATGTTGAGACAACAACCTATTGGGAGGTTGTTGAATGGGAAGGGTTGGGTTGTGCACGCACCGTTGAACCAGATGCGATGACTTCTACTCGAGAGCTGATTAAATCAGCTCCTGTTTCTATGGGTTCAGTTCGAGGATTTATAGTGAGGAGGGGAGGTGCAAAGTTGACCGTCACGGGAGGAGGTGCCAGTTTGTCATGTTTTCGTTTCATCGCACTTCACGTCCGTGCCAGGACTCTGTCTCACACTCGGGCTGGCCCCGGGGTTGGATACGGTTGGGTTTAAATATATCGTGGGGGCTGGAAGATTCTGCAGGTGCCTGTAAGCGACGACCGCGGGGTCCGTCGGGTTGGCTAGATCAAGGGTGGCGTGGAAGAGGCATTCCTTGAAAAGGCGAGCCATCCCATGGTCATTGTAGGTAGTTCAGCTTTGGAATTTCTAGGTGTTCCATGGGTGGTCTGCGAGTAATTTCCGGGCTTATTTCCATATAATAACGAATCGGAACTTGGAAGCACCGCAGGAAGGGGATGCATTTCTTCTTGGAAGTCTTCAGGTGATCTCGGATACGAATCTGGTCCCCTAGCTCTCTCATGAAGATGTCTGCATAGTCGAACCGTTTCCCGAACATGATGCCGTAGAATAGTTTGAGAATGTTGTTGCAGCAATCTGGTGCGGTGAGTTTTGGAGAGTGACATTTGTTGACCAGCGTGAATAGTGTGCTCCACGGGCTTGGGAGTTTGTTGACTGAGAAGGATGAGATTTGAGTCAGCGGTGGGGTGCATCCCAGTTATAGCATCCCATGTAGAGTTCTTGAGTGGAAGGAGTTGAATCGAGCTCGTCGAATGTAGGCAGTTGGAGGATTGTCTTCAGGAGATCTTTGTCGAGAATGGCGGAGGTGTTTTCGATCAGACTTTGGAAGATTAGTTCATTTGTATCTTGTACTTGATCCATCAGTCCCCAAAATTGTTGCAAATAGACTTGAGGGGATGGTCGCCTCTATTGTGAATACAGGCAGCATGAAATGATTCCTGAGTATGGCGATGATTACCATGTCTGTACACTTGAATGCTGTTGTGTCCAGTTGGTAGTTGTTCTTCAGTGGCTTGCCATTTTGAGATGGGGTATATATCATCACGATTTGGAATATCCATAATCTGAGAAAAATATGAATGACTTTTTTCGTTAGGGATCAAGTATTGAAGGACTCCAAGACGGAATTTCAACACCTCTCTCTCTCTCTCTAACTCTCCCTCTCTCTCTCTCTCTCTCTCTCTCTCTCTCTCTCTCTCTCTCTCTCTCTTCTCTCTGTCCCTTTTGTTGTTGTTTTTTTTTGTTTTTCGGTATATATATAATGAGAAAAAGAAAAACAAAAAAATTAAAAGAAGAAATACGAGATTACGAACGATTTTTCTAAGAGGAAATGTCATGTGAATTGAGTTTAATTTTCGAAAAATCAAATAAGGGTTTCGACATTTAGATATGAATTTGATATCGAGAAATTTAAAGAGAAATTGATTTTGCGAATGATGATTGGACATCGAAAAGTTTAAAACCAAATAAGATCTCGAAATCGGCCGATTTGAAGAATTGGTTTATGATCGCGATATCTGCCAATTTAAAATGTTTTCGACTAATTTGAATAGGGTCCTCGAAATTGGCTGATTTGAAAATTAGATGTGATCAACAACAACTGGCAGCTGTGACATATTCTGCCTCAGCTGTCGTACACAATTTTGTTTCTTTGAAGACCAGCAGATCAGTTTGTCTCCCAGTAGTTGAGCACCACCTGTCGTGCTTTTTCTATCCATGCGACAACCTGCAAAATCTGAATCAGTGTATCCAATTAATTGAAAACTAGAGTTTTTGGGATACCATAAACCAAGATTTGGAGCTCCTTTCAGATAACGGAGTATCCTTTTGACTGCAGCCAGGTGTGACTCTTTGGGATTCGCTTGAAAGCGTGCACATAGACAAGTGGCTAAGACAATATTTGGCCTGCTCGAGGTCAAGTAGAGTAGACACACGATGATTCCTCTATAATGTGTTTCGTCGATCGATTTTCCAGAGGGGTCTGCGTCAAGTTTGCATGCCGTGGACATAGGTGTCGCTATGGAAGAGCAATTTTCCATATTGTATTTCGTCAGAAGGTTTATATTTAGACTGACTAATAAAGATGCCATCTGAGAGCTGTTTAATCTGCAGTCCTAGAAAGAAGTTCATTTCTCGTATCATGCTCATTTCAAACTTAGTGGTCATAAAATTTCGTAATTCCTCGCATAATTTGACGTTCGTAGAGCAAAAAATAATATCGTCAACGTAAATTTGAACGAGTAAGATATTGGAATCTTTTCTCTTGATGAATAGTGTGGTGTTAATTTGACCTTTTGTGAACCTGGATCCGACTAGGAAGGTGGGAGAACGTCATACCAAGCTCGCGGTGCTTGTTTAAGGCCGTAAAGTGATTTATCAAGACGATACATGAAGTCCGGCTTGGTTGAGTCTACAAATCCTTCAGGTTGTCCAACATAGACTTCTTCTTTTAGAATTCCGTTCAGAAAGGCTGTCTTGACGTCCATTTGGTAACCCGTGAAATCTCTATGAGCAGCGTATGCAAGAAATAGGCGAATCGCTTCAATTCGAGCGACTGTGGCAAATGTTTCATCGTAATCAATGCCTTCTTGCTGGT
This sequence comes from Craterostigma plantagineum, assembly GCA_027422505.1. Classification (NCBI taxonomy): domain Eukaryota; kingdom Viridiplantae; phylum Streptophyta; class Magnoliopsida; order Lamiales; family Linderniaceae; genus Craterostigma; species Craterostigma plantagineum. The sequence continues at coordinate 271,027 of JAPQWV010000104.1, forward strand.
TGTATCCTTTAGCTACTAATCGAGCTTTATTTCTAATGACCATGCCATTTTCGTCCTTTTTGTTTTCGAAGATCCACTTCGTTCTGATGATTGTGTTTCCTTTAGGCCTTGGAACTAAGGTCCAAACTCGTAGTCGTTCAAATTGGCTCAACTCGTCTTGCATAGCAATGATCCAGTCTGGGTCGCAAGAGCTTAAGAGACTTTCTGTGGCTCAAGTTGACTAATGAAACATGAGAAATGGATTGTGTGGTCTCCGTAGTTAACCTATTTGTCTGAATGCTTGTGGAGAAATGCAATATATTCTGGAAGTTCACTTCGCCTTTCTCGCGTTGACCTCCGTAGTGGAATTTGTTCCATCCGAGGTTCATGCCTTTGTACTTGATGATCAGCTTCAGCTTCACCTTCATTAAGGTTGATCGTGATGAAAGGCTACAACTTCACCTTCATCTCCAGAATGAGATGATACATCATTAGGAGAGAGATCATGACTTGAGTGAAGTGGTTCTTCCTCAGCGACTGTGATATTTAGATATGTAAGTTCTGTTCGTAAAGAGGTAGGGAGGTCTTCTATTTCTGTTGTTGAGTAGCTTAAAGGTTGAACAGAGTTTTCCACTTGTCGAATTTCTGCTTCGGGAGAATGCACTGGATCTGGAATTAGATGAAAGTCTTCAAGTAAGAAATCCAGAGATGATAAATTTGTATTTGAGGGATTTGTGTCCTTTTGGGGAGCTGCTGTCGTATTTGAGAAAGTAGGTTGTGTAGTTGATGCCGCTTGTATTGTTGCAATTGTCTCGTCAAATGTGACATTTGCACTTTCACATACAACTTTAGCACTTTTGAGAAAGACTCTAATGGCTTTTGATGTCGAAGAATAGCCAATGAACGTGCCTTCAAGTGTTTTGGGGTCGAATTTGTCGTTGTTACTTCGGTCATCTGCAATAAAGCACTTGAACCAAACACTCGAAGAAATGAAATGTTTGGCAAACATTTATTAATGATCTCGTAGGGTGTCTTCTCGAATCTTCTGTGGATTGATGTGCGATACTGAGTGAAACAAGCGCTGCGTGGTGCTTCAGCCCAGAATGAGTGTGGAAGATTTGACTGAATTATTATCGCGCAGCTTCAACAAGAGTTCGATTTTTTCGTTCGACTACTCAATTCGGTTGGGGGTTCCAGCAGCTGAGAATTGTTGGGAAATACCTTGTGACGCATAGAAGGTACTCAAGCGGCTATTTTTAAATTCTTTACCATTATCAGATCTAATGCTACCAACTCGAGTATGTAGCAGATTCGGTGTGGTAGTAACGAATGTTTCGATTATTGAGGAGGTCTCGTCTTTACTTCGTAGAAATTTTGTTCACGTGTATCTGGAATAGTCGTCTACGAGAACAAGAACATGCGACCACTGAGACTTTCTGTTCTCATTAGACCGCAGAGATCAGCATGAAGAAGTTCTAGAGTTCGGGAGAAAAAAGCGATGTGTTTGGATTTGTGAGATGCTCTTTTAATTTTTCCCAGTTCACAGGCATGTCAAAGATGTTCCTTTTGATACGTAAGATTTGGCAGTCCTATGACGAGTTGCTTAGTTGATAGTTTGTTAAGATCTTTGAAGTTAAAATGGGATAGGCGACTGTGCCAGATGATGTTTTGATGAGTTGAGGCTTTAGAGAGTAGGCAGATAGATATTCGTGGGCGGAATGGTTGTCATAAGATCAATCGTATAGAGATTTGTTTTCCGAATGCCATGGAGTAGATTGTTTCCTGGTCGTCATTTTTGCTGCATTTTCGTGCTTTGAAGTTGATCTCGAGGCCTTTATCGCAGAGTTGATCAATGCTGAATAGATTATGTCCTAGTCCCTTGATGTATGAGACGTCCTGGATGGTCAGATTTCCGTGATGTAGATCTCTGCATCCTAGGATTAGGGATGACTCGGTTCCCAAAACGTACTTTACCGCCATATTTTTTAGTGTAGTTGCTCAACAAGTTCCTTATTCCCAGTCATGTGTGTGGAGCAACCTGAGTGTAGATACACACATGATGGACCTGCAAGAGGAACGAAATTAAAAACATTTCGGTACACACTCGAAAATGGGCACTGTCCATTTCTTAGTAGATGACTTAGTCGAACTAGTAGTAGGGTTATTATCAAAGGCAGTCGTTGCTTTGGAGTATTTAATTTTAGATTTTGGAATCCATAGCTGCAGTCCTTGTTTTGAGTGTTGAGGGGATGTAGAGTGATGTTTTTGCTTGGGCACCCAAATTTGTTTTAACCTTAAGATTATGCGATGGTGATTTTTTATCCAATGATCGATTGAATGTGGGGGTGTGCGAGGCATGACTTGCATGAGATAAAGACTGTCGAGTAGGAGAATGATGCATCTTATCAATAATAGATTTATTAAAACAAGAAACATCATAGCACTTAATATTCTTCGAAGAAATAAAATTTTGGTCATCAAGAGCAGAAGTAGTAAAGCAGAAAGCCTTGGTAGGAATGGGTTCAGATTTCGATCGGAGCCCAGGCCATAATCTTCGTCTTCTTAGTTATTCTCTTGCCTGTAGTCAAATTTGACACATTGTTAGGAGTTAAATCATAAGTCGAAGAAGAACTGACTTCAGAGGAAAGGTCGTTTAGGCTTCTTAGGAGTGAAACTTCATTCAGAAGTTTTTCTTTTTCGAATTTGAAGATTTCAATTTGATTTTGGTGTTCATTTGCTTGTGATTTATTGAAGTCCTGGAGGCACGAGATTTCAGCTAGAAAGTCTGTCTTTCCTTTTGTTTGTGTCTTCTCTTTTTGAGTCTGCGAGCCTGACTTAGCAAAGAAGCGTGCATCGCTCTTGATTGTGCTTCCACTTGCTAATCTAAAATGGGAATTTAAGGCAAGAACGTCATCGTAGGAATAGTAGAAGTTAGAAGAAGAGGCACGATTTTCAAGTAATAGGTCGTCTCCTGTGGCTATCTCCTTCCCTTTCATTCTCTTTTGGAGTGATGCTTCTATTATACACTCAGATAGAGAACATTTGTGGAGAGGAAGCTGTAGTGTTGTTGATTTGTCCTTCGAGTCATGAAATGATTGTCAACAATACGTCATTTTCTACTCGAGAAACAATCTTTTTGGATTCCACGATCGAGCGCAAATAAGAGATTTCCTTGATAACTGCTGGGATATATGCACTAGAGGTACTTGGTTTTTTTGCACCTACTTCTTCAGAAGAGGGTGTATAAATAGGTAAATAGTCATTAGACAAAGGTATTTCTTTGTCCTGTAACTATTATTCAGTTCCTCATAGTTAAATGGGATTTGGCCCCAGCCTCTCTATTTCTTTTATTGTTCTCCAGCACATCAAGCCGAGATGAACTCGTGAAAGGTATTAGACTAGGTATATTTAATCCTAGGAAACTAATGCCATAGAGAGGTAGGGGTTTCTTCACGATAGGTGTAGAATCTGGAGCGAAGCCTAATCCTTCACGTGGATCATAAAATTCTATGTCTCTAGGCTGGTTCAAAAAAATTTCTATCTGTTTGTCCTCTTTTTGTTAGGAGATCCTGAAGTTTTTTGAGTTTGTAATATAGACGATTTCGTTCTTTAGATATGAATTCATATTGTAGGGATATAGAGTTTCGCTCTTCTTCACTTTTGTTGAAATCGTTTGCCTTTTCGATCAATTTCTCTTCTAGATCTCTTATCTTAGTTTCATGTCTGATGAAGGTATCCTGAGCTTGTTGTAGGAAAGAGTTTACCTTAGCTTTTTCAACTAGTTCGACCCACACGACTTTTTCATTGTTTTCTAGCTTTAGTGTTCTTATCGATTTGTTTTCCCTAACCATAGATGTTAGTTTTTCTTGAAGCACGCAAAATTTATTACGTAAATCGGAGTGAGAGTCATGTACCTCAGTTTCTGAAGATGAGTCAGTTGAGGGAGTGGCTGCAGTGTTGTGCTCCTCATCTTCAGAGTCGACCTCGACATTTGCCAGGAAGCAATCTTGAGCAAAGTGGACTGGTTTGATGTAGTTAAAGCATTTTTTATCTTTCAGGGATGACTTGGGTTTAGAGACATCAGTCTTTCGGCTCGCTTCTTCGAGGAGCTTGTCCTAAGACGATTTGAGGACCTATTCTTAGTGTATGAATCAAATCGTTTGGTGATCAATGCCATTTGTTTTGCAATGTCTGCCAGCTCAGAATCCGATTCTGCGGCGATGTTATCATTTTGTTCTTCAAACGAGCTAAGATTCTATACGGCCTTTAAGCTCTTTCTTGCTTTTCGGTTGCTAATTAGGGCGAGAGTTTCCATGGCTGCTTTTTCTTTTGATACTTTTTGAATCTCGCTGATGTCTTCAGCATGTTGGGCGAGACTGTAAAAAAGGCAATGGATATCCATCTCTTCTAGGTCCTTGTTCTGTCAAATATTGCTAGCAATTTTCCTCCATTCCGGCTGTAGTGCTGAGAGAAAACATCTGTTGATCTCCTCACCAGTTCTGGCTACATTGATCTTTCTCATCTCATTTACTAATATGAGGAATCGTTGATAGGTTTCATACAATTCTTCTCCATCCTTGGCTTTGAATGAGTCATATGTAGTGAGGATGTTGGACTTCTTTGCCTTATATCCAGATTTAGTTCGTTGCATCATTTTATTTATTTCATCCCACATTTCTTTGGCAGTTTGAAGGCTGTTGACTTGCATGAAAATTTTATTTGGAATGCTTTGGTAGAGATATGTCCTGGCTTGACGACCGGCACTAGATTGGAGTTTTTCAGCTTCAGTGTAGGCCGAACGAGGTTTCGGTTCCCTGGTGGCTGGAACGGGTGTTACATTGTCCGGATTTCCAGGTATAGTGATCCAGAATTCTTCCGGGCCTTGAGTGATGGACTCGTACATTAGATCTCCATTATCCTTGTTGTCGATGAAGTTCATGAACCTGAGTGTCCAAGCTGTGTATTCATCCCTTTTGAGGATGGGAGGTCTTGCATCGTTTTCAAGCGACTATAGATCCATACTTGTGGTAGGTTGGATGTGAATCTTAATCGTATTGATCAGCTAAGTAATGTTAGAACAGATAGAAGAAAGATCCGATAATCACAATTTAAGTGACTTATAGGTTTCGAAGATATTTGCGAATACTGTCAGATTGTATATATATTCAATTTGTGAATGTCTTCGAAAAATTTTATCGAGAACTTGATGAAAATTGAAAATAATTTGACAAGTTCAAATCAGAGATGGTTGTCGAAAAATTTTGAGAATTTTTAATTAAAGGATTTCGAGGAGCAGCAGTGAAAATCAAAAATTAAATTTCTCAATGTGAGACGCGAAAACTTAAAAGTGAAATTAAATCAGCTGATTCGAAAACAGGGAAACCGAAATCCTTGAAATTTATAATTAAATTCTGACTTTTTGAAATGCAGGTTCTCGAGAGGTTCTTGTGAAATCAAAATCAATTTCGAAATTCTAGGATGTCGAAAACATTAAAATTCGCTGAAAATGTTTGAGAACTTGAAAAATTAATTTGAAATTAGAATCCGATTTCGAAAGATATATCGAGAAGCTCAAAAGTGAAATTAAGGACAGATTTCGAGAAATATATCGAGAGGCTCAAAATTGAAATTTAGGACAGGTTTCGATAAATATATCGAGAAGCTCAAAATTAAATTAACGATAGATTTCGATAAAAAAATTTCGAGAAGCTTAAATTGGAATTAAGTTCGATGGAAGTTGAAAGTACCAGAAATTCCTAGAGGCATACCATCAGAAAAACTTCCTTGACCAATTGGGAATTTTGAAAAATGCAAAATTGAAATTAACGACGGATCCCGAGCAATTGAAATTGAGAAAGGCTCGTAAAATATTTTGCTCTTCGAAAAGTTCTTGTTCGTCCACAAATTCGGATCCTCGACTGAATTCACTGCAAAACTGATAATCTTGATCGAAGATTATGGGAAAACGGATATTCAATTATGCATTATTCCAGAAATCAAGCAAATTTCGCGGAGTTTAAAAAATCAATAATTATTTTAATAACAGTGCGTAAGACGAAAAACTTCATCATATATCATAAAAAATCAGAAATATATCATCCACGATTTCGGCTCTGATACCACTTGTTGGTCCGTTTAATTCAACATTGACATGATTCATATAATTGGTATTACCTTAGACGATGAGTTACGGATGCTAAAGAGCAGTAATACCACCTCTTCAACTCTAATAATGAATCAGTAACACTAAACATTGTAATATTCAGGGTATTTATACATAAGTCCTAGTGGGCTATTAAGTCCAATGTAACTAAAATGTATCCACATGTTAAGTATATTTACAATTTATTCCTAACTTAATAATAATTAGAGGACAAATGCATAAAATAATTGAATTCAATAAAATATCTCTAACATAAAGAAAGTAAAACCACTAGTCTGCTTATTTTCATTACTTGTATTTTTTTATTTTCTATGTCAACTTGCAATGAGAACGAAACGAATAGAAAAAGGAGGACTAGGAAGAGGACGGAAGCGTAGGTGAAAATGTCCAAAGAAAAACAATAAAACACGAAAACCTCATTTAATTGTAGAGAATAGACACTTGGGGTCCATACATAAAAGAAACAATGAAGAAAAAGCGAGAATTACGGATAGAGTTTTCTCATTGGATAAGATGTCCGACTCCGAACACATGTGGCCGCCTTATTCAGCACATCCCAAGATGAACCGTAGCTCATCGGAATGGGCTTTTCAAAGATTCTTACAAGAAGCTGATGAAGTTGCGACGACAATAACGAATCAAGTCGTTCACATCATCATAGACAACCGCGATGAGAAAAGTCGAGATCTTGTTGGTAAAGACGATGGCGATTGTGGCTTCATAAATGCTGCTGGTGACGATGAGCGGGTCCCATCCCATCGTCCTCCTCCGGCGTACTCCGACGACTATCAGGCTTTTCTCAAATCCCAGCTTGAGCTTGCCTGCGCCGCCGTTGCTTTGAAGCGTGTAGGTGCTATAGTATTTTCAATTCGTCGTTTCTTATTTTTCCTTGTCAATCGGAGTATAGCTAGATTGACGTTCTATTTGATTCTTTATGGTGAAACTTCAATGGCGTTATAGAAATTAAAGAATTATCGGATTTGATTTCTTAACCAAGAATTGCGAATGTTAAACTCAACGCCAGCTCATAAATAGATTTGTATGTTTTTATTCTCATCTACGGGGCTGATAGAAAACAAAGGTTCGCCTATTTGCTTCGAACATGTATTATGATCCACCTTCCATGCTTATGAATTGTTGTCTTCTTGTCCTTGTGTACGGTAGTTAATGTATGTTTAAACATTGACGTGTTTGCTGCGTAACTCTTAATCAATCACAACTTAGTTTTTATTCTCCAATATGTGAGTGACGTGTGTTTGTTATTGTTAAGAGCTAGCTAGCTAACACTTGCTTATTGTGAATTTAAATTTGCAGTCAGCTACGCCTATTCCATCGGAGAAGGAGCCTCTTCCTAACAGTTCTAAAGGTTATTTTCTCTCTCTGTATTTAGATTGTTATGTAAGTATGTGCCAGCTTTACATGTGTTGTACTTTGACCTTTGAACTGTTCTTCGATTTATAGTAGTGGAAGAAGGTTCAACATTTGCTTGGCTGATTTTAAACTAAGTGTTTTTTAAGTGTCTTTGACCCTTCAGCCAAGCTGAGCAATGTAAAAGGACTAATGAGATATTATAAATTTGTTAGAGGAGAAAGATGACTTCCAAGTGCACCTGTATACTTGTTAATATTAAACGAGTCCTTGTAACATCGTTTTCTTTCAATTCTCACCTTTTTTCTTTCCATCCCTTTAGCAAGTGGTTTGAATTCTTCGAAGTTGTTGGATGGTCGTGCAGCTTCAACGCCCAAGAAACAGGTGATGGTTAAGTCGACGACGAGTGGCTCGTCTGGCGAACAATCAGATTATGATGATGAGGAAATAAGCCAGAGCACAGGCCCTGCTGATGCAAAACGGATGAGAAGGTATTTATTATGCTCTTCATTTTCATTTCTTGCACTGAATTTTATCACCAACTTCTACTATTTCCTGACATCATTTTAGAAAAGGATTATATGGATGAATTTTTACCTTCGAATGAACCATTTATGACTGCCCTTGCTATGAATTGCTTCATAGTTTATAACTATAGGATATTTAAGAGGTTCAGGTAGCTCATAGTGAGGGATTGATTCTTAGATCTTCGGAGAAACAGTTCTAGTAATGTAGTTTACGACGCACTCAGTGACCAATGAGTTATCTATGTTTCAGTTCAATTCCTCAACTCCAAGCTTTAGTTGAAAATCTATCGATTCTGAACATTTTCTCAGAAGTTTCAAGTGTTTTCCAAGTTATTTTTCATTTTTCTTCTTCTTATTCATCAGAATGCTTTCGAATAGAGAATCAGCTCGCCGCTCTAGAAGTAGAAAGCAAGCTCATCTAACTGAACTCGAGGAACAGGTCGGTCGTAAACATTGCCACCAATATTTCTCAATTCATATCAGTATAATAACTAATATTTTATTTCATAAATGAAATTATTGTGATTATTATTTATTACGCAGGTGGCACAAATGAGAGTGGAAAACTCATCTTTACTGAAACGACTCACCAGCATAAGCCACAAATACAACGAAGCAGCAGTCGACAACAGAGTTCTAAAAGCAGATGTTGAGACACTAAGGGCTAAGGTAATTTTTTTTTCCTTAGAAAGAAAAGAAGCTTTATGATATGATTGTTGGGATTACTAACTAACTAACTAACAGGTGAAAATGGCTGAAGAAATGGTTAAAAGAGTGACTGAGCTGAACCCTTTGTTCCAATTAGACCCATCATCATCATACACATTGTTGTCTATGACCACTGCCTCAGACTCATCATCGGCTGATGCTGCTGTAGTACCAGTTCAAGACGATCCAATTCACAGCTACAATCATCAAATTCTTGGCCAATCAGACAATGATCAAAACCACAGAATTCAGAAAAAGGGTGCGCCTGAAAATAAAATGGGGAGAAGCGTTTCTATGCAGAGAGTGGCTAGCTTGGAACATCTGCAGAAGCGTATACGAGGAGATTAACCGAGTTGGGAGAACTGATATCATGTGATTCCTAAAGTATGGGGAAAAGCTTGATTCGTATTCAACGATTGTTATTATCATTATTATTGTTCGATTGTTCATGATGTTATGTGAGATTCGTTTGTGCGTCTCATTTGTTGTGGTTTTCGCCCATGTAAAATCTCATAGCAACTTGATTCGAAGAGATTTTTATTACTACTCATTGGATAATTTTGGTTGTTTGCTCTCTGCTGGGATTTTTTGCTTGTATAGAAAGATAAGAACAACTTAGTATCAAAGTAGAGCTTGATCAAAGAGCTGATTCTCATTTGGAGAACAAAGCGGAAGCCATCAAGAAAGCGTGTGAAAGACAAAGAAGTGTGTTTTGCTATACGAGGAATATCAGTTACGAAGATGAAGCTGATACCGACACTTTCAGTAATAATAAGGAAGGAAACGTTGCACCAGCTTTCAGCAGGATTTTTAAACTATAAAAAGCTTTCATGGTGTTGGTTTTCGTCATCTATATACCTCACAAATTCTTCATTTTCTCTCTGCTTTTTGTGTTGATAAGAGTTCATCTTATGCTGTAAACTTTTGATTAAATCAATCAAAATGAACTTCAATCCGTGGGAGAAGGATTATCAAGAATCCGAACTACAATTGCGTCTTTTTCAGCCATACAAAACCTTGATTTTGTTATGGTATCACAACAAAGAATTTGTGGGATTCTTTAAGCATTCAATCAAACACCATAGGTGCAACGTCTTTGAACTCGGTCGCTCTAATCAACGATCCATATTTCTTGAACAACAATGATACTTCGGGGCAACTACTCGTGCATGAGCAATTGAATGGAGACAATTACGCTACATGGAGCCGAGCGATGATGATAGCCCTAATAGGTAGAAATAAAGCAGGTTTCGTCAATGGTTATTTCAAATTGCCAGTCGTGGATGCTCAAGATCAAGCCAGGAAGAGGAACAACAACACGGGGATTTCTTGGATCATCAATTCTGTCTCTAAGGAGATATCAGTGAGTATTCTATATAGCTCATATGCTAGGGAATTTTAGTTGGATTACAGGAAAGTTAGGGCAAATAAATAACCGAGGATTTTTCAATAGAAGAGAGAATTGATCAACCTTGCGCGAGGATCAAATAGCATATATGTTTACTTTAGTAAGCTTAAAACGTTGTGGGATGAGTTGAGCGCTTACAAGCAAGCTTGTTGAATGCACATGTGGGGGTATCAATAAAATCAAGGACTACCTTAATGAAGAATATGTTCTAACCTTTTTTATGGGGCTAAATCACTTCGCAAGTAAGGGGACAGATTCTGCTTATGGACCAATTTCCCACAATCAACAAGGTATTCTTATTATTAATTCAAGAGAAGAAGCAGAGATCGATGGCTCATGCATCATTAAAAGCAGTGAAGATCAGATCAACAACATGGCTATGCTTGCAGCCAAGGATGACCAAGAATTGACAAGAAAAAGTCTCCTACAATCAGAAAAGCTATGACCACTGCAATAAGAGAGAGCACACTGTTGACACCTGTTATCATGTGCATGGTTTTCCACCGGGGTTTAGACGAGGCTCAAGGCACCTCAGGGGGGGACCAGAGCCAATCGGACCATGGCACAACTGAATAACAAGCAATGCTAGCAAGTTCACCAAGTTGTTGGGGCCTCCTCAGAAGATGATTTGGTTCAGTTGCAGCTTGCACCATTTGAATTGCAAAGCCTGAAGGCCTTGACCAATCAGGCAGTTAGCCACCTTTCATCTGCCAATACAGACTTCACAAAAAAGTGGAAAGAAAGCAGGTATTTATTTAATTTTCTCACAATTGCCAACACTAACCAATCATAGAATTTGGCTAGTAGACTCGGGTGCTACGAGGCATGTCTGCGGGAGTCAAGTTTGATTTGCATGAAATAGAGGAATCAAATGTCATGTTGCCTAATAGAACAATCATAAAACTCAATAGGGCAGGATCTCTGGTGATCAACTACTTTATTAAATTAACAGTTGTTCTCTAGTGCCATAATTTCATTTTAATTTTAACTCAGTAAGTTGTTTGGCTAGCAAGAATGGTTTAAAGATTTCTTTGAAGCTAATGGGTTCGTTGTGCAACATCATTTGCACCAAATGAATTGGAAGGGAGTGGCTGGTTGTATGTATAATTCAGAGCATTCCTGTTGATAAATCCTCTTTTACAAATGAATATATCTTTTTAAATAAGTTGCCAACAGTCTCTGGCTCTTTTATGATCAAGCATTAGTCCTGAGGTTAGCTCGATCCTGACTTATTTCATGACATTGCTAGTAACACATATCTCGTGTAAGATTAAGGCAATAAGGTATGACACTGCAAAAAAATTAGGAGAAAGAGGATTATTCATTATTTATCATGTGTTTAGACACTACAACCGAATTTAATTATTGAAAGAAAGCATCAACATCTCTTGAATGTTGCAGATCATTGTTATTTCTCGAGTGCCAATTATGTATTGGTCTGAATGTTCTAGCAACAACCTTTATCATTAATTGAACTCCTTCAATTAACTTGGGCAATCAATCTCTCTATGAAATATATATATATATATATATATTTTGAGCAGTGACAGGTTCATTACGTTATTTTATATTATTAAAGCCGGTTATTTATTTAATTTATGTGCTTTTTGTTTGAAAAAAAAAACTAGCGAAACGTCCGCTACATTCCGCGACAATGCAACGGAACTGAAACGCTTTGTCGGTTCCGACCAACCATGATTGGAAACACATTTTATTTGCGACAACGGGGTACCATACAATAGGTACCATACAATACAATATACACAGAGTTCATATTGTTTACGGTCATTCTTTTTTTTTTTTTTTTTTTTTCCAACGAAAGCTTGCCAATCTCAAATTCAAAATGTTAATTACAAAGGCTAAACAGCCCAACAGGTTCCTCTGGCTACATCTACTTTACCAGTAGGAACGAAAAGCTCATTCGATGAGCACAAGTGAAGTTAGTGTACAAGTGAAGTGATAGATATCTTCCACGATACACGAACGAGAATGCTGAATCAACAATCTAAAAAGTAAAATCTCTAACATATAAACTACATCATAACTCATGCTTCTCAAATTTCTCTATTGCATGCATTGACATCAAGTTGCAGCGAGGACTCTGTCCACACAAAACATTCGTTCGGCTCAGCTCAGCTCCAAAGTCTGTGTAAGAGACCACATGTTGCTAGTGGAAATAGAAAGGAAACTAACTGAGCCAACAAAAAACTGAGATTCCGTTTCAGATTTGGTGAGTGCGGCCAAAGGTATTTTCATAATTTTTGACATTATTAATATACGGTTGTGTAGAATATCTCTCCCTATCTCTCCGTGGATCTGTTCGCGTCTTTGATCTGATCCGTACTCAAGTCCATCTCGCCCTTGAAGTTTGAAGATTGCATTACAGAGCATGCTACTGCTTGAGCCCAATGCCTTAATTTCGTCTTCACTTGTTGCGGCGATTCACCTGCTCATTCGTTTAGACGTAAAAACGTAAGTGTATATGTTGTAGGGATGACAATCCATTACCTTCTCCAATATTTTTCAATTTTTTTTTTCATTTTTTAAAATGTCTGTTGCGTAGTAGGGATGACAATCCAGTACATTATCAATGTTGTAAAACTCGCTAGGCGCTAGTCGGGCGACCGAGGGGGGCCTAGCGCCTAGGCGGGTTAGGCGGGGCTTAGGCGGTTCTAGGCGGAAATTAGTCGATATACCGATTTTTTTATAAATTTTATTTATAGGCTAATATACCAAACTAAAGCTATATCAAACTTTTCTTTTTAAATAAATAATGTCAATCCTAATAATGTTTTTTTTTTGTATTTATAATAAAATTTTGCAAAAAAAAATTGTTTTTAATTTTTTTAAAAAAAAAATTAAAAAAAATTTGAGTCCGCCTAGTCGGCCGTCTAGCCGCCTAATCGTCCGCCTAGGCCGATTAATCGGTTCCACCGATTAATCCGCCTCCTAGCCGAAAAGCGCCTCGGGCAGGGCCGCCTAGCCTGAGTTTTACGACAGTGTTAAAAACCCATTGATTTAATATACAATGAATTCGAGTCCGAACTCAGTTAGATCACCCATGGTGTCGGACCTTTTACGGTGCCATCTAAGTGGGTCTAGACTCAATCCAAACAGGTCTTTAACGAGTCCGACTGTCATCCCTACTTTTGCTCGCATCCATGCACATATTTAAACCACATACCTGGGCTGCAAATCTTCCACGAATCGGAGTCGCTCAAGGGGCTCCCGAAAGACGAGCCGCCGCCACCGCCGGTCAACGTGGACAGCGAGCCGCCGCTGCTGGCGGGGCTGAGGACGGGGCTCGTGAGGAAGTTTCGGTTGACCGCAAAGTATAGGTCGAGGGCGGGGAGTGTGGTGCACAGGCGCTGGCCGGCCTGCTCCTCGTTGAACCCAAAGCCGAGCTCGATGCACCCTTTGAGCTCCCTCATGTCCTCGTCCGTGATGTCCTCCGCGGCGTTGCTGTTCCTCCTCCTCTCCTTTTGCATTACGATCCTTTTCTCCCATAACATGTCCCGAGGCTTGCTGCCTCCGGCCCACATGGAAAGCTGCTTCGATAGCCGCCTTTTGCTGCCGCGCCAGAAAGGCGGTGCGTACTCCAGCCTTTGGATTTCTTCGCTCTCCGAGGAGGAGAGCGAAGGTGATGAAGGTAGGTTGTGTGTGGGTTGGGCCTCGACCGACGACCCCATATGTATCCTCTCTCTTATTTTTTTCGATGAGTTAGCGTTTCTGTATGGCGTGAGAGAATGTAAAATCGGGACGGGAATGGAAATGGTTTTTGGCGGCGGAGGGAATGGAGAAGGCCTCCTAGCCGCCGAGGAGGGTGGTGGGGATTGGGAAGGTTTGTTTTATTCACTGAAGGTTGGTTCAATGGAGAGGGAGGAGATGAAGAAAACTGGTTATGTTACTATTATGGTAAATTTTGGGGGGAAGAGATGGTTTGTTTGTAAGGTTGATTTTTGAGTTATATTGTACGGAGAGGAAGCCCTTCGATTTCGGTTGGGATCGTTTGCCTCCAAACGTTCCCAACTGTCGTTATTTAAAGATTTGAGTTGATTATGATTATTCGGATTGCTATCACAAGTTATTACCAAGTAATTATGTCATAGTGACGCTGCAAGTTGATAGTTTCTTAATGTTTATAACTTACCATTAGGTAATTGCGTAATAATTTCTGAAAGGCTTAATTATTATTTTGGTCCCATAACTAATGGGGTTTGGCGTTATAGGGACACGTATTTTAGTCTTTAGCAAAATAGGGACGTTAACTTTAAAAAAAAAATGCAATATAGGGACATTATACGGTAAGATGCTGTATTTTGACCCGAACTCGCTGACTTGGAACCCCGACCCGCTGACATGTGCACTTAAAGACTCGACAGCTCATTAAAAATTATGATGTGGCGCCAAGTCATAAAAATCGTTGATGTGGCGATATATAAAAAATAAAAAAAATAAAAAGAAAAATAAAAGTTAATTAAAAAAATCGATTACATCATCTCTCCCTCTCTCACACACATACACACATTTCTAAAACTAAAAAATCGGCCAGAACTTCTCGGCGCTGAACGACGGCACCGTCGCCGACTTCTCCTCTCTGTTCCCAACTTAGCCCAAAAAACCGCCATCCTCAGTTCGAATATCGAATCTTCGAATCGGCCCCTAATAACGACCAAACCCGCGGCAGAAACCCCCAAATTAGGCCACAGTGAATCGCTGAAATCTGCTGGTAATTTCAAAATCGCCCCAGACGGGTCTTCGGGGAGCAGTATCTCCCTGAGATATGGACGATAATCGCTGGCTCTGGGATGGTGACGGCCTGGTGGTGGTGCTGGCTCGGAGTGCGACGCCGCCTAACACGACCACATCACAGCTGCCCGTCGCCACCTAACACCGTCACACTGCCCGTCGCCGTCGCAGCCTCAAACCACCACACCGATCTGCCCGTCGCCGCCTAAAACCACAACACCGCAGATATGCCGGCCGCCGTCGCAGCCACACCACCACACCGCAGATCTAAGAAGAAGAAAGAATGACGAGGAGGAAATTGCTTCATATGTCTTCTTTGTCATCAACCTATTGGTGCAACCGCTTCCTCGCCATCTCCGCCGCTGCGGAGGAGCGGGTCAGCTGCCCGGAGTTCCGCACGGGGTTCGTCGAACACATCAGCAGCGACCCAATTCCTTCTCGTACGGCGCCTTTCGAGCTCTACTACGACGACGGGTCAGGGTCGGGCCTCTGCCCTCTGCCCTCTGCCGGCGAGCATCTCCGATTTCCTTCTCGGATCTGGCTTCGATCTATTGCTTGACCAATTATCCCAAATCGAGCTGACGAGTGGAAACCCTAATCCGCCGACCTCGAAATATGAGATTCAGTCCATGCCGAGGATAGAGATCGCCGACGAGCACGTCGACGGAGAATCTCACTGCACCGTCTGTAAGGAGCCCTTCAATTTCGGCAACGAGGCGAGGGAAATGGTGGTGAGAGAGAGAACGATTTTTTTCCCGAAAGAGAGAGAGAACGATGAAGATGATGAATATTTATTTTTTTTTAATTTAATATATGATGTTGAGCCACATCATCGATTTTATGACGTGGTGCCACATTGGACTCTTTTAATGGCATGCCAAGCTACATGTCAGCGGGTCGGATGCCTCGTCAGTGGGTTCGGGTCAAAATACCTGGTCGGATCGTATACTGTCCCCAAATTGCCATTTTTTTTAAAGTTAATGTCCCTATTTTGCCAATACCTCAAATACATGTCCTTATAACGCCAACCCCCATTAGTTACGGGACCAAAAAAATAATTAAGCCTTTCTGAAATATATCTGTCGTCAGGATTGTAACAACCTCTCATATATGAACAAGTGAGACAAATGAAAAAAAAAAAAACATGGGAAAAAATCAAAAAAATATAAGTTTAAAAGCGGTTGGATCTGTTGGACAATAATACATAGTTCATCATTAACATTAAAATAAAATAAAGAAGGGTAAAGACGTGACAAGAGAGCAAAACTGTTGCGTGGTTTAATTTATAATATTAAGCATAAGAGATATTTTAATATAGCGGCAATTAATAATGTAACTTGCTAAGATATTTTATTATGCATCTTATTATACATTTAGATTAAGATCGTGGCACAATATCTTATGCAAAGTTCACGTGGTGTACTGCCTTCATTTGAGAGTTCTTGAAAGGGTGTGTTATTACTGCCCAATGGCCTTACAACTTCTGACGTACACATTAGAATCTCTAAATGCATTGCTTGAACTGAACCCTATAAAGAAGGGGTTGTTCTATGCCGTAAGTGTGGACTTTGAGAGCACTCATTATTTATATCTTTTCTTCCTGCTCCAACATTGTTGAAGGTCAAGTTGAACCCTGGAAGTTGCCACGCCCGTAGAAAGAACTTCTTAGGGCATCGTATCACGCCTCTCGATTTTATTATTTCTGTGTTTCATCAAAGTTGTCAACAATCTAAGAAGTTGTTATGGTTGAGTATGATAATGTCTTTGATGATGACGTCCTTCTGGAGGACGATGAGATGTTCGACGAAGAAGATGTGCAACTTTCACCACCGATCCTACCGACGGAGATCAATAGCGCAAGCCCTTCAAACGCAACTCTCCCGGAAAATCAAGGAAATGGCCTACCCACCAGAGGCAATTTAAAGGGAGGATCTCAAGGTGGAAATCTTGGAGGTAATATAAACCCAAATCCTTTTAATATGAATGGATTTCCTCAAACTGAAATTGGAGGAAACGTGGGGGAATCAGAATCATATGATGACTCCTCATTCCCCCAATTGGTTTTGTGAGGTATCCTGACACCTCAAGATTGATATTTTTTGAGGTGTGAACTATAAAAGATGGAAAGAGAGGATGTTTACCTTGCTAGATATGCATGGGATAGCATGGGTGCTTGAGACCCCTCCCATTGAAAACGTGAATTATGCGGCTTGGAAAATGGCTAATAAGATATGCCGAAATTCCATCCTTGCAACTCTCTCAAATCCACTCTTTGATATTTATGTGGGATATACCGATGCAAAGATCATGTGAGATTTGAAGCAAAATATACCGCTGAAGATGCGGTTAAACAGAAATTTTTGCTTGCAGTGGATATTATCATTGGAAGATGAATGAGAATGTTGATGTACACGAGCAGCTCAATGAGTATTTCCAACTCATTGAAGGACTTAAGTCGAAAACATTAACCTTCCATAAGAGTTCATGGCCGAACTACTAATCGAGAAACTTCCATCATCTTGAATGACTACAACCAAAATATGAAGCATAAAAATAAAAAGATGAACATGGATGAGGTGATGAAGCATATCATCATTGAAAACAAGCATAGGAAGCAAATGGGAGTTGCGATCAAGGAATTCAAAGAGAAGGAAAATATTGAAGAAGATAATGCCAAAAAGAAATTCCAAAAAAGAGGCCCAACGTGGAGGCCACATCAAGGATTATGAAGCCAACACTAATGGAAATTTTCAAGAAAAAGAGAAGTAATTGCTTTGTTTGTGGGACATTGGGTCATTATGCTTCTCAATGCAGGAAAATGATTTTAAATCCTAATTTTGAGAACAAGGCGGCACCTAAGGCGAACATGGTTCAACAAAAGGAAAGTGACACCATTATTACAATGATATCGGAGATAAACCTTGTGGAGAAAGGAGCACAAGGTATTTGGGTGATGGACTCCGGTACGAAAAAGCACATTTGTGGAGACAAGAAGGTTTTAGAGTACATAGAAATAAATGGAGAAGTCTTTCTTGGAGACTCATCTACTACTAAAGTTTTCGGAAAAGGCAAGGTGAATATCAAATTTACATCTGGAAAAATATTGGCTCTTCAAGATGTGCTTCATGTTCCAAAAAGTAGGGCAAACTTGGTGTCAGTGGCACTGCTCGGCGAGGACGGTGTCAAGGCAACGTTTGAATCACGAAAATGAGCCTTACTAAAATAATGTCTTTGTTGGAAAGGGTTATCGACAGAATAACCTCTATGTACTCCATGCTAATTCCATAATGAATGAAAGTACTTCTTCGGTTTATTTGTTGGATTCTCATAAAATTGTGGTACTTGAGGTTTGGTCATGTGGATGTGTCATATTTAAAAATGATGAACAAGATTGGCCTATTAGAAAACATACACAGTACTGAGGCGGATAAATGCGAAATATGTGTGGAGTCAAAAATGACAAAAAGACTTGCTACAACGTACAAAGAAAAACTCAATTATTGGAGTTAATTCACAGTGATATTGGAGAAATGCGAACTTGTGAATCAAAAGAATGAAACAAATATTATATAACATTTATCAATGATTTCTCGAGATACACAAGGGTTGTCCTCCTAAAAAATAAGAGTGAAGCTGTTAAAAATTCATTCTCTACAAAAAGAAGGTAGAAATCAGTTAGATCGGAAAATCAAGAGACTTAAATCCGAAGGAGGAGGAGAGTATCTTGCAATGAATAATTTCTGCGAAGAAAATGGAATTATCCATGAACGAACTCCTCCTTATTCACCGGAATCTAATGGGACTGCGGAAAGAAAAAATCGTACTTTTAAAGGAAATGATGTATGCTATGCTTTTAACCGCTCGAGTTCCCCAAGATCTTTGGGGAGAAGCAATTTTATCAGCATGTCATATGCAAAACCGCATCCCTCATAGAATACTTGGAAAAACACCATATGAGTATTGGAAAGGCTATTCACCAAATTTAAAATATTTAAAAGCGTGGGGATGTTTAGCAAAAGTGCTAATCAACGAGCCAAAGAAAAGGATGATCGGCTAAAAAACAGTGGATTGTGTCTTTGTCGGATATGCACAAAATTTAGCAGCATATCGTTTTGATGGTGATTAATAGTGACGAATATGAGAAAGACACAATAATAGAATCCAAAAATGCGGAGTTCCTTGAAGGCAAGTTTAATGTTCAAGAACCTAAAAAAATTAGAGACTTGGAGAAAGAAATCGAGTCTATAAGAAAAGAACCTCATGAGCCCAAAAATTTGGATCAAAATAGTCAAATGACTCATGGACTAAAGTGAAGAAGAATTCAAAATACTTTCGAATTAAGCATAATGAGTGATTCACAAAATATTTAAATTGATGTAAAAATATTTTAAATTGATGCAATCCCTCCCACTTAATGAAACTACAATCCAATCCAATCCAATCCACGGTAGGTTCGATTAGCGCCTAGACGGCCGCACATGCTGAATTTTACAATAAAAAGTCACCTTTGCTTTAACTGAGTGAACTAAAAGGACACTAATCATGGGGTCTTTCATACCAATTTCTTTGTTTCTATGTCCAAGAAAAAGACCCAAAAATGGAGTACGACGAGGAGTTGTTGACCCAGGCCGTCGACGAAGCCTACAAAGGCGTATATTGCGGAGATGGTTCGCCATTTGGCGCCGTTGTGGTATGCAAAAACGGCCGAGTAGTCGCGAGCAGCCACAACATGGTTCGAAAGCATACGGACTCCACCGCTCACGCCGAGGTTACAGCGATACGAGAGGTTTAAGACAAAAATATAAAATCCATAGTATAACTCCTCTCATAGTAGTGAAGGATCTTATTTAAATCATATTGCATTCTCACAGGCTTGTAAGAATTTGGATAGAACTGACCTATCGGACTGTGAGATGTATGTCTCGTGCGAGCCCTGCCCGATGTGCTTCGCTGCTATCTATTTTTCCAAAATCAAGGTATTATTACACCTTGGCTTAGTCTATATCCTCTTTTTATCTGGTTCGGTTATATGAGATTATCCAATTATGTTGTTTTCGTTTTTGTGTGTGTGTGTGTGTGTGTTTTGTTACAGAGAGTGGTTTATGGAGCCAAAGCGGAAGCTGCTATAGCAGCAGGGGCGAATAGCTTCGTCGCCGATGCTTTAAAAGGAGCAGCTTATTTTCGAAAGGATCACTTGGAAGTCATAAGGGCCGAAGGTGAAGTAGCCGTTATTGCGGAGCAGATTTTCGAGAGAACAAAGTTTAAGTCCAGTTAATTGATTGATGAAGATAGGCGTTGGTTGTCTGATCAAACTAATTGTTTGTCTTGTTTGTCTTGAATAAACAAACGATGTCTGATCAAACTAATTGTTCGTTCAATCCAATTGTGTGATTCCTCTTAAAATTCCAACAACATTGATTGGGTGTGGTGGTTGAAAAATAAGAAGAGTCGTGGGTTGTCTTGAGCTGAGAAATGTCGAGTTCGAACTTTATTGCAACTGTTCGAAGGGTTGACTAGTTGAGCTCGAGTTTAATTAGGCCCAACCATCTATTGCAGCGTTCAGACCTCTACAGCAGATAATCGTGCCTAATTAAAACAAAATATACCGGTTAGGCAACAGTCGGAGATGTACCATGACGACTGTAAATGGCGAGGGCGGCAATGGCTGACGATAGCTGGCAAGTGACTGAGGCTGTCGACGACGGGCAGAGAGTTGTCGACAAGGGACTGTATCGAGGATGGTTGTTGATATAGACTTGTATGTTGGCGTGGCAGCGTATCCGGTCGAATAACACCGCGGCTAATGTTTGAACAATTAAAGGTAAAAGTGGACACCGAGATTTAACGTGGAAAATCTCCAAACAAATCGGGGTAAAAACTACGGGCAATGAAGGGGAATCCACTATAGTAGAAAATATAGGAGTTACAACCTCTCAATCTATAAAGGAGAAAACCCTCAATATTTCTCTTTATAGTCGGAGAAAATACCGACAAACTCTCTATTTTATTCTCTCTATTTTTTTCCTCTTATTTCTCTCTTCTGTGGGATGCCATTACACTGATGGTTCGATGCCGTTTATAGGCAAAAGAATATCATGTGAACTAACCAAAAAAAAAATAAAAATCTTAGCACGCAAAGAACTCGGCACCCAACCTTATCATTTTCTTCACTTGTTCTTTTGACCATTCAACCCATGTGGGTTTATTATTATGTCGACAATCTCCCACATGAAGATTTGATTGGGGATCAATCGGATATTCACACCATTCTTTCTCCCTTGCCTTTCATGTTGCTTACGTCTCCACTAGGCCACTTGAGGAACGACACCAAACGAATTTGTCAGTGTTGACTGGCTTCGTAAAAAAATCTGCTAGGTTGTCTTTTGTATGAATTTTCTGCATATCTCCCGTGCTCTCTTCCACTTTCTCTCGAACGAAGCGATACTGGACTCGTATGTGCTTTTCTAGAAAGAAAAGCTGGATTCTTTGCGAGGCAAGGCACTCTGACTGTCACGGAACATATGAATATTCTTCTGTTAGTGCCCGAGTTCCTCCATGATCATTTTCAACCATACCGCCTCTTTACTTGCATGCATAGCTGCAACATATTCTGCTTCAGTTGTTGACGTTGTGACAACGGACTGAAGCTTCGATACCCAGCTTACGGCTCCGCCAGTAAGAGTAAACACATATCCCGTGGTAGATTTGCTCTTGTCAAGATCACCTGTACAATCAGAGTCAACATACCATCTGACAGTAAATTCTGCTCCTCCGTAACATAATGCAACATCTGAGGTTCCTTTGATATATCGTAGGATCCTCTTAACGCCGCTGCAATGCTCTTTGCTCGGATTCGCCATGTACCGACTCACTACTCTCACTGCATGTGCAATGTCCGGCCGTGTATAAATCATTGCGAACATAAGACTTCCTACCGTTGATGCATACGGTACTCGAGACCCTTCTTCACTGCTAGGACTCACACTTGAGGATAATTTAAAATTAATAAGAAGTAGGGTATAAATTGGCTTACAATCTTTCATATTGAAGCGTCGCAAGACCTTCCTCAGATAGTTTTTCTGCGAATCTTCCTGTTATTTCTGTCTCGGTAAATTTGCATCCTAGAATCTTGTTTGTTGGTCCCACGTCCTTCATTCAAAATTCCCTATTCATCTGTGCCTTGAATTCTTCAACACGATCTTTGTTGGGGTCTGCTACCAACATGTCGTCAACATACAACAGTAATATGATAAAATCACTTTCACCAAACCTCTTGAAATATGCACAAGGGTCTGTATTTAATTTGTTGTACCAAGGCTCATGATGAAGGAATCAAATCTCTTATATCAACACCTCGGCGCCTATTTGAGACCGTATAGAGATTTGTTCAACTTGCAAACCAAGTTCCGTTTTTCTTTGTCTTCAAAACCTTCCGGCTGGAGCATATTAATCTCTTCTTCAAGATCTCCATGAAGAAAAGGTGTCTTTACATCTAGTTGCTCTAGATGTAGGTCGAATGTAGCACACATCGCCAGGAGTACCTGAACAGTCGTAAGTCGAACCACCGGTGAGAATATCTCGTTAAAGTCAATGCCTTCTTTTTTAGCGTAGCCTTTAACCACCAGTCGTGCACGAAATCGCTCTACTTGATTGTCGCTGTTCCGCTTGATCTTAAAGACCCATTTATATTGTCGATTGCCTTTCTGTCGTTCGGTATTGGCACCAGCTCCCAAGTCTTATTTTTTCGTAGAGCTTCCACTTCTTATTGCATTGCTGCCAACCACTGATCTGTATCTGAACTGTTTAGTACTTCTTGAAGAGTTGATGGCTCTCCTTCATCTGTTAGAAGATAGTATGCAACATTGCTGTCCATATCGTAATGCCAGGATGGTGCGACTCTTCTGCGTGTGCCCCTTCTAAGTTCAGGCGCTGAAGATTTGCTTGGCCCTTCCTCATGCTCTGGTACTGCTTCAGAAGAACCTTGTTCCACAGACTTCCTTTTCACCTGAATCGTCGTAGTTTCTGGGCTTTCCTTTGTAATGCTATCATTTCCTTCGATTATTTTATCTTCTAAGAAGATAACTTCCCTGCTGATGACAACCTTGTGGGCAGTGGGATCCCACAGGGGATACCCCTTTACACCATCAGCATACTCCAAACAAACACTTCCTGGACTTCGGATCCAGCTTCGTAGTTTTTTGGGCGTTGTAGATCACGTACACAGGACTTCCAAATACATGGAGATTGGAATAATCTGCTGGCTTTCCGATCCACATCTCCAATGGCATCTTTTGATCAATTGCCGTTGAAGGCTATCGATTGATCACGTAGCAGGCAGTGTTGACTGCTTCCGCCCAATATGATTTATCCAGACCCGCAGCTCCCCAACATGGCTCTTGTCCTTTCCAGCAGAGCCTCTTCATCTGCTCCGCCACTCCATTTTGTTGTGGAGTATACGCCGTAGTGAAGTGTCTCTTGATGACTTCCCTTTTGCAAAAGCTATCAAACTCCTTGTCAGTTATTCTCCTCCATTATCCGTCCTCAAAAACTTGATCTTCTTACCCGTATTAAGTTCGACCCGAGCCTTGAAATTTTTGAAGGTAACGAACACATCTCCCTTACTCTTGATTATATACACCCAACATCTCCGAGAGTAGTCGTCGATGAATGACACGAAATACTTTCCTTCTCCTCGGGATGAAACTGGTGACTGCCATACATCATAGTGAACCAATTCTAGAATATCGTTGCTTCTATAATTTGATGTGTTGAATTGTAGCCGATGCTGCTTGTTTGCTATACAATGCTCAAAGAACGGTAGTGACACCTTCTTGAGACCCGGAAGTAAATTCTGGCCCGCAAGAATTTTTATGCATTGTTCTGACATATGGCCAAGCTTCTCATGCCACAACAGAGTAGTCGCTTGAACCTCCTGAAGTCACAGATGCTTCCCCTTCTTGCACCTTTCATGACTCATTCCTCCTCGAACTTTGATTCACAGCTAAGATCATCGAGCTGTCCCGCAGACATTAAATTCTTCTTCAGACCTTCCATTGTCGCACTCCTTGAATAGTGCGAACTGTACCGTCATGCAACTTCAACCTCATGGTTTCAACGCCTACAATTTTTAAGGCATTATCTTCACAACTGTACAGATCCTCCTAAGATAGGTTCGTAGTGGTTGAACCAGTCTCTTCGAGAAGTCATATGATAAATTGCGCCCGAGTCAAGAAGCCATATCTCGTAGTACGCATTCCTGCTCTCCGTTCAGATAGCTGCTTCGCTACATAATACGTCTCCACCTGACGCGTTTGCCAGATTTCCTTGAGGATTGGAGTTCTTTAGGCTCCAACAATCCTCATTTCATATCCTTCTTCTTACTTCCTGATTTTCCGCTGCCTGGAATGTGACTCCCACTTGAACCACGTTCCGTTGATCTCCCTCTCATCACCGTCAAAGCTTCGACCTGTTGAGCGTCTGCTTGTTGGTCATCCATGTTCTTTCGCCGATTTTCTTCTTCGAGAATTGCAGTTGCGATGTTATTGAAGACCATATCTTTCGCGTTGTTCGTCAAGTGAATGGTGAGTTGATCATACGAATCAGACAGACTTTGAAGTAGAATTTCTGCATCTTTAGCCTCCGGTTTATACCCCAACGATGTTAGCTAGGAAAATAGAGTATTCAAGACATTGAATGCTCCGTCACCGAAGTAGGTTCAAACATTATCAAGGTGAACAATTTTCTCTTCAAGAAAATTTTGTTGTGTAACGATGTCGGCTCGTACAGATTGGTTAGGTGGTCCCAAATCTTCTTTGCCGTTTTCTTTTCTTCGACGCTGGACAATATCTCATCTGCTAAGTCCAGTTGGAGATTTACGACATCGCTCCCGTCCATCTCGTTTCATTTTTTCTCGTCTGTCAGTGTGGCCGGTTTTCATCGATAGCCTCCAGACAGCCGTCCTTTTGCAAAATTGCCTTTATCTTTAATTTCCACAGTGAGAAATTTTTCCCGATGAACTTTTCGATATCGAATTTTGCCGCCATAATTTCTGCTCAATCGTGAACGATAACTCTGATGTGGTTGATGCAAATAATTATTGAACTCGTACCGGCTTTATCGTTACCGTAACAAAGACAACATAATATCTATTATTTTCTGATGTGGAGGGTCCAGGTTATTGGCAACCACAGAGCATAGGGGTGTTCAAATGTCGGTTAACCGACCGGACCGAACCGAAATCGAAGTTTCGGTTCGTACCAAATACCGGACCGAAAGTTTTCATTTTGATAACCGAATAAATTTCGGTTCGGTTTCGGTTTATTACCTCGGTAAACCGAACCGAACCGAGAAACCGAACTCTAATTTTTTTTATTTTTTTATATACATATATGTATTATTATTAAAATATATAATGATATATATGTCTTATATTAATAATATATCCACCATATTTAATTAAAATAAGAAAAATAGTCGGAAGTTTATATAAATATATATATATATATATGATAATATATAATTCTAATATAAAATATTTAATAAAGTATGAAAATAATGAGGTAAATTAAAATTTTATAAATATATATGATAATGCATATTTATAAGATAGATAATATTATTTTTTATTTATTTTTATTATCATTCGGTTTTTCGGTCGGTTAACCGAACCGAACCGAAAAAAATTCGGTAAAACCGAAACCGAACCGAAATATTTCAGTTTATAAAATCCTTGCGGTTCGGTTATAACCGAATGAACATCCCTAACAGAGCATACAATAAATAGATATATAAAACCAAAGTTAGGCTCTGATACCAAATGTTGGCGTGGCAGCGGACCGGTCAAATAACACCGCGATTAATATTTGAACAATTAAAGATAAAAGTGGACACCGAGATTTGACGTGGAAAACCCCAAACAAATCGGGGTAAAAACCACGTGCAAGAAGATGAATCCACTATAGAGAAAAATATAGGAGTTACAACCTCTCAATCTATAAAGGAGAAAACCCTCAATATCTCTCTTTATAGTCAGAGAAAATACTGACAAACTCTCTATTTTATTATCTCTATTTTTTTCCTCTTATTTCTCTCTTCTGGGGGATGCCATTACACTGATGGTTCGAAGCCTTTTTATAGGCAAAAGAATACCATGTGAACTAACCAAAAAAAAATCTTAGCACCCAAAGAACTCGGCGTTCAACCTTTTCATTTTCTTCACTTGTTCTTTTGACCATTCAACCCATGTGGGTTTATTATTATGTCGACAATATAAAATCAATCGCTCCAATTAACTAACTCTAACTTTAGCCCAATTTACTAATTATGTTATTTTTATTTTAACACTAATTAATAGTGGTTTCATATTTGGTGAGCAGATATTAATCTTTCTCTCTCTTTCTCTCACTCCTCTCTCTATATATAGACAAACATGTACGTATTATTAACACGGTAGCCCATAAAAAATATCAAAGCTAGATGGCTTTTGAATTTCAAAGATTTTTTGAATTGGATTATTTTATTTCGACTTGTTACAGTATGCTGAATCATCGAACTAACAAAGCAGACCATTAAGTGATTCTTAAGAGAGGCCCCACGATAAAAAAAAAAAAAAAAGAGTTAATTAGGATTCAGCCCCTATTCAAGTTTAAAAATCGAGTTCAGCCCCTGTCAGAAAAAACAATTAGTTTTAAGGACCCGATTTTTCATACCACTTCATCGGTCTGCGATACAACTTCTTTGTTCTGTAGTACCACTTCTTTGTTATGTAGTACCACATAATTGTTCTGCAGTACCACTTAATTGTTCTGCAGTACCACTTCTTTTTTCTGCGGTAAAAATGAAGTCGTAATACATAACAAAAAAAGTGGTATTGCAGAACAATGATGTGGTACAGCGTAACAAAGAAGTGGTATTAAAGAACAAAGATATGGTACCACAGACCGATGAAGTGGTATGAGAAATCGGGTCCTTAAAACTAATTGCTTTTTCTAACAAGGGCTGAACTCGATTTTGAAACTTAAATAGGGGCTGAATTGAAAAGGCCCCAAAAAAAATGCGTACAGAAAAGTGATTATGTTTCAGCTTATTTATTTTATTTGACATACGTATATGTTTATCATTGATAGGGTATTATAGTCGACAGGGTATCGTGTATGTATTGTTGCCATGGCCGTACTACGTACCATCCAACTACTTTCAATTGTGTAATATGGTTTCCTGAATCACTCGAGTTCATTATGTGAAGAAGTTTTATATGTGAAACGCGACTAAATAACCACAATATATTCTAAACGTAACAAATACAAACTAAGTTCAAATAGTAAAAGGTCAATTTTTCCGAAGTTGGCATTTAAACATGACAAGTACACTAAATTTGCAAAGGGCAAAAGTTGAGCCTCCTAAACCTCAAATTAAAACATATATGTCAATATCTCCAAATAAGAACAGTCGACATAATTAAAAAAACAAAACTCGAAACAAAAAAGCTCAAGCCAAATATTGCTGATGCTTAAAGCAATTGCGTAATTATAGTCGGTCACTGTTGTCGGGCTTCGACCTTCTTCTTCGTCCATAGCCTATCCAGGTCACTATCACCATCACCCTGCGAAAAATGGAACCATGCTTTAATCCAAGTCATTCACACGAACAAGGTATACACATAAGAGGTATAGTAGAAAAACTCCCAACACCTTAAAATGCTGGTGCAAAGCGATTAAAGAGTGTTGGGAGTAAGAAACCCAAAACTCTTCACAAAGATAATCCAAAAAGAAACAAGAGAGACTCTAACATCCAGATGGAATCAAGGAATTACATAAGAGGTATAGTAGAAAAACTTCCAACACCTTAACATTTAAGCAATGGAACTCAGCAAGCAACTGTATCTATACTTGCGAGCATTACTGAATGGCAATGATGAAGCAGTAAGATCTAAGATATATCGATCCTCCAGTAACATAAGGAGTCATAAGAAGGTTAACATCATTTTGATTTTGTCGTCGGATGCGCATTTGTAGCACGCAACCATGTTGGCATCGGGAGAAAGATCAAATAGCACAAGCGGGATTTGTATGTATGTAACTTACTGAAAAATATACAAACACTCACTCAAAAATAAGGCCCAACCATTATTCATCAACTTCCATTTGCGGGAAAAGTGTCTTATTATCATACTACTGGAACTCAGAAAACTAGAACAAACTTAAGAAGAAAACTGCGAGACAAGCACTCAAATTCCAGCCTATTTTACAAGGGAACGGACATAAAAGGATGCCTGAAGTCAAATTTTGCTATTAGTTTCAGGATTGCTGACATTAGTATGCACAAAGGATAACCTTCCACAATCGATGGCAATTGAAATTAGGTATGAGTTTCATGAGAGTAATACAAAAAATTATTTGCTCCTAGGCGTTGAGGATGAAACATCATATAATAGAGCCAATACGGACAAATGCGGGCCGGAGAACAAAGTTCAGCAAACCCAATTCGCAGCATGGTGATCCTTACTTAGCAACCAAAATAAATGAGTAGTAAAAGGCTTGGGAACTCAAAAGGCCAGAAAAATAGTCATTTGAGGTCCATGAATCAAATAAAAGCCAGAAGATACATGAGCTATGAGAAAGCAAACAAAGGTCTCACCTGGGCACGAATGAATCCACAGAGCGCAAAGGTAGAGAACTGACCAGTGTACCGACCAGCCTCATCCAAATGCCCAACGTTGATCTGAACAGAAGCGTGATCCTTGGACGTGATCAGCCTATTCGTGGCAGAGCTACATATACACAAATAGAAAGACAAATACTTCAGAATCAGGATTTATTCAAGTCCTTTACGTAGAAACGGAGCCAATTAGACCCAAGAATTATCAGGAAAAAGGAAACGAAGTATAACATATTATTAGCACACATACCACTTCCTGGGAATATAGAGGTCCATATTCTCCCCCTCTTCGTTCTGCATATTGCCGGAAGTCCACGTAATTACGCAAAACACTCCAGAACCTGAAAAAAAAAATGTGGAGCGAAGCAATCTCGTGAAAATAATTGATTGCAGCAGAATCAGTTTCATAAAATCACGAAACCAAATATGAAATCCAGTTCACCTAACACTCATCAAGCGAAAAGAAAGGACTACGTAATTAAAACAATCTAAATGTATGGAGCAACAAGACGAAGAGAAGTATACCGAGAGAGAGCAATAGTTGCAGAGGCTATCAGTTGATGAAACTTTGCGCGAAGGAGATCGATCGATTTAAACGGTATGCTTGCGAAGAAAACCCTAACAATCTAATGGGCCGTTATAAGCCCAATCAAATTGGATATACTGGCCCAATTACGTAGCCGAGCTGAGCCCATCCTCGGCCTACTGACATTTTATTTATCTATAGCCGAGTCAAAATAAATATTCAATTCTTATATACGGCCTACTACGGGTTCTTCCTCATCGAAAATCATACGATTGCCTTAAAATCCAATTGCAAAACCCTAATTTCCATTTCCCCTCTTTAACTATGGCGAATCGTACGGACCCCTTGGCGAAGAGTATAAGGGGCACGAATCCGCAGAACTTGGTGGAGAAGATTCTTCGTTCGAAGATATATCAGAATACGTACTGGAAGGAACAGTGCTTTGGCCTCACTGCGGAGACGCTCGTGGACAAGGCCATGGAGCTCGACCATGTTGGAGGGGCTTACGGCGGTAATCGGAAGCCCGCGCCGTTTATGTGCCTCATCATGAAGATGCTTCAGATCCAACCAGATAAAGAAATCGTCGTCGAGTTCATAAAAAACCCTGAATACAAGTAACTACTATGATATGCTCGGGCTAGTTTGGCGCGTCTGTGTAATTTCATTTGGTTTTACTTTCATTAGTTGGAATGTACCCAATAATTATGGATGCTGGCATTTCTTTACAAAATTGAAAAGTTGGTAGTGTTTGTTTGCTACCCTAACCAGAATTGGATTCTGTTGTTTGTTACTCATCAAGTTTCTAGAACACTTCAATTGAGCTTTTCATGGTCCTTGCGTATTAATTTGAACATGATTTGCTTTTTCAACTTTTACAATTCTTACTATGTGTATTTGATATGCATGATATTATTTTTACACCGTCGCTTCCATTTTCTTGCAGATATGTTCGTGTGCTTGGAGCTTTTTATTTACGCCTAACTGGGACTGATATTGATGTTTACCGCTATCTGGAACCTCTGTATAATGATTACCGAAAGCTGAGGTCCAGGTCAAATGATGGAAGTGAGACTATATCTATTGTTCTTTTTTATTTCTTATTGTGTTAGCATAGCTTCAGCAAATTGTGATAACCTTTGCTTTTGATTGTGTCAGAGTTTGTATTGACTCGTGTTGATGATTTCATTGATGAGCTTTTAACAAAGGATTATTCTTGTGACATCGCACTACCGAGGATCAAGAAAAGGTATCTAAAAGCTTTTTGTTGACCCAAGCGTGCTAGTTCATTTGCTTGGTATTTTTATCCTACCGTCGCTTAATAGTGAGACTACCTGTCAATGGCTTGATCAAAACTATGTAATACCCGTTTTTTTTCTTTAAAGATTGTGATCGTTAACACTTGGTAAAAGGTTACTAGTGTCGCGTGCTCTTTTCAGTTTATTGTCCTTGAGTTTATTTTCCATCTTCTTTTTGGGTGTCAGATGGACACTCGAAGTTCTTGGGTCGATTGAACCCCGACGAAGTGCTCTGGAAGATGATTTCGAGGAGGAGGAAGATAAAGATGAAGAGATGCAACCTGCTGATGAACAAGAATCTGGTGGCAGTGACAAGGTCTAGTTATGAAAATCATTTTAGTCACTTTTGTTTTCCTTTTGCATCGGTAAGTTCTTTTCGTTCATCTCTCACCAGTCATGTGTTCTGCCACAGGAGTATCACCGAGCTGGAAGCCCAACGAGAGAAAGGGATAGGAACAGAAAACGAGACAGTCACAAATACAGGTCGCTCTCCCATGTCCATTGCAATGCCATTTAAAATCTATTTATATGCATATCTCTCTCACTTGCTTGCTATTTTTCAAGAAAATAGGATAGTTTGCATAATAATCTGAGATGCGGTACATGGTCTTCATTTCCACTGCCTTGAACTGTGTCTGGATGCTGTCTTTCGTACCGATCTATGCTGAACATCACATACCTCACACGTATGTGTGGTCCTTTGACCGTCATGGCATTTCAAGCCCTGATTTGGCTACAAAATAGCATCCTACATTTATCCATGACATGACCCTGCCAGGTTTCTCTGCACTGGCAGTGTGCAGATGAGAAGTATGGTGGTTCATACATAAACACATAACGACCTTTTCAAAATGATTTCATCTTTTTGCTGACTCTCCAAGTTTGCTGTCCATCACCACACACAAAAATCATTTATTGCTCACAACTTCATAGACAAGCAATTGCCTCACTTTTCAGGGACAGAGATTATGAGCGTGAGAGAAATTACGATCAAGACAGAGACTATCGAGGACGTGGGCGTGACAGAGAAAGGGATCACTATCGAATAAGAGACGATGACAGAGAAGGTCGAAGAAGGGAGAGGAGGAGAAGCATCTCAAGGAGTCGTAGCAGAAGCAGAAGCAGAGACCGACACCGTAGGGACCGTGACATTGATGAACACCGTCGTGGTGGTAATAAAAGCAGCAGTAGCAGTAGAAGGCATTACCATGATCGGGCCAGCACGAGCCCTAAGAGGCGGGGCAATGATGATGGTAATGGTGGAGAAGAGAATCAGCAGAAAAAGAAGAAAACGAAGAAGGTTGCTGATGATGGAACGGATCATCCCGATCCTGAGATTGCTGAAGCGAATAGATTGAGAGCGTCTCTTGGATTAAAGCCTTTGAAACTTTGAGAAGCAGAGAGCTTTTGCTATTTGATAAGGTAAGCTTTTACATCTTTTTCTGTGTGTGTTAAAAGGGCTGTTGTCTTTTGAAATCTTGCATGCAGTTGAGTTGGCTAGATTGGTCTTATGTAATGTTATTTGGAGTGAAAATTGTGTTTTTCCCCCATAGTCCGAAACGAAGTGACTTAGGCTAATCTTTTTCATAGATAACCTTATACACCAAACAATCGATTAATACGCCGTTGATCGAACAAGATTTGAAAATGGTCTCTTTTGCTCAGGAACGAAAATGTTGCAAATCTTGATCATATACCGTGCTTTTACAGATATGGCATCTTTATACTAATAATGCCTCCAGTTACAGCCATGAAAAATTTGATCTTATCATACACGTACATATTTGAATCGTATCTTTTTTATTATAACTAGTATTCCTTGCACATCCAATGTGTGTGAATGAAATATAATTATATTGAATTTATTTTAAATTTTGAATTATAATTTAGTGTTTAGGTAATATTATTTTTAAATATATAAAAAGAGACTTAGTTGTAGAGGCATAATTAAAGTAAATTAAAATAAATAGGACTGATATGAAAATTACTTAATTAATTAAATTACAACTAAGGGACTAAATTGAAGATAAGTTACCGACCAAATTAAGGCAGTTTATATCAACCCAAATCAATTATATAATAGTATATATTCTCAGTGCCAATATATTTAAATGACGTGGCGTTAATTTATTAAAAATGAATTGTCGTGATCATAATGAAAATGCAAATGAATCCTACATATATTACTGCTAGAAGAGAGGGAGAACTAGAAATGAATCCAGAATGTTGAGCTTAGGCTCGTCAATGGAGCGGGGATGGGGAGATCTCTCCCCATTGGCTAGGACTTGGGTTGCAATGAATTGGAATTTGTTCGATTTGAGATTCAATTAGAAAATTTAAGATTCGAATATTCCGAAATTGAATCCAAATTAAAATAGTTTGATTCGAAATGAATACAAATATCAAACTATTTGATCCGATATTTATCGAATATGCGATTCGCATAATTCACCTATTATGGATTACGTTTTCTTACCGATTCTTGTAGACATTAGGAGATTGAAATCACGGCTTGTAGCACAAGACTTTACACAGCAACATGATATTGATTATGAGGGGACAAGTCTCATATGGTGGACGGAGCTACTTTCGTTATCTAATTAGCCTGCAATACGTGAGAGACTCGATATGCGTCTAATGGATGTTGTCACTGCTTATTATATGGATCACTTGAGAGTGACTCATATATGAAACTTTCGCGGGGATCCGATTTCTTGAAACTTCAGGACTCTGAGATGAGGACTCAGTTTAGACGAACAAATCGCTTTATCAATTAAAGCAATCTGGGTGTACGTGGTACAATCCTTAAATGAACAATTGTTAAAAAAAGAGTGGTATACAAGTGAAACTTACCCATATCTTTATGATAAGATCTAAACACGAATTTGTCACAATTGCTACTTATGTTGAAATTGTTAATGTTGATTTTGTCTTTCATTCCCAAAAATCATTTGACCAATTATTGGAATTTATTAAGTGCCAAAAATAGAAGATATGGAGATCAATCAAGAAGATAAGAGGATATGGAGAGTCGAAGATATGGACATCAGCCGAGAAGATATTGAGGATATCGGAGCAAATATAAATAGAAGACGTCGATCTTAAAGACAAACAACTCAACTCGGGCGAAAGAGACAAACCGAAAGAGCTCTCACCATATTTTATGTGTCAATCTGTTTTTGCCTAGAGATTTACCTTTTCGTAGTGTAATGATTAGGATAGTCTTAGTTTCTTTCTAGGCTAGTTTTACTATCTTCGATAGTTCGTATTTTTGTAATTCGTTCGAGTAATGGAATATTGCCCTTAAGGCGCGTAGCGAGTTGTAAAACTTGTTGCGTATTTTTAAAACCGTGTGTGCGTCTTTTTACTATTAAGTTTTAATTTTTTTTATGTGCTAAAACTTTCTGATCCCGAGTGTAGTTTCAACATATGGTTAACATTTACGTTTTAACTTTTAACTTAGCGTGCATCCATACGTGAACCACAGAAATATCAACATAATAGCAATTTCGGTCATCAAAAGCTATTGATTATTTGAAAAATGATGAATACGGCAAAATAAAATTTTTACCTTGGGCTACAAATTGAATATTTAAATAATTGAATGTTTATTCAAGAGACTTATACGGAAAAGATATTGAAAAAAATCTTATATGAATAAAGCTCAAACACTGGATATCTTCATGCCGTTCTTTAGACGTTAATAAAGATCCATTTAGACCATGAGAAAGTGATGATGAATTGTTTGGTCTTGAAATACCATATTTTAGTGCTCTCGGGGCACTAGTTTATGTTACAAGTCATATACAATCTGATATAGCGATCGTTGTCATTTATTAGCAACATAATTCTTTGTCAGACTCGTATGCATTGAAAGTAAATTAAATGAATTTTTCGATACTTTCAATGGTCAATCGATATGAGGATGTTCTACTATAGTGAATCAAAGACGCGCTTAATTGGATATGCAGATGCTAGATTTCAATCTGACCCACATAATTCTCAGTCACAAAATTTATTTAATTGTGGAACGTTATTAGATGGCCATCATTTTAACAAAATTTCTCGGCTACTTAATCCAATAATGTGAAAAGTTCGGCTATTAATGAATCTTCGGGAGCGTGTTTTGCTGCAATCGACTATTATGCATATACACCAGAATTGTGTGTTATTATCGGAATAGTTACTTCCGATGATCTTGTATCAAGACAATTTACTATGTATCGCTCAATTAAAGAAAGTCAAATGCTATAAACTAAATATCGCCCAAATTCTTCTACACATATGGGCTTCAGAATACTTGTGAAGTTGACGAATAACAAGTTCAATCAAGTAACAGCCTTTCATATTTATTAACGAAAGCATTTCGTCCTATGACATTTGAAATACTTGTAGATTTAATTGAACTTCAAAGGCTTAAGAAACTGCCTCATGCTTACATCAAGGGATATAATATGTGATGCACTCTTTCATAAGTTTTTATCCTATTGAGGTTTTTCTAGGGGAGCTTTACGTGTCAGAACCCTCCATAGTTTTTTATTAAGATTCAGGACCATGTCAGAAAAAGTATAGTTTTAGGGACCAGTTTCTGAATTTAACTTAAAGTAAAGGACCTTTGACCAAAATACCCTTATAAAAGAGTAATGAGAAGTGGTATCCAACGCCCTTGTTGTGTTATTACATTGCAATATATCGTTGTCGCATAATAAGCAGTATTACCATGCACAAATATGTGTTACTATATAGCTAAAAAGTGGTATCAATAGAATAAAATGTAGTTTTTGAAGCATATGCCGTTACATGCTTGCTTGATAACACTTCATGCTTTCCGGGTAACACTTCCTTGTTTCTGCCTAACACTTTCTTGCTGGGTGCTTCCGGGTAACACTTTCTTGTTTCTGGCCATTAACATATGCGATTAACATGATGGGTAACACTTCATGCTTTTCGGGTAACGCTTTCTTGTTTCTGGCTAACACTTTCTTGTAATTCATTTTTTTGGTAAGAGAATGCAGTTAACCCAAGAAGTGTTATGCAATTCATGTAAATGTTACTCTATAGCTTATAAGTGGTAAACAGAATAAAATGTATTTTTTGAAGCATGTGCGATTAACATGATTGCTGGTAACACTTCATGATTTTCGCTAGCACTTCGTGCTTTTCTAACACTTCCTTACTTCTGGTTAACACTTTTGTAATTCATGAAGTGTTACCACGAATGCACAAAGTGGTACCCCGTCGAGTGTTGGAAGAGATGACGGCGAACATGTGTAATTTCCGCAACAGAAAGGGGCAATGTGTCTTTCTCAAAATAGGTTTTAACTTTTAAGATAAATCTTCAAATAGATCACTGTCTCTGTTTTAAACGTTATTGGGGCTTGAATTCTAATAAAACTATGTTAATTGGGCCTTTAACTTAGTTCACTCTTTTTCTAGTTTGTTCTTCAATGACGACCGATGTAGTTGGAAATAGCTGTGTGGTTGGAAATCTTCCATCCCGTGACCGATGGTTGAAAACTTATTAACACATTGTCTAATATAAACATTGGGCACTATAAATAAATATCGTTCGCCTAATATATACTCTCTACGTCCCAACAACTTTATAACATAAGTTGCAGGGCACGCAAATTAAGGTGGCATTATTATAATAATTACAATGAAAAAGTAAAAAGGTGTATATTTTAACACGTCTTTTAAGAATATTTAATATTATTATATTGATTGTATGTGGTAGTTTTTTGCTAAATAAGTAACGGTGATAACATTATTGGGACTCCCAAAATGGAAAAGTATAATAAAATTAGCGGGACATGGAGTAATATATATTAAAATATTATATTATAAAATAAATAGTGGCGGTAATTGTATCATATTTTTTTTTTATATTAATACACTTGAATATGTGGCAATTCCTAAATTGCCCATGTCCTGACATAGTAATTGTAATGTCGGTAGCGTGGAAAGGAAAGTAGGGTCGTTTCCCATTCGCGAACTAGTAAGCATCCGCGAGTCGCGGCACGTGGCGGATTCCGAGAGCTCAAATCATATCAAGGGTTAGTTTTGACATTCGACATCGCTGTTCCCTTCCTTCTCACGATATCTACTAATTTCCTTTCCACCTCACCGGCGAAGAAACGTAAATCTGCTGCTTTCCCTCTCTGTCATTTGTGTTGCAACAATCAATTTTGATTCCGTTGAGAAGAAATGGGTACCACTGGAGAGATTTGGGATGCGAGCCGCGTGGCGGAGACTCACAGCTCGGACATTCCGTGCTCGTCCATCACCATCGACCTCTCGATTCCCGTCAACGAAATGAAGCCTCATATAGTGTAATTTAGCCGCTGTTTTTTTCTTTTTGCTTTTTTTTTTTCCCTGTCCTGTGTTTTTCGTGGCAGCAATATGATTTTAACAGCGGAAATTTGATGATTTAGCAATCGTGTCAGACTTTGATTTTCTCATCATTGTTGCGTGCATCTTCCACGGCATCTGAAAAGGAATACTCGGCTCCTTCTGTTGTATTTTCGATTTGTGCATATAATTGCGCTTTTTGGCCAGGTTTTGCTATCCGACTGTGCTTATGATCTGGATTGGCGCGTTTTCTTTGTTTCTTGTAATGGATTTTCTGGATGTGTCCAGTTCGTTCATGTTCGACCTCTGATATGCAAGTATTTTTAATAGTTGTGACTTAGGGGGTTGCAGGATGTATATTTTGCATCTGGAAAATTAATTATGACAACATGTTAGATTTACGTTATGAAATCATGTTTGAGCATGCTTAACTCTGGTAATGATCTTGCTTTATGCCCACTAGTCTCTCGTTTAATCACATGATCCCTTGGCTAGTCTAATATGCATCAATTTGGTGTGCGCAAATGATAAAATAGTGAAGTTGGCATAGGTTAGCTGGCTTTATGTTGATTAAGAATTTTGAAGAAAAGAAGATTTGTATAGAACTTCATTCTTCTTTGGCAGTCGTAAACATGTTGGTTCATGTTTGTAGTTGTAGTTCAATTGTTCAATCAATTGTCGAAAATCTATACAGGGAGCTGTGCAAGGATCTATTTAAACAATGGTCAAAGTTGGACGAGTCGCACTTCTCGCTTGAAACCATCTCTGGCGGTATTACTAATCAGTGTACGTCTCTTTATCAAACCCATTGATGGCTTTCGTGTAAAAAACAGTACTAATTGTATATCTGAACATGGTGGTTTGGCATGTTAATTTACTCCACGTGATCTGTGTGTTCTAACAGTACTCAAGGTGTCTGTAAAAGAATCTGATCAGAACGAGGTGCATTTGACTGTTAGGTTATATGGACCAAATACTGAGTATGTGATCAATCGTGAGAGGGAATTGCAGGTAGCAATTTGATTGTTATTTAATGAGCATTCGACTGCACCAGAAAGTCGTTACTGATGCCAAAATTTATTTACTTTTCATTATCTCCAAATATGAAATTTTACACTAAATACGCAGATAATTTACTCATTTCACTAACTGTTTGACCCAACAATCACTTAATCCTCTTTGTTTTTTGGGTCAGGCTATTCCACACCTTTCTGCTGCAGGGTTTGGTGCTCAGTTGTTAGGAGTCTTTGGAAACGGTATGGTGCAAGCCTTTATATATGCACAAACACTTACTCCATCAGGTAAATATCTGGGGATTTACAAGCATTCTGATGTTTCTGTTTCTTTCTCTAATGATGTGGATGTAGAGGGTTCCTTGATTTTTTTTAAGTCAATATGTTGGCATATATTTAAGAGTATCACATTTGGATAACTATCAGAGCGCATGTTATGTTTATTAAGGTTTGCAGCTGCTTATTTTATGTGAACGGAGCGGAGAAAGAATTGATGTTGACTTTGCTTCAATCTCTTGCAGACATGCGAAAGCCAAAGATTGTGTCAGAAATTGCTAAACAACTTCGCAATTTCCATGAGGTAGAAATCCCCGGTTCAAGGGAACCTCAATTGTGGAATGACATATCAAAGTTCTTCAAAAAAGGTGCTCTTTGATATGATTCTTTAATAAAAGAGCTTTAGTTTGACTTTGAATTCTCAATGTTGCATTGAACAAATACCTGCATATTGCGTTATATGATCTCATCTCTGAACCATGGTAACATATTTGCAGCATCGAGCCTTGAATTTGACTGTAGCGAGAAGCAAAATGCGTATCAGACTATTTCATTTGGAGAAATTCGTAAAGATATTACTGCCCTCAAGGTATCTCTTGGTGTTGTGTAGTTAATAATCATTAAGTACCATCACTTACTTCGTCTTCCGACAAGCACCCCAGAAAAGTATATCAACTAAATAGATTATATTTTTGGAACTAAGCATTCCCTATTATCTTGATGATTTTATAAAATTAATTTCTTCATTTGTACTTGTGACTTCTAATTCATGGATCAGCCATTCCTTGTTGTAGTGAGTGAATTATGTCAAGGCTAATTGTATTTGCTGAGATAATTTCTTACGATGTATTGTTTGCAAGCACGCATCAATCAGCATTATGGAAAAAATTGCAAGAAATTACAAGTATAAGGACATGTCATGTAACGTGTTATTTTATACTGCCAAAACTCACATCCATTTTTTTTTTGTAAAACAGGAAATAACCGATCCTTTAAATTCACCTGTCCTATTTTGTCACAATGACCTGCTTTCTGGAAACTTGATGTTAAGCGATGAAGGTACATCATCAATTCTTTCGCAATATAGTGACTGTCTCCATGTGTGTGCATGAATGCGTATCCATGTTAGCATCATCATTTATGCGTATTAAGTGAATTTTACTTTTGTAAATAGGATGAGATACCGCTACCGGATACACTGTGTGTGTGTGTGTGTATTAAGACTGTACTTTTTATCATATCAATCAGCATTTAGTTTATAATCAGTAGATCCTTTTGTCTTACATTCGATTTTTCAGGAAAGCTTTACTTCATCGACTTTGAATATGGATCATACAATTATAGAGGTTTTGACATCGGAAACCACTTCAATGAATACGCAGGATATGATTGTGACTACAGTTTGTATGTTTTTATTTTCCTCGTATTATGTTTCTTTCTGCTTTTAGAACGATGATAGGGCAAAGATACCTTGCAATTTTGCTCATTTTTTCTATTACTACTGCAGGTACCCAAATAAAGATCAACAGTATCTCTTCTTCAGGCACTATCTCAATCCTGAAAAACCAGATGAGGTATATCAGATTAACTAACCAAACTAATTATAAAGATTTTTCTAGTTATGCTGTAGTTTATTTCGCATTCGGCCTTCATGTAATGAGGAGATTTATAATAAATGCAGGTTTCTGATGTTGATCTCGAAGCTCTTTATGTGGAGACCAACACATATATGCTTGGTTCCCACCTCTATTGGGCATTGTGGGCTCTAATACAGGTAGATGAGCTCTTTCTCCTGTTGTGTTTTGTCATATCTTTTAGAATAAAGTGAAAATCTTTTTGATCACCATGATTCTCAGGCAAAGATGTCTCCTATAGACTTTGATTATATGGGCTACTTTTTCTTGAGATACAATGAATTCAAGAATCAAAAGGAAAAGTACTTGTCGCTAGCAAAATCATATATGTCGAAAAATG
This sequence comes from Craterostigma plantagineum, assembly GCA_027422505.1. Classification (NCBI taxonomy): domain Eukaryota; kingdom Viridiplantae; phylum Streptophyta; class Magnoliopsida; order Lamiales; family Linderniaceae; genus Craterostigma; species Craterostigma plantagineum. The sequence goes on from JAPQWV010000104.1 coordinate 311,020, forward strand.
GCATAGAATCAAAAGCAAAGGGAGCACCATAACATAAAGCAAGGCCATGGGAAGTGCAATTGACAATGGCAATAAGCCCTGCGCGTGCCTATCTGCAATGTTGTAACTCTCTGAATGGGAATAATCTGCTGCTGTTGTAGTACTCTTAGTCTACTGAACTTACGTTAGTCATCTTTTCTTGTTTTTCTGATAACACAGTTTCTTGTTCTACTGATATTTACTATGAATTCCACTTGCGTGCATAGATAAATTTGAAGTCCTTCAGCTCTTACATAACCGTAGAGCAAGTATATTCGATGTCAGTCATCAGGGGATGGATCGAGTGACCATGTCGTGATATCTCCAGTTGGAGGTCATGAATTTGATTTCACTCGGAGTCTCCTTGACTTTCAATGTTTATGTAGACTTGAGAAAGACATGGACCTAGGACTAGGAGTTAGTCCCGTTGGAAGTCGGCTATGTCTAATAGCCGACACCGAGGTTCATGCGAAAATAGGAAAGAAAAAAATAACTGAAATATGATTGATTATAGATTTTGAAGTCTCCCCCCAAAACTGATGTGGTTCAGTAGATTTAGCATCAATTTTCTACTACGAAGCTTGTGTTTTTGGCTTGTCAAAGCCTCCGTAAAGAGATCAAGTATTTGAATATTGGTACCAATACAGGGAAGAGTGGTAACACCTCTGAGTGAAGGCCTCACTAATGTAATGCAATCAACCTCTATGTGCTCTTTATGTTTGTGAATGGCCTAGTTTTTCACCGCGAAGTGGAGTAAGATCTGTTGAAGGAAAATGCGAGTTCTGAGCCATAATTAAGCTGTTAGGCATCAACTGGAAATCAAAAAATCCGAATTTCACGTTGTGAGGACAACAACCTCGGATATCCTCGTATAGTTGTGTATTGCGTGGCTCTCTTATGTCGTGGTTTCCGGCAATTCCATGAGCTGGTTTAACATGACTTACAGGCTTTATGGTTTTAATTTAATGGGTTGACATTGCCTTTCATGCTCTTGATTGTGGCTGTTCCGTGATTGATGCAGTGGGCCATGTTCTGTTCAATCTTGATTTTCTTCGGCTTCATCCTACATCCAAATCTTGGTTCATTTCGCTCCGATACCCGTAAAATAGGAAACCATATGTAACCGTAGGATACCCGAATATATTTGGATAAATAACATCTCCCAATGTTTGGGGCATGGGTGTATGTTCCGAGGTGTCATATTTAAGTCTTCTATATTACCTATTTGGGTCGTTTTGGTTTGGGCCTTCGCTTAACTTAATCGCCAATTTAAATGGAATTTAACACGTGAGAGTACATGATCTCCTTTTCCTCGATGAAAACGTCATAATTCATCAACTTCTTCGACTTAAATGCACGTGAGTATCATTACGCATCACATTTAATTCAGATTCAAGATCGTCAATCCTTCTCAAAATGTGATGTGTAATGCTGCTCATGTTCGTTTATGTTGAGAGTAATAGCACGTGATATAATTCGCTTCAAACCGAACTTTTAGTTAGATTGCGCGTACTACGATGATGGCTGTTAGGGGTGGGCATCGGGTCGGGTAGTCAGGTATCAGGTAGTGCGGGTTCGGGTATTTCGAGTTCGGATAAGATTTTCACTACCCTAACCTGACCCAGGACAGGTACTCGCTTGTCGGGTATATATCGGGCTCAAGTACTCGATTTTTTAATTGAAAATATGACTAGAAATATTATAATTCAATACACATTAAAATATCCATGTTATATATTAAATATCATATATAATATTGGATATTTTGTTTTCAATAAATATAATATATACATATTTTTTTTTATAAAATTTTGAGAATTAAATTTTTATAATGCATTGATATAAATATAACTTGTTAATTATACAATTAAAATAAGAAATTAGTCGAAATACTATTTAAAACTTCAATATCACTCAAGTTAGATATTGATATCAAAATACGTAATTATATATTTTTAATGTTTGTGTACAAGAATTAATTTTTTTAAAAATATATATATATCGGGTATCCGAATATTCCGATCGAGTAATAACCCGATATCCGACAAGGTTCTGGTAAATCCGATTACTCGAATCCGAACGCACACCCCTAGGCATTGTGTTTGGGCACGTGTACGTAGAAAACACATCAATATTAGATTCAAATACATGGTCTACATTACAAAACACGCGCATACAATTCATTGCAACAATTCAACCCCTACCACGATCCAAAACTAACAAAACATACCTGCAATACAAACTTACCACACACTAGATCACTCAAAATCAATCAAAAACAAAACCTAAAATTCAGGAAAACATCAAACACAAACAAAATTCGACTCAAGAATTAACCGGATAATATCCCCTCGAGAACCTCGACGAACTGCACGTGGTTCGTGAGCTGCGGGAAATGACCCTCGGTGTCGATCACGCTCACGCTGCATCCGCCCTTACTCAGCCTACTCTTCATGTATGCCGGGACAGAGTCGGGGACGACGACGTCTTTTCGCGTGTGTACGATCTCGCAAGGCGTGATGACGTCGTCCAACACGTCTCTGTAGTCGCTAAGAAACACCGTCCTCGCCACCTGGGCCGCCACTTCGGGCCTCATCCTCTTGAGACAGCCCGCAAACTTACGGGCCGAGGACGGGTCGTTTGGGTCCACCACAACCGAGGCAAAGCCCGAAGCCCACTCCTCGAAGTTGTGCTCTATGCTCTGGATTAGTTGCTCCACCTGCGACCGCTCGAAACCCCCTTCGTAGTCGTCCGTGTTCACCAGCCTGGAATTTTTTTATTTTTATTGACCGTAATAGTAATAAAATATATACGAATAACAAAATCTTGAATGACAAATAATTTATTCGAATAGTTAGCCCTATTGAGTAATATATTGAATAGGATTTATCTAACCTGACGTGTGGCACAGATTATAAACTGAACGAGGTTGTTACTTAGTGTACCAACATGGGCTGATTAGTGATAAGAACGCCAGGCCAAATTATATGAATGGAGTTGTATTATACCCATGCGGACGTGATAGAACAAAAATTTTCATATACGTAGACATCTCTTCAACTTAATTTTTATCCTTCAAATGCACCTATAGTCTAGTGTAACACATATGTATGGAGACTGGAGAGAGAGAGAGAGAGAGAGAGAGAGAGAGAGAGCCCAACATATAATTTGCCTTTGACTATTGAATAATAAATTAAGTGATAAATAAACCTGGGTGAAGGTCCGACAAGAACTAGCTTTCGAAAGATGTCAGGCCTCTTAACAGAGGCAATGCAACCAATGGTTCCAGACATGGAATGGCCCACAAAAACAACGTTTGACGAATCTTTTAACTTGAGCTCATCCACAAGACAGATCAAGTCATCGGCGAATGCATGGTAAGAAGAGTACCTGCAATAAAAATACAGTGAGATATTTAAAAAAATTAAAACATGTTCTTCCACTATAAGAGATATATGCATAATATAAGTTATAGTAGTACATACTTCTGAGCATCATAGAGGTTTGCTGTATCTTTGATAGCGCCAGCGAAGCACCAGTCGAAGAGGACGAGTCGATAACGATCGGCCAAAGGAGGAACTATTTTGTCCCATATCGATTGGTCTCCTCCATAGCCGTGCGCAAGAACTATCGTCTCTTCGGCACCAGCCGGGCCCACCACTCTCGCGTTCAGTGCGCTAGCTAAATCCTTTCTCCTCACCATTATTGATCTTCTTCCAATTATCAGACTTACTTTTTTTCTTACGTATATGGGTATGTGTCACAGAGAGAGGGAGAGAGAGAGAGGGAGGGAGAGGGAGGGAGAGAGAATGAGAGAGAGAGATAGATAGAGAGAGAGAGAGAGAGAGAGAGAGAGAGAGAGAGTAAATTAACTTTCTGGTTTTAAGGATCCATCTTCTTCTGTGTTTGGTGTAGTAGTTATATATAAACGAGAGATACGTATAAGTCGAGACGCATGTGAAAGTATTGTATGGTCTACTAGATACAATTTATAAATTATTCAACTCTATTTTGACGTTGACATGTAGTTTGTCAATTTGGTTACATTGTATATTATACAATAGTAATTAATGTTCTCGTTAGATTTATCTCCTACAACTTTTTACAATGGGTGGATGTTTTTTCTTCCCCTCATAAAGTTGTATCACAAGTCAAAATCTGCTCTAATATCTTGTAGTAAGACATTATCTATAAACACGTCTCCTTGAGTGAGGCATTGATTTTACCATAAACATAAAAATTTTGCTTCAAATTCTAGACTACACATATGGTTACTCAAACTTAAAGCACACAAAAGTATATGTACTAAAACCAAGATTACTATGTACATAGCACTTAAAATTTTCTAAAATCTTTTGTAGGGCTGTGGCATATCCCCAGGCCATACATATCATAGAACCCCTTCCTGCTAACCTTAAAAGTATTTCGTAGATCAGTTGTTACCATGAAATTATCTTTTTACTGTGTATTTAAACTAAAACGCATGGCACACCTTTTATATAAGAGAAACCTACATGCTTGCTCTCCTATGAGATATGAAATAAAGGGCACAGAAACCCAAGACACGTGTATATCTAATATATGTTGCCTTTTATCATGGTGAATTTTAGGGTTCCGTAATCTCTTTGATTTACTTTTAATGGATTTGATACATACAATATTCGTTTGAAAAAAAAAAAAATAAAAAAATACATACAATATGAACTCCCTGCCGTCGCACATGAGACATTAATTGCGTTCGGCATTAGGTAGGTACGTAAAATGCGATAGAGAAGCTCATTCACATGCGCGCTAGAAGGTTCCATATGATATCCTTTCTTTCCTTAACGTTTGGTTTAAGAACGTTGATTATCATCGTATCAATGCATGATAGTTGAGAAAGTTAATATTTTTTAGCAATTTGCAATTAAATAAAACGATGACAACATTTATTATATATAGACCCTATACGAAGTCTCATTTATCTTGATGACGATTTGATGGTTAACTCAATTGGTCGTTCGTTGGGATCATTTATTGGTACAAATTTACTTTGTCGACGACGACGTCGATGTATGCCACAAGATCATGAAAGAATAGATTTTCAAGCGTTTTTTGTTAATATATTGTCCATTGCTTCTTTTTTTTCATAAAATGCTGGATTTACTTTAATATGAGGTTGACATAGATATCATGTGCTTCTATGTATTTGTTCATATTATCCAAATACTCCAACAAAACAATAGAGCGGCTCTGACCTCCGGGCCTGAAGCGAAACTCGAATTCGGGCCCGAACCTTTAAATATGTTCTTCACCAAATGATATACGAAATATATCATAAATTTATATCATAACTGTAATTGAAATAACGAATATAAAGAAATACTCTATCTATTTCGAAATCAAGTCGTTTTAGACTTTTGTTTTTGTTTTTAATACAAATCGTTTTACTTTTTTTTTCAAGATAAATAGCTGGAAACTTTTACAACTTTATCCCTTAAATAAAAATAATTAGACTAATAGGATAAAATAGTTAATTAAGTGCATAATAGAGATTTTGTTTTATTTCTTAATATGTGTACAATTACATTAAACGATTTATATGTCAAAACATAAAGAATATGTTTTAATTGAATGTTCAATAAACACTTAACACTATTTATTGAGAAATTTTGGTTTTTGGGTAAACAGGAAGATATTGACGTCTAGTTTTTTTAAAAAATAAAAGTAATATTTAATGTTTGAGTAAAAATTTTAATAAAGGTAAAGTTTGTGATCGCTTTTGTTAACTTTAAGGCGCATGTATAACTAATATCTTTTACACAATTTCTATTTTATTAATTAAATGAGATTATAAACCAACTTATTTACTATATAACATATATACATGTGCATAAAAAATATTGAGCCCCCTGCCAAAGCTGCGCCCGAGGCGACCGCCTCGTTGGCCTCATAGAAGGTACGGGCCTGACCTCTGTCATATTTCCAACTTCACTTTTCGCTTGATGAACACTATAACTCCGTATGATATTGTTCATCAATTCGAATATAGTGTTGTAATTTCTTTTATCCTCTTTCTTTAACTACAGAATTTAATTATATTTACAGAATTTCCTATTAATATATTAAAATAAAACCTTAATTACTCGGTTCATGTAGAAGTTGAAAATGTCCATATCAATCATTTAAAAATATTAAATTCACAGAGATAAAGCATTTTTATTCAAATGCTACACACCCCAAAATCACTCGGTTCATGATATCTCAACATCATGTAGGACCCGTGAATAAAATTTATGCATTATTTTTGTACCTACCATAAAATTTCCTTGGTAACTCCGCAAGTATTAAAAAAAAAGATGGATTATTATTATTATATCACAAATCATTAAAAACCTCTCGATCGCTCCACAAAGAAAAACATAGCCACAGCACATAAGAAAATAGAAATTACATATTAAATTAAAGCGGGACCCGCGCGACGGCCGTGTTCAAACAAAAAGATCCATGCTTTTTGACTTTTTTGTTCGATCTTTAGCATCTTATTACAACGATTAGAACCAAAAGTTAACTTTTGTCGTATCCTTCGGCTGATGAATGATACACCCAACCACCCCCTTTTCTGCATTATTGATTGTGGGCCCAAAGTTTCCCTCGTGACAATATTAATTGGGGGAAGCATGTAATAACTCAGTCGAGCTACGTAGTAAAATTTCTCCAAATGTTACAATTTTCTTCCCTGAGTGTCCGATTGTCTTGCTCTTGTGTTATGCTTCCATCAAACTATATTACACCATCTAAGTCTCATTCTTTAATTTAAGTCATATGTCATGTATGGTTTAATAAATATCAGATGATTAAATAAAATTTAAACTAAGTAAAGAAATGACACAACGCAATAGAACCACCGTGGTCTTGGTCAGGTGTCTATTTATGTCTTCGTGTGTTTACGGAACATAGTATGTCTCTTGACGAGATATTTTTTTAGGTCAAGATGAAACCAAGATTAGAAATTTGAGGCGAAAGATCGCATAAGCATTTTAGTCACTTGTATCTGGTATATATGTCTATATTTCCTATTTTATCACTTAAAATGGTTAGTAGCCGAAATGTAGATAGAAGTCCAATAAGCAGCCCATTTCTCACTCATCAACCAAGCCCAACATAAAACCTAAAGAATTTGATATATGTATTCAAATAACTGTAATGTGTTGTCTATTGTTCCACGTTTTAATTACATTTTCACTCGTACAAACAAAACAACTACGCTCAATAAACTACGCCAGTGTTTGTTGTATTTATTCATTACATTTTCACTCGTACAAGCAAAACAACTACGCTCAATAAACTAGAAAAGTCCTCGTGTTTGCGCGAGAGTAGTATTAGGATGTGTGACACCCAGAGAAGTCCTCGTGTTGCACCCCATTTTTTACGCGCGATGACATCAGAAAATGCCGTATCTAACTGTATTAGAAATTTGTAGCAGTGTTGTAAAACTCGATCTAGGCGGCCGCCTAGGCGCCGGATAGGCACTAGTCGGCCAACTACCATGGTGAAAATAGCCTAAACAGCCAACTAATCAGGAAAATGAATGATTAATCTCGACCGACTAATCGGATCAGCCAACTAGTCGGCCAACTGGACTGATTAACCAGTCAATTATTTTTATGAAAGCCCACCAAAAGTCCATTTTTAATAAAGTTAAAAAAAGCCCATAACGAGCCCACAGCTGAAATGTGGCAAGGTTGTATGCTTAAGGGCAGGTGGGTATGCCAAGGAGCGGGATTGAATGGGCCAGCTCGCGGGCCGGCCCACCGGTTTTATCAATTATATATTACATATTATATTTAAAATATATTAATTTTATTTTGTTAATTATTCATTAATTAGACTATAATTAACTACACATATATATTAAATAGATATATAATTATACGTTGGTTATCCATAAGTTATTAATAAAAACCTTAATTAACTTAAAAATTTATAATAATTACTGTATAAGATTAAAAATAAAAAAACTAAAAAAAATTCTAATCGGGCGGACCAGGCCCGCGGCCCGCGGTGGGGCGTGCTGGGTTCCAGTTTTTTTAAGCCCGCTACATGGCGGGTGGCGTGCCAGCCCGCCCGGACCGACCAGTACTACGTGGTATGTTGGTAAATTGGAGCTTATTGTGTAGACTAATACTATGGCCCTGAATAATAAAACAATCAAGGATAAATATCAAACCCATCTCTGAGGAGCCTTTTTATGAACTTTATGATGCATAATTTATCTTCAAATTGGATTCAAGTGCATCGTTCCACCAAATTAGGGTCCACCATGAGGATATTCGAAAGAACCGTGAAGGGCGATTAGTAGCCCTCATTAATGATATTAGTATTTAAGCACATTCTCTACATGCGTAACATTTAAAATAAATATAATATTTTATATTTTAAGTTATTTTTAAGTAAAATTAGAAATTTAATTTTATTACTTTATTATATATATGAAAATTAATTTGAGGATATAATTGTGATATATTAATAATATTATGCGTAAAACTGTAATTGTAGTTAACACACCAAATTAAATTAATTAAGAGATAGTTAGGCAATGGCACTTAAAAATAGATACAGTGGAAACTCTATAAATTAATACTTGATAATTTAATAAACTCTTTAATATAATATTTCCGGCCGGTCCCGACTCGTAGATAACGTACTAAATTAATAATTCTCTAAAATTATAAGATAATAGACTTTTGATAATTTCTATAGGTCCTGTATAAATTATAAACTAATAATTCCATAAAAACATTCCATGTTACATTGAAAATGACTCACTTGTCATTTGTTTTTTTGTTGAAATCAATTTTCCCTTGCATATGAACTCTAATTGTCCTTGTCATTGTAAGAACTTCGGGCGTTGTTTTCTCGTAATCAAAAAGAAATTATTCAATGTGATGGCCGTTTTTATATCGTCGTTCGCGAAGGAAGCTCCATGGTAGAAATTTCAGCATCATCTTCATCTTCTTTATCAAGCTTCATTAATATTACTTAAATGTACATTAACACCATACGTATTATGATAGACTTTGGAGATTGAAGGTTTGATCCTTAATTTAACGTTCATTAAGGACATAGGAGATTGAAGGTTATTTGATGTTTGGGAAGTTTGAAAGGTAATATACACTATAAATTAATAAAATATTAATTTATCGAGATTAATTTATCGATTAATTAATAAATTTTTTAATTAATAAATTTGGTCGGTCTCAGCTGTATTAATTCATAGAATTTCTACTGTAGATCTTTAGCCCCTATCTTCGAAGCATTTACTTGGTAATTTTTATGCCAACCTTGCATTTTCAGAAACATGGAATGAAGAACATCTCTCACCCCTTAGACGGTTTCGAGAAAGAAATGTTAGGTTCCGACACATATTTCTGAAATGAGTGTGGGGCAGATACCGTGTTCTCACCGATAGATGATTTTAAATGCATTTGATTATTCCAATTCTTTCTTTTCAGTATTACAAAATAATTCAGATGTTTACTCCATAAAACAACTTAGTCCCCGGAATTTCGTGTGGACCAATTTAGTCCTCGATATTTGTCAATTTCCGACACCAATAGTCTTTCGTTAATATGATCGTTAATTTTGAGAGAAAATAACACGTGCCACCATGTGAATAACCAGACTTGAAAACATTAGCATTAAAAAGGAAAAAAACATTCAAAAAAGAAAAGAAAATTACTAATAATTAAAACAAAATAGAAAAAGAGAGGATCGAAATAAAAATAATAAATTAAATCAACAAAAACTAAAGAGAGAATAAATAGATAAATGAAAAATAATATATTAATAAAATAAAATATAAAATAGAAAATAAAATATAAATTAAAAATAAAATAAATTATATTAGAAAATAAATTAAAAAGAGGGAAAAGAATTATTGAAATTTTAAAAATAAGACAAAAATAAAAAAAAAAACTAAGAGATATACTAATTCATTAAAAACTGAAAAAGTAAAAAAAAAATGGGATAAAAAAATGCCACTGAAAGTTACGAGAATCCCCGTCAGCGACTTTGCCAAATTAATGGGATCACAATCGTCCCAGTTCTCGACAATGTTTTTTTAACTTGGACGATTGCGCGCTTATTAACTTGGCAGGAACGGGACGAGGATTCTTGTAAACTTTCAATGGCATTTTTTATCCTTATTTTTGTTTTAGTTTTTTTATAGTTTTAATAAATAAACACATATTTGTATTTTACTTCTAATTTTTTTATTTTTATATTTTATTATTATTATTATTATTACTTTTGTTCTTCTCTCTTTTTTTTTTATTTTTTTCTTATCATTTTATTTTATTTTAAAAGTAATTTCTACTTTCTGTTTTATTTTTCATTTATTTATTACTTTATTTTTTTTATGTATTTTATATTCTTTAATTTTATTTGATTTTAATTTATGAGTTTTTTTTCAGAAATTTTTTCTATTTTAATGTTAATTTATGAGTTTTAAGTTTGGCCAATCACATGTTGGCACATGTCATTTTCCGTCAAAATTAACGCCATACTAACGGAAGGACTAGATTAGTTCAAAATTGACAACATTGGGGACTAAATTGGTCAACGCAAAACATCGGGGACTACATTTCATAAGGCGAACAACATGGATTTGGATTTTCTCCCTTTTTGTGTTAAAACATTTCTTCCCTTCCTAGGTTGGCGGAGCTTAAGTTCTTTGTTTTGTCATGCATTCTTTTTTTTTTTGTTTGGGTTCATAAATCTCTTTGATTGGGAGAGTATATCTTCGCATTATAGGCGTTGTTTTTTCCACTTGCGAGAATCCATTATAAAAAAAAACGGAAAGTTGAAGTTGAAGACAGATAAAGTGGAGATCTGGGTCTGATAGCCTTGTGTACTAAGTATTAGGCCGATTTATAATATGATATGTACTTCTTTTTGTTCAAGCTCTAGTTCTTGAATTCATTGTCATTTATACAACGATTTTGCATGGCACCGTATTTATAATATGCTATTTACTTCTTTTTGTTCAAGCTCTAGTTCTTGAATTCATTGTCATTTATACAACGATTTTGCATTGCACCGGATACCCCGTTAGGGCCAGCTTGGTTCCACTTTTGAATCATAAGTGCATCTGGTAAATGAAGTTTTTTGACATGTCGTTTTGGTAAATGTAAAGTTATTTTTTGTAGTGTTTGATGAGAATTGAGTTTTGAAAAAGTGGCCGGAAGTAATTTTAAAAAGTGATTAAAATTTACTTCTCCCAAACGAACTTTTGGATAAGTAACCTATTTGAAAAGTCTATCTCATATTTTCTTGCCAAATGTATTTTATTCCTCAAAATGAACGTTTGGATTAGAAGTCCATTTTAGAAGTGTTTCCAAACACCCTCCTATTCTTTAGCACCCATATCTATGGATACATCTTATTAATAAAAATGTTAACTTATTGTATTTAACTTGATTATTTGATACAAAAGAAGCATTCACAAATTGGGATTTTTGGAGAGACCATCTCAAGACATTTACCCACTGCCTTGGAACCGTGAAATATTTTACAGATTCTGTCACAATGGAGAACTCCCCTCGGCCTATCGTTGCTGCAAGGAACTCTGATCGCATCTCCGTACAAGAACCAGAATCAACAGATACAACTAACAATACTTGACTCATCATCATCATCAACCCTGCAATTAATCAAAAATTCACCATTTATCAAGTTCAATACACACAATTCTACGCATACATAGATGGATAAAATAGTTATAATAATAATTATAATAATAACTAATGTACCCATCACAAGTCCATAGAGCTTCAGCATTTTGATATGTGAGGAGAGACTATTTTCTGTGTTGAAAGAAATCACAGTGATTGTTTCTCTTTATATAGGTGGACAAGATGGAGGAGGTTGTCATGATTATTAATTACAAATATCTGAAATCAGACTCGACAAGAATTATTCGAGTAATCTCATACAATCCATTTACCATTCTCTATTATAAGGAAAATATCAATGGAATACTAGAAGAAATCCAAACACAATAATTACAACATAGAGACCAAACACAGACTCCAGACCAAGAAATCAAACCTAAGTTGCAGCATTCATTTACAAGCAATCCCAAAAAAGATAAAAAGAAAAAAGCTCAACAACCATAAGAAGAAAAGGTCTTTCATCTATCAATGTCCTCCATGGTTCCCCTAACGGGCAACTGGCGTCGAAACAGCTACTAATCTCACCGTTCCGCTAGATTTCTTTAAAAATTGTATAAATAAAAAAATACTAATTTCGTCTCCACCATTTTATTGTTAATTTCATCTGTATCAGAATCATTTGACGTCAATTAATGTTTATATTTCGACTATACAATTATTTTAGACATCCATGTGAAATGATGAAATATAATAATACTATTGATTTAGTAATACCACAATTAGATAACAATGCATGATAAAGAAAACGAAGTAAAATTGGATGTCAATTTTTTTATTGGAAAAATTATTACTTATAAATGAGTTTTTTTATCCAATATAAAGATTAATATACAAAGGAAAAGATCAAATTTTGTGAATGAGATACGTATCGAACTAAATAATCACCGTCTTGTATTACATTGTATATAATTAAACTACGCAAGATTCAGTGAATCATAGTACGCATATCAAATCACGATGATGAAAATGGAAGCAAGATTAAGCGCTAGAATATATATAATTATTACGAGGTTGCCCACACACATGAAGATCGCCTTCCATTTCCCAAATCCCTTCTTACAATATTTTAGTAAGGCCAAAGTCCAAAAATGAAAAAAAAGGCAAAAGTATCACAACAATTCACAGCCTTTCCCTTATCAAAGAGCCAAAGATTCCAATACTTCGAATGAAAATAAAAGCGTATCCCATACCATTTATATTATAATAATCATATCCGAGAAAGGCCGCGTAAAAGGCCAGCCAACTGCTATAACATACTTATTTGAATAATACAATAATCAACTTAGAAAATCCTTAAAGATCCCACACGATATCAAACTGGGATTTCTAATATTTTTCCATATCAGCTCAGATCTTTGAGTATCTCTTTTCTCAAAAATTCAAATTTCTTGCTCAGCCCTCATCTTATATTTAACACAATCCATCATTTCCCCTCATCGTTCAATTTCACTGTACTTGTTAGTTAAGGTTTGTAAGCAGAGAAGATGTGTGAGTCAAAAATCACAGAGACTCAGTTTCATATATTAGCAGTTGATGATAGCATCATAGACAGAAAGCTGATTGAGAGGCTTCTCAAGACTTCTTCTTACCACGGTGCGTGAGAGCTTTTTGTAATTAGCTCATCTATGTAATTACTATTGTTCTTCTTTTGCATCATGTGAAGTAAATAATACGTCTGCGTAATAAGCGCCATTTCTTGAATCTTGAAATAATTCTCACAGCCATCATCAATCATATCTTGCAGTGACTGTTGTGGAATCTGGCGTGAAGGCCCTCGAGTTTCTTGGATTGTCAGATGATGAAAACGCAGATATAACTTCGAATTCCTTACCTTCATCCATTGAGCATCATGTATGTGTCGCAACGAATTCTTGTAATATAATCTTACAATCTTAATATATGTATACTTCCTTGAGCTGATTAGTAGTTCTACTGAAAAACATGGCAGAGAATAGAAGTTAACCTGATCATCACAGACTACAGCATGCCGGCAGTAACAGGCTATGATCTCTTGAGAAAGATCAAGGTATTTTGATTGATTTATTCTCTATTCAAGTTCTTGTAAAATATTATTTTTTTAGAGAAAGAAAACATTTAATATGATGTTTTTTCTTTTAGCAGGGATCAACATCATTAAGGGACATCCCAGTTGTAATAATGTCATCAGAGAACGTTCCATCGAGAATAAACAGCTGCTTAGAAGAAGGGGCTGAAGAGTTCTTTCTCAAACCAGTTCGACAATCTGATGTCAATAAGCTCAAATCTCACTTGATGAGAGGAAAGAGTACTACGACGGCTATGTCCCTCCTCACCTAATGATATTGATTTGTTCAGTTAGCTAACATTAGCCATTACATACATGAGTTTTGTTTAAGGTTGATAGAAGAGACTTGTTAGCAGGAGATTACCTGTTATATAAATTCATTGGGAAAAACATATCAAAGATCATTGAAATCACGTGGCGATGTATAACAAGATTTGACTTTTATTCAGTGATTATTAGATTGTTTTTTTCTTTCTAGGCATTCATTAATGTTTGTTTAAGAAAAGGATTAAGAAGTCCGAACTAGGCCAAGTTGTTGATTAAAGAATCGCTGTACCTAACATTATATTATATCTTCTCAAGCCACTTGATTTAGTGTGTGTACGTGTTATATTAATGCTGTCCATTGGGACAACAACTTGCTACATAAAATATTGGAAAAATCTCAGCACAATCTAAATATAATTTGATCCTTTGCAGGAGAAAAAGAGAATATTTTATCGATCTAAAGATTGACAGTATCTTCGATTTGATATTTGGGCGTTATGGCTTTAGTCCAAATCCAAAGAAGCACCCATAGCAATCACTAATTCTTTTTCTTTTTCGAAATAGAAATCATCAATAATCCAAGAGAAAAACTGAAGTTGATGAAAGACTAATGAATATTTTATTTACTGATGGCTTAGGACTATTACAACTGATGAACATATATATAGAGTACAAATGAATCATAATAAATCATAATAATGAGCACTAAATAGTGAGATATCGTTTCCTTTATTGACCAGATTACCATATGCAAGAGCATATATTACTATTTGGGATCCTTGATACCATCCATAACCTTTGACTAAATCTTCTGATTGATATCATCGCCTTATTTCTCCATAATTTGTGGATTGAACTAATCCCCCTATCACTCCATAAGTGGGATTCGCCTTATTACTCCTAGGTCATCCACTTGATACTATATTGCCAATACCCTCCCACAAACTGAGCCGAGGTTGAAGGCACAGTTGGCGCGAAATGAAGCTAGTGTAGCTTTCGAGACAGATTTGGTGAAGAGGTTGGCAATTTGATCCGTCGAAGGAATATGTTTAGTAACAAGTAGCCCAATAGCAACACATCACGTACAAAATGGTTGTCCTGTTCGATGTGTTTACTGCGTGCATGAAAGACTGGATTGACAGTCATGTATAAAGCACTCATATTGTCACAATAGATCGTTGGTGGCGGTTGAACGGGGATGCGAAGATCGTTGAGAATGTAGGTAAGCCAGGTAAGTTCGGCTCTTGTAGTAGCCATAGCACGGTATTCTGCTTCGGTACTAGAGCGCGAGATAGTATGTTGCTTCTTAGCACACCAAGAAGTAATATTCGAGCCAAAAAAAGTGCAATAGCCAGTAGTTGAGCGTCGTGTCGTGGGACATCCTGCCCAATCAGCATCAGAGAAAGCTAACAATGTGAGAGTAGTTGTAGAAGTGAGATGTAAACCAGTGGAGATCGTGCGCTTTAGGTAGCGAAGGATGCGATGGACTAGTTTCATGTGAGCGATCATCGGTGCATGCATAAATTGAGAGACATAGTTAACACCGTAAGACAAATCCGAACGTGTGAGAGTCAAATACTGAAGTGCTCCCACGATTCCACGATAATGGCTGGGATCTTCGAGAGGAAGCGCATCAGTCGAGGATTGTAACTCGACGTCAAGCGGAGTTGGCATGGGTTTGCAGTCCAACATGTTGGATCGCTCCAGGATAGTAAGCGCATAGTGTGATTGAGAAAGATGCAACCCATTAGACGTGGGAGATATCTCAACTCCTAGAAAGTGATGAACTGGTCCAAGGTCCTTCATCGAGAATTCATAGCTTAATGTTTTAATAAAAGAAGTGACAATATCATTAGAAGATCCTGTAAGAAGCATATCATCAACGTATAACAATAAGACAATAACACCTCTACTAGAGTGACATATAAAAAGAGAAGGGTCAATGAGACTACAAAAGAAATTACAAGAGAGCAAAAATTTACTGAGCCTATCGAACCAAGCACGAGGTGCCTGTTTAAGTCCATAAAGCACGTTCAAGTTTGCAAACATAATTTGGAAAGTGAGAATCAGACATACCTGGCGGTTGTTCCATGTAAATATCTTCATTGATATAACCATGTAAAAATGCATTTTTAACCAAGGTTGTAAAAAGAGCTAGGCGCTACCTAGGCGCCCGAGGGGGGCCTAGCGCCTTGGCCGCCTAGGCGGGGCTACCTAGGCGCCCGAGGGGGGCCTAGCGCCTTGGCCGCCTAGGCGGGGCCTAGGCGGAAATTATACGGTTCGCCTATTTTTCCATCAATATCAAAATATTTCAACAATTCAAAACAATAAAACATTAATGTTGCTCAAAATACTTCAATACAACAAAATCAAAACAAGATCTTGCCGTTCAAACAAAAAAAGTCAAAATATTTTAGCTTATATATATTTTTTATAACTCAAGTTAATATTTTAGCTACACTACATGCAACAATGTTTTTATTAAATAAAAAAGATAGGTATATTTTTTTAACCATTTAGATTTTAAAGAATAGAAGGCAACGATATTATCGATCATAAGAATTAATGTGAATTGATATGAATTAATGTGAAATAGTTTAAAGAATTAATTGATATTTATAATCTTTATTGTTGCCTAGTGGGATCGTTTTCATTAGACCATCAATCATTATTGGCTATAATTAATTGACCCTGTGTGTATTATATTTTATCGAATGGTTGTCCCACACCGGATCGTTCATGCGAATACAGTGAAAAGAATTCCTATATAAAGGCATACACCGCCCTTGTTCACAAATCAACGATATAGTGGGTGGCCAGTGGCCACACGTGGTTTAAGCCTCTTTATTTTTTATTGTTTAATTTATGGGCCAATTTTTTTTTATATGGGCCGATTAGTCGGCCTAATATTCAGTCTGTACGCCGATTAAACGGCCTAGGCGCCGATTACTCGGACAGACCGATTTCCCAGCCGATTTGCCACTATTCGCTTCGGTGGCGGGCCCTAGCGCATAGGCGCCTGCCTAGGCCGCATGTTACAACACTGTTTTTAACATCTAACTTTCGGATTGGCTAGTGTTTGACAAGCAAAAGTTAAAACTAGGCGAATTGTACCTGGACGAATGACAGATGAAAAAGTTTCTGTATAATCAAGCCCATTAATTTGATGGTAACCTTTTGCCACTAGGCGAGCTTTGAGGCGATCCAGAGTACCATCAGGTCGCGGCTTAGTCTTAAAGATCCATTTTGATCAATCACATGCATGTCTGATGTTCGTGGAACAAGTCGCCATGTTTTATTTTGATGAAGGGCTGTAAGTTCGTCAAGCATCGCAGCTTTCCATCCCGGATGTGATAGCACTGATTTAACTGTCTTGGGTTCACGAGGTACCCTGCTAGAAACAACAACGTTCAAGCATATTTAGGGTTTGGTTTAAAAATACCATGATGAGAGCGGGTCGTCATACAATGCTGGACATGTGGAGGGATGGGGTACAGCTCAGACAATATAGTTGTGGAAGCGGATGCATGCACATCTGAAGGTGTTGTTAGATCAAGTGCTAAGGAGTCTCCAGATTCAGGTGTGACTTCATCAATAATATCGTCAGATGACGGCGTTGGGTCACCTTCTGAAACATCTGTGACAATGACTGGGAGCGGGATATTAGAGTTAGGATGTGATATAACATCCTGCAATGTCATACCTAATTCAGAACTAACATGAGCAGTTAGCCATGAGCCAAATAAATTATGAACGTGGGAGTTCGTAGGAGAAATTTTATTATATTTGAAAGGAAAATCATTTTCATCAAAAGCAACATGTCGAGAATTAATAAATTTGCGACTAGAGAGATGAAAACACTTATGTCCTTTATGTTTTTCGTTATATCCTATAAAAACACACAAAACAGATTTAGGATAAAACTTGTTATGTTTTGTGTCCCATTTGGAACCGAACACTCGAAGAGAACTATAATCAGGGTGAGTTCCATGCAACTTGAAATATGGCGTGTCAGACATGAGAGACGATGAAGGAAGACGATTAATAAGAAAAATGGCTGTTGAAAAGGCTTCTACCCATAAATATATGGAACATGACTGTGAAATAACATCGTCATACCCAATTCTCGTATAATACGATGTCGTCCTTCAACATACCTGTTTGTTCTGGTGTATAAGGGCATGGGATTTGATGAACAATTCCCGTGGTAAGGAAGTGAGATGATAACTGAGAATTAACAAATTCACCTCCGCCATTTGAGTGGAAGATCTTGATTTTCTTATTAAATTGTCGCTCAACATATTTTTCAAACATTAAATAAGCAGTAAAAAAGTCAGATTTATTTTTCAAAGGAATAATCCAAGTATACTTTAAAAATCATCGACTAGACATGCATAATAATGAAATTTTCCAATAGATAAAACAGGAGCGGGACCCCAAAGATCACAATGTATTTTATTAAAAATATCAGAAGTTGAATGCTCAGCTAAACTAAATGGTAGTTTGCTTAATTTTCATAATTGACAACTATCACACACAAATGATTTTCTTTCGAAGACCCTATGACATCGATAAGACCTTATTCTTTAATAAATGAACAGAAGATGATTGCAGATTACCCAAACGTTGATGCTAGATGTCTGCTGTGCCAGCTTTGAAACGATGAGAAAAATATGTTTCTGGCTCATTAGACAGGACATATAAATTACCCTTGTGTGTCCCTGTCATGAGAAGTTGAACTGTACTCCGCGACTTTACATAAAAATTAGTGTTAGAGAATTCACAATTAACAGGGAACTCAGATGTAAGTTGACTGATGGAAAGCAAGTTTTTCTTAAGATCTGGAACAAAAAGAACATTATCAAGCGGTAGAGTTTTATCTTTTTTCTTAATTAAGGAATTACCAATACATGTTATGGGTAACGAGGATCCATCACCAATAACGATTGAGTCACACGTTATATTTATGGATATTATTTGACATACATGTTTGTCCGACCATACGATTAGAAGCGCCGGTATCTGATGTCCATTCTGTATCAATTACGGAGTTGTCGAGTGTGAGCGCAGCTAGTGCCTGTGGGATTTCCTTATTCTGATTTTCCTTCTTTGGTAACCACCAGCAGATTTTTTGCAACGTGACCTGGCTTATTGCAATACTGACAGATTGCATCGCGGTATAGTTCTCTCTCTGCAGTAGTCATTCGACGTTGTCCAGGTGGAGGCGGTTTGCGTTGTGCATTGGGATATCCTTGGGGTTGGCCGACACTGTTGCGCTTGGAAACCATGGCCCACAGAATTCAAATGGTTAGTTGGATTTTTTTTGGCTTGAAATTTGTCGTCTGTTGATGTTCGTAGAAGGCTAGATGCAGTGTGAGCGCTGTGAGTGAAGTATCATGTTGATTTGAGAACCAGCTTCGGCGTTGATCTAGGCTCTGCAACTGTGAAACAACTTCAGTATTCGTCGGTCGTGGGAGTTTCAGCATTGCTGGTGTGAAGGTTTCATATTGAGATCCAAGGCTTGTTAGAAGACAAAATACTTTTTCTTGATCTGGGATTGGTTTTCCGATTGCGGCAAGATTGTCGCATAACCCTTTGAAGGTCCGTATGTGTTCCGCAAAAGATTTGCTTTCATCTTTGCACAAATAGGTTAATTGTTTTCGTAGTGTGGATTCTCGCTCTTGAGAGTCTTGCGCGTAGGCTTCTTTGAATGCAGTCCAGACTGCAATTGATGTGTCTAACCCTATGACAAGTACAAGGGCCTCTTCGGACAGAGTTCCAATAATCCAGCCACGAAGGTGAGGATCAGACTTTTGCCATGCAATGAATTCTTTTGTTGGAGTTGGTGTTGTTTCTGTGTTGATGGGTGTTGTTTCTGAGCTTGAGGCTTGTGGATTTTGTGTAGTGAATTTTGATGGAATTGGGTTGTCTTTCTCGAGGTGATGAACTAGGTCTTGACTTCCTGCCAAGCCTAATACTTGTTCTCTCCACAATGGATAGTTGGTTGGGGTGAGTTTAGCGTAACAAAGTTACCAACATTCACAGACAGGGAAGCCATGGTCAAGAGGCTCTGATACCAAGAGAAAAACTGAAGTTGAGGAAAGACTAATGAATATTTTATTGACTGATGGCTTAGGACTATTACAAGTGATGAACATATATGGAGTACATCATAGCAGAATCAATCATAGCCAATCATAATAATGAACACTAAATAGAGAGATAGCGCTTCCTTTATTGACCCGGCTACCATATATGTAAGATCATATAATACTATTTGGGATCCTTGATACCATCCATAACCTTTGACTAAATCTTCTGATTGATATCATTGCCTTATTTCTTCATAATTTGTGGATTGACCTAATCCCTCTTATCACTCCATAATTTGTGGGATTCGCCTTGTTACTCCTAGGTCATCCACTTGATACTATATTGCCAATACCAATATACAGTATTTTGAAACTAAATATTGTACACAGTCGAAACCATTGTAGATAGAACCATCAGATACTTCAACAGATCGATTTCAAGATAGGTAAAACAACACAACACTGAAATAGATAAGTAATATATCCTCGTACGATCTTGTTTTTTTCGAAAGGGTAGTTTTCATATCATAAACAAATTTACATATGTTAAATAGCCCAACGAGGTCTCTCCGGTAATATCGTAATCCGGTAGAGAACAAGGGAATTTTTCAGGTATAATCGACGATCGATCTGAGTTTCAGGTGTTTTTTCAACTATTAGACATCAATAAATCAGGACAAGGGAATTATTTTCCTACTATACTGATGAACGTTATTGTCATGAAGATTTTTGTGACTACCCACCAAGCATCTTGTTATAACATCGTTATTCAAGGGTTTCGTAACTCGATGAGTATTTTCTAGTCTATGACAATCACGTGCACCACAACAGCAGAAACGTAATTTTCCTACCAATTTTTTTTTGTCAAAATTAGAAAACTCCCGTCATAAATCGAAAAATGAAAAAGTTGATATGTGGATATCCCAATCAACAACATTTTTAGGTCCTCATGATATATAACTTAGCGGTAGAGTTGCATTTAAGTGTATTTGGTGGAAACGCAATTGTGTGGGAGTTGGCTTGGATGGGATGTGATAGGGACGTAAAAGAAAGGCAGGTGTAGAAATTTGGAGGTCCGCGAGGTCAGCGTTCGAAGCGAAGCTAGTTGTGAGCGTGGGATTGTTTGTATGGGACTTGCTCGGGACATAAACGAAATAAGTCCACGGATTACATGGTTCGGATTGTTGTGAATCTTACGTCCACGGGCGCTCTATGCTTTGAAGATATACACACTCAAAACTACATATATCTCGCTCTTCTCTCAATAATACATGAGTAAATTTGTAAATGTGTTTTTAGTAGTGAGAAGCTACTTTTTAAGTGTTGAGAAAGGTGAATATGATTGGCCTTGTAAAATGCATGAAGTCCTCCTTTATAGCCATGATTTTGCCCAAGATCCCAACTTAGCTCCTGATTTCCCGGAGATGGGACGTATTCCGTCATGTCAGGGACATCAGACTTTCTGAAGATGGGACTTGGCTCTGCGCTGTCAGGATCAGCAGAAGGCTACTGTCAGCAGCTTTTCCAGTACTGTCAGTGTCAGGAACGTAGAAGGCTGGCAGCAGCTTTTCCTGCGCTGTTAGTTAGAATGTCTTTTCAGGCTTCTGACCCTTCAATGAAGCTTCTTCCTGACGCTTCCCCGGGACCTGCTTAGTATAATAGGTCCCACAATACTTCACTGATATGGGTGTTAGTTCCCTATTTAGTTTCCTGAAAATATTACTATATTCAAGACTTGTTCCGCAACAACTACTATCTCTTCTCTCGGGGAGCTGCCAGGTGGCTGCGAGGTCCCTAAATTTCTTATTACTTGTTGTTATCTCCTTATTCCCCTAATATCTATTTTTTTACTAAGTCTTTCTCACTTAGTTATATTTTTTAGCCTGCATTTCCGTTCCACATCAACCACTCCCCTACTCTACTTTGCGTTTGGAACAAAGTTAATTAGAGTAAAAAATTTAAGGCAGACGTTACCTCCCGCGACAGGAGCTGATTCTTATCATCCCTGGAAGTTGCGATGGCACGGAGGGAGCTGGCGCTAAAGCCTCTCTTAGGGACATAATAGTGTACGGATTCGGGGAGCTTAAGTCCCATGTTTGCATGTTTCATCGAGGTCCCATTTTCCCTATATCATATGCCCCAAACTTTTGTGGCATGGTTATAGCACCAGCCCGCTTCTGGCACATAATTCAAGGGCTAAATACAAACAATTAATCACGCCGATGGTTCAAGGACGATCGTCCCTGTCCTTTGCTGTCACTTGCACTAGGCTCTCTATGTGCTTAGCGAATTTCGTAGACCATTCGATATTTAATAAATTTGGGGATCCCTGGTACCATTCACGTCGCAGGCTTACTAAAAGCCTTTGATGTCATGTACGCTGCATCCCATCGGCGGCTGTATCTTGTTCACCGATATGGGCATCTTTCACCTCGCGGATTCATTATCTGTGATGCTGGGTATGCCGCAGGCCCGTCAGCCTTTGGTATCATTACATGTCGCAGATATAGTATTGTCAGGTAAACCTCAGATCCGCGGCCCTTGGCATCATTTCACGTCGCAGATATGTTATCTTTGATGTCAGGTACACCGCAGGTCCGTCGACTTTTGGTATCATATCATGTCGCGGACCTGAAGGTCGTTGATGCCATTCACGCCACCGACTCGGAAGTCATTGGTGTCATTCGCGCCCCGATCCGAAGGTAATTGGTGTCCTCCACGCCACCAACCGGAGGTCATTGTTGTCATCATGCCGCCGACCCGGAGGTCATTAGTGTCAAGGGACTTTCATGCCAGCACGGAGCTAGGCTTGAGGGTCCTGAACAAAGGGCCTTCGAGTACAAGTACGACGTTGGGCTTAGAGGTCCCTTACAAATAGATTGAGCCTTTGAATGCCAGCGCGGAGCTGGGCCTGCAGATCTTGATTAGATTAGGTCTTCGTAGGCCATTGCGGAGCTGGTTTGGAGGTCCCCAACAACGGACCATCGCATGCTAATGAGGAGCTGGACTTGAGGTCCCGAATGTAGGGAATTTGGGTCTTCATGCCAGCATGGAGCTGCTGGTCTTATTGCCTTCTTCTTGTTCATTTTTGAAACGACGAGTTCGGAAACAATAGTGCAAAAAAGGAGGTGAAGCAGCCGTTGGTCCTTGTTCAGCTAATGAAACGACGAGTTTGGAAACAATAACGCAAAAAAGGAAGTGAAGCAGCCGTTGGCCCATGATCATCTCCTTCAGCAACTTTCGGGAACTGCTTCTAAAAGAAAACTCCCCAAGTACAGCTTCAAATGAATGTGGCTATGAAACTCACGCCTCAAATAGATGTTCCCACAGACGCGCCATTTGATGTGGGGCTATCCCAATCAACAACAGTTTTAGGCCCGAGGGATATATGATTTAGCGGTAGAGTCGCGTTTAAGTGGATTTGGTGGAAACGCAATTATGTGTGGGGGCTAGCTTGGACACCGAATAAGCCCCGTCCGGAGGGTCTGGCCCGCTAGACTCGGTTGTTTTTAAATCTTTTTGAAGTTCTAGTTTGATATATATTTTTATAATTAATATATTTTTATTATTTATAAACATATTCCTATTTCATAAATATATAAATACGTTTATATTATATATATATAATATATTTATCTAATATATATTTATATGTTTTACATTTATATAGTTATATATAAATATGACATATATTTATATAAAATATCAACCAGAGCTGGTTTCGGCAATGTTCTGAAACCGGCTTTTCAAACCGGACCGAAAATTTTAGTGGTTTAAAGTTTAGTGGTTTAACCACTATAGAACCGGAATCAAACCGGAGTAAAACCGGTATCTTAAATATAATAAATATACATTTTATATATGAATTAATCAAATAATATGAAAAATATACATGTTTTTAATGAATGTTTTTCAAACTATAATTATATAAATCAAGAGGTAAAATTAAATAAAAGTAAATTGTCGTGGGTTGTTATAAATTAATCGTATGTCAAGTATTAAATCTATGAGTTGGGGTCAAATTTGAATAAAAATAAAATAGTGAGCTAATAGGTTAATTATAAAATATAAAAATTAGGGTGTTGGGTGGATTCGAACCAAAGCCCATTATATAAAATACTTATAACTTAACCACTATACTAAACTAATTTATTGGTTTTTTTATTTTGTATAATTTATTTAAACCATTTTTTATTGATTTTTAAATTTTAAAAAAAAAAGACCGGACCGGATTTTTGACCGGTCCGGTCGGAACCGGCCGGTCCGGTCCGGTCTTAACAACCCTGGTTTCGGGTCGTATTTTGGGGCGGGTTTGACCGGACCCGAGACACGCCTCGGACCCGGCCGGGTTGGATCCTTTGGGACCCGTGACCCGCCCCGTTACCCGAATATTGAAAAAAAACCATACCCAATTAGGGAGGGATTTGGCGGGTCAGGGTTTGGACCCGCCCCATTGCCATGCCTACTTATGCCGCACGATTCCCATAAAGCTGCATTCTATAAAATTTGTACAATAAGGGCCCGTTTGCTTTAACATATTAGGCTGGACAATATTAATTATAGTATGCATTATAGTGTTGGTTTGTTTTGTTCTAACCCGTTATCATAGACAAGCATTATTCTCAGAGCCCGATACAAATAAAGTAAAAAGAATGAGTCATACTTAATATTATCATGGGCCTTTTACTTATGCCCTAAGATTAAATAGCCTTGTGTTGGTTAGCTTGTTGACGTGAAATCAAATTTAAGTAAATTTGCCAGCTGAAAAACATAAACAACAATTGTATGCATAGATTTCATCTTGCCTCAACTCACCGACACTAGATTAATTGAACAGCTGTTTTTGTTCAGTGATGTGTGGACAAACTTGCTGCAAAGCTTGTGGACGGGTTATCTCAATAGGCAGCTAGAGACGTAACAACTGCATCACTAACATGAAGGCAAATAGTATGAAAATAAGAGATATGCTTCAAATGCATAATAAAAACGAAACGAAGTCTCGTTTGCACATGAATTCAACTAATATCGTTTATAACGTCACTCATTTTCGAATGATGATGAGATTAGCATTCATGCATGGAAATATCTGAGAATAAGTTAAACATCAATTTTCTTAATAGCCACGATATGCCACCCAACACTTGTCATAAAGAATGTTGAGGTGCAAGAAATTGAAGGCTGTGTTGTTCGCTGTCAAAGGAGCCACGTGGCGGGCGGGCCCGTAGCCCCTCAAAGCTCGCCAGATGGTGGGCCTGAGAAATGGAGGCCCACCCCATCAAGCAGGCAGGCCGCGGGCTAGGCGGGCTTAGCCCAGTAATAGAAAAATTATAAAAAGAGAGAAAACATAAGCAAAAGAGAAAAAAAAAAATTTGGTTCGAATTATATCCAATTTAATCGTATAAGCTCTAATAATAATTTATTGGTGTTATTAAACTTGATTCCACTTAAAATCATAACTAAAAAATCTAAAAGAAACTATATAATTTATTTATACATCTATTATTTAATGTATATCTTTTAATAAAGGCAGGCTGCTCGTGGCCGCCAGGACTGCCCCGCCAAAGCCCGCGACTTGCGAGGACTTGCCCGCCCACTTCAGCGGGCCTAAAAATTCACAGTCAGTGAGCTTTATTGACACTTCTATTCCTACCTAGGGTTGTAAGATGGGTCGAGCCGGCTCACCACTATCGAGCTTGAGCTTTTCTTAACGAGCTCGAGCTCAATCATAGTTCTTAAAAAGTTCATGAACAGTTAATGACCTTTTTATTTGTTTTTTTATATTTCTTATTTTTCAAAATTAAAATGTAGTTTACTTAGTAATTAGCACTCTCTTGAAAACCCTAGCCTTTTAGAAAATTATCAGCGGAGTTTAATTCCTTTCAACCTCCACCATTCAATCTTTTTCTTCTACAGCCCATCTTGGAAGCCCGCCCCAGAATATTCGCATAATCTTTCCTCTAGCTAGCTCGTTAGTACTGTTAATTCTTTGTCGTAATTTATCCTTTTATCTAAGGAGCTTTGAGAAAAGGCGATATGGCAACGGCGCTGACTTGGCGGGCGCCACCGCACCCACGCCGCCCGTGCCACCGCGCGTCGACTCGCCGTCTCACTCCCCTCGCTCTGGTGAAGCGAAGCCCCAAGCGTCTCAAATACGCCACCCCTCTTTTCACAAAGGAGAAGAAGGCCGACGATCTGCTCTACGTCCAGGTCGACCCGTTCGGGTCGGACTCTTGGAAGCTCGACCCGATCGCCGACCTCCTGAAACGAGGCGCCGTCGGAGTCATACCCACCGACACCGTTTACGCGATCGTCTGCGACCTAAGGGACAGCTCTGCCATCGAGCGCCTGCGCAGGATAAAGGACGTCGAGCCCTCGAAGCCTCTCAGCATCCTCTGCCGCTCGTTCAAGGACATCGACACCTACACCACGGGCTTCCCCCGCGGCAACGACCGCTGTGGTCTCGCCGACCTATTCCGGGCGGCGAAGCAGTGCCTGCCCGGCCCTTACACCTTCATCTTAACGGCGAGCAAGGAGCTCCCCAAGCAGTGCACGAAGTACGCCGCCGCTGGTTCGAGGTTCGTGACGAGGAAGAACGTGGGCGTGAGGATGCCAGACGACCTCGTCTGCCGAGCAATAGTGGAGAAGATGGAAGCCCCTTTGGCGTCTACGAGCGTGAGGTCGATCGAGGAGGACGAGTGGATTTTGGATCCTG
This sequence comes from Craterostigma plantagineum, assembly GCA_027422505.1. Taxonomy (NCBI): domain Eukaryota; kingdom Viridiplantae; phylum Streptophyta; class Magnoliopsida; order Lamiales; family Linderniaceae; genus Craterostigma; species Craterostigma plantagineum. The sequence goes on from JAPQWV010000104.1 coordinate 337,867, forward strand.
TTTTGATCGCTGATGCTTATGGGCCGATGGGGCTCGATTTTGTGGTGGATGCTGGGGTTAGGATTGCTGATCCTTCTACCGTGGTGGACATGACTGCTGGGAATTTGCCCAGAATCGTCAGGCTTGGAAAGGGGCCTAAGCAGCCATGGATGCAATTGGAAGAAGATGAGGTAAATGAATAGCAGCAGCAAAAAGATGATAGATCTTTAATTTTGGCTCTGCGTTCTGCATAGGTATGTATAACTTGGAAAGAATAAGAGTTGCTTGTTGTATAGTCCTTAGTGTCTAACCGTGTATAGTCCTTTAGTCCTTACCTTTTTTTGGATGAAATTGTTTTGAGTCAGAGGTAAGGTAACACTAACTAGCACTATGCGAACAATACCAGAAAAACAGTTTTTTAAGAGAGCTTTTATCTGATGATTAAGGGAGAACTATATTTTTACTCCCTTGAAGAGCATGTGCATTTTCGGTCCTCCATTTTCTAAGGTGACACTTAGACTGTTACCGATTTTGGGCCCTTTTGGTCCCCAGTTAATTTAATTATTAATTTGTACGAAATTTAACACGTGAGAGCAAATGATGTCCTTTTACATGACTTAACATCTCATAACTCATCATCTTCTTCAACTAAAGCCAGTGGCAGAGCCACGTGAGGACCAGTGGGGTCACTGGACCCCACTGGAATTAATTTTTTATTATATATATAAAGTAAATTTTGATTGTTTGGGGTTGAAATTGAAGAAAAATACACTACAAGGATCCCAGTGAAATTTCTCTAAAATAGTGGGTATGGGGTCCAAATGAAATTTTCTGAAAAAATGGGTAATTGGACCCCACTGCATAGACTTTCTGCCTCCGCCACTGACTAAAGCGCACTTGAACATCATTACGCATCACACTTTAACTCAGTTTCAAAGTCGTCAATCCTTCCTAGATGTGATGCTTAATGGTGACATGTGTTTAAGTCGAAGAAAAAGATGTGAAACGACGTTTTACGTCGAGTAAAAGGAGATCGTGTGTTCACGTGTTAAATTCCATCTAAATTAGCCACTAAATTAATTGAGGGCCAGAACGGTGTAAAATCGATAACATTGATGACTAAAAGTGGCACATCGAAATATGAGGGACTAGAAACGTCCATGCCTAAAACATTGAGGACTAAAAACACCGTGTGTCCGATGATTAATATTGCCGTACAGGCAAAGATAACAGTTTGTTTGTGTTTTTCCCTCGGCCGCGTCTAGTTCCTTTCCTCGCTCAAAAACCTCACCCGACTCCCGCTAGCATTGTGAATTTCTTATTTGATATTGATGACCCCAACTCGATAAGAAAATTAACAATTTTTTAAGTTCTTCATTGGTAAGTCTATGAATGGCCTCGATGAGGAGGTACATACCGTTAAGATCCATTAATAGACTCACCAACTGAATATGCTATTTCTAGAGGAGGAATTTCCTTGTTCTCTTACTATCAACAATTTGACCCACCCTCCACTGCCTTTCCCATAAAGTTGTAAAACATATTAGACAAATTTTGAGGCATATTTCTTCCTTGCAATACCACTCTCTATTCGCCATTGGCCCTCGGCTAACTCGCGGACCTCTTCTCTAACCCATTTAACTTATAATTCAATCTTTAATCTCATAATGTTTATCCACGAATGCGGGTCGAACCAATTTGCTAAAAGTGAGATGAACCAAAACGTAACCCGAAGAAATGTAAAAAGCATTGTTGAGTTGAGACATCCTAATTACCCTTTGATTCATAAAAATTCTCTATAGCTACCTCATCTAATTAAGGATACCATTGGTTTCCGAAATCTGAAGAATTTTAATGACCAAATAAAATCTTATTTGGTAAACAGCTATTGGCTTCTAACGTGACATATCTTGCTCAATTTAGTGCTTGCAATGTACCACCACTACCAATCATTCAACATACAAACCAAAACAGATGTTCTTGAAGTTGATATTTTTATTTAATTTATGTTATTTACTTGATTCAACCACAAAATATGTATATTTAAAGATACCGGTTTGACACCTGTTTGATTCCGGTTTTATACCGGTTAAACCACTAAACCTTAAACCACTAAAATTTCCGATCCGGTTCGAAAATCAGATTTCAGAACCATGATCTAGGCGTCATGTGGGGTCGTGCATGTAGGTTCTCAAATATTAATATTTTACTGCAAAATTTAAATATATATATTAACGTGTGATGATTTTCTAAAAATTAACGTGTTAGAAATGGCGATTTAGGTTACCAATGGATATTAGAGTGTCTACGGAGGTGTTGGCGTTGCTGGGAATCGAAAAATGCAATATAGAGATTTGCTTATGGTTGCTCACGGTTCACCATAGCTCATATATATAATATATATATATATAATGTAATTGGAGAGAGGAATTATCTTATTTTATTTTCACTACTTCATTAATGGTTTTCAAGTTATTTTTTTATCTTTAGTTTTTACTTACAAACTTTTTATTATATTTATCTTTTTCTTTTGTTATTTATAATAAATAGAATAGTCAATGGGAATCAAAAGATTAGAATGAACTGAATTAAATATATTATTGGAGATATAAGCTATAATATAACAAATTATGTTATATATTTTGTTTTCCTGCATTGTAAATTACTTGCTCGAAATAGTCACGCAATGCGCTACGCTATTTACGCTACGCGCTTCAAGAGCCAAAACGCGATGCCGTGCGCGACACGGGTTTTAAAACATTGGTTGCAACTTGCAACATAGTATCTGTGCGTTTTTAGTACAACAATTCGTTCCGTCAAGTTCTATATAGCATGTTAGCAAATGGGAATAATCAAGAAATCATACAAGGAACCAAATTGAAAGCATCGAGTAAGAAATACTTCACTTGACAGAATTTCCATATCCTAGAAAAGATAGAAGTCCTACACGGTTAAAAAAACCATGTCTCAGAGCAATCTTACACCATCAGTTTCATACATAATAACACATTCACATGACAGTAGTAGTACAAAGATATCTGGGCTGCGCTTTGAGGAATCATCCATCACCTGTGTTAAGCTGCTCAATGATGCTCAGATGACAAAAGCAAAGAGAGTTTGCTGCTTTCCTTAACCTTCAAACCAATGCAAATCGGAGAGAGGATTCTCCAAAGAGCACAGTTATAAAGAACATAACATAGACCTGCTACTAAGACAAAGTGAACTAAAATAATAAATCTAGCCAAACAAAAAGCTGCAAACTAGTCACTGCTCTTTCCAGATTCTCCCAGTGACTCTTAATTTCAATTCCTTTCGATCCCCACCTGAGAAGAACAATGCCATGTTGCGTTGAATTATGAGACCATCAAAGCTATCACGAACTTTTCTGTGACTGTCTCTGATGCTTCTGGGCACTCCTTGCCAACTGCTCTTCCTACCATTTCCTCCCACCTCGAGACTGTAGCTGTAATTCTTCGCCTCGTTGTCATCACCCATGAATCGAACAAAAGCTATGTAGATAGGTGCCATTCCTAGTTGAAACGCTTCAAAATGAAGACAGAAGTACTGTCCGAAACAGCTGAAAACCTGAAGGAGATGCGGGTAAAAATCTCAGTTAGTGCACTAATGCAGTGTTCACAAAAACCTACAGTTGTAAGATGAGCTTTTTGCGTTATATATAAAAAAAGGACTTCGCAGATATGTCTTTCACGAGCCTATTTACAAGAAAATATCAAAAAGACCAGCTTTTCACTCACAAGCCTATTTACAAGAAAATATCAAAAAGACCAGCTTTTCACTCTAGTTCTCGACACTTGAAAGGACGGCGTGGTTTTCGAAATATAAAACTAAAATGGATTATGGAGAAGCTGAAAGATTGATAAATAATGTATCCTCATATAAAAAGACATTAAAATTATTAGGTGTGTATGTGTATGTGGCAACGGATGCACATTTATTATCTTACCGTAAGCATCCAAGTGGCATTCTCGACCTCATGCGGATTGGATTTGACGTAGCGGTGGTTGAAAGTACTGCCATTGTGCATATCGACTTTGTGGTCATCCTTCAAATGATTGACAAGAAACGGAATATCGCCCATTACTGAGCATTCTGATCCAGCATAAGGACAATTGTAAGGTCTAAACACACACTGGGATTCGTGCTTGAGCTTGCTGTAGTACGGATAAATTCCAATGCACCCATAGTTTTGATATTTGCAAGGAAGTTCAAGAGATGCAGCAACTTTCTCAAGCGCAAGGCATCTGATGTTGCCCAATTCATGTCTACAAGTCGGGCAACGGTTGTGAACCCGAGGTTTGCAGCCAGAGCACAGTGTATGGCCATTAGAACACTACAAAAGGGTTCGCATAGATAAGTCCAACTTCGATTATAAGAAAGGTAAAGTGCACAACTAAGAAACAATGTCTGCATCCTTGTCAAATTTAAAATGTGTCCTGACCAGTTGCTAACCGATCACATTAAGGCGAGACTGTAATCTTCTATTAAGTACTCCAAATCATGCGGCTCGGACTAACAATACTCGGACTTAACATGAGTTTTAATGTTACTAAGGTCTATAGGGATTTAGCCAAATAACAAAACGAGAATATAGCCATGGTAGTACATATGCATCAAATGACATGTTAAACCATGTCTGTACTCTTGTCCCATCCTATAGTGAACTTAGTTTAATCAACAAAGTACAGATAAGAGACAATGTGCGCGCAAGCAGTCGTATGTAAGATAACTATGTACCTGATGGATGGGTGGATACATAGCATTTAAGCACACAGGACATTCCAGCAGATCTCGGACACTGCTTGTGACCACCCCATTAGGTTTTAAAGCAACTTCTGCAGTTTCATTCACATTTTCACCAATATCAAGCATGTCTTCAGTTTGTGGAGGATCTATGACTTCTGGTTTGCTTCGTAAATCATCAAAAAAGGAATTTCCACTTGCCATTGAGAATCTGTACCTTAAGAAACAATTTTGGTAAGGACTAAGGGTCAGAATGCACGTTGCAGAAACCGAGAATATAAAGCATACATTAACGTTCATTCGTAGTAACACAGATCATCTATTCATCAAGGGAGGGAAATTCCCAAAACCTGTTTAGAACAGAAAGGAGCTTCAAAGTCAATGACCAATCAAACTCAATCTTTCAAACAACTGCAGCACCTTAACAAAAATTTCTACGCCGCAGGTCCACATAAAGACTATCTCCGTGAAGACAAGCACATATCATATCATCAACAGTACGATAGGTAGAGTCGGTTTATTAATAAGAAACACAACCACTACCAAAATAAATCAGAAGAAAAAGTAAACAAAAATTATACGTCTCATGAAATTACACCAAATGGTCAAAAGTCCCGTAATGGAGTCGAATAACAACAGCTAAAGGGAAAAAAACAGAAAAACAAAAAGAGCGCACAAAGAGAACAGCACAACACATATCGGAGACAAAAAAAAAAAAGGCATCTACGAAAAAATAAAATCTAGGCAAACATCGAGAGCGGAATAAATACCTTGAATCGCCAACTGTTTGGTAAACGGAAAACCCTCGAACGATACGAATTTTTTTTCAACAAAAAAAAAAAAAACCTAATATGGCCTTGTTTAGTGGTTGTCTTCGTCTCCACCTACAATTTTGTGACCGTATCGACGAGAACCAACAGAACCGAAAGGGCAAAAAAAATCCGTAGAAGTCAGCGTCCAGGTTTCATCAGGAAACAACCAACAATACTAAAATAATAAGATTTAAAAGCATAAGAGAGAGAGAGAGTAGATGGAAATTTCAATTGAATTTCAAATTCAAGCCGTTGAGGTGAGAGCGTGTGGCTATGGGTATGCGTGCCATCGTGAATGGAGACAAAAAGTGGGATACCACATTCAACACACATACATACAGCTGTATTCGATACACACGACATTAGTTATTAAATTATTTATACAAATTGTTTTACACACGGCATATTTTTATCAAATATGCAATTGGCGTAAGACCTTACCTTTTTTTTTTTCGAAGGCGTAAGACCTTATCTGGTGATAGATACTCGTGTAATTAGGGATGGCTGTGGGGCGGGGATTCCCCGTCCCCGCGGGGATCCGCCCCAAACGGGGCGGGGAATCCCGAGTTTTTATCCCCGCGGGGCGGGGACGAGGACAGATTTTTCCCCACTGGGATCCCCGCTCCACCCCGCCCCCTATTTATATATTAATATATATATATTATAATTATAATTTAAATAATAAATATTAAATATTGATTAAATAATATTAAATAAATGCAAATAATATATAAAACTATAATTTATATAAAATTTATCACGAAAATATATTTAAATTTATATATTATATTTAAAAATATAATTTTTTTTTAAAAAAATTGAATCCCTGCGGGGATCCAGCGGGGACGGGGACAATTTTGTCCCGAAAAGCATCGCGGGGACGGAGACGGGGATTAGATCCCCGCCCCCGTTGCCAACACTACGTGTAATCAACACATAAATACTTACTTCAATAAAAACTTACAAATCAATATCTATGTCACAAATTTTTACAGATAGGTAACACGACTTACTGTTTGTACCAGTTTATGTGTAAAGACCGTACATTGCTATGCGTGAGCGCAATGTTGTAAAAATCGCTAGGCGCTAGTCGGGCGCTCCGAGGGGGCCTAACGCCTAGGCGGTTTCTAGGCGGGAATTAGTCGGTATATTGATTTTTTATCATTACTTTTTATAGATCAAGTATACCAATATTATAAATTTTAACCAACATTCTAAATAAATAATGTCAATTCCATAAAAAACAATAATATAAAAATGGCGATTTAAATAGATGTATAATAAAGTAATCCTATTTTTTATACTGTTTATATTTCTTATATTCTATTCAATATTTTAGTTACATAATTGTTATTTCAGTTTATGTTTTTTTTCAGTTTTAATATTGTATTATTTCAGATTTAATGTTTTCGTACACTGGTCAAAGAGAGCAAACTCATTCCTTCGTGATTTTATGGTCTATGTCCAATCAGGTTGGCTCTTTTTGGTTGTATGTTTAGCACAGGCTGAAGTTTGCCCACACCGGATAGGTTGTGCGACGAAAGCCAACCTCCTTTCTATATAAAGCATGCCACACCCATTGCTTGAGGCAAACTGGGCCAATGCCTCATTAAATTGGGCCGACACCTGCATATGCGGGCGTTTCAGTAAGTAAAGTTTTTGTATTTTAACAATATTTAGTAACGATTAGTCGGCCGATTAACCGATTAATCGGCCGATTTATAGGGTTGATGATTAAGTGTCTGATTAGACTGTTTTCGCCTCGATGGCTGGCCAACTAGCGCTGCATCGCCTAGGCCGATTTTTACAAGAATGGCATAGCGTACTATGTCACGCCTTTATACGGTACCCTATACGGTTTCTATATGGTACTTGATAATACGGCGTACCATTTTTTAAACGTATTACGTATCACAATATGTTGCTATAGAGTACCTAAATGAGCTAATACGTTGTACCTGCAGCGGGATCGGGTACCTTTGTGCAAAAAATTTATTCTGTTAGGCACCTACATATGAAAAAATGCTGATATGATACTAAATTACAAATTTTTTTGCAGATGAGGTATTAATGTGTAAAGACCCGATTTTAAAAAATGTTTTTTAATAAAATAATGCAATTTTTTGTCATAATAATATTAACAAAAACAAGCAAATAGCGACTAATAAACGTGTCGCATCAATCAAACGCATCACCGTGGGTAATGGCCGCGACGTCCTTATCGGCTCGTTTCGGAGATATTGTTTTATGGGCTTGGGCTAAGCCGACATTGCATCTAATGAGCGCGACGCCGCATTTAATGCGCTCGATAGTGAGACAAAACATTCACGTCCCTCCGATTCAGAAGGATGGGACATTACATTCACGTGTTTTATGTAATAGAGCGTATCCCCGTGGATCAAAAGCTCTTAGGAATGTCTAATGATGTCGGGTTTGCATACTTGCCGAACTTGATTACATTGAGGTCTTTGTCGAGGCAAATGAGAATATCCAGTTCGATCTAAACGAATTTGCTCTCGACGAGTACACGAATCACGCGCCGAGTTCTTCATTTCCCAACATTATATCAGTTACTCAAAGGGTGGAGAAAACATATGATACTAAGAACACAAACTTAAACTCACAAATTCGACAAAACTTAAAGAAAATGCCGAAATCAAAATTTTAACAAACTAGGTACCCAAATGAAGCTTAATCGAAGACGACGAGGGAGAAGGAATGATTGGCCGTGGTTCGCCAGTGGTTTGCCGGTCTTCGTCGTCGGATGGAAGATGATGAAGTGACGAGGAAGAAGAGAAGCACGCATGTCTATTAAACCAAATTGCGTGCAATTTCACATGGATAAGAGAACCTATAATTGAGAATGCAGCTAGAATTCGAATAGCATCAAAACCGTTGTCTCTAGGGATGGCATTTATAGAAGAGAATTCACTCAAAGATCTCAGGCAAAAGACTTGCTAATCTGAGTAAATTAATAAGTTAAGTTAGATATGCACATAAAGCTATCATATGGAATCAGAGGATGAAGGTAGGGATTGCGGAAGGCAATTGACGTAGGGCAATAACGAACAAAATTTTGGCCGCTGACATGAAAATTGAAGATCAAGAACAAGCTTATGCACTTCTTATGAAGGCCCTACATATATCGTGCCCACCAAAGGTAACTTGATCAAAAAATGGAAGGGAGTTTCCCTTGTACTACTGGTGTGGGGAGGCCTAAGGCCTATGAACATCCGGAACACATATACCTCTTATATATGTGAAAGGCCACAAATAGTTTAGAAACTTTCCCATGTGTGGTGGAATGAAATTCATAGGAGAGACTTTAATTGCAGGAACTGGTGGTTAAGGATAACTTCAAGACTATCAAAAGAATTTCTTATGCTCTAGAAGACTAAAATTCTATGTCTATTAGTTGAACTGTCAAGCACATAGTTGCCGAGTGGACCGAGTTCTTAATGGATTCTCTTTGTCTGTGCAGAGGGTGTGGGTTGCCTTTGGGATGATCAGTCGCTCTTTGACCCCAACTTCTCATTGCCAAGCTGGTTGGAAGAAGCAGCTTGATAGGATGTAGCAACATGCAATTTCCTGGAACGTTACAGTGGCGAGTTGTTGGTGTCAACTTTGGGATTATTTTTTTTCGCGTAATAACAACCATGTTTATAGGGTTATTCCATGTTGACCTGTACTTTGGTTGTACCAACATTCTGTTTGGTTTTCGTTTTCCCTCAATCGATTGTGGTAGTTTTCCTGTGGCCATTGGGTGAGCCTTCGTCCTACTAGTTTGTTTTCTAGAGCGTAGGGGTGTGCGTGGTGCAGTATTGGATGGTTTTCTGCGAATTTCACATAAATTATTTTATGCAGTTTTTTTAAAAAGGAAACTGCGATTTCAAAAAGTAAAACCACCCATGCGGGTTAAGAGGGTTTGGGTGGTTGTGGGGCTGTATTGTGGTTTTTAACTGGTAATAGTAAAATACTTATTTTTTTATCGAATGATACTATTATTACTTAATGAGTTTCATCTAAAAACAAGAATTCAAAATCCATAGTACTATATTAGAATCAAAATGATACTCAATAATCAGAGCATAACGTGCTACCAATTTAGAACAATATAAAATAGTTCGTTGCTTTGTTATTAAGTGTTTGAGCCACAACCCTGATGTATTTAAGCTTTCATTTTTACATAAATATAATTGATAAAATAAAACTTACATATATAATTATTAAGAATAAACTGTGGATTAGTTCGTTGCGGTTTGGACAAACTAACTCACCAAATCCTAAATCCTGAGTTCCCCTGCTGTCGTTTGAACAAAAGCACTCCTTGCAGCGGCCCTTTGATCGGCGACCCTCACCGGCAACCTTCCATCCATCGCAGCAAGTTCCGTCAGGGAAGCGTCCTCGTAAAGACCTCTCCACCATTGCTATGGTGGGGATGGGGGAGAACCAACTGTATACCTTTTCTTTTTTGTTAATTATTCCATTTTGTAGTATTTTCACTGTTGCTTGTGCTTCTAGTGGTAGAACGTGGGTCTTGGCCATGGCCGTGGGTGTGGGTGCGAGTGTTAGTTGGTAGTCTTTTATTTTGGGAGGTTTTGCCTCAGGATTTGTGTTATTTTATATTCTTGATTGTGGTGTCATGCGGTATGTTTTTGTGTGGTCGTATGTTGTGTTTGTTTTGTTTTGTGTTGAGTTGATTTGTGATTGTTTCTATGCCGGTGTTTTGTCACGACTCGTTTTTCCCTTTCTTATTGGGTTGCTTTTGGTCGGGCGAACGACATTTTTAGTCCCCGATATTTGGGGCATGGGCGTATCCGGTCCCCCATGTTTCGAGGTGACACTATCAGTCCTCAATGTTAACGATTTTGGACGATTTTGGTCCCTTGATTAATTTAATCGCTAATTTAGACGAAATTTAATACGTGAGAGCCTATGATCTCCTTTTACTCGACGTAAAACCTCATAGCGCATCTTCTTCTTCGACTTAAACGCACGTGAGCATCATTACGTATCACATTAACTCATTTTCAAGGTTGTCGATTCTTTCCTAAATATGATGTATAATGATGTTCATGTGCGTTTAAGTCGAAGAAGAAGATGTGCTATGAGGTTTTACGTCGATTAAAAGGAGATCATGTGCTCTCACATGTTAAATTTCGTCCAAATTAACGATTAAATTAATCGAGGGACCAAAACCGTCCAAAATCGGGAACATTGGGGACTAAAAGTGTCACCTCGGAACATGCGGGACTAGAAACGCCCATGGCCCAAACTTCGGGGTCTAAAAATGTCGATCTCCCTTTTTGGTCTGTGGTTCGTTAATTTACTGGACCGAGAGTTTTGTCTTCTCTTGCAGAAGATGCCTTCCTCCTTTTTTGGGACTCTCTCAAGAAGACAAGTTCTTTAAAGTAAAGATGGAGGAAAGTGGTGAATACGTCAAATTAGTTTAAGGGCCACTGATATGGAGTTTTAAGCTTGATGTTTACTAGGTTCTTTAGTTCTTCTGTAGTTTTGAAAATTTGTTTTCTTTCAGCTTTTGTTTTCCTTGTGTTCTTTTGTCGGAGTGTTTTCTCCTCTTTGAGGTGTCTTTGTCTTCTTTTGTAGGAGTGTCTTATCTAGGGATGGTAAACAAGTCGGATTATGTCAAATTTTTGGGTTCAACCCGTTTAATAAACGGGTTGAGAACTTCAACTCTATCCTGGCCTGTTTAATTAAACATGTTGAAATATTGAACTAAACCCGACCTGCTTTAACCCAAATCTAACCCATGCACCCGCCAATTCGTTTAAAAAAACAGCCAATAGCTAAATAAATAGAATTATAAATTCAAATTAAACAAAACAATAGAGAAACAAATCAGTTAGTTTTCTAAAAATCAAAGAAATAATTAAAGCTCAAAACAACAAGTGTCTCAAAAACATAATTAAATATCAAAGCACTTTAGTTTACTTATATTAAGGATATTTTAGTAATTTATATTGCTCGAGTTAAGTGGGTTGATAGCAGGTTTATTTCGGGTTGAAAACTCGAACAGTAACCTGACCTACTTAATATTTGGTGGGTTCGGATTTACCCATTTACTTAAACAAGTCGAAAATGTTAATCCAAACCTGCTATTTCTGGTGCAGTTCTTGTCGTTGGCGGGTCGGATTGATTTTTAGCCACCCTACTCTTACCCTCTATGAGATGTCTTTCTCTACTTGTATTTGCGATGTGATAAGAGGTCCTAGTGGGCTATTTAACTCGTTGTATTTGCTCTTAAGTTATGGTAAGCTATCGCTTGACAAAAAAATTATTAAGTTATGGTAAGCTATCGCTTGACAAAAAAATTATTATAACCATGTGATTTAGTAAATAAATTAAACTGAGGTTTAAGTGGTTTATTGTGTGGTGTGGTACTGGCGGCGGGGCGACTTTTTAAAATCGCTACGCATGCCTACCGGTTGAACATTCTCGATTGATTGTCTATTGATCTAATATTTTGATAAATGGGATGAAGGGTAAGAGTTCTCACCTGATTAGAGAGAGGGAAAACCCATGTGCGACTCCCTCCTATTCAACACTACCCTATTAGCTTTGTTTACTCATCCCTCACGAGGTCTCGTTTGATATCCCTGTTTATGAAATACATGGGTATAAGTTATTTATGTATGACTATACAAAGATTTTGTTAATATTATATTTTCGGAAATCAGCACTTAAATACCTAACAGGAAACAAAAAGACCACTTCAGTCCCTTGTCAGATTTGTTTATAAGCTAGGTACCCATTTGAAGAAAAATTTTACACTTAGGTACCTAATCACCTAAGATTACCAATTTACCCTTTGATTTTACAATTCCATTTCACAATTTTCTCTGCAATTTCGAGCTCCATCACGCCTGACAAAATTTCAGCTCCATCTCTGCAATTAACGGTCACCTTCTGCTCGTGGTGGCAGTGGACGACGAGCGACGAACCTATTCCACATTGGGTTCTCGATTTAGGGTCTCGATTTTATCATGTAAGCTTTTACTTTGCTTTGGGTGTGGTTAATCGATTGCACTCGTGAGATCAAATTTAACCCAGATCTGGGAGTTGAATGCGATCTAAGAGCTCTATGTAAGGGTGGATGTCGATTCTTGACAGTTATTGAGGCTAATCCATCGGGATTTCAGGTTTCTTTATATAACTGTTATTACGTACCATTTGTTATGCTTATTACGTACCATTTTATGTGTCTATACGGTACCAAGATGTCCACGTACGCTGTACCATTGTAAACTGTACAGGCGTACCATTTTTACAGGTTGTCATATTATCTGAAAATATGCCGTCAACAAGTTCGGATAGTGGCGGGACGTTATTTGCATTGTGTGAGTATAAAAGGGAGTCATTCTTAGTATCGATCGTGAAGCGACGACGCACGAGATGAATGCTCAAACCGATGACGGGAATTTTATTCGTGACCCGGGCATTTGTGTTCTTCTTGGTTGCCGAAAGATGCGGATGATTCCTTCTCAGGTAGATAAAAGATCCAACAAGTGCAAAATATGTGGAAAATACGGGAATAATCGTCGTACTTGTAGAGAGGCCGTATCGACGTAGGGTCCGTATTTGCCATGTATTTCGTTACTTCTTTTGTTCCAAAACCTTTTTTGTTGCACTTTTGTATGGTATTGGCATATTTTTTATCCAACTGATGCCAAATATACTGTAATATATGACAATAAGGTACTGTAATATATGCCAACAAGGTACTGTAATATATGCTAATTTGGTACTGTAATATATGACAACAAGGTACCGTAATAAATGCCAATAAGGTACCGTAATATATACCAACAAGGTACTGTAATGTATGACAACAAGGTAGTGTAATAAATGCCAATAAGGTACCGTAATATAGGCCAACAAGGTACTGTAATATATGACAACAAGGTACTGTAATATATGCCAATAAGGTACTGTAATATATGCCAAATGTGTCTAAATTTGGTACTGTAATGACTGCCAGTTTGGTACAGTAAGATATGCACATTTGGTACAGTATTATATGTAAATTTGGTACTGTAATGAATGCCAGTTTGGTACAGTAATATATGCAGTTTTGGTAACGTAATATATGTAAATTTGGTACTGTACTTACTGCTAGTTTGGTACCCTAAGCTATGCAAATTTAGCACCGTAATATATGCCAGTTTGGTACCCTACGACATGCATGTTTCGTACCGTAACCTATGCCAGTTTGCTAATGTATGCACATTTGACACCGTAATATATGTAATTTTGTTAATGTAATACATGCCAGTTTGGTACCATAAGATATGCAAGTTTGGTACGGTAAGATGTGCATGTTTGGTACTGTCATATATGCCAGTTTGGTACCCTACGACATGCAAATTTGGTACCGTAACCTATGCCAGTTTGCTAATGTATGCACATTTTGCACTGCAATATATGTAAATTTGGTACTGTAATATATGCCGGTTTGATACCCTACGACATACATGTTTAGTACTGTAATATGCATATTTGGTACTGTAATATATGCCAATTTGGTACGTTAATATACGCAGCTTTGGTACTGTAATATAGGTGATATAGGTACTCTAAGTGTACGACATAGGGTACTGTATCCTTTCAGAAGTAGGTACCGTATAAATTAAAGTAAAACTTTGAATTTAAGACCTAGCTATATTCCGTCCCAAACGAAGCATTTCAGCATGTGTTGATGTGGATACAGGATTAGACAATTTCTGACTTTTTTCAGTAATGATTGCACACTTTTCTGACGTTTTCAGTCGTGAGTGGACAGATTTCTGACTTTTTCTATGTCATGTTTGGACAGCCTCTGACATACGAGGTTTTAAATAATAAAAGACAGCTCATCTGACATGTCAGTGGCTTTAATAAAATGTTTCATGTCATATGTAATTTTGGGTACTGCAACCGTGGCTGCGTTGGTACGCTTTAAACAAAACGACAGATACCCCTACAAAGATATATAAGGTACGGTGTCCCTTATATATATGATACGTCATACTAGGGTTAGTATTTTTCGGGATCGATCGAATTACTTTTTCATCTCGAACCACCGTAGACCAATAATATATAGTATTAAATACGTTTCAGATCAAATTCGGTGCATTACGCCCCGCACGCATGAATTAAATCTTAGAATACCATGATTCATTATAGTATAAGAATACAAGCAAGAACATCTACAACATAATTTGAATAATGTGGTGAGTGCTACATCTGCGAATTCGGTGCATTAGGCTTTCACATTTTTTTTCATTCCGTTATCGGTAGGTATTGTCAAAATCACGTACGACACTGCGATTCGATTAGGAATGTATTTATTTCGATCGTATAAAAAAATGGTATGATATACTTTAATAATTTTGTACTGTATGTGCAATTATAGATACGATAAACCTGCACATTATGGTACTATATAGGTAAATGTTAAGGTAACTTCTGTAAATCACAAAGTACGTTAGTGTACAACAGATAAGATACTTCATGTGAGATATATATGGTACGGTATACATTTACATATTGGTACGGTAAACCTGCAGGTTATGGTACTATATACGTAAATGATAAGGTACCTTACTGTACAAGACAATGTACCGTACTGTACAACTGATAAGGTACTTCATGTGCGATATATAAGGTACGACATAATGGTACGATTAACCTGCATATACGGTACTTTGTATGTAAACGATATGGTACGGTAATAAGAAAGCCAAGGTACCTCATATCTTCTGTTTATGGTACGGTAAATATTTATATGATGGTACGGTTATCCTTCATATCATGGTACTCTGTATGTAAAAGATATGGCCTAGTAATATCGTTTAGGGTTATGAACCTTCCTAAATTCCGTTTTGCTATGTTCAATAATGGTATGGTTAACATGCATATTCTGGTACATTGTAGGTAAAAGAAAATATACGGTCATATAAAAACATATGGTACTGCATAAAACACGGACACAACACATCACAACAATTGACACTAACCGTCCATGCACAAAAGAAAAACCAACATAAACAATCAGAGGTCTCCAAACAGTCTCATCCCCAACTCAAAACAGTCTCAATCCCAAACTAAACAACACAGTCTCCAAAGAGTCTCACAACATATTCAAGAAACTTACTGAAAAAGATCTAGCATACAACTATGCTCGTCACGTAAAATAGGAGCAGCCATAGAAGCACGATAGACATCTATGCTGACTTCTTTGCCGTATTTGTTGAACTCTGGGGTGTCGACAACGTAGTTCTCTTTTGTTAAACAGACATGCACCCCGCGGTCTACGTCGCAAAATTGGGACCGATTAAACTCTGGATCCACGATCTTCGTACATATGTATATTTCCTGCTTCTAAGCCAACGAGGGGGGCACGTGCTCATACACCCAAGTCTGAAAGTACCCAAAGCTTTGAATTCATCAATAAACGCATAATCAAAAAGGTAAACTCATAACTTAATGAAGAGTATTACCATTAACCCAATAGTGCACCCGTTCCTCATTAGGTCGGACGAGTCGATCCGTATCGAATTCGCAATCGTTTGCTTTATCTCGACGACCAATGAAAATGAAACGGGGACCTATCTATAGCTTCTTTTTTATCCGGGGTCATGCTACCATGCAAGTTGCTTATGGTAGATCGAAAGAGCGCATTATGACACCTGAAAGACAGCTCAGATCTGTTCCGCGGAGGCATTTCTGCAAAAAAGTCACTGTTAACAAGCAGTACCATTTTATTCGCACACGAGGTACCAATTTTCCCAAACAGAGGGTACCAGATACAGTGATAATGTAGTACCAAAATAAATTGACCCCATTCGAAAAAACCCAAACGACCAATTCCAAAAAACCCAAATCAACAACAGACATATCACCCATTCAAAAATACACGCACACAAAACCCTAATCGATGTCATTCGAAAAACACGCACCTATTGTTACGAACATTAACCGAAAATGCTTAAACCCAACGAATACGGCAAAATCAAACTACATACAAGCCTATTGATAAAGGAAATACCACGATGAAATCCACGATGTATTGTAATGCTGCGAAGGACTTACCAATCAATTTCAGAAGGGGAATACCACGAGGAACCGAGAACCCACGATGATGAATCTGAAGCAAAACAAACACGGGTCGATTTCAGGAAGAAGGTCGCGCGATTTGGATCTGGGATGGTGCGAATTTTTTTTTTTTTTTTTATGATCGAACATTACGTGAAATAAGAAACCAGGTAAGGGATGTAATAAAGTAGTTTTAGCAGGGGTAAATCCGTCAGTTAGGTACCTATCAGTAAAATAAAATTCAAGTGGGTACCTAACTTATAAAAATGTCTGACAGGGGACCGATCTGGTATTTTTTTATCCATCTAGGTATTTAAGTGTTGAAGCCCCTTATATTTTTACATATTTGATATAAATTGTGTTTGGTAGATATGTTTGAGGTGTGTATGGATTAGTGATGCACACCTCATAACCACCTTAAAGGTGGGTATGCATATACAAGGCTTATAACCAAAATCCTTGTAATAGACGTGTATAGCCATACAAGGCATGACAATACATTCATAACAAACACGAGATCACTTATTCATACACACCCCATAACTATCTATACCCACCCATACCCACGTATCAAACGACCCCTTTAGTGTTTTTGAGTTTCACTTGTGTGTGGGCTTTGTAATCTCAAAGAAAGGCTTAGTTCCAAAAGCTTTCAAGCTTCTCGTGTGGATTTTCTCTCGCGAACTCTACACAACCGCATCTATCTTAACCCTTCTTCCTCGGTGCTTCACCTCCGCATTTTCCTTCTGCCATCCTTTCGCGCCTAACTGCTCCTCCTTCATCTGACCACCTCGGATCTTACCTTCAACAAGGTATATTTGATAAGGTGCACGGATTAACCCCAAAAACGTTACATTTGATAAGGTGCACAGATTAATCCCAAAAAGGTTACGTTTGATAAGGTGCACAGATTAATCCTAAAAAGGGTACAAATGAAAAGGTACCTTTGGACGATAACCTTGGTGATGTTTCTTACATCTACAAATATGTTCCGCATAACATTGAAAATAGGACAATAGAAATCAGATCTTCGCATCATAAAATGCCAGAATTTTATCTTAAGTTTAGAGTGCAAGAAAGCTCTCGAGTTTCGAGTAGTTCGCCGGATAACTTCATCATCGAGTCGTAAGTGCTGTGATTTCAACTTTGGAATTATTTTTTTTTTCGTGTAATAACAACCATGTTTATAGGGTTATTCCATGTTGACCTGCACTTTGGTTGTACCAACATTCTGTTTGGTTTTCGTTTTCCCTCAATCGATTGGTAGTTTTCCTGTGGTCATTGGGTGAGCCTTCGTCCTACTAGTAAGTTTGTTTTCACTAGAGCATAGGGGTGTGCGTGTTGCAATATTGGACGGTTTTCCGCCAATTCACATTAAATTATTTTATGCAGTTTTTTGAAAAAAGAAATTGCGGGGATTAAGAGGGATTGAGTGGTTGTGGTGCACTCTTATGGTTTTTAACTGGTAAAAGTAAAGTACTTATTTTTTATCGAATGATACTATTATTACTTAATGAGTTTCGTCTAAAAACAAGAATTCAAAAATCCATACTACTATATTAGAATCAAAGAGACTCAATAAGCAAAGCATAATGCGGACCAATTTAGAACATACAATATAAAATAGTTCGTTGATTTGTTATTATGTGTTTGAGCCATAACCCTGATATATTTAAGCTAATATGTTTTTTTTTTTTGGAAAGGAATAAGTTTGTATTCATCCCAACTATCCACATGTACATCGCCTTGACCCTTCTCATCTACCAACGAAGATTAAGCTATATATCAAAATATATTTTTAGCCTAATCTGACACTACCAGTTACCACAAAGCCTAGTTTGACTCAACCTCATGTTAAATCTAATGCACATCTAAATCCTACTCCTCAAGACTCTTCGTAGCTTGTGAAATATAGCTTCAACAGACGAGACACTTCCCTCATGTACCCTCTTATTTCTCTCTTGCCATATGTAGTACGTCAGCCCCGCCATGGCCATTAGTATTACGTTATTTTGTTTGCTTTTCCCTTTGCCAAGTCTCACTAACCATACATACCAGCGCTCAAACTCTGTCGGTATCCTTAGGTCTTCCAGCCACTGTGATATGCAAGCAAGCAGTGTTCGACTATATGCGCACTCAAAGTAGAGATGATTTAGTGTCTCTTCAGCATCCTGACACAACGCACACAATTTTGCAAGTGTGAGGCCCCATCGCTGAATTCTATCAACGGTGTTTAACCTGCGATGCATAATTAGCCAAAGGATGAAAGAATGTTTAGGAACATTTAATCTACTCACACCGCCTGACTGGGAAGAAACCGGCTCCGTGGACCCATTAGCCATATATATCCAGATTGTATAGTATAGCCCTTAGGATCTGCCAGCCATCTCCCATTATTTAAGTCTACGCCTGCCTTGAAAATGTTTTTTGCTCGAACAATTTTCTTCCAATACCAACCACTATCAGCATGCGGTTCATAGCTCCACCAATCTGCATCGCATGAATCCACTTCACCCATAACACATCAGCCTTCGCCGCAATATCCCATACTTGCTTACCCACAGCTGCCATATTCCATCTCTCCGCATCTCTTATATTCAGGCCCCCCTCTTTCTTCGGACGACAAACTGTTCCAGTTTATTAGCGCCCTAGCTCTGCCGACCACATTCATGCCCCATAAGTATTCTTTGCATTTAGTGTCCACAGTTCTCAACACGCTCTTCGGTAAGATGAAAATCGAGCCCTAGTATCCATGAATCGCTCCAAGAACAGAATTTATAAGGCAACACCGTGCAGCGTATGAAAGATTCCTACTCGACTAGCAATTGATTCGTTTCGTAATTCTATCGATAAGGTCCTGGCATACCGTTTTATTCCACTTAGCGGGGACGAGTGGTATACCCAGATATTTTACTGGGAAGACCCCTGGCTGGAATCCTATGAGTCAATATAGTTCCATTGCTTTAGGCACTGAAATTCCGGGGACATAGATGCTAGACTTCGCGGGGTTTGCTGCCTCCCCAGATGCCTCCTGAAAATGAATTAATCCTTCCATTATACGACTAACAGATGGCATATTGGCTTTGCAGAAGATCATGAGGTCATCGGCAAAGCGTAAGCTAACGAGCTTCATGGTTTTACATTGCGGATGAAAACCAAACGAAGGGTGATCGGCCGCTAGTGCCATCCGTCGCGTTAAATACTCCATGACTAGTACAAAGAGCAACAGTGGGTCCCCTTGTCGTAGACCTATCTTGCCTTGAAAAATGCCCAACAACCCCTCCATTCAATAAGATTTGATAGTGAACTGTAGAGACACATTCTATCACCCATCTAATAAACTTCACTGGGAATTTCAGCTTTTGTAGCAGGCCCTCTAGGAACTGCCAATTCACCATGCCATACGCCTTTCGAAGGTCAATTTTCATAAGACACCTTCGAGATGTATTCTTTCGCTTGTAATTTTTGAGCAGCTCATGACTGATAAGAATGTTGTGTATTATCGAATGCCCTGTACAAATGCCCCTTGGTTCTCGTTGATTACCTCCGGTAGTACAATTTCTAGCCGATTACATAACACTATATACACTTATACAGCGTGGTGCAGCAAGAGATCGGCCGGAAGTCATGGGCCGTATTAGGGTTGGCTACCTTCGGGATCAAGGTGATGGTAGTGTGGTTTACTTGTCGTAGGAGACTCCCATTTGCAAAAAATTCCATAACTGCATCTGTGATCTTGTCTCCTATTATTCCCCATGCAGCTTGCAAGAATCCACTGCCGTACCCATCAGGACCAGGGGTTTTGTTCTTATGAATATCGAACATAGCTGCTTTTATTTCTGATCTCCCTATCGGTTGCACGGGTCCTAATTGTTGGCTTGTGTTCAAAGTATGCCTTTCATTATAGCAGCATCATCAATGGGGCAGCCTTGTGAACCTGGTCTGCGTAGTATCTCCGTATAATACGCCGTTAAGTGCTGTCCAATATTAGAGTTCCATCATCAGTAGATATAGAGCCGATGTGATTTCTGTAAAACCGTTGTTTGATTGCCGCATGGAAGTAGGCGGTATTTTGGTCCCTTCACCCAACCAACGCATTTTCGCCTTCTGAGATAGAAATTTTGGGACGGCTGTGGATATGAATTGATACTCAGTTCTAATCCGTTGTACCTCCTCTAGTAGTCCCCTATCACGAGGAGCACAGTTGAGGCATGTTTGGGCATCAAACAAGGCAGCCCTTATTTGATCTGCTTTAATAAGGATGTCATTAAAAAGTCCTCTGTTCAGGTCTTTGAGGGGCCGTTTGAGTTGCTGCATTTTTTGAACTACCCTTCTCATAGGAGTCCCCTGAACTTCCCTGGTCCAAGTCTCTTGTACTAGCTGTAAAAAGTTTGGGGCAGTAATCCACATGTTGATTGAATAATTTGCTACCCATTCCACGCGGGGTAGTAGTCTGCAACAGGATAGGAGAGTGATCCGACACCCCTACGGGTCGGAATCTAGCCATCCCATCTATTTGCTTCAAGATCCATAGTTTATTAACAAGCGCCCAATCACTTTTTCTCCAGATTCGCGAGTCATCGGATTGATTGTTTGTCCAAGTATTTCGCAGGCCCGTATTCCGCATCTCCTCGAGAATGCATGTATTTAAACAATGTTGAAATGCAACATATTCATTCACCATCACATGAGCTCCTCCAATTCGATCATCCATGCGTAACACATTATTAAAATCTCCCCATACCAGCCATGGCAGGGTGACCCCGCTATTAATTCGGACAAGTTCATCCCATAACGGTGCTCTGTTTTGGAGCGTATTGTGAGCGTAGACACACGTCACTAGGATCTCATGGGACTGCCACTCGACTTTGCAATGAATCTGTTGATCCATTATGCATATTATGGTAACGTTATAGGCATCATCTTTCCATGCCAGCAGTATCCGTCCATTGGGGCTGCAGTGTAAGTTGTGACAAACTTTCCAATCCTTGAGCACACTATTGACAATGGGATCCACCTTATTACTTCTTATTCTTGTTTCTAGTAGACATAAAACTTTATTTGAAACATAGAGCAGAAGAGTTGCACCTCTCTCTGCCGCGCAGGGGTGTTGAAACCTAGAGCAAAAGAGTAAATATGTTTATTAATTGAACAAATAAAACTTATATATAATTACTAAGAATAAATTGTGGATTAGTTCGTTGCGGTTTGGACAAATTAAGTCATCAAATCCTAAATCCTGAGTTCCCCTTAGGGGTGTGCGTTATTCGGTTAACCGAGCCGAATAACCGAAATACCGTAAATTAGGTACAAAACCGAACAGAACCGACAAATTCGGTTCGGTATTCGGTTATTAAAAAAATAAATTCAGTAATTCGGTTCGATATAGGTTTTGGATTTCGGTAAATTCGGTATACCGAATTACCGAAATTTTAAAATTAAAATATATTATATTTTATTAATAATAAAAGCATAACTATAATTATATTAAATTATAATTAAAAAAAGAATTTTCGATAATATTTAAATTAATATATACAATTTAATATAACTTTTTTGATAAAACCAAAAAAATTATATTAAATTATATATATTAATTATTAAAAATTCTTGTTTTTATTGAAAATTCGGAAAATTCGAATTAACCGAAAAACACTAGGTAATAACCGAAGACCGAACCGAGAAATTCGGTTCGGTATTCGGTTTCGGAAATAGGGGAACCGAAATTCCGAAATTTCGAAATTTTGGTTCAGTTTGGTTCAGTTTGTACCGAACGAACACCCCTACAATTTAGGGTTTACTTTAATATCCTTCCTCTACACGATGGAATCAAACCGCAGTCAGCAACCTCATTTGGTGATGTTTCATACAAAATATGTTCCCCAGAACATTGAAAATAGGATAATAGAAATCAATCTTCGCATCATAGAATGCTAGAATTATATGTTAAGTTTAGAGTGCAAGAAAGCTCTCGAGTTTGGAGTAGTTCGCCGGATAACTTCATCATCAAGTCGTAAGTGCTGTGATTTCAAAGTTTTAGAAGTCGTATCTTGGGGACGCTAGTCGTGACCCGAGTGAGCATGTAATATCGGAGCAATACCGTCTTACGGACAGGGGCGGACCTACGTAGGGGCTTGGGGGGCCGTTGACCCCCCGGCCCCCGGCCATTTCACTACTAAGTATAATATCCGCAAGTTGTATTATGAAAATTGCTTGTAGTGGGCTCAAGAATTTTCTATTGGAGTTGACTCAAGAATTTCACCTTCACATGACCTGGGTTCGAGTCATCAGTAAGGTTTTTTCTTTTATTTTCTGGTATGGCCTTGAATGAAGTGGGCTGAGCTGAATTTTCTTGACCCCCCAGCTTTTTTTGGTTTGGGCTTTGACCCCCTAGCCATTTGATGCTGGGTCCGCCCCTGCTTACGGACAGCGTATGTAGTACGCGCATCGACATCACATTAACAAGAGTTCGTGCAGATATTCTGTCAGAATCTAGCCACCGACCACACACCGACGCCACCGATTCCAACGATTTGATATGGTGAGTATATCAAAATTAATGGTCATATTATTCCTGGAGTGCTTGAATATCATATTAACTTTCTAATAGTAGTTTGCTTGTGATGTGGGGTTTTGGGGTGTTTGTTTTGGCTCGAGAAATATTTTGTTCCCTTTGCTATTGATTTTTTCTCGTCAAATTTTCTCTCCTTTATGGGCATGTTTCCTCATTTTTTAGCATATTTTTCCGACTAGAAGTCAGTTGTAACCAGATAAACTTGTTGGTAAAATGAAAACGAAAATGAAAAGCTAGATATAGTTTGAAAAAAAACTAGATATTTCATTATTGAACGCTTTTGTTTTTACATTAAAACCTCTATAAATTAATGGGCTATAAATTAATAAACCATCTAAAACAATAAAATCTTTTTGTCCCGACTTGAGCCTTTGTAAAAAAATCACAAAAATTGATAAGATAATAAGACAACGTTTTTTGGAAAAATCCATTTATAAATATTAGTTCCCATTAAAAATCTAAGTTAATAATTCATAAATATTGCAACTATAAATATTATGATAAGTTGTTAAAATATAAATTATATTTAGTTGCTTGTTCATAAAATTTAAGTCTAATTAAATCTCATCCATGACGTTTCTATTGCAGCAAAGATTTTATAAAAAAATACATGAATAATAAATAAGCTCAATTAAAATTTTTCTTTTAATTAATAAATATTAATATTTCGATAATTTAATTTAACTCTAAATAAAAATGGGTCTTTACACATAAATACCCCCTCTTTAAAAAAATTTGTAATTTAGTACCCTGTCAGGATTTTTTTTATGTAGGTATCTAACAAAATAAATTTTTTGCAGATAGGCACCCGATCCGCCGCAGGTACGCTATACAACACATTCGGGTACCCTATATCAATACATTTGTGTACCCTATAAATAGAAAATGGTACGCCGTATTAGCACATTTTGGTACGTCCTATTTAAAATATAAGTACGGCGTACGAACACATTTAGGTATCCTATATCAACATGTTATGGTGCGCCATACACACAGGAAAGTACGGCATGACTGAAGAAACTGGTAAAAATTAAATTGGGTACATATCTGTATCTGACATAGGTACCTTATGTGTAGAAATTTTAGTCGATTAGGTATTTATGTCTAGATGTTCGTAAAATTTAATGGTCTCGATGTTATTAATTTGTAGATATTTTACTGTATTTGTTATAGCACCATCCGAACCCGAGCCACCGCTGTCCACCGGGTACTTTTTTACGGGTCAGCCCAGTAACAAAAAGTTCAATTGAAGTAAAATCTCTTCACCGCAGTTCTCCAAATCGAATCGATCAGCACAAAGCCCTAAGGTTTGCAAATATCATGCCGGACGTCCAATCCCTTGTCACTGAATTCGCAGCGAAGCTTAGAAAGCGGTATAGCTGCTGCAAATGATTCGTTTTTCGTTTTAAAAAGTTTCTTTGTTATTGGGTTGTATTTGCCTGCGTTGTATCACTGATTGGCGTTCATAACGTAGTAAAATCGAGGGTTCGAAGGCGACGGCGAAGTTAACGGCGGAGTTGCTCCGTTCGTTCATATCACAGCATAGGCTTCCGCACAGTAATCAAGCTGGGGCTCTTATCGACGCAGTGAAAGCCGTTGGAGAACAATTGATTGCTGCAAATCCCGTTGGTAATCAATCAAGAGATATCTTATTCTTCAGTTTATGGTTCTAAATGCTCGCGCAGCTTCTCCCTGTATTTTTGGGTTAACTATTCAGTTTATGTACTTGAATGTAGTTATTGTTAGGTCTCCGATTGAACTTTCATGTTTTCTATTTCGTGTTCTTGCGGTATTTTTGCTGCGTAGTAAAACCTGTATGTTTTCCCAGCACGAACTTTTCGTGATAAACTAATTTGTAGAAATAGTTGGAAATAACTTGATGTATGGATTTGTTATGTTTGACCTTTTGTAGAATGATTAATGACATCATTTGTTGTTTTAATAGTTTGATTTCTAACTGCATTGGTCCATTAAACGATATTGTGGGCCCCCTCGTTTCTTGTCGTGTGCGATGCGGTTTTTGGTGATAATATGGCATTATCTTTGATAACAGAGTTGGCCGTTGGGAACATTGTACGGCGTGTTTTACACATCATAAGGGAAGAAGACCTTTCTTTGACAACTGCTGCTGTGGGTGGGTTAAGTGTTTCGGCTGAAAGTGATGATGAAGACAACATTGATCAAGACGACCATCCTGTTCTTTCAGCTGCTGTTGTGGCTGCAGCTGCAAGAAATGCTTTGAGGCCACCGTCTCTTCAGACTCTCCTTGAGGATACACCTCATTCGGCTGCTGTGCCCAACATATCGTCTTCTGGCGGTGATTCTGATGGAAAAAGCAAGTGTAAGTTAGTTTCTATAAGCATTTACATTATGTGGCATTGAGGGATACGGTTTCTTGTGAATATAGGATTGGTAGTCTAATTTGACATCCCAATTCTTTTTAGCTGATGACATTTGATTGAGTGAAAATTTTCGTGTGAATATGTTAATGGTCTCCCTCCCGGCCGATTGACTCGTCACTATTTGTTCATGCTTAAAATTATTTTAGTGAATAGGTAAGAGTTATTTGTGGAACTTGTTTAGCTGGATTCCTTTCTAAGTATCCTCGGCTGGTACTTCCTCAGCTGCTGAAAGGAATGCTGTTTCTAGGAAGCTCAAGCACAATGTTATTGAAGCGGTTAACGAACTCATTCAAGAAGTTTCAACTTGCCATGAACAAATTGCTGAACAAGCCGTGGAACATATACACCAAAAGTATGTGCTCATAATCATTCTATGCATATCGCCTGGTCAATTTATTTGAGATGGTCTCAGTGTCATCCAGCCTAATAAATGTCTTACCAACTTGATCTTTTTTTCTTTGTCAGTGAAGTGATATTGACTCTAGGCAGTTCGAAGACGGTTACAGAGTTTTTATGCGCCGCAAAGGAGACGAAACGGTCGTTTCGTGTTTTTGTTGCCGAGGGTGCTCCAAGGTCGACTTTTGTTTCATTCTTTTGCGCCCAAACTATCACCTCAATTTCTTATGTCTTATCCACCGACGTTTAGGTACCTTGGGCACGCGCATGCAAAAGAACTTGCTTCAAAGGGTTTGCAGACTACAGTTATAACTGATTCTGCAGTTTTTGCCATGATCTCGCGGGTCAACATGGTATTTTCTTTTTTTTTTTTATTTGAGTTTATTATGTTGCAGATGTATCTGAAATTTCCCGTTTTAACAAAAGAAAACATATGCATTGAAAGGTCATTGTTGGAGCACATGCAGTAATGGCTAACGGCGGTATTATTGCGCCTGTGGGGTTGAATATGGTAGCGCTGGCAGCTCAAAGGCACGCTGTCCCTTTTGTCGTGCTCGCTGGAATACACAAGGTACCATGTTTGCAAGGACATACATTTGTTCATGTTATGCTTATCTCTTTACAATGGTTTTCATTTGGTCAAAATACGGATATTTTAGATATTAG
Source organism: Craterostigma plantagineum (assembly GCA_027422505.1). Lineage (NCBI taxonomy): Eukaryota > Viridiplantae > Streptophyta > Magnoliopsida > Lamiales > Linderniaceae > Craterostigma > Craterostigma plantagineum. Next base: position 364,551 of record JAPQWV010000104.1, read on the forward strand.
AATTATAAGATGCATCTATTAACTCTTGAATGGCCTTTTCATTTGGATCGGAGCTTTAGTGCGATCTGATTTGATAATTTAGCTGTGTTATGAAGGGTTTGTAAATCATTAACCAAAGCATAATGATGCAGTTGTGTCCTCTTTACCCACACAACCCTGAGATTTTGCTGAATGAGCTTAAGTCCCCATCTGAGCTGCTCGACTTTGGAGAGTTTTCTGATTGCTTGGACTTTGGGACTGGTAATGGTTCGCCGCTTCTTCATGTGGTCAACCCCGCATTTGACTACGTCCCGCCAAATCTCGTGAGCTTATTCATCACCGACACGTAAGTAACAAACAACAAACTTTCATGCTAGTAGTAAAATTTATTGTGGAGTAGTGATCTGTTAAGGATATTATGGTGTTTGGTTTGGTGTTCAGGGGTGGTCACAATCCTTCGTACATGTATCGGCTAATCGCTGATTATTACTCTGCTGATGACTTCACAGTGCGGCGAAAGTCAGCTTCTTAAGCTACTATCAACTGCCTTCATGGTTTTTATTGTTTGTTTTCTTTTTCTTTTCTTAACTTTGGAAGGTTTTAGTAGTCCTTCATTTCTGGAGAGTCTTGATCTTGCAAGCCATGTTTGTCTGTGTCATTTGCTTGCTCTAAAATGACAGATGAATCTAATTGAAGAATGAGATGGTATTGTTATGTGTCCACAACTGATGTTTCATCGTTTGTGGAGATATGTCATGGGCTCGCAAGTAACTTAGTTACTCTTCTTTTCATGATGTTGGGATTAAGCAAAAGGAGAATATCTAAGGTTGAGTAAAACTCCGTTAGTAAAAGTAGATATAGTGTAGACAAGTGAATGTATATATGGTAGACTACAAGCTTTTGCTCATGGATGGTGATTTGTACCGCATGAAATCATCTGTCCCACAAAACATGTCACTCTCTATGTCCCAAAATGATTAGATCCGTTAAAATTTAAATCCGATGGTTAACGAATTTTCTTTTTTATTTATTAATTCTTTTAATCTTATAGTCAACTAAATCATAAAATTATCGTTATTTCATGAGATTTATATGATAAAAATAAATCAACACATCTAATTTATTCATTGATTTATGATGATCGATTTGATATCCATAATATATTTTCCAATAATTATAAAAATCAATTTTAAGAGAGTGAGGCAGAAAATGGAACACGGATTATGGGACAGAGGCCAACCGGATTTGTACAAAGCGAGAGGAACAACATCCATCCATTTCGTTTTTGTGTATCATTTTGATCCAAGAGTAGTCATGTCTATTGCGATAGTGGGTGTACCGCTTATGTTTAAATATGTAACCTTCATCGTCATAAAATCATTAAGTATCCAAAAGAAACAAAAAAAAAAAACAAAAACACTCAAACCAAAATTAAAGATGAACATGAAATTATAAACTCAGGGAAAAAACACACACAACTGTGTAGGCTTGTCGGGCGGGGATTCCCGTCCCGTCCCTGCGGGGATCCGCCTTGAAGGGGGCGGGGAATCCCCAATTTTTATCCCCGCGAGGCGGGGATGGAGATTTTTTTATCCCCGTTGGCGGGGACGTGGATTATAGTCCTCGCCCCGTTTCCCGCCAATGAAAATATTTAAATAAAAGACATTATACCTAAAATTAATATTAAATAATATTTTTTATACAAAATTTTAATTATTATAATATATAATAATAATTAAATAATACTTTTGGACCCAAATTGAATTATTATAATATAAATAATAACTAAAATATAAGTTAAATATTATCTCCAAATTATTATATTTTATACTTTTTTTAAAAAAAATTGCGGGGCCGGGGACCCGGCGGAGACGGGGATGGTTTTTTCCCCATTTGGTTCGCGGGGACGGGGATGGGGATCTAATCCCGTCCGTCCCTGCTGGGGGAAAAATCTAAAATGAAAAATAAAAAAGCTCCAAAGAAGAGAAAAAGAAAACGAAACTAACTTATATTCTTTGTAAAGAGTGTCGGGTGGATAGAGCTGTCAAACGCTCGTCCTCCCCAGCCCGCCTCAACCCGCCTGAACTTGTAGCCCGTCCCGCCTCACTGCGGGTTGGCGGGCTAGCGGACCAACCCGCTAACAATATTTCTTTTTTATTTTAATTTTTTTCTATTTATTTCTTTTGAATAATGTTTCTCGTTATAATAGGTAATGTAAGTTCAATGATAATTCATTTAGTAATAAATTTAATATTTTTAAATAGCTTAAAAAACATATATTATATATAATAAATATATATAACATATATTTAATGGTGGGCCAACCCGCCCCGCGTCAACCCGTGTCCCAACGGGCCAGTAATTGGCCAACCGACCCCGCCTATTTTTCATGGCGGGGCGGGCCAACCCGACGGGCTCGGCCCGTTTTGACGGCTCTACGGTGGATAAAAACTATAGATTGGTCTGTCAATTGACCAATCAACTTCCTACATTAATTACTTAAAATGACTAACTAAACCGCGTTGCCTAAAACTTCTACCTCATTATATTTTAATATATTAACTTATTAAAATATCAACTAATACTTAATTTCGTTTTATTGCACACACATATAACGTGCTAAAAACACTAGTACGTGTTAAATTTGTGACGTGCAAATATTCAACACATCTATGACGTGCAAATATTATACACCTATTTCCGCAGTCCCAACATGATCTGTGCCTAATCGCTTTAAAGTTTAATAAATTTCTTTGAGACTTAAAGAATCATCAATAGTGTTCCTGAAGTAAAACATTAGCTCTTCTAGAACCTTCAATTATATTAGATAATAGATATAGTAATAACGCTCACATCTTTCATATCAAAATAATGAAATTATTTCTTATTTTTCAGAATCTTTAGTCTTTGCATAGCCTACAAGATATAATTCTCCACATGCTTGTATCATCGACTATATATACCGCTACAAGATTTTCGAAGGGGTTGTGTCGACCACGGGGAACAATCCTTCTATAACATGTTATGAAATATATTTTTTTATATTATAGTATTTTCTTATTGTGCAAACTATAGTATTAATAGATATTTAATAGACTTACTAATATAGAGCGAAGAGGATATCCGACCACATATTATTATTATTATTGTTATTATTATTTGTATTATTATTATTATTATTATTATTATTATTATTATTATTATTATTATTATTATTATTATTACAAGCGAGAAGCTCTAACGATTTTATGTGTTTAGAATGCAATACAAATGGTCTCAATTCATAGGTAGGAAGTAGGGCCGAATTTTAGCATGTGCCCCTGGCCATTTGGGGGAGCCTTAAAAATTATAATAAATATTAAATTTTATTTATTTATATCAATGTTAAGCCTCCCTATACTATAAGAACAGGGCCACATAAATTGAAAGAACGGCCCGGGTAGGAAGAATCATTCGTGCATCGCCTTCTTGCATCAACTTCTTTATTACTACCTCCGTCCCGTTATTTTTATCACATGTATTGGTGGGCACGGATATTAAGGTGGTATTATTATATTAATATAGTATAATGAAAAGGTAATAAAGTGTGTATTTTGACACGTCTTTTAAGAATATTTAATATTATTTTATTGATTGTTTGTGATAGTTTTTTACTAAATAAGGAAATGCGATAAAATTAGTGGGACGCCCAAAATGGCAAAATGTAATAAAATTAATGGGACGGAGGTAGTATGACAGTTGAGAGTTGAGGATTATGGGACAATATGAGTTGGGATGAAGGATTTAGGAAAATAGCCTTTGACTTGATCTTCAATAAACAAATGGTCTCCAAGTGTAAAATGACTATTATACTCTACTAATTGGGCCCCCACAATCAAGCAATATGTTAAATACAAACACGACAAGGGCATGCAAGTGGGTTGTAGTCCAATAATTGTGTGAGACGTTCAAATAATAGGTCTCGGGTTCAAATCTCAAACACAATACATATTTTTCTATATAAGTGTGGCCGTACTCATGGGACTCGGCATACGACCTCAATGTTGTGTAGTAAGCATGGGATCCAACAAGTAATAGGTACCGAGTTCAGATTCCATATACAATATGTATTTTCTTAAGTAAGTGTGATCATGGTAGGAGACCCCTTATATATAACGGCAGACCCGATGTTGTATAGCAAGAGCAGGGGACTCGGTAGGGACCCCTTGTATATAGCTAGAGTTGGCAAAAATGCCAGTGGCACAAGGCCCGCCCGTCCGCCTCTGGGCAGACAAGCCCGCTCCGGCCGCGGGCTTTGGTGGGGCAAGCTTGGCAGGCCGCGGGCAGGCCCGCCAGGATTAAAACTATTAATTTTCTATATTAAATAATATATGTATAAATAACTTACATAGATTTGTTAGTTTTTAAATTATAATTATCGAATTAAGCTTCATAAAATATATAATTATTATTTCAAGAGTTACTTCGAACTAAAAAACTTCTTATTTTAATTGTCCTTTCGTTTAAACTTTTTCTCTTTTTATATCTTTTTTTTTAATTTCTGGCGGGCCCACGGCCGCGGCGGGCCCAAGGGGCGGGGCGGGCGTTCCTTTCTCAGGCCCGTCAGAAGGCGGTCTTACCCGCCCCCGCCCCGCCAATTGGTGGGCTTTGGCGGGTAACGGTCCGGCCCGGCCCGCCAGCTCTATATATAGCTGGGGACCCGAATACAACACTGGCATCCACTGTAAAAACCACGGCCACCTGCTATTATATATAAAGGGTTCCATGTTGTTCCATTAGGCGTGAAAATGAGGCGAACTACTCAGTCAAAGCTTGATTCGAGCACAAGCTGGCTTGTTGGCAATCGAGCCGAGCTCGAGTTGGCTTGTTGGCAATCGAGCCAAGCTTCGAGCCCATCATATTTGGGCTCGTGAGTCGTCAAGCCCTTATCGAGCTGAATTTTATTTTTTAATATATTAAATATTAATGTTTTATATTGAAATAATTTATTTAATAATATATACCTAACTCGAGTTCGAGCCCGAAGTCGAGCTTAAATACCTCGCATGACATTAACCTTATCGAGCTTATCGAGCCAAGCTTTAACGTGTTCAACCGAGCCGAGCTTGAGCCGAAATTTTTCGAGCTCGAGCCGAGTAAACCTTAATCAAGCCGAGCTAGAGCAGGGTCATGTTCGGGCTCGGCTCGGCTACACCATTACCATGCATATTATCTTAATAAATTAGAAATTTAGATGTTATGAGAAAACCAATGCATATATATTATCACTGAAACCCCAAATAAAAAGGAAATGATGATTAAAAACGAAGGTGATGCAAAGACATTCCGAAGCTGTATGGAGCAAAATGGACTAAAAGCAGAAGCTGAAACGGAAAAATCATAACTTTCAGTAGTAACTAAGCATCCTCCAACACTAACAAATTCATATTATCAAAACCTCGACATTCACGAAGTTGACTCATCGCTCCCTCTCCATATATATACACTGTCATAGCATCACTGAAAAACATTACTTCAAGGTAAAAGCCAGTCCATCCCATTAATAAAGAAAGAATGTCTACTTACATCTCCCAAAAGCTGCAAGAGGAAAAACAGGCCACACGAAAATGAGATCCTTCTTCGCCGATGCGAACATGTTTTTCATTTTCTGCTCAATAATATACTTCGGTTGCAGATATATTTCGCAAGGTGTGATTTGGGTCTACAGCTGTTTGTAGAAGAGAACATAAGCTTGGTCGTGTAATACTTTGCTTGTGCTGATCGGTATAATAGAAGAATCGTCAAACCGTAGCCATTGGCCATTAGAATTACGCGCATCTGCTGTGTAATGGCCCCTCGATGCTTCTCTCCCGTGATGTGTTATTGTCGAAACAAGCTCATACTTTCGGCCCTGCACAGTTTCTTAAAGTTAAAATTGATTTATTTTTTTCTTTTTTAACGAGGCATACAATGTGCTACAAGATAAACCAGCAATTAGAAGGCATGAGTGACTAAGCAACAGCCAACAATAGAATGTGAAAATTATGTTGAGGAACATGGGAAGTAACTAAGGTTACCTCAGCAGAAGGAGAGGCAAGCAGATCGCGGCTTAGAACTAATTCAAGAGGAAACCTCACTGGCTTCAGTACTTTGGTGCTTCCTTTGTCGCCATAAACAAATCGCATCAGATGTAGAATCATCACTTTTGGAAGCGTCTGTATCTTCAAAGATTTCTTGGCAGTCACCACCTCACCCTGAAGTTTTTAAATAGAAAATGTTCACCCTATTGTTGCAATGCCTACCATTTAATCTAAGCATTCTAGAGAGCAATTGGACTTTGAATCGGTAAAGAATCCACCGCTCAGCTTTCTCTTTCTCCATGAAATGGGCATGTTAAATGAGGACTAGTTGTCTCTACTAGTTGGTGAATGATGGAAAAAAAGCAAGAATTATTGGCATCATAATAATAATAACATGAAGTGTATTAACCTTTCCAGCTGCTGATGCCCGATAACCATCAAGTGCTTCAGGGGCCGAAAAAAGATAGAGAGCATCTTCAATGGTCCTAACTCGTTCATGAAAAATCTCTAGATGGAGCAAAAGAAAAGGCTGAACTGTGGCAGAAGCTTTGTTGCCTGTCCACGATATCACAAAAAGAGCATAATTAGATGCATCATTAAAAAAAACTTGATTTATTCCCATAGACATCATTGACACAGAAAATACCGGGATGGAAACAAATGAGCATATTGGTTGGCCATTTACAGCGAGCTTTTCTATTGATCTATTCTAAATGTTTTCATATCATTGGGCTATGCTAACCATACAATGGTTCACATAGCTCGGTGATAATAACATTTTACTAGCAGCGTATCAAGGTGCAAGTGATAAGCGCTACAATTTTTTCTTCCATCACATGAATGGAATGGAATCCTATAGTGGTGCACCAAAAGAATAACTTTCACGCCATGGAAAAAGATAACATATAGTCCAAAAGCATCCATGTTAAATGTCATCATATGCCAAATGAGGGCCACTTGAATGTTCATCTAGATGTGTTTCCCTAACCACACATGTTCATAAAGCTACAATTGTTGCGATACAATGTTGGATCCTATGAACTTCAGTGAAGTTGTCCGAATAAATTAGACGATATCTTTAGCTAGCAGAAGTGGCTCGACGATCAGTCACATCAAGCTAACGAATCAGATCCAAAGAAAAAGGATATATCCACAGTACGATCGACGATGTGTTATTATATTATAACTGAAACTCATTAGAAGTAAATGTTACCTCTTGCCTTAACAACACTTCTCAATTGTCCTCCAAAAATCGAACTGAGTTCTGAGGGAACAAAAGTCTGAGTTCGTGTCACTGCAGATTTATTCTTCGGACCCACTGTTTCCCATTCATCGTCATCAGAGGTAGAAACCATAGAAGGATTTCCACCATTTAAGTGGTCTGACCCCTCAAGCTTCACCAACTCATCATGCATTTGATGGATGATGAAACTTAGAAACTCTTGTGCATCTTCTTGTCTACAAGGCATAAATCATAAGACTAAGACTTAACATGAAATCTATAAGAAATCGATGACTTAATCAATTTCTTGAAAAAGGGGCTAGAAGAAGGCACAAACCTTGGCCTTCCTGCCATGCTACTAGGGATTTCGGGCGTAAATTTCTTGAGCACAGGTTCAAACATGTTAGGTCTGAAAGATTTACCAGTTTCAAGCACATTCGCATCAGTCTTCTTCGTATTAGCTCCATTTGGCACATCAAATTCAACAATGAACTCGACAAATGCAGTTATCGTTGGACAGTCATCCTACGAGCAACAAAAAAAGAAGAGAACATGTTAGCGTACACCCTAGAACAACTCTGATTGGCGTTTCCCAACAATACAACATCTAAAGTTAAACCTTTTTGACATTGCAGTTCTTTAGTCCCCGTAAGAGCTGAACAAATGGCGAACAGGACAAAAGAGCTTGTAGTGTAGCATTAACGAAACACAGGTTCCCAGAGTTGATAAGTCCTCGAGGTAATATGCTTTGAGTAGCTAAAACTGAAACATCCAATCTCAAATGATGGCCTTCATCACGTCCTATAGCTGAGGAGTTAATAACCGTCCCATTTGTCTTAATCCCGACACCACTCGACAACTCTTTACTTCTGATATCTTCATTTTCATTGCCAGAAATGCTTAATGTCTGAAACTTGCTTTCCTCAATAATTGTCTGTTTCACGCAGAGTTGCTCAGATTTATGTACTTTCCCATTTTCTGAAACTTGATGATCCATGTCCTTATTGACATTCTGGTGGGTGTACTTTGGAGAATAGACTTGTTTGACTTTTGCTTGGTTAGTGGTTTGGGCAACTGATGTCTTGTTTAGTAAAGAACGGGTCTCATCCTCCGTGAACGACCCAAAAAGTAACAACTGAATATACGAATGAAGAGATATTAGAAATAGAGCACTGAACATCACAAGGCACAAGGTAATAACGTTGAAAGATTTTCACTTTACGTTCCGGTAGATTATATCGAACAAGAAGCAAAATATAGAAACATTCTTTGTTCATCATGTCATTCATTAAGATGCCTTAGCATCTAATAACTATTTATTATATATACGCATAAATAAGAATGTGAAACCATGCCACCGAATTCGAATCTCCCCTCACGCGCATATAGGCTCCGGCAATCTCTACCCATATAACTTTTAAGGATCTTCGTTAGATATCCACTCAAACTATCATAGTTTTTACACCTCGAACTTTCATGCTGCATGAATTGTCATTATACTAAAAAAAATAATTCCGATAAGGCTCGCTTGCATTATTTAGTATGCCTAAGGATCATAGAATACACAAAAAGGAAAACTTTAACCAAACGCCATTACAAATGAATCCCTTTTGGCTCATATTAAAATTGCTTAACACCATACTAAAGCATAGAACAATGGAGTTAGAAACTAAATCAGGCAGATTTATCAGGACATGTAAAAGGATTTCAAAATAAGAGGAAGACAGACATAAAGCATAGAGACAATAGCCCTATAGAAATCAAATCAGATAAACTAACCTTTGACGGTTCAGTCATGGCACCCAACTCAAAACCACTCGTTCGACTTAGGGACACAACCGGCGACGAATGTTCGGACGAAAGGGTCAGATTTACGGAATATTAAGAATTCGAGTGACCGTGAGACCTCTCATAGTTGCAACACGCGCTTTAGAGATTTCAATGTGATTCTGATATGAAGCTTAGGTTTAGGTTTTGTGTGTAAAATATTTACAATATCTTAATATATCTATCTATAGTATAGTATTATATAAAAGGGGGAATGTGGCAAGTTTTTACGGTGGGTTGCATGTAGCGCGGGCCCGCCCCGCTCCCACCAAAGTGGCGGGGCGGCCTGTAAAATTTTTGCTTTTGTCTTTCCTACCTAATTGGGTATAACTCAACTCCGCTCAAAAAATGACACGTGGCACATTACATCCTAACGGTGATCGATGTGAGTATCACGGTGATGTTGGATCACCAGAAACAAACACCACGATAAAGTAATGATAAGTTGCAACAATCACCTTTTTTCGGTTAAACATATCAGCTACTACTCTTATTTTTTTCAATTACTAAATTTATTTAGTTTCAATATATTTTTTTAACTTTATTATTACTTTTGTTTTTAATTTATTTGTATTTTTTCTCCTAGGAGGGATATTTTTCATTTTTCAATGTTACTTTATTATTTTTTTAAGCCTGACAATCGCGTGTAAACGTCGCGTTTTCTATCCAAATTGACGGAAATACTAACGGAATGACCTAATTAGTATTAATCGACAACATTTGGAATTAAATTAGTTCACAGGAAACAAATGGAACTAAATTTGTCCATGGGTTAAGCACCGAGACCATTTTGAATATTCTTCCTTTCTTATGCTATTGACAAGTTATATTCAGGGCCGTAGCTTCCATAAGGCCAGTGAGGCGGTCACCTCGGGCCCAGCTTTCGAAGGGACCCAAAAAAATTTATCATACCTATATGTATATATATCGTCGCGGTTGGATATATCTCATCCACGACTTCTGAAATTAGGTGTCGTGAGGTAGACGATGACTAATTATGGCATTTCTGGTATTCTATTTATGGTTCTTGGGCTTCTCAAATGTTTGTCCCAGTTTTTAACTAGCCTTTGTTAGTTAGAATATAGAAGATAACTTATATTGTCCAAATACATTAAGCAATGTAAATGAAGTTTTAAAAAAGAGGAATAACTTGAAAGTTTATTTATCTCGTTAAATACTTTATTATTAGTCTAGATATTATGAGTCTTATAGTTCTATTATTTAAATTTTCGTACATTGTTTAACTTTGTTGAATATACGCGTTTGAACATGCTTATTGATGTTTGACTTGCATTATTTTCCATTTTTTTAATGACTTTTCTAATACTAATAAGAATTTCAAAATATTTGTAATATATGTAGTATAATAGAAAATTTGAAATATATGTAATATAAAGAACATTTTATAATATACACATGTGAATTGTGATATAAACTTACTATGTGTTTTTAACCTCTTTATAAATATAATGTATAGTTGCAAAGAAACTGATACATTTTACATTTTCTTAAGAAAAGTGCGTAACGTTCGCGACCGCGTCGCGACAATGCAACGTATCTGTATCGCTCGCTTCTGCATCGATGTCAGCATCCGCGACGGCGAACCATGTCTATAAAACACCTAGATGATCTTTAATTCAGTTTAAATAACTTACATTTACGGTTAAATGTTAGACTACGTATGTTATTTAAAAAATTACATAAAAAATTTAGGGTCCCAATTTCGATGATCGCCTCAGTTCCCGACTTTGTGAGCTACGGGCCTGGTTACATTTTATCACAAAAGTATTCTTGTTTGTCTATGATGCAGGGATCAGTAGAAACCAGTATTTTAAAAAGCATAAATAGCGTGTTTCGCAGCGCGATATAGCTCATTTTAGCGTAAAAAAAAAAGTGTTTTGCCGTCAATAGTGCAAGTATTTTGAGTAAAAGCGCAAATAGCGCGAGTAATAGCGTAAATAGCACACTAAATTGCTCATATAGTGTATTATGTTATTTTTTCTTTTTCTTTTTCCGACTTAAGCTAGCTATCACCAGACTCAATTGAATATGAGCTTATGCCACACACTCTTAGGGTGAGTGTAATGCTTAGAGAAAAGAACATTTTTCTCAAATTGATCATCAAGATAGTCATAAGATTAAACTCATGCCTATCCTGGATTCAAATATAATTTAATGACACCGATTACTTTTGCATTTTCAGGCTATAGTTTGTGTTTGAATTGCCTGTGACAATTATCTAAATATTATTTCGAAAAATGTTTATTTTTTATGATTAAAGACCATTTCAAATTGATTGTTTGCTTGGTTGATTATTTATTACATAATCGGGCTAAAAAGCTCACGCGATACGCTATGCAATATCGACACTGAAACGCGGCATATCCCTTTTTAAAACATTTGTAGAACTGACAAGTCCCCGGGAGCAAAAACAGTGTATTTGAAAAGAGCAAATATATGCACATTTATGGGACCTTTCGGTTAGTTAACATAAATTGATCTCTTGTTGAAATTTATGCAAAATACGTGATCCATCATGATAATAGTGTCTACATCATGGATCAATGTGAAAATGTAATATAATATATTACACAAAAGAAAGGGTAAACTAAGCACCATATATTACACCAAAATCTGTCGCTCGGATTAATAACACATTTGATTGTTTTGATAAATTCACAGGAGAGCGCAGACGGTCACTTTCCAACAGTGATTCTGATAGATCCCCAGCTTTCACCACCACTCCACACTGAATCAAATAAAAGATTGTAAGGGTCTTGAATATAAATATAGATATGAATATTTTTGAAGATATAAGACTGGAATTTAATTCATTTGAAGACCTTTTGATGGCTGCTCAATCCATGGCCCGTTCATAACAGTGAGAATGCTACATGCATCACTGTACTGTAAATTTGGCAGCAATTTAGGGGTAAGCAAGAAACACCTGCACATATGATAAAAATGTAAGTGTACGTTGACCTGATAACTTAATTCAGGTGATGATCAGCAAATGAAGTAAGATAATAGTAATAATCTCTTACTGTGGCGTATTAGCTTGGCTAGCAGCTCTAACTAACTGCTGAAACATCTTTCTCTCGTTAATTGGATCCATGCCTAAGAGGAAACAAATGTTGGGACGATTAGCAAGTATATATGTTTTTGGTAAAAACTGAGGATCGTCGTGCTCATAAACTCGACTAACCTTGATTGATCTCGTCAACTACCCTGAACGGGCAGTTCGTAAGGTCTTGTAATGAGACGAGGTAGAGAATGGTTGAAACAGACCGCTCCTAAAAGAGAAAGGTTTTGCAAAAATATGCGACAACATTGTTAGTAGAACAATAAAAGAGATCTGTAATTAAGAATAATGAATTGTCCTACCCCTCCGGATTGATGATGAGCACTTAAAACTTGCAGTAATCCTGTTTGTCTGGTCCATAGCATCGTGTCGACAGAAATCACAGACGAAAATGTAAGCGATTAATGTGTTCGAATAGTTGAGCTAATTACAAACTAGTTATGCCCATATGCTTCCTTAGTGAGTCATGTAATGATAACTCGAACATTCTTGCAGCAAAAAATTTCGGTGCTGTACTGTGCAAAAATGGGAAAAGATAGGAAACTTGGTCACCTGAACTTGACTTTTATCAATATGCCATATTGATCGAAGTCTGTGCCATGTTCATCTGAAAGATTAATCAAGAAATAACAATGGTTAACCACCTCAAGATAATGCCAACGCAAATCAGGGAGTTATTTGCTGTACTGTATGGAGCCTAAAAAATGGCAGTGTACCTAATGAGACCTCTCCTGCAACAGCCATTTCTTGGAAATTGCGACTAAAAGTTTCATTTATCCGGGTCACAAGGTTTCTTAATGTTGGCAGCCATATTTCCTGCATCAGTTTAATTAATTTCTAAGCAGAAAATATTCAAAAGCCTACTACACATATCATCAGATTGTATTTTCTCCCATTTACATAAAATCTAGAAAAAAATATTTGAGAGCATTTTTGTCATGAGGATACTTAGTTAACATGTAATCCTAACAATTGTATCATTTTTTCATGATGGTTTAGCAGCAGAGTATATGAGTGCTTTACCTTCAAACCATTGATGTCCTCTAACAGGCTTTGTAATTCTCTTTTATCATCATCTTGTTTCTTTGTAAGTTCCTCAATCTGTGCAGAAGAGCATTACCACATCGAGAAGCAACACGGTTCAAAATTATTCAAGTACAATATTAATAATATATATACCTTTCTTTGACGGGTTTCATATTCTTCGAGTACATTATGATTGAGGAAAAGGATGGAATTGGCTTGAGATATCGTATCTTGGATTGCGGCTTCCAAATCTTCGATGGTAGTTGGCATCTGTGAGTAACATTCTCATTGAGCTATGCAAGATCATGTGACAAAATGCACTTCAACAACTGACAAGGTGACTGTTGCTTAACAAGACCAGAAATTAAACAATGTCCATCTGATGAGAATCAAAATCAAGAAGCTAGCAGCAACTATCCATAGACGACACCATGCTCTGAAGTGTGATCCGATACAAATCATCATCAGCAAATATCAAAATTGGTGATTCTGGATTTTTCACGCTTATTTATATACAGCCAGCTTATGGTAAGAATCTACATATTAGGTGATAAATCACTGTGCAGGGTGTGCCAATGGTTTCTTACTTCTCCATCAAGATCCACTTAAAATTGCAATGATGACAAAGGGATAGTACTAAATGCCATCCAAATTATATTACAACCAGCAAATATTACTGAAATGGCAGCCTAAACTTTTCGTTAAACTCACCTCATTTACACAGTAGATAAGTAAAAAATAAGAGAACTATAGTGTTTACTAGATCAAAGATATTCAGATGTCAAACAATATCATCAAGCTGGGAGTGCAAACCTCAAGGAACGCCTGCTTAAGCACAGCAGTTATCTTAGCAACTGATTCTGCATGCTGCTTGGCATCTGCTAACTGTTCCCGGAGATTCGCCGTGGATGTTTTACCTATTTGGTAATATCCATCCGCCAAAACATGAACAAAAATGATAAGCATAACTTTGGAGCGCAACCATATGCCATTGACATTGCAGGGAAGTACGAAAATCAATCATATAGCAAAGAAAGATATGAAATGACATATACATTAGGGGATCAAACAGCCAAAATTTGTTTTAGTATTTTTTAACAGACAAGGAACAATTGTGTTAAATGACCACTTCACCTAAAAGTTTGCGGATGTAACCTTGGACCTGTAATTTTTTTTTTTTACGGGTGGTCGTGGGGTTCGTACCCATGACCTGTAGGCCTAAACTCTGATACCATGCTAAATGACCAATTCACATAAAAGTTTAAGCTTTAAAGGGATGTTAGGGATGTATCACAATTTAATTTTATATATTTTATTTCCAACATACTGTAAAACTTGCGTAATGGTGAACAGCCCATATTAGGCCATACTTGCTAGAGTCAGTAGGTTACTCTTTTCCATTTCAATACAGCAGACAAAGGGCACCACACTGCTCACATAAACTTAACGTTATTTACCTATAAAGGAGACCTTTCCATTAATATCACACAGAAACCGCCACAGATATGATCTTATAATGCATCTTTCAACATCTTTCAGTTTCAAGATCTTTTTCAAATTTTAGAAATATAGTTGACATAATCATCATTTTTTAACATCAGGATACCCTTTCCAATATTTGTTCATGAAAAATTAGAAGGGGTACATGTGGGGGTAGATGACAATTAATCTTCGGTAAACTACTGCACACAGTTAGAACTTACACTGATCTAAGTATGAGGACGCTTGTAAGGCAGATTTCTCCTGTTGCTTCACACCAAATTCCATTTCACTTATCTAAATCAATGCATTTGGGAAAAAATTCATTAAGTCTGAACATTAAAAAGTTACGACTAACTCATGGTCTTGCAAAGCTGAATTAGTATAATAAAGATTACCTTAGCTTCAAGTTCAACAGCGCACATGCTAGCTTCAACAAAAGATCTCCGGTGGGCAACAGCTTCAATTAGTAAATTCTGCATAAGGAGTTGGACGAGAAGAATCCAGCATATCAACTCAGTATTGAAAAAGCATCTTATACATAACTTCTTAAAAAAAAAATTGCAAAGGGTCTTAAAACGAAAAGTCTCACTTTAATTTCTATCACGTATCGGAACCTCTTCATCTTGAACTCTTTTGCCCGATCAATGAGCTCTGAAATTGCAGCCTCTGGATCATTTTCGCTTACTATTGACTTCAGTTTCAATCTTCGCTGATCTAATATCGGGGAATCGTTTTTCAAAATTCATAATTGCTAATTGAGTTAACGTTCCTGTACAAAAAACATTAGCATATTACTTACTGACTAGCTGTTCAAGCTCCCTCAGTTTTCTCTTTCTACTCTGTATAATGCTAACAATCTCCTCCTGTACGTCGTTTTTTCAGGTGTTCATAATGATAAATAACTTAAAGCATGTTAAAAGATTCTGATAAGGCATTGTCATAGATGACTGAACCATAACGTAATTGTCCCATCTTCAGAAGTTCTATCAAATAGGCTAAATTTCTGCTTTTAAACATTCCTCCGACCAACCATTTCTTTCTATATACAAATTATGCCATTCGCCTCAGCAATAATAGTACAAAGAAAGTCATCCACCGAAATGTCACACTAACAATAACAATGCAGAAAATTTATATCCTATTTCACTTGGTCATACACAGATGTCAAGATGCAACTCAAGATCCACACGAGAGTGTACAGAAGTCACACACCACGAGCACAAAGATCTGGTAGAGACAACAAAAAGCCTGAACTATCTTCAGCATGTCCTAAATTAGAATACACCCTTAAAACACAAATAATATAAGAAAAGTGAAGGGAAATTATGTTGCAGATCATCAATTGTATAAAGGAAATCAGTTGAATATCGAGGAACTAGCACATTTTCTACAAGCCAGGAGAACCATCCTGGCATAATAAAGAGTTGCTAGACAGCAAGGCATGAATAGCTTGTACAAGAAAGCAAGCTATCAGAGTCAGAGACGTGGTGCAACTAACACACGAAGTCGAAAGAGGCAAATCCTATATATCCAATGTAATCAAAACAAACATCACTCTCTCGATCAAAACAAACATCACTCTCTCGTACTAGTACATTATAGACACTCCATGCGTGTGCTATAATATATAAACATAAATAATTTTACTTTATATTTTGAGTTATTTGTATCTTAAAGTATTTAATAGATGATATTACAGTCAAAATTTAATTGTGCTATTTTTAAGTACATAAAAAGAAAAATTGGTTAATTGTAATAAAACAAAAATTTGTAGGATAAAATGGTAATTATTCAAATTAAAATAAATAAATAATAGAAGGGTAAACTAGTAAGTTTAATTGACAGAACAACTTTGACAGTTTTTATCCTCTTCCCACCAATTATAAATAGATAAGCCAAAATGAAGATGCATTTCGATGTATGTACTTACGCGTTCGCGCTGAACTTCTGCTGCTTCATCTTCCTTCTGTCTTAGAGCAGATTGAAGAGATTTTAGATCTGAATTAATATTAGAAATATTATCTTGAAACTCTCTTTGCCTTGCTTTCACGCTTTCAATTTCTTTGACATCCAAACCTGAGTATGTAAGGCAATGAATATTAGCAACCTTACCTCGGATTTACACCGAAAAATCCCAGACCTATAATTCGTCAAGATAAAATCCTTCTATTAGATGTTATGATTACCACTAGTTTCCTGTGATAGATCTACACTGTCATATGAATATTCATGCTTCACAACTTAATTGATCAAAGAAAAAACTGAGAGGATCTATGAGGGAAAAAATAAACAAATTTCCAGAAACGTACTGCACAAAAGAAGACGAGAGCGATCTACTGATTCAACATTTCCGGACACATGATTTCCATAGCGAGATCTCATCCAATGATAATGATTATCTGGGGTCCAAACGTCCATAATACCCAATTTGGACACCTGATCGGCCTTTGCATCAGTTTCTTTGGACCCAATATACTGGTAACAGATGCAAAGGCAAAGAAAGTTTAGAAATATGATGCTTGAAGAAGCTCCTCCATCTTGGATCTATGGCGGTGCTTTCAAATGGCTCATAATTCATACTAAGTTGAATCCCAAACCTGCTATAATGTAGTAAGAAAAAGGAAAAACTGAAGGCATACCGATCTGTCCAAGCCAAATTGGCTGATCAGAACTTCTTTGACAGCATCTGGAGCTTCAAAGACTTGGTCAAGCCTCGAAGATATGCCAAGCTTGGACATCTACACAGTAAAATAACGAAAATAAGAATTCAGGTATCCGCCAATTAAACCAGATCACACTTCGCAACTCCAAAGAAGTGGAAACATACTTCCTCAGTTACTTGAAAAGGCTCTGATTCGCAGGTCTCATTTCTGACATGATTGACTATTGGCACATCAAATGATCTCATGTTTCTGACCAGAAAGTCACGATCACGAGGATCCTGCGTGATAAATGCCTGCAGCAGGGAAATGATTAGTTTTGTTAGGAACAAAATACTCGGAACAAAATGATGAAGGCCATAATAGCCATCTTAAGAGTAAAATTCAGCAAAACCTCCATAAGCCATCTTAAGGAAAGAGACACATATCTATTTGCTATGGAACAACCTGAGAATAACAGTTACAAATACACAAATACATCAAGTCATATTTAGGTTCAATCTCATTTTTTGTTACTGATGTAATTCTCACATACTTAATCACAGTCTTTTATCAGTGGCAGCAGGATGCATCAAACTTATTACTTGTCCATAATTTGGTAATGATAATGGACTAAACTTGATATTTGATTCTAATGTTAGAAGCTTCTCACTTCTTAACAGGCAATAATTAATGTTCTCATCTCGCAATGTCCGAAGAAATAAGTGAAAGGTGAGGAGGAATGTTCACACCAAGCCTAACATTACGATATAAATCTTAAAAATATATAGAAAAATTACCTTCCAAATATAATAGGCAACATGACCCTCTAGGTAGTCTGCATGTAACCGGTTGGCAACATTGACCTGAATTTTGGACTCAACATTTTTCAATTAAGTGTACTTGGTGAATACACAAATGCTATTCAGTTTCAATTTTAAAAAACGTTACACACCTCGAGCAAAACAGGACCAAATACTTCCTTGTTAAACTGACTGCGGTGATCCTGGACCCACTGATAAGCCTCTCGTATCTTCTCTGCACCAGAATTTTTTAATGCTTGTAAACGCTTATTGTTAGCGTTCTCCATTTCTCTCAACCTTTATTATTAAAAATTAGAAATAAGGTTTTGAAAAATTTTAAAGCAAATGACGATATGTTTAGCGATTGGCGGCTTTGATGATGACCTGTCGGAGCACTGTCTCAAGCTCATGTTGTAATGATTCAACTGCCGCTCCTTTTCCTTCTTCTGAGATCTAATCTCTCTTGCAATATCTTCCAATTCCATAATTTTAGAACTTAATTGTTCCTGAAGAAAGCGCAGAGAAGAGAAAAAACTATTAAGTCGAATTTTCCAGTGAACATCCATTTTTCCTAATCTAGATAGGCAGATGACTATCATAGTCAAGAAAATGCACCCACCATCCTTTCCTTTGGGGTTTCAAAAGCCGGAAGATTAGCAAGTTCCGCTTCTGCATATGTTAGATCTTGCTTGGCTTTAGTGATTCTTTGTTGGCGAGACTCTTCTTGACCCCTCAAATCCTCCACTTCCTTGTATTTTCCCTGAATTAAAACTTCCTAGAAGAAATGGTGAAAATAATAAGTGTAATAACCTGAAACATTATGCGACAAAATGACAGGAGAAACAAAAGAGTGAGACCAACATACCAGACGACTTTCATCCTCTAAAATTTGCATGCGCTTCTTCATATTTGAATCTAAAAAGCCATTTATCTTTTTTATTTTAGTCCCTAGCTTTGTCCTCTCTTCCCTCTGCTTCCTGTAATCAAGCATTCAAAGTGATACACAACTCTCTGCTGCCAATGCGGCATAAAATATATTGCGTCCACCCATATTCAAATGAAAATGTTTAATTAAAAAAGCAAAGTAACTTACTCTATAGGTTCTTTGAGTTTATTCAGAGCCTTAGCAGCTTCATCTAGCTTCAGCTTTGCTTCAGTCTCCTGTTTCTTGGCTTCCATGTACTCTCCCTTCTTCAGATCATACTTAAGCCATGGCAATTTTTTCTTCATAGTCTCGGCCTGGATGCATGAGCATAGTCGATAAAACTCCTATATCAAATTGAATGGTCTTGCTGATGGGAAAAAATATTGGATATAACCTTTGTTAAAAGATCCTCCCTTTGCCGAACACGTTCAACATCTTTTTCTAATTCAGCATTAAGAGCCTTAAGTTGATCCACCGACCCTTTATTGCTCTCAATAGCCTATGATGCACAATGATAGTCATTTCAAATATTCTTTCTTGCCATACAACAAATGCTAAAGCAGATAAACAATTAAAATTCAGTTCAGGCTAGTTTCAAGAATGGAAAACCAAGTAATTCAACTTACTCGTTGGAATTTTTTTAACTCCTGGCTCTTCGTGATTAGAGCTCGATGTTGAACAGGCAACCGAGGATCACCAACAGCTTTTTCAGTCTCTTCAAGGAGTTGCACTGGAGTCAACTTTGCAAACTCACATACTCTGTCTTGAGGCAGAAACTAATTCCATTCACAGTAGTCAGAATACTTGACCACATTATGCATACGATTCAAGCATATTGAGATCATATAGTTTTCCACTCAATTGTATAGCAAGGGAATTTTACTAGCATGAACAATAAACACAAGTCAGTGTTAAATAGGTACTTGATTCAATCTTACTTGAGTCAAATTGTTGACTTGAATATTGAACCTCTGGATGACTTCATTAATCTCCTTCTTCGCCACAGCTTTACCTAGTGAAATGCAAAATAAGCATGTCCATAGACTAGATACTTAATCATCAACAATCACGTCAAAGATACTAAAAATGTTAAGAGCTCATGTTAAGAGCAGATCACAAAGCAAATTCATCAAAAATAAATGAAAGTGCAAGGATCAGAAAGCATCATGAGAAAGATCAGAAGGGGAATTTGCAACAGTTTTTGTAACAAAGTTCTAGTGTACCAAAACTTATTTGACAAGAAAATCATATGATAAATACTACATGCACTCATGCAAGTGATCCTAAAGAAACACGAACTAACTAAGTCGGCAGAACCCCAAACTTTGAGAAGTTATAATTAGATAATAGATTATAAAAAGGAAAATTAAGCATACCATTCAGCAACCACTCTGATTTGTTCCGTGTATCAATTTTCCGAGTAACGGCTATTTGGTCCTCTTTCCTTTCTCCTCTCAAAGTGATTTTAATATATCCAGATTCCTCACCACGCTTAACATAAGCTCCAACGCTTGCAGCTCTGCCCAAAAGCTGCATGATAATTCAGGAAAATAGTTCCGATTTATCTTGTCAATAAGATGCATAGTACTAAGACCAGAAACACAAATGCCATCATCTCAACCTGGGGTTCACCTCCAAGTCCCAGTGCAATAGCACAAACAAGTGAACTTTTTCCAGATCCATTGGGTCCAATAACTAAATTTAATCTTGAACCAGGCTTGCAAGTAAGTTTACTGAAGGTCATGAAGTTGGAAAGCTCAATTATAGTTATATTTCCAGGCACATAGTCATCATCTCCCCTGCATATTGACAGAAAAGAATTAGAAGACGTGAGAAAAGAGTAACCTTTTCTAATACATGAGTGCAAAATATAATGGTCATGATTAAGCAAATCCCAAAACTTTGCATAAAATGATATGCAATTTTACATTAAATATTCGAAAAACAAAAGTAAGAGCTAAATCATCTGGAAATTTTACAAGGTTTCAAGAAACAAAAAAATATGGTAACCAACACATAAAGCTCGCCAGAAAATGATGATCACCAAGAAAACTGTGCATCATGTGCAATTGACGGGACCAACCATTTTTCAAATATACGAGTAAAACCTCGATTACAACCTTGGATAAACAGACTCAAACACATATTAATCTCAACACCGAAACACAAAAAGGTAACAAGCGTTTCTGCGTCAAAGATTCGTCTTTTGCACCCCTCAAGAGAACACCTTCGACAAATAATTCCAAACAGTATATTAGAGTCGGGGTTAAAAACTTGTAATAAAACCTGGAGATTTTAGGCCTCTTGGATTTGCGCTCGTCGGACATGCCCCAGAATCGCTGAGGCAACTAGGACAGGAACGAAACAACACAATTAGGTTTCTAAATTAAGAAACGTGAATTAGGGCTTCTTCGCTGTGATTTCGATTTCATAGCCTAGGGTTTCGTCTCGTCTTTTTCTTTTTCATGGGCACTATAGGTTTGAAATGGCGCGAAAGGCGAAACTCAGTGTCAGTTCAGAAATAGGAAATAGGATTTCGTAAATAGGACTATTATTCGGAAAACTAACTAAAATCCAAATCCACAAAGTAGCTGGTTTTATATTTTGAAGGTTTTTTTTTTTTGGAATGAATTTTCATTTACCACTTTCGCAAGTGGAACCATTACATCACCATATCACTACAACCACGATCTACGAAATAGGAAACAAACAAACTCTCCTATAAATTTCATAATTAATTGCATGCTTCACATGACAAATAGCTTTGACCCTCCATTTCATTTCCCGAGTGATCATATGAAAGAGCTGATCAACAGTCCTCAATCCCCCTTCATGTACACGCTGGTTCCTCTCGCCCCAGATATGATAGAGCAAAGATGAATAACATTCAATATTTATGCCATACTACGCACTCCTCTTCTTACCCAACCCCACTATCCAATCACATAAGGACTCAAACCAATGAAGAGAGAGACACTCGGGTTCAGCCAAGCATTCACTTTCTGAACTAACATCTGACTAAAACTACACTCCATGTAGAAGTGTGATAAGGATTCGTCAGCTTCGCCATACAACCAGCAGCTAGAATTCGATACAGGTATACCCCAGCTCACCAATCTATCCACAGCTAAAAGCCTCTTATGCACTACCAACCATAGCAAAAAGGAATGTTTGGGGATATTATATCTATTCCACACAGGTCGGCCATAAGGAAAAAAATGTACCTTCACCCTTGAGCCATAGATAGCCAGATGCAACAGAGTAGCATCCATCACTAGCCATAAGCCATCTTCTATCCTTGTATCCCTCCCTGAATTTTCATTTCAATCTATGGATCTTCTTCCAGTGCCAACAAGAGTCCACAGCAAGGCAAAAATCCCAAACGCATCTCCCTTTTAAGTAAACCGCATTGATCCATTTGATCCATAAAAAATTCACTTCCATGGTTATATCCCAAATTTGTTTCCCAGCAAGAGCTTCATTCCATATCCCACAATCCCTAATGTTAAGGCCACCCCATTGCTTAGGACAACAAACTTTATCCCAACTAATAAGGGGAACATATTTACCATGCACTTTCTTGCCCCATAGAAATTCCTTACAAACTCTATCCACCTCCCTAGAAACAGCTTTAGGCAAAAGAAAGATGGAACCCCAATATCCATCTGTAGCCAAGAGTACAGAATTAATCAGGCAAAGCCTCCCTATGTAAGACAAATTCCTTGAAAATCAACATTTAATTCTAGCAGTGATCTTCTCTACCAAGGCCTGACATGAACTTCTGGTCCATTTTGTGGGAGTAATGGGCACCCCCAAGTACCTCAAACATTTTGTGGGAGTAATGGGCACCCCAAGTACCTCAAAGGGAACCTACTAGCCTGGAACCATGTGATCTGTATGATCTACATATATTTTGAAGTTTTTAAATTTGTACGATTTATATAAAATTGTTTAATGGGTATAAAATGGTTAGCGGGTTTAGAATATTCCATGTCTCATTCGGTTCATGGGTTTAGCTATTTTAAGTATGAGTTTAGCACATGGTCTGGCCCTAGCCAGTTGGGTTGTCCCACCAAGCAAGCGCCACATATGTTTGGCATGTGCGTACTTTAGCCGAAGGTGACGCACGACCACGTCATCCCAAAGTTAGGGACCTAGCAGATGTACGCTAGCCACATGCAGAACCAACTTAGAGCATTGAAGACTGGACTCTCCCAACTGTTTTATTTAATGAGTATACTTGGTTATAAATAGAGTGGCTAAGATGTTCATTTTGGACAAATCTACACACCCTACTCTCAAACTATTAATCAACTAACTCTCCCTTCCCATTCATTTATCATCAACTCTCAATTTCAAACTTTTAAATCACACTCCCTAATACCTCCATAATGGACAATTTTAGCCTTATAAGACAACAATATTACCAAAAAACCTATCAACACTCACGGATGTTGTGGTACCAATATACGTATATTTGTAGTACCAATATATATATATATATATATATATATATATATATATATGTTCGTGGTACCATTCCGTGACCCATGGACGATTTTGCCCCTCTACTAATTCCACACCATTCTCTTTCCTTACCCAAACTTGCAGTACCAATATACGTATGTTTGTAGTACGAATGTATGGATGTTCGTGGTACCATTCCATAAGCTAGTGTAGTACCAAACGTAGGTTTCTTGTAGTATCTTTTCCGTACCATGTGCTTAACTATCTAACTCCTACCCTAAATTATAGTACCAATATACATATATATGTAGTACCAATATACAGATAGTTGTGGTACCGCAACGTAAACTAGTGTGGTACCATGAGTAGGTTACTTGTAGTACCAATATTTATGGTAACAATCACGGACCAAAAATAATCAGATGCCGTCGAAAAATTTCTTATCCAAACTTGAAGTACCAATATACGTATGGTTGTAGTACCAATGTATATATGTTCGTGATACCATAACGTGACCTAGTGTGTTACCATACGGAGGTTACTTGTGGTATCTTTTTCGTACCATGTGTTTACCACAAGTAGCCTACATATGGTACTACACTAGCTCACGATATGATACAATGAACATATATACACTGGTACTACAAACATACGTCTATTGGTACTTCAAGTTTGTGTAAGGAATTTTTCGACGCCATATTATTTTGGTCTGTGACTATTACCATAGTATTGGTACTACAAGTAACCTATTCATGGTACCACACTAGCATATGATAAGGTACCACGAACATCTATATATTGGTACTACAAATATATGTATAGTGGTACTACAATTTAGGGTAGGAGTTGCCATAGTTAAGCACATGGTATGGAAAAGATACTACAAGTAACCTACGTTTGGTAATACACTAGCTCATGGAATGGTACCACGAATATGCATAAATTCGTACTACAAACATACGTATATTGGTACTGCAAGTTTGGGTAAGGAAAGAGAATTGTGTGGAAATTAGTAGAGGGGCAAAATCGTCCATGGTGGAAATTAATTGAGGGGCAAAATCATCCATGGGCTCACGGAATGGTACCACGAACATCTATACATTGGTACTACAAATATACATATATTGGTACTACAAATTTGGATAGGGGTGTCGAAACTAATAGAGGGGCAAAATCGTCCACGGGGAGTTATGTGTAAGATTATTTTGATTTAGGGAGTTTGCTAATAAATAATATGGAATGGGGAGTTAGTTGATAGAAAATATAGGGAGGGTGATTTAGTTGAAGTTACCCCTTCATTTTGTACCCGCACAAAAAGGAATTAATAAAAGCACTCGCGCTTTCATTTGTTTGTTCATTGTCCGCTCTTTATTACTTAGCATAAATATTAATTAATATATTATATAATAAAGATTTATGTATTAAAAAATAAATACTTTATAACATTGACAAATTTTTATGATGATGGTTATTTAATGTAAAAGTCGTAGAAAATTTTATATTTTTAATATACGATCTAAAGTATCAAATCAGTCATTGTCAAAGCTTTTCTTATATAGATACCTAACAGAATAAAATTTTTTACATATAAATAATCCTTTGGCTGGAGGTATATCGTATAACTTTTGGTAGTACGCAATGCAATGAAAAACAGTGCAACATACCTATAGTTTTAGAGGTAGTATATAAAATATTTAGGTACCGTATATACATGTGATGTGGTACGCATATGCATATGAATAGATTTAACTAATGCATAATGCTATTCACGATGGTACTCATGTTTAGAAAAGTTATTTGGGGCATTTTCATTTCAGGCCCCCACGTAACTATCATTTAGGATTCAGGTCCTCTTGCCAAAAAAATTAGTTTTAAGGACTTATTTTCTGCAGTACCACTTCATTGCTCTTTCATACCAGTATCTTCAAATTTTATAACACAAAACCATAACTTAGTACCAGTTTATGATCATCTAATACCAGTTTATTTTCTGCAGTACCACTTCATTGCTCTGACATACCAGTATGTTGAAAGTTTGTAATACAAAACGATCAATCTATACCAGTTCATATATCTTTCATACCACTTTTCTACACCACATAAAATAGGTCCTTTAACCTAAAAATTCTCAAACAGGGCCGAATTCGAAATAAACCCTTAATGGGGCCACGAGTTGACAACAAGTTATTTTAATATTACACATAATTATCTGACAAGATGTGTATGTTTTTGTTACATAGGATTATTATTTGGGTTAATTATCAGTCTGGCCCCGTTAACATGTTTAAATAGGGTTCAGGCCCCAATAAAATTTCAGTAAAGTTAAGGACCTACTTTTCAAAAGTCTTAGAGAAAAAGACCCAAACTATGCGATATGACATATATACCCTCTAACAGATGCGAAATTTACAAGCCTTTGCCATCGTCTTCTCCAACGAGCAATTTTCGCTGCAAGCTCGAATCCTCTTAAAAAAAACTTCAAGCTCGATTTGTTTTGCTAATTTGCAGCTTTAATCGTCATAAATCGTTGATATTGTAGCCGAAAATGATAAACATAAATCGTTGAGATTGAAAAAAAATCTTCAAAAGATCTATGGAAGCTAGAAAAAAACTGCTACATACAAATAACAGAAATCGTTGAGACTGTAGCCGAAAATATCAAAGTTTATGACCTAATATGTTGAAATTATTGTTAATTTGATCGTTGGTATGATTTGTATATCTAATTTGCAGCTTTAATCGTCAGAAATAACAAATATAGTCAAAAATAACAAATGCCTTATGTTTAATAACAAATGTTGACTTAGAAGTAACACGACGCTGAAAGGTAATAACGCATTCTTTGTCGTAAATAACACATTCTGTATACAAGTAATGGATCGAGATGGATAAAACGAAAATCACAAACGACACTAAAAAACAAATGAAAACTGCATAAATCTCCGCGTTATTGACTCAATAAGGTAAAATAGACATCAATTTCTCATGGGTACCTCGAATTTATACCGATTAGTTGCAAGAAACGGATATTATATTTTTCCTAAATCGTGTAAAAAGAAATACTTATAACATAGCCAAAAATAACAAATGTCTTATTTTTAATAACAAATGTTGACTTAGAAGTAACACGACGCAAAAACGTAATAACGCATGCTTTGTCGTAAATAACACATTCTGTATACAAGTAATGGATCGAAATGGATAAAACGAAAATCACAAACGACACTAAAAAACAGATGAAAACTGCATAAATCTCCACGTTATTGACTCAATAAGGTAAAATAGACCTCAATTTCTCATGGGTACCTCGAATTTATACCGATTAGTTGCAAGAAACGGATATTATATTTTCCCTAAATCGTGTAAAAAGAAATACTTATAACATAGCCAAAAATAACAAATGTCTTATGTTTAATAACAAATGTTGACTTAGAAGTAACACGACGCAAAAAAGTAATAACGCATGCTTTGTCGTAAATAACACATTCTGTATACAAGTAATGGATCGAAATGGATAAAACGAAAATCACAAACGACACTAAAAAACAGATGAAAACTGCATAAATCTCCGCGTTATTGACTCAATAAGGTAAAATAGACCTCAATTTCTCATGGGTACCTCGAATTTATACCGATTAGTTGCAAGAAACGGATATTATATTTTTCCTAAATCGTGTAAAAAGAAATACTTATACCATAGCCAAAAATAACAAATGTCTTATGTTTAATAACAAATGTTGACTTAGAAGTAACACGACGCAAAAACGTAATAACGCATGCTTTGTCGTAAATAACACATTCTGTATACAAGTAATGGATCGAAATGGATAAAACGTAAATCACAAACGACACTAAAAAACAGATGAAAACTGCATAACTCTCAGCGTTTGTGATTGAATAAAGTTTTTCCGTCCTCAATTTCAGATGGGTCTTACTAATAAAGACGATTTTTTTATATATCGAATGAATTCGTGCTTCCACCCCCAAATCAAAAATTTCATTCAGAAACCAATTCAAGGTAAGCCGAACAAGGTAAAAGCGACTAAATAAGATAAAATTGAATCAAACGAGTCTTAATATTAAAAGAAAAAAGCAAGTCGATAATCATGAAATTGAGAAAATTTAGCTTTCTCCAAGACAAACGTTTTTTAAGTTAGTAACAATTTACCCAACAAATATAACACAATATACATGTAAAAAAACACTTTATTGAGAATATTCTAGAAGGTTCTGGACCGCAGAGAATTTAACAGAATTGTCAGAGAATATTTACAGGACTTTCTCAAAATTGTACTACGTTAATTGTAAATAATAACACATGTTAGGTAAAAAAAAAAACACGAACTCAACTAATAACACATTGATCAATACTAATACCTCATAAATGCTGTTCAGTACCACGTCAATAATTCGATTAATTCGTACAAAAATACACTTTTATTTTGGATGTTTAATATGGATATTCATGTAAATATATAATTTGATGAAGTTTAATCACCACATTTCTTTAAAAGACACATTAAGCGAAATTTGATGTCAATAGACGAATATTGATCTCAATAGATATATAAATCTATAGTCCTCCATTGCAAAACATAGAATATCACCCCTTTCAATGGAACATAACATTATGAATTGCATCACGAACATGTTCAAACATCAATATTAAAGTACTAATAACATTTATAGACCACAAACACAAAATAATAAGCTCAAAACCCTAAATCCGAGGCCCAAAACCCTAAACCCTAAACCCTAAACCCTAAACTCCGAACCCAAAATTTTTTTAAGGTTGTAGAAATACCTGCACAAGTCGTGGATCGTTCTCCCAAAATTTCATGTCGTAAACCCTTAATCTTAACTTCGAACCCGTAAGTCCTAAACCCCAAAAACTATCCAAAAACCCTAGCGCATAGACGGCAATTTTATGACAAATAACACTCTATTAGTGACAATTAAACCCTTACGGATACCAAATTAAACTGTCCAAATTTTTTTTAATATCCCGCCGAACAGAGAAATTCTACGGTGGCGCGAGAAACTTTAAGGCTATGAGTCTCTCGAATCTGCGTATTACCTTCAATTTCAACTTGAAACATGCTTCGATCTACAGATATTTTTATTGTTTGCGTCGACAAAATTTTAAGATTCCGTCCCGACACCGTCGCGCTCGTGAGATCCACAACAGAGAAATCAATATTAATTTGTAAATGAGTTTAACCAAGGCAACTATCGATATTATTACATGTGATAAACCCAAATCAAAGAAATTGCTAAGATTGCAGTTGCTATGAGCGTATATGTTGAAATTATCGTCAATTTCATATGAATGTTGATAAGTTTCACAAAAATAACAAATTTATTAAGGATAATAACAAATGTTGACTCAGAAATAACACAACACTGAAAGGAAATAACGCCTTGTTTGTTGTAAATAACACATTCTGTATACAAATAATGGATCGGGATAAAAAGAACGAAAATCACAAACGACACTAAAAGCAAATGAAAACTGCATAAATCACGTCGTTATTGACTCAATAAGGTAAAATAGACCTCAATTTATCATGGGTACCTCGATTTATACCGATTAGTTGCAAGAAACGGATATAATATTTTCCTTAAATCGTGTAAAAATGAAATACTTATAACATAGCAAAAAATAACCAATGTCTTATGTTTAATAACAAATGTTGACTTAGAAGTAACACGTCGCCAAAAGATAATAACGCCTTGTTTGTCACATATAACACATTCTGTAAACAACCAATAGATCGAAAGAAAAAGAACGAAAATCACAAACGACACTAAAAAACAGATGAAACTGCATAAATCACGTCGTTATTGACTCAATAAGGGTAAATAGACCTCGATTTCTCATGGGTATCTCGAATTTATACCGATTAGTTGCAAGAAACGGATATTATATTTGCCCCAAATTGTGTAAAGAAGAAATACTTATAACATAGAACGAAATAACAAATGTCTGATGGTTAATAACTAATGTTGACTTAGAAGTAACATGCCACTTAAAGGTAATAACGCTATGTTTGTCGTCAATAACACATTCTTTATACAAGCAATGGATCGGAGGAATATAACGAAAATCATAAACGACACTAAAAAACACATGAAAACTGCGTAAATCTCGGCGTTATTGACTCAATAAGGTAAAATAGACCTCGATTTCTCATGGGTACTTCGAATTTATACCGATTACTTGCAAGAAGCGGATATTATGTTTTCCCTAAATTGTGTAAAAAAGAAATACTTATAGCAGAAAATAAAATAACAAGTGCTTTATGTTTAATAACCATATATAACTTAATAGTAACGTACCACTGAACGATAATAACTATCTATTCGTTGTAAATAACACATTCTGCATTCTAGCAAATGCACCGCGAGCAATATAACGAAAATCACGATACTAAAAAGCAGATCAAAACTGCATAAATATCGGCGTTTTTGACTCAATAAGGTAAAATAGACCTCGATTTCTCATGGGTACCTCGAATTTATACCGATTACTTGCAATTTATGTCCAAATCTAGATTCGATTAACCATTATGTTCTCGAATTTGCACCCTAATTAGACAAGCAACTACCTCGTGCGTCGTCAAAGTCATAATGAATCCAACATGACACGTCGAATCGGTTGGATGGGGCAGTCGAATTTGTTTTGCTCGATTCAGTGGAAGAAAGATGAGTTCGATCGTTAAATGAAAAAAAATTTTATTGATAACGTTTTGCAGTAACAAAATAACACAATATTGTTTAAAAATAACCTACCTGTTTTCTATAGTAACAATATATTGTACCTGTGTAACAAATAAAGAAGTAAAAGTAACACTTCATATAAAACCAAAACAGCTGTCGCGAGTTCCGAAAAAAAGGGCAAGGGGCATTTTCGTCAATGTATATTTTTGGGTCCTTTAGTCGGTTTTTACAAAAGTAGGTCCCTTAAACTTAACCATTTTCTGACAGGGACTGACGGCTAAATCGAAACTTTATGGGGGCCTGAACAGAAATCCTCCCTTATTATTTATCGACAGAACACGATACTCATCGTCATCAACTCACGAATTAAGATCACACTCATCGTCATCAATCACGAATTAAGAGCTTATCAATTGTTTTATCTATTCTCCGCAAATTGTACCAAGCAAGCGACTCGAAATTATTTCGCCGTCGAATTGAAGAAATTAGGTACGGACGACGATGATTGAATTAAGTTTCCGAGAGTGAAACGACTTCTTACGATTCCTTAGCAATACGTTAAATCTTTGCGATTCGAGCCTTTGTTCGTACGAAAAGTGCGATCTTGGTTTTTCGGATTGGCTGAAATACAACGCTGCGTTCCGTGCTATTTCCCATTGTTGCACTTATTTGAATGGTTTATTTATATCATTATGACCTAATTGAACCCTTCACTCGTGAGTCGTGATCTTCGCAGCCTCGTTAGTTTTGAATTCCCAAGTGGTTGTGCTCTACTTGACCGCTATTGATGTTGGAACCGATTTTATAGGTCTCGAATAATGGCTAGATCGTTGGCTGCTAATATCTTTTATAAAGGGATTCTGAAACCTGCTGCTGCTAGATCAAAAGTAAGTCTGTTTGTGCCTTATTGATTAAATGTTTCTTTAGTTAAGGCACGTTTCATCATCATCATCATCATCCTTTTGCACGATTATTTCCTTAAGCATGAGCTTTGTTAATCATTATGCTTGGTGCTTATCAGCAATAAGGTTTCCCATCAGATACACTTGCACACTATATTGATTCCCCGTGTAAATTCTCCCTTCATTTAAGTTTTGTGCATAAAAGATAGGAGAACCTTAATTCTCGTAGCTTTAGCGAGTAGGCATTGACGTTTTGACTGGCTTGTGAAAAGCAAAGTGATGGTTGAATCTTTACTAAAACACTAATTTTTTGGTTGATGCTCCGATGTAACACAATAGGCTTTCGGATCCATCTACCCAAGTTCGGTCAACTTCTCTTCTACCGTTAGCAATGATTCTGAGACACATGATGATTTTAAGCCCACGGATAAAGTTGAAAAGTCTGGTCTCTCCCTGAAGAGCATTGTTGAGCAGGTTCCCTTCTATTCACAACTGAAATCTCAATCTGATTATCATTTGAATGAAGCCTTGGTTTTGGAAATAAATGCTATGGATTTTCAGTAATTAAGTTATTATATAATTTCTAAGATTTAGTGTGCGATCAACAGGATGTAAAGGAAAACCCAGTGATGATATATATGAAAGGGGTGCCGGATGTTCCCCGATGTGGGTTCAGTGCATTAGCAGTGAGGGTCCTAAAAGAATATGGTAACATTTGATCATTCACAATTTTTACTGATGAGTTCCGTACAAGCTTATTAGATAATTTTTTACAAACATGAGGATGTTTTCTTTGCTTCAAAACTGTGATGAACAAAAAACCACTTCCAATAACAAATACTCTCTTGCGTGTGGGTTTAGTTGTGATTTAAGTATCTTTGGAGTTTGGAGTTGGACATGCATTAATTTAATTGATTAACTATAATTTCTACAAACATGAGGATGTTTTCTTTGTTGTTTATGATTTTGTGCTGAAAAGGGGACATGGAATATGTACGAAAGTAAATCGTCGATTGTTTATGGCTCAGTAATGTAAATTGATAAAGAATCATATGATGAGTACTCTCATTCGTATGCTTTTTCTCTGTTCGTAACTTTGCATGGCATTCTAACCACGAGTTTTGCTTATGCAGGTGTTCCTCTAAGTGCAAGAAACATATTAGAAGATGCAGAGCTCAAGAATGCTGTGAAATCATTTAGGTCAGTTTCACAAATGGAAATTTAAATGTTTGTCTGTGGAGAAATGATTTAAGAAAGATATAGCACATTGTGGAGGATTGATAGTTCCAACTTTTTAATTAACTGCTTTACTGAGTTGTTGTCAATAATCTCCACAGCCACTGGCCAACATTCCCTCAAATATTCATCAATGGGGAGTTCATTGGAGGATCCGACATTATTCTTAACATGCATCAGGTTGAATCAGCTATGTGGTATCATATCGTATTTCTTTCCGTTTATCATCAAATTAATGTCTGTTTCTACTTGCACAGAGCGGCGAATTGAAGGAGAAGCTGAAAGATATTGCAGGGAAGGGGCAGTAAGAAAAGCATATGAAGAAGGTAAAAGATGTTTTCATTTGTTTTCAATCAGTCTTTTTGTCTCTCGCTCGTCGTTTTTCTTCAGTTCTGCACTCATCGCCTGAATTATTACATACCAAGTAGGATTCAGGTACTGTTTCTTAAAGAAGATTATCGTTACGTCGAACAAAGTCTGGTTTTTGGTCGACAATCAGAAATAACACAAAGTTCACAAGTATGTGCACACTCCGATTGTAGCCAAGTAATAATAACGTTAGAGCCAAACCATCAAATTGAACAACCTAAGCAGAAACATCTTAAACAACCAATACCTAACGCAATACCACGCTTCTGTAATTTCAAATTGAACGAGTAAACTTATCGTTGTATTACCCTTTCAACAAGGTACTCTCTAATCGAAGCAAGTCGTCGATAATCTTCTGCATCTATAGGAGGTGGAGAACAAGTTAGAAAGGGTCATTCGTATAAGATAGCTGGCAAATTAATGTTAGTGGTAATACAAGTTGCCTGGGGATCGGATATATACTCGATACCTTGTCTGATTTAGGCGAAGATAGCGATCCATTTGAGGCGAGCAATGAGCCTACGACTAGAAAAGATTGATTTTCATCTTTCATCAGCTCTCTTTCCACCTTCATTTCGTCGATTAGGGCTTTCGCCGTGTCAATACCTGCTCGAAAAAAAAAAACGATCCTTCTTTCAAATTGCAGACATGCATAAGCTCGTCAAAGACACGACAATTTGGACCAATAAATTCAATTATAATATATATACTCTTCCTATAAATAGCCCGGCGTAGATAAAAGTGTTAAATTGGTTTGTCAATTTGATAAATAATTTTTGACACATTTTACTTTAATTGCTTGATACAAATTTCACCCTCAATATTTTAATTTATTACAATTTTATCCTTAAATTTAAATTTTGTTGTTTACGTAACTTAATTAATTATATACAGTATTTGCACACACATTGGATATGCGCTAAACATATATACATAGAAACAGCTAACCTGAAAGGTAGCCTCCGTGTACAAATCCGCTAAATTTCTCGCTCGTGTGCTCGCCTGTGAAAAATACTCGTCCAACCGGCGCCTGGAATCATCGTTTCAAAATAATAACAGTAAGTGTAACAAGCACATTATAAATAAAAATAAGAAAATTTGCAATGATGTGTTCGACTAAAAAGAAGAAAAGGAACGACCTTAACGTCATCGACAAGTCGTTGGTCGACGCAGATGGGATAATTGCAATAACTTCCGCGCTGGAACTTATTGTTCCACCAACGAGGTACGAGTATGTCAGTAGCTTCTGGGATATCTTGTCCGAATATGTTCCTTAATACTTCCATGGCTTCTCTCATAGTCTTCTCATCAGATTGGGCTTCGACCCTTTTCGACTCTTCGTTCGTTAGGGTTACTACCAACACGTTCGACCCCGGGTAAGCATTCTCCATGTGCTGTAATATTCTTATAGCTTTTCCTTGTTCATCTCATCATGCAAGAAAAATGAAATAAATTAAGACAAACTAAATATTTATATGGTATCTGAACCTGCCAAAAGGTATAGTAGCCTCTTCTTTCGTGAGCATAGATGAAGAACTCTTTCCCTGGGCCACAAGGCCAGAACTTGCATGGAAACTTCATGAAAGTCTTGGTATATACCATGATGTCACAATTTGAAATGGCTTCTACTTTCCATCTCTGTATGGTTAATTTTGTTTTGTTTAATTTTTTTGGATTTATATTATATAATAAATAATAAGTAATAATAAGAAGCAGCTGACATGACACAGTACATACCGGCAAAGGTGGTGAGAAGGTGATGAGTTGGCTCTGAAGAACTCCGATGCTAACGGACAAAATAACGTAGTTGGCTTCGTAAACGGAGCCATCCTCCGTTTTCACGCTAACGCCGTTTCTCGAGCTCTGTATTTCCCCAACTACCTGAATTTTTTTTTCGTTAAAGAAAAACAAACATCATCATTTACTCAAGAATTCGGTTGTTTTAGCTTTATTTTTGGGGTAATTTGATGTCCGGTCCCAACATAAGTTTCATTTAGGTGTCAAGCCTCTGTCAGAAAATTTTTAGTGTTAAGGATCCGATTTCTGCAGTACCACTTCATTTTTCTGCAGTTCCACTTCATTGTTTGCACTACCACTTCATTGTTATTGAGTACCACTTTATTATTCTTCAATACCACTTTATTGTTCTCTAGTACCACTTCATTTCTGCAGTAACAATTAAGTGGTGCTGCAGAACGATGAATTGGTGAACTGGTACTAAGAACAATAAAGTGGTCATGCATAACAATGAAATGGGAAGTGGTACTACAAAACAATGAAGTGGTACTGCAGAAATTAGGTCCTTAAAACTAAAAATTTTCTGACAGGGGCTGAATCCAATTTTAAAACTGAAATGGGGCCATAATTAACACGTTTGTTTTCGTATCATATATAGTTAGCAACACTCGATTCCCATACAACAAGGTCAAACCAAGAAATCCGTGCACTGTAATAAACTAAATTTATCATTTTGTCTCTTCTCAGAAGAGATTTCGGGATCAATCTCAAATAATAAATTAATTTTTCTTCGAAAAGAAAATTAATGTAATAGGTACGAGCAGTTCGATAATGATTTAAATTTAATTATATATACCTTGTTGAGCTTTAAGCGAGTGTCTAAGATATGACCTTCCGATGATGTGAAAAGGAAAGACTCGGCCATCCTATAGAGCAAATGCTCGTAACCTCTTTCATCAGCAATTAAAAATTCACTTTCTCCAAAGTCCAAGTACGTTGGTATTGGTTCAACATCTGCAATAAAACATACGTTTACAAGATAAAACAATATATTATTATATCCATTGATTTAAGGAGAATGGTTTTTTTAACAATGTAAATTAGATTTAATGTAAAATGACCTGCCATTTCAAAGTCATGGAGAATAAAGTCAATTGCCAGCTCAATCGGAGTCATTGGAACCCTACATATATATAATTAGACATTTTAGTGAGATATAATACTGATCCTGTACTGCCCAAATTTTGGTACTTACCAGATACTAAAGCAATACATTAATTTATAAAGCTATATATAACATGTGAGTTTATGTGAAGTTATGTTAAATTTTAACGATAACATCATAAATCTGGTTCACTCACTAACTATATCATTGTTACGATATATGAATTTTTAGTAACTTATTTTCAAAGTCAAATATGGTAACAATATAAAACAACTTTTATACTTAGTGACCTCAATTCATAATTATGTCGACGCTAACTGTAGGTGATCAGAAACAGTCAAAACTAATGTGAACATCGCATTTTAGTTAGCTTTAGGACATGATCTTCAAATTCAACTTAAATAAGTCAATTGATGTAAGAGTAGCACTTCATAACCAATAGGAAAGAAAGTGACATACGACGGCGTTTCAAGTTGAGAGTGGTCCTTGGAGAGCTTCCCAAGTGCCGAGTCCACAGCTTTCTGATACAAGTGTTTTGCTACGCCCCGTTGGTTTTTAAACTTAGTATATAAGAAAAATAATATTGTAGGGATGGCTATAGCTTTGAAGAGGGAAAAATCACAACATCATAATATACATTAAACTTCCATACAATCCATACATACTAACACACACACAACACATCATATATATATATACTACAAGTTAATACACTCCTAATACATCATAGCTAATACACATCAACCAAATACAACATAAACCAAACACATCAACCAAATACAACAATGAACAAAAAACAACCTAATGCACAAAAACATTAAATTAAAACAACTCCAACATTAATATTTAGAAAAATATTATCATTTCCAACACTCCTCCTTAATATTTTTCTTAACGCACTTAAATCGATTGAAACGGTAATATCCGAGTTTTGTTTTGTCACGATCCTTGATGCCAACATGTTCCATTACTCCGCTAGTAGAGGTATCTTGAAATTTTTTCGACTTCCTTCGTTGATTGTGAAACGGCTTCTTAGTTACATCACATTCACGAGAAAACACTTTTATTACCTTTTTAGGATTTTCACCTTGAACAAGATGTTTCGGTTTGGAATTGCTCCTCCTTGCTTTTGAGTCCTTCAATGACCCTCGAACTTTCTTTTCTTTAGTCACAGGCTTCTCCTTCTTCATCATAAATCCCCCTTCACGATATTTTGTTACTTCTTCTGATGAGGAAGGTTCCAACGTCGCGTACATGCATTTTTCTTCAACACCTTGACAGTTTTCATTGAACTTCAAAGAAAAACTTTTTCCTGTCATAGTCGCCTTTGCGAACATAACATCCTTCGAATCATACACGGTGCATGCATTGTCTTTGAATACGACGGAATATCCTCTTTCAACCATGCGCGTAACGCTCAAAAGATTTTGGGTTAAGGAAGGAACAAAGAGTACGTCGGAAATATACTTTGTACCTTGCTTAGTGTTGATCCGTATTACTCCTTTACCTTCCGCTTGAATTGCTTTGCCATCTCCAAGTCGAATTTTCGTCTTGATTGATTTATTCAACCGTGAAAATAATTTCTCGTCTTTACACATGTGACTTGTGCAACCACTATCGATTAGCCATGTTTGTTCATTTGCCTCTTCATTCGCCATAAGAAGAGCCTCTTCTTGACCTAGGGAAAAATTCGCTTGGTGTCGTTGAATATGTTCTCGATTTTTCAGCCTGCAATACCTTTCAAGATGTCCGATTTTATTACAATAGTAGCATCGAAGTGCACCTTTTCCTTTGTACCAACAAGCGCTTTCTTCGTGGTTGTTTCTGAAGCAGATTTTGCATGGTTGTGTCTGCTTCGCTTTGTATTTGAAAGTTTCGGCAACATCTGTTTCATCCTCGTCTTCAACATTATTTGTACCCTCATTTGCTTGTCTTCCTTTTCCGCTCACTTTAAATGCCGCTAGAGCTCCTTCGATGGCACCTTCGTCTCTTATAATTGTTTTCTTCTCAATCATACGTTGTTCATGGGCTTGTAGGGTACCGGTCAACGCATCCACGGACATCTTTGACAAGTCATGCGCTTCTTCAATCGCCACCACAATATGATCGAATTTATCGGTTAGCGATCGTAGAATTTTCTCGACAATAGCCTCATCTTCTAGCTTTCCGCCGTATAGTTTCATTTGATTTGTCAACACCAGTAGTCGGCTTATGTAGTTTGACACCGATTCGATGGCCTCCATCTGCGAGCTTTCGTATTGTCGCCTTAGCGTCTGCAGTCGGACTTTCTTCACCTTGTCATCTCCTTGGTACGCCGTCATAAGAATTTCCCATGCTTTCTTTGACGTTGTTGCTGCTTCGATCTTCTCGAACACATCATCAGTTGCTCCCTGTTGAATAAGGAACAACGCCTTCTTATCTTTTTTCTTACTTTCACGATAAATAGTCTTCTCCGGATCTGTGGCGGTATCCTTGACTTCATCGAAGCCTTTCTCCACAATCTCTAGCAATTCGTGGTAGTCGAAGAGGACTTTCATCTGAGCCGCCCACCTATTGTAATTTTTTCCATCCAATACAGGAACCGCAAGCGAGCTGTTCATCGCCATAGCTCTGATACCACTGTTGGTTTTTAAACTTAGTATATAAGAAAAATAATATTGTAGGGATGGCTATAGCTTTGAAGAGGGAAAAATCACAACATCATAATATACATTAAACTTCCATACAATCCATACATACTAACACACACACAACACATCATATATATATATACTACAAGTTAATACACTCCTAATACATCATAGCTAATACACATCAACCAAATACAACATAAACCAAACACATCAACCAAATACAACAATGAACAAAAAACAACCTAATGCACAAAAACATTAAATTAAAACAACTCCAACATTAATATTTAGAAAAATATTATCATTTCCAACACGCCCCTCGGAAATATCTTACCTCTAATTTAATTTAACGGAATAATATAAATAAATTAACAATAGTCATTGTACGAGAAGAAAATTCGCCCAACTGTAGTGGTTTACGACGATACAAAGTTGCAAGTTAATTAAAGCCCATAAAACCTAAAGGGGTTAAATTGGAGTGTCGTTATCACTAAAGATGACCTAATCGGATAGCTTAGTTTATATAAAGCTTTTAACCAAGCAAAGAAATCCTGTCGTTAATTTCACTTTCAATCTGTGACAGCAAAGTGATTGCTCGTGTCCCACGGTCCAACACCCAACCCAACATATATATATAATATATATTGCAAAATATAGTCATACATATGCTTAATTAAATATTTATATACCTTTGATCGTATATGTTGTAACGGGCATCACTATAATCGGAGAAGCAAGTTCTCAGATTGGCCTCACGGGCCATATCCCAGATGGGGTTTGACTTTTGACCTCCGACGCCGGCGACCCAACCGGCGCCAACCTCCACCGTGACGCCGGCGAAGTCTTCCTTCTGTATCCTACCTCCGATCCTATTCGTCGCCTCTAAGATTAACAGATCCTTCACACCGTTCTCAGACAGTGATTTCGCTGCAGTTATACCTTTTGAGAAACCACTAATTGGTTACATTCTTGAGAGTATGAGTCAACAGTTAAGTATTATATATTATATATTACACACTATTCGAGAAGTTCGTCAGGAAAATCCCAGTTGGCTACAGTAAAGAATAGACTTATCGTCCTCTTTCCTTCGATGTAAAATGGACAGGTACATGGAAATGATTACCCTCTTGTAATAAAATAAAGTAAAGAAAAAGAAAATTTTATTTGCGGTGTAAGTATATGTATGTGTATGTACCTGAAATACCAGCTCCGACGATGATAACCGAGTGTCGAGTAGGTTTTTCCATGGAGTGTCGAGTGGGACAAAGTTTAGAGTTTAATGTGTTGTGTTGTAATTCTTGAAGAGAAGAGAAGATATGATGAGAGTTAAAACGTTAATTGTGCAATGGTGGTGGAGTAGGGAAAATTGAGGGCCTGGTTATTTATATAGTTGTTTATCTTTTTCTGTTTTATGCTTTTTTCTAAAAGAATAAGTCGGGCATTTTCTTTTCTCTAGAATTGGTTGGTGAACAGATTTGTTATATTGTTAAGTGGCACCCTAAGTTACAATTAGATATATATAGGACTAATTGCGGATCAGGCCATATAAAATATTTTAAATATGTGTTCACAGCCTTTTAGATAATTTCTGGCCCAATGACCTAATTTCTGAAACTATTAAAAGAATGACCTAACTCACTGGAGGCATTTATATCCTTCATATTTGCCAAAATTACACCCACGTGCCATCGTCTCTTCCGTTCGATTTTGGTTGCTTTTAGGACTATGAAACTGACTGAAATATCGTTGTTAATGTGCAAATAAGATATGATCGACTTCGATTTCTCATTGGTAGTTATAATAAACGAATAATTTAATAGTGTAAGACGAAATAATTCTGAAATCCCATTTTGAAAATCTCGTTATAAATGGACCAAATATTGATTTTAATATCCGATTAAGAAGAAATTGAGTCAACTTGATATTAGGTCTTAATAATGAACGAGAATTATTGAGTTTTAGAAAGAAGTAGTGAAGAATTTGATGTGACATAATATTGAAGATTTTGTTAACACGATAACTGGGTATGCAATTTAAGTAACATATGTTACAAAACAATAATAGTATAATAAATATAGTAACTGATCATTGAACACCAGTAACAACTGTTCAATAACATTCCTTTGTATAGTATCAATAACTGACGATGTCAATATGTTTATAACCGATGCCGACGCCCAAAAACCATTGAAAAATGTTGAACTCTCCATGTTTTCGTGCTATTAAGGTCAAGTCGACCCTAATTTCTCATGTTATAAAACAATTGCTTACTAACACAGTATTCGAGAGAAATAACACTTCTATACTTCTCTAATAACACATCGTTTAGATTTAGTAACTCATCAGTTAAAGTAAATAACAAATCGCCACTAAATAACAGATCTGGCATCATTGTAACTCAATGATCGGGCCAATTTGAACAGCTGTTGCACATAGTTGTGTAAGTTCGATTTGTAAATAAATTGTTTCAGCTGTTTCTTTGTTGACCGTGATTCGTTGATTGTTATGTTATATGCTCATGCACTTGGACAATATCTGAAGTATGTGGGTTGGATATGAAGCTTGCTCCAACGATCTTGACTATGAATTGTCACCAGCA
This sequence comes from Craterostigma plantagineum, assembly GCA_027422505.1. Taxonomy (NCBI): domain Eukaryota; kingdom Viridiplantae; phylum Streptophyta; class Magnoliopsida; order Lamiales; family Linderniaceae; genus Craterostigma; species Craterostigma plantagineum. The sequence goes on from JAPQWV010000104.1 coordinate 405,423, forward strand.
AGCCACGAGTAGCTTGGATTGTGGCCTGTGGATGTGCATGTTTGGGTACGCGTTAATGAAAGATGATGTTGTTGCATGGGTTGAAATCAACAAGACCGGCGACATCCGAGAATATCGAGCGCAGATCTTAGCCGATTTGCTACAATTTGGTGTTAGGTGATGATGACATGGTGTGTAGGCTGTTTGTATTTGAGGATTACGTCTACGGTGTTTTTTTTAACAAATTTCGCGTCTGTTACTGAAAATGTATGCATGATTATGGTAAAATCTTCTATGTCGTTTATTGATTTTCGACAGTAACAGTTTAATAATGATTCGTAACATATGAACTAGAGAAAAAAAAACAGAAATTGATATGTAGATTACAAGCACTCCAATACGAGTAACACGATACATTCACGATAACAGTTTAATATGCAATTAGGTTAGGTTATGATTTTCCATTTTATATTGTCAACACGCTATATTCAGTAAAGTATATGAATTTACGAAGTTTTAAAAAAATATGTTATTTTACACAAAGAATACGTGGAGGCTATGCTCGAATTGAAGAAGTTGAACTTCATAGTAAGAAAACAAGTAGGCCTCTTCTTCAAAAGATTATAATACTTATACGAATTCTAATTACTGAAAACATTGTGGATATGAACTATTAGTTGTTTATTATGATCCACATGGTCGACATAAAATAAATGATTCAACAAAATTCATTACATATTCAAATAATCTTAAACATAAACCCTAAATTGTATACCCTAACTATTAAACTAATTTCTAAATCTTGAACCGTAAAATATAATTTAAATATGGTTTCTACCATAAATTATGTTACGAAGAACGTACTGTGAAAATCCTAGACTCTTGATCCTACAAATTAAACGGTTATCCGTCTACCCTAATTAGAGCTATCAAACGGGCCCGTGGCCTGCGGGTCCGCCCGCCTTGGCGGGGCGGGCTCTAATTTTTTAGGCCCGCCCTGGCAGGCTTGAGCGGGCATGCCCGAGTGGGCCGCGGGCTTTGGCGGGGCGGGCGGCGGGCCACGGGCAAGCCCGCCGAAAAATTATATATTATATTTTTATTTTAAAATATAAGATTTATAAATAAATTATGATGATTTTCATATTTTTAGCTATAATTGGTAATTAATAACATAAATAAAAAAATAAAAAAGTTTATAAAAATTAGATATTTTTTCCAACTTAAAGTTTTTATTTTTGTTTATTTTTTACTATTTTTATATTATTTTTTCCTATTTTATTATAAATTTCTCTATCTTTTCTTATTTTTTTCTTATTTTAATTTTTTTTTAAATTCCAGGCCCGCTACCCGCCCGCAGGCCGGGCGGGCCTTAAATTTCCAGGCCCGCCAGGAGGCGGGCTTACCCGCGCCCGTCCCGCCACTGGCGGACTTTGGCAAGTTACGGGCTGGCCCGCTCCGCCAGCCCGTTTTGACAGTACTAACCCTAATACACAAACTATAATAATTCTGGTAAGACGTAAACATGTAATTAGTAACAATTACACATATAGCTGGTAACAAATAATTTATGCTTGATTTTATTTGGATTTCCCTCCCAAAATTCATCGCATTCTGGTTTTCCCGCCGGAAATTTCACCAACCATTTAGTAACATATTTAGGCAAAATAGTAAAATAAAAGCAAATACTAGTAACATAACAGATCATGGAAATTTTACAAATACCGCCAAAACGAAAAATACACCCCACTTTCCTCTAAATCCCATTTCAACAAGAAAAAAGCATATTCCTTTTTCATTTACTGTTTTGACAGTTTTCCATGGTCCCCCACTATGTCCAAGTAAGGTTAGTCATTACACAGTAACAATACCAATTTATTATCGATATACCACAATCTACCAAACTAAATCAGCTAGTACCGTTAAAGCATGACATGGTAACACATGTTTTTAATTTAGTAACAGTTCTTCATCACCTCAATTCACAAACATCTGGATTTCTACTTGATTTCGATGTTTTTCTTCACATGCATTACACCACTTACGGTTTAGGAGTTAACAACTGACACATAATTTCGAATCTAATGGCGTAGTAAAAATTTTACACAAATTATTGGGATCGATCGTATTTTCGCAAAGTTTAATGATGACATCGGACGAAGGAGCAAATAAGGTGTCGCACCAAGCTGCCCATACTATGGGTATTTCGATTTATACATGTTAGCTATAATCTTTGCCAAAAACGGCTTTACTTTCATCTTATTTTCGCGAAATAGAACCCTAAGTATAAAGATAAAAATTAATTACAAATTTTACATCTTGCGTCGTCAATACCACAATACACCATACCTTACACGCCGAAACTGGTCGGTTGATGGACATTCGAAATTTAGGAGCTCGATTCACTGTAAAAAGGAGATCCACACAATAAAAATTCTCTGTCAATAACATTTTAGTGCATCTTAGTAACACAAAATTAATGAACACCACTTTACGAAGATAACAATATAATCTAACTGTGTAACTGAAAATGGCCGTAAAATAACTCTTATTATAATATGTTAAGAAGGGTATTTTCATCAAATCATATTTATAATCCTTAACTCGAATATTGAAAAAAAACATAGGTCCTTTAAACTAATAAAACTCTGAGATGGCCTGAAAACTTAAAAACAAAACTGACAGAGCCTGATCAGAAATTAGCGCTATATTTTATTTCCAACTTTTGTTTATGCTATATACGAATACACCCCCGATCAATTCATAGGAAAGAGCAACATCGATAATTGAATCTTTAAGGAAATGTTAACTTGCGAAACGCGATATGACCTAACTAATAATGAAATAACTTTATCTTATTTGGTTGAGTTTAAACAAAGTTTAAGCTTACTCTTCCAAATGATAGTCGACTCACAACATTAGTGTGTGGTCTATGTTAAAAAAATGGATAAAGCACAATTCTTTTTCATCGAGAGAAGTAGTTCGCCTCAGAATTGCCCACACAAACATAGCGATATGAAGTTTTTACAAACTAGAGGCAGAAAGAAATTCTTCATTAATTTATGGATGATTGCACGAAGTATTGTCATGTTAATGTGTATCTCTTTAAGTGGCAACTACGTAGCTCTTGATGCCTTCAAAAGATGAGCGAACTTGAGAATAAATTAACTCGAAAAGCAAGATAATGCGAAGCGAAAGAGGATGAGAACATGTGACGTTGTTGGAAGAATTCGACCAAGAGCATGACATTATTGTTCAAACAACTGTGTCATATTCACCGTAGTCAAAAGTCGTTGATTAAAATAAAATAAGTCTCTAAATAAGATGATGAATGATATGTGGATCAGCTCGAGGCTACTTTAGTACTTGTTTGGGGGCAAGTTATTTTGTCAGCAATTCACATTTTAATGTATTCACATAAGAAAAGGGACAAAAATGAAGCAGGTTAAACTGAAGGTGTGCCTAGTAAAGGTCAATTAGCTAAACTGAAGCAGGTTAAGGTATGATCAAGACTATAAATTGCATTTTCATCAGATATGCAACAATAGTGCATACAAGTTTCTGATATACAAGTCTGGAATCCCCGACATAAATGCAGGGATATGATACTAGAGTTGAAAAATGTTTTATTTTTCGAGGACATATTTCCAAACAAGAAAAAAAAAGAAATTAGTTCTGCAAAATGACCATATGATGTTGTTGATAGTTCACCTCACACCTCAAGAGAATGAGGCAGCACACAAACATCAGAAGATGGTTAGATCATTTCATAATTCCGAAGATACATGTTAGACGGTGAACCCTGAACATTCCAAGACGCTTTATCTAGTCTAAAAGTTCATAGAAAGACGTTGTTAGTGGTGATAGATACTATCATGCAAAATTATACTTGGGAGTTGGTAGAACTCTCAAAGGGATGCAAACCTTTATGATGTAAATGGCTCCTTAAAAAACTTAAAGACTCATGGATCAATCGAGAAATATAACTGTGTATTAGTAGTAAGGGGTTTAACCAGAATGAGGGTGATGATATCCTCGACACCTACTCAACGTAACAAGGACTACGTCCATACGTGTTCTTCTTGTTATTGCAACTCCGTATGACCTCGAGATACAACAAATGGATGTGAAAACAACTTCCCTAAATGGATAACTCGATGAATAAATCTGCATGAAACAGCCAAAGGGGTTTGTCATACCCGAGCACGAGAACAAAGTATGCCAACTCATAAAGTCATTTTACGAACTTAAGCAAACACCGAAGCAATGCACATGAAATTCGGTATAACTATGCTATCGAATGAATTTAAGATTAGTGAGTGCGACAAATTTGTTTACATTAAGGGCATACACGATGAGTTTGTCATTGTCTGTCTTTACATAGATGACATGTTAATCATGAGAAGTAGTTACAAAATAATCTTACGAAGAATATCCTGAAAAATTGTTTCAACACAAAGGATATGTGTTTGGCGGATGTCACATTGGGGATAAATGTCTATAAGAGATCCTAAGGAATTGTCATTTATAATCTCATTACGTTGAGAACGTGTTGAAGAAGTTTAACGCATTTGATGATCCTCCAGCTAAGATACATGTGGATGTTATCTACATTTACCCAAAAATTGATAAGAGAGCATATCACAAGTCGACTATGCTCTATGTACACGACCTGACATAGCATATTCTGTAGTAAACTTAACAAGTTTAGGAGTAACCCGAGTAATGGTCACTAGGTAGTACCATAGTGCTAAAATATCAGAAACACACTATTAATTGTGACGTAGTAAACTCGAGATATCCAATAGTACTAAAAGGATATTGCGATGCAAATTGGATATCTGGCAATAAATACTCCATATCCACGAGTGATTGTGTGTATCTACTATCACTGGTGAACAGTGTCTTGCAAATCCTCTTAGCAAATGATGCAATGATGGGTTGCCCGTTGTTAAAGTCGGCGTGCATTTGCATCATTTTCCGTTCATGTGGGCGATTTTTGGATTTAAAATGACCATCGAGCCCAAATGGGTTGGTTTAGCGACTTCTATTGTAGTCGCTAAAGGTTGCGACTATTTGCCCTTGGCCATGGTCCAAAGGTCAATAGCAATCAAAATGTGTTGGGTTACCCGGTGTGTACCGGAGATACCACGTCCCCGGATACAGTGCATAACGTAATAGGGCGGGTCAAACTCGTAAGGATTTAGCAGTTGAAGCGAGTGGCAGCTCCTCATCCTTTTCTTCAAGACTATGCCGACAGTGTACCATGGAGTCAATCCTCTAAAGATGGCTAGACAAAATTGAACCGTCACGTGGGAGAAAGGTGTGTGCGTTTGTATGTGTTTTTCGCCTTAGCTATTTTCGAAAAGTCAGCTCTCTTCTAATGGTCTGGATCACGAAATTTTTAGCCTATTTTAAGGCTTGGATTTCGATTTCTAAGTCTTAAAGTGTAAGAGATTTTTGCGACATTTATCTCCCTGTTTTGAATTCCAAATTTGAATTAAGGGAACTTTCTAAAAATGGAACTAACTTAGATATCTAAATCAAATCAAATATCATTAAATATGGAATTTCGAATTTTATACTCTATAAATTTCAAAATTTCTAATCCAATTAAATAATATTCCGAATATTTTTATTCCATATTTATGTATATCAAATATGCAAATTCCGAAAATACCCTCAAAGGCATATTTCGAAATTAGCTTAAGGTGAAATCTAATTTTACCCTCAAGCATATTAAGCACTTGGTAAAGCTCAAGTCTTAAAGTTAGTATCATACGAAGTCCGACTTCGGTCCAATAAATGGCCCGAGGCCCATTAAGCCGCAACCCAACGACCCAAGGTCCGTTAAGGCCCAAAATGCTTTTCCTCCTCATCGGTACACGGTGATGATCCTCTTTAAGCCCGACTCTCTAGGTCCGAATCAATCGACAAAAGAGGAATCCAAGAGTTTGGTAGTTACCTAGCCAATCCCGTAGTACCGGACCGTAACCCGATTCGAGTGCCAATTTGACCCTAGTCTTTATTCCAGAACGACACTATAGATTATAGTACTACGTATAAACCCTTCAGTTGTATCCCGATCAAGTAGAGCCATGGTCCATGACAAACTCACTGAGCTCGATTCTATGATAAAACGGAGACGAGACAAATTACCAAATTACCTTCCATGTCTAACATGAGTTAGTTCAATACATTGGCCAATGATTTCGTAATTTCCCGTCACCGTTCTCAGAGGACACTTGTCTCGATTACGTACGAGAGTGTGAATCCGTACTCGACAGTCTGAGCACGGCAATCACAAATCGTTATCAAGACCACATCTGGCCCGTGACCCATGCAACAACAAATTGGGTCGAGGAGAACTAGTGGCAGTCGAGACTTCAAAGTCAATACTGTCAAAGCCCCTTTCGGTCTAAGATTCACGCAGACTACTATAGCGGTGACGTCGATCATTGACACTCCTCGAGTAATAAGCCATGTGTGATCGTACGACCTGTGAGTCTGTGTCCATGACAATTCAATTCGACTCGTATCACAAGTCATGACCCTCCGCTTCCAAGCGGGATATCAGCACATGATAAGTCATCAACAAATAAGCCGTAATCGGTTATCCAACACCCAACTGGAGCCTAAGGCTTACGGACTTTTAATGTCGAGGTTAAGAGTCCACTGGTGCTTTCCTCTCTCGTGCCCAACGAGAATAGTGACTCAACTCGACACATTTGGATTTGTTCATTTATTGCTTTACTGGATGCTAAATAAAAAACTCATATATCCAATAAACGAACAATGCCTTTATAAAACACAAGAAAACATCTTATTACATAAGAGGTCGAAAGCTAATGCCATATACAATCTTCGTATATCATTCGATGGCATATCCCCAACAAGATAGCCAAAAGATGTGGCTATTGGCGATTCGATCCCAAAACCCGTTGAAAAACTATAAACAAATCCCTCGTGGTTTGGAAGATCCTTCTATCAAGACAATATTCTAATATAGTTCCCGCTCAAGTCACTTATTCCCAAAGCAAAAAAGGATCCGGGTTTCGAGTATGATTTGCCCAAAAACTTGAGTCGTAATGTTGCGTAACTAGTTAAGAAGTCGTATCTTGGGAATGATTGCCGTAACCCCAGCAACACGTGAACGGAATAATATTGTCTTACGGACAACGTATGAAGTACGCACCTCGACTTACCATTTAAAGAAAGGTGAAGTTTTGCAATGACCCCCATTCACAAACTCCAACGACAAATTAATTATTTATAAATATAGTTCTAAGCAAATTATGTGTCCTATTCAACTTTAAACTATGTCGTACATCGTGTCCATAATATGATATTTATATTCTATATTTCGTATTCCAAAGAGAAAATAAGCTTTGTTATAAAAATATTATTGTGATTAATATTTATATTATGATTATTATGATAATTTATTTATAGAGGGAAAATATTTAGAGAGATGATATAAGTATGAATCAATTTCAATACTTTGTATGTTTTACAATACAACCCAATGTGCCTATTGATAGGCAAATTTCTCAAATTACAACCACAAAATAAAATATTACATTCTCATAAAATAATTACAACTAATTTACAATCTCATCTATTCAATCCTTATTTAACCACTCCATATACATCCACTCCATATTTCATAATAACTACAATATTTCATAATATTCCCCCTTGGATGTATTCGGGAATATGCCTCGTTAAAACCTTAGTAGGAAAACCTAGTGGGATAAAAACATAGTGAAGGAAAAAGAGTACATAATTCTTTTATTACGCTTTCATATGTTGCCTCATTAAAAATCTTTACTGGAAAAACCACATGGGAAAAACCGCAGCGAAGGGAAAAAGAGTGCAATGCGTATTTGCTCCCCCTGACAATATTATCATTTCAAATCTCGAAGTCTTCGAACGCCAATTGAATATATCAATTTTCTAAGAGTTATTGGTAAACAAATCTGAAAGATTTTCGCTAAATCGCACTTGTTGTACATCCCATTTTTCTCCAACTCATGTGTAAAGAAAACTCTTGGAGAAATATGCTTTGTTCTATTGCCTTTAATATATCCTTCCTTTTAATTGTGCAATACAAGCCTCATTATCTTCATATAATATCGTCAGAAACTTTTCAGATAATAGCCCACAAGTTTGTTGTATATGCATAATTATCGATCGCAACTAAAGGCATTCTCGGCTAGCTTCATGAAATGCTAATATTTCAGCGTGCTTAGATTAAGTAACCGCTAAGCTTTGTTTAACTGATCGCCATGAAATGGCAGTTCCTCCATACGTAAATAAATAACCAGCTTGCGATCGAGCATTACGTGCGTCGGATAAGAATCCAGTGTCCGCATACCCAATTAAATCTGCCTTCACCTCACTAGAGTAGAACAATCCTTGAAGGTATCGAAATATTCGTTTAACTCCGTTCCAATGTCTATGAGTCGGCGAAGAACTGTATCTTGCCAATAAATTTACAGCAAATGCTATATCAGGTCGCGTATGACTCATAAGATAAGTTAGCGCTCCAATAGTACATAGATATGGTACTTCAGGACCAAGTAGCTCTTCATCATTTTCACGTGGTCTGAACGGATCTTTATTCACATCTAACGATCGGACAATCATCGGGGTATCCAATGGATGAGCTTTGTCCATGTAAAACCTTTTCAATACCTTTTTCGTATAAGTTTCTTGATGTACAAATATTCAATTCTTTAAATATTCAACTTGCAGTCCGGGACAGAATTTCATTTTTCCCAGATATTTCATTTTGAACTCCCTTTTCCAATAATCACAGCTTTCGATAACTCTCAAGGAGTTCCAATTATGTTGATACCATCAACATAAACTGCTATAATCACAAATTCATTGTTAGATCTTTTCATGAATATACAAGGGCAAGTTTGATCATTTTTATACCATTCTTTCACTAAAAATTCCCTTAGGCGATTATACCACATACGCCCAGATTGCTTTAATCCATAAAGCGACTTATCAAGTTTAATTGAGTACTCATTTCGTGACCCTGAATTTTCAGGTAATTTGAATCCCTCAAGAAGCTTTATATATATATATATATATATATATCACTGTCAAGCGATCCATATAAATAAGCAGTGACGACATTCATAAGACGCATATCGAGTGCTTCACGTACTGCGAAACTAATTAGATAACGAAAAGTAGTTGCGTCCACCACAGGAGAATACCTTTCCTCATAACCAATACTGGGTCTTTGCGAAAAACCTTGTGCAACAAGTCGTGCTTTGTATCTCGTAATTTCACTGTTTCATTTCTCATTCTAACGAAATCCATTTATAGCCAACTGGTTTTACATTTTTCTGGTATGCGGACTACATGTCCGAAAACTTTTCGTTTCTCAATTGACTTCAATTCGGCATCGATTGCATCCTTCCATTTTGGCCAATCATTTCTTTTTATGCATTCTTGTACAGACCTTGGTTCATGATCCTCATTCTCATTAATCTCATTCATTTCATGTAGCGCTATGTTAAATGAGAATAGATCGTCAACATTGACTTCGTCTCGGTTCCATTTAATTCCATTCTGGGCATAGTTTATCGAGATATCTTCATTATCATTAATTTCAAAATTTTCAGAATTTTCAGGTACATGAGTTTTATTCTCACCAACATTTATGCCCGTCGACTCTTCTTTACGACAAATCATCGATTCTTATTATTTGCTCCTTTTCTTTTTTGAGGATTTTTATCTTTGGAACCCGATGGCCTACCACGCTTAAGTTGTGGCTTAGGTTGATATCATTCTTTGTATGTTCTATAGAAACATCAATTTTTCCAGGAGCATTGATAGCTGGTATATGTGAATTAGTCACCCACTTAAGATCAGTAAAGCTATCTGGCAGTTGATTAGCTAATTTTGTAAATGAATTATCTTTAGAACTTCTAGTTCATTTTCGTTCGTTCGAGGATCATAATGAATTAACGATAATTCATTCCAACTAATATTATTTTCCAGCTGTTTCTTTTCACCCCCTAATGCCGGAAAATTTGTTTCATCAATTTGATAATCAGCAAACCTAGCCATAAATAGATCTCCCGTTAAAGGTTCTAAATATTTAATTATCGATGGAGATTCAAATCCGACATATATTCTCAACCTCTTTAAGGTCCCATCTTTGTGCGTTGTGGTGGCGCAAAAATTGGAACATATACCGCGCATCCAAAAATTCATAGATGAGAAATATCTGATTCCTGACCATAAACCATTTGCAATGGGAACATATCATGATAACTTGTTGGGCTAATGCAGATATAATGCTGTTGCTTTGATGGTAATATAACATGTCTCAAACAGGACAACGGGAGTTTTAACTTTATCAGTAGTGATCTTGCATTAATTGCATAAACGATTATGCGAGATCGTTTCTCATATGAACATGTGGCACGAGATACTCACCATCAATTTCAATCGACATACAATAATCATTAAATGTTGCAGCATTAGCAATATATAGTTTCTTTCTTTATTGGACATGAGATGTGCATTGAATCAATTGAGCAAGCAATCTCGCAAACGCCTTGTTCCACGACGATGACAAACGTGCACGGGACCATCTAGTCGATGTATCATAAAAACCTAGATGGCCAACATATATGTATACGCTTAAAAAATGCGATAGTTTCATTCTTCATTTTCATTGGTGATGGGCGAATAATGAATTTCTTTTTGAGCAAGCAACACATGATAAATCTTTGAAAAATCTTCTGGCTTTTCAATAACTGCCCATGTAAATTTTAATTATTTCTGCACATAATTGCACCGAAATGGTCCAACCAGTCATGCCAAACAATAAATATATTGTCATTAGTAAACTTCTGGTTTACGATAGCATATGATTCAATGCTCAAATATACATAACCTAGAGTCAAATGGATGTAATACTTTTCACAATTATTTTTATCATTCTAAATCACCTTCATAATATGTAAATATCAACATCTTTCATTCTCAGCAGTCTCGACATGATACCGTTCGAATAGCTTTAAAGCTTAAAAAATTTATTTGAGAAAGAAGAGATTATAAGCCATTTTCAATATAACCTTGTTCCTCTGGGCAATAAAACATTAGCCCTTCCGGAGAATCAATTATAAATATATTAAAATACATATTATTGTAAACATACCTCCGCATAAATCATATTCTCTTTTTAGGACCGTGAGATTCCCGTGCCACCGATGAGCACCGCCACCACCGTGGCGGAATTGATGGCATTGTTGAGGTACATGATATAAATTTTATAAAAACCCTATTCAAGTAATGTTACGTAAATATCTAAATAAAATGAAAAGCTCGTTTCATTTATTATTAGATTCAGTTAGTTAATGGGCCTTCCAGAATAATGGCCCGTTGCTGTATGACATCGGGGGCATAATTGTCATTATCAACATCTTACCATTCACCTTAACAATAAATTCTTACCAAATATAAACTATTATATCATTAATGAATAAAATAACACAAGAGAATTGCATGTATGAGTAGCAAGACATATAAACATTAGTATATATAAACTATTTGCATACATAAAATTTCATCCCTAATGATAATTTCTTGCATAATATTCTATTGAATGTTTGATAATATTAGCCATAATACTGATTTTATTGAATACCGCAATTTTGAGCAACGTCTTGTTTCGAACTTTCTTCACCTTGAATTATAAAGATCTACGGGATCTTTTGGTGCGAATAAGGATTTAATAATCGCGACGATAATATTATTCTCGATGGCGGTCTTTACTCACCCTTTCATTCTTATATTTATCACTTTTCCCCCTTCGGGGAAAATCTTTTGAATATTCACAACGATAAACATACACAAACATACATTGACTTCTGGGAATGTGGTACATTGACTTCGGGAAATGTCGTAATCATTCAATCAAAATATCAACCATAATTAACGTTTTATTTTCACGATTCAGATTTCAAGCAAACATATCACAATATCGAAAGCAACAAATTCTAAGCTGCCAAGTTCGACATTATACTATCATAAGATCAAAAACATGATAACAACTAAATCATATAAGATGAATAATCAAAATCATAAGATCCACAAATATATGTAACAACAATAAGATAAACAAATAAAATAAATCTTTTATTATTCGTTTGTTTAATTTATGTAAGGTCCGATAAGATAATTAAGGTATCCAAAATCCCTGTCCGTTGTCCAAAGTCCATATTGAAATCTGTGTTCATGGTCCAAAGTATATGTCACTCGTCCATAGTCCGTACAACAGATAATTAATTTAAAGTTATTTATTAATTTAAGCAAATATTATTTTAATATTTTTTGTTCTAAAAAATCCGCACGCCACCAAGATGAATCGAAATCTGGACCTCTCACAACAAATGACAATACACCGCGAGACCACTCGATTAAAAGTGTTTTGTTGTATATTTTACCTTTTTTTAAGTATCTATAATAGTGTACGACTAATATACATAAATTTACCGTACGTAAAAATAAAATACCTCACTCTTGAAATTATCTCGACGGAGGTTGATCGTTGCCAGAGATCGCTCGTGCTCACTCGTGAAATAATCTCGACGGAGGTTGATCGTTGTCGGAGAGCGCTCGTGCTGATATCGTGTTATAAAAATATTATTGTGATTATATTTATATTATGATTATTATGATAATTTATTTATAGAGAGAAATATTTAGAGAAATGATATAAGTATGAATCAATTTCAATACTTGGTGTGTTTTACAATACAACTCAAGGTGCCTATTTATAAGCAAATTTCTCAAATTACAGCCACAAAATAAAATATTACGTTCTCATAGAATAATTACAGCTAATTTACAAATTCATTTATTTCATCCTTATTTAACCACTCCATATATATCCACTCCAATATTTCATAATAACTTATTATAGATGTGAAAACAATCTTATTTTTGCTTAGCATAACGCCACACGTGCGAGTGGGCATCGGCACTGATTGATGACTACAATGATGGTCAAATATTTAATAAATTATATCCACGTGAACAATTAAAATTAATCGCGTGTACAAAAATCTGAATTATCTTCCCGATTCACAATATTAGTCAATTATACCAACAGCGAAATGACATTTATATAATACATGTACCGATTTTTTTACCCGTGCAATGCAACGTATTAATTATCTATAACTATTATATATTATTAGAATTATTAAATCTCATATTTGCTAATGGGTAGTTATGTCCAACTAACATGTGTAGTCAACGGCGGATCTACGTTATGGCTGGAGGGGGCCACGGCCCCCCCGAGAATTTTCGGAAACTTTAGTATTATGTATATAGTATGAACATATATTATGATAAGGAAGTTTTCCTGATATGTAATTCAATTATCTAATCAGTAGTGCAATGGCTGGGAACGCCTATAGCAGGAAATAGGTCATTGGTTCGAATCAATATGCTTCAAACGTTCTACTGTATAATTGTTTTTAACATTTTTCTTTATCTTTTCTTTTTCCTCCTCTTTTTTACCTGTCTTTTTTACTTTAGTTATTTAACTTTTTCTAGTTCTCTATTAACTTAACAATTTCAATTCTTTTACATCAATATTTATTATTGAATCCATAAAATTCTAATATTTGATATTTTTACTTTTTAGTCTTATTTAAATCTCTATTCAACGCTTTATTTCTTTTTAACTTCCTATTCGTTTAAGTTTAATTCAACAATTTAAAGTCTTTTAACTAGTATTTATTCTTTTTAACTTTTCTACCCATTTTAAGACTATAAAAATTTAATTCTTTTAATTAATATTTACTGACTTTAATTCTATCCATTTAGATATTAATATTGTGAGGCTTTATCGTTATTCGAGATCCGTCGAGGATTTTTTATGTTTCTCTTAATTGATATTTTCGTAGTCCTGATTGTATATTTCATGTGTTTCAATCAAAAAATCTTTTTCAATGATAAGTTCTCCATTTAGAAACGAATATATATTTCTAAGTTAACCTCTTTACGAGCGCCAATTTATATTACGGCCCCCCCCGATAAAATATTTCTGGATCCGCCCTAGTGGATAATTTTAATATTTTTAGTTTTCTTAAATAAATTAACTAGCTATCATGCACACTCTCACACGTGTGAACCAATAATTAAATTAAAAATAATAATTTTTAATAATTTAAATATTAAGCGTTATGTAGTGATAGTCGATGAAGTGGGTGGTTATATTTTCGTACAATTATTATTTATTGTTTACTTTAAATAGAATAGATTATTATTATTAATTAAAAAATTTACGGACCAAATCAATTTTTGAATTGACGGTTTGTTATTCACCCATCACCAATTATATAACAGTATAGATTATTTATTATTTGACACGTGCCAACATCTTAAGTCACCTCATTTCTGTAATTATATAAGGGTTAATTTGGGTTCAGTCCCCAATACTCAATTTTGAAAAGGTTTCAGGCCCCATAAGTATCAAAATTAGGCTGAAGGACCTAAGTACCGAAAGTAATAGTTTCAAGGACCCATGAAACAGGAAATGACAAATCTGTCCTTTGTAGTTGGCAAAATTACAGCCATTTGCCATCATCTTCATCTTTCGATTTTGGGTTGGTGTGAGGACGTAGAACGGACTGAAATGTCGTTTTAAGGTTCAGAGAAGATGGGATCGACTTCGTTTCCCCATGGTAGTTATAATAAACGAATAATTTAGAGTGTAAGAAGAAATAATGTCGAAATTCCACTTCGAAAAAACGAGAATATAAATGGACTAAATATCAATTTTAAAGGCCGATTAAGACGAAATTGAATGAATTTGATAATGGGTTTCACTAATGAACGAGAATTATTGAGTTTACGAAAGAAGTGGTGAAGAATTTTGAATCAAAATTTTTTATGCGACGTATATTGAAGATTTCGTGAAGTAACAATTTATGCATTCTGGGTAACAATTTATGCATCCTGGGTAACAATTTATTAATTTTGGGTAACGCTTTATGCATTCTGGGTAACAGTTCATGCATATTCGGTAACAACTAACGCATTCTGAATAACACTATGCATTCGTCTCTTCCAACCGATGAATGCACAAACCACGTTCAACGAAGACCAAAAGTTACGATCTAAAAGCCGGCTCAATCTCGACGTTAATGACCGAATAAGGTTAAATCGATGAGAATTTCCCATGGGTGTCACTAATCAATGAAATTTTTTGAAGTTTATAATGGAATAATGTATTAAAAGTAATCCGAAAATCTCGTTGAAACAAGGAAAAATCTGGACTTTAGTGACCGAATAAGGTGAAATTGGTCGTGGGTCTTAATATTCAATGAAAATATTGATGTTAATCGCGAAGAAATTTGACGCGGCCCATGATTGAAGCTTTTGCTAATAAAACGCTCGCTAGGTAACAATTTATGCATTCTGGGTAACAATTTATGCACCCTGGGTAACAATTTATTCATTCTTGCTAACGCTTTATGCATTCTGGGTAACAGTTCATGCATATTCGGTAACAATTAACGCATTCTGGTTAACACTATGCATTCGTCTCTTCCAACCGATGAATGCACAAACCACGTTCAACGAAGACCAAGTTACGATCTAAAAGCCGGCTCAATCTCGACGTTAATGACCGAATAAGGTTAAATCGATGATAATTTCCCATGGGTGTCACTAATCAATGGAATTTTTTGAAGTTTATAATGGAATAATGTATTAAAAGTAATCCGAAAATCTCGTTGAAAACAAGGAAAAATCTAGACTTTAGTGACCGAATAAGGTGAAATTGGTCGTGGGTCTTAATATTCAATGAAAATATTGATGTTAATCACGAAGAAATTTGACGCGTCCCATGATTGAAGCTTTTGCTAATAAAACGCTCGCTAAGTAACAATTTATGCATTCTGGGTAACAATTTATGCACCCTGGGTAACAGTTTATTCATTCAGGGTAACGCTTTATGCATTCTGGGTAACAGTCATGCATATTGGGTAACAATTTAATATGTGATTAGTTTACTTTCTTACTTTCATATTTTATATTACAAACACGCTACATTCACCGAAATATATGAATTTACCAAGTTTTAGATGAAAATATATTGGTTTAGATTGTGATTTTCGTGGAGATTGTGTTAAAATTGAAGAAGTTGTAGTATATAATATGAAAACAAGTAGAACTCTTCTTGAGAGGATGATCATGATTCTACCAAATTGATTCTACATCCACAAAACGTTGTGGATCTGAACTATTAGTTGTTTATTACAATCCAATGGTCGACCTAACTTAAGTGATTCAGCAAAGTTAATGACATTCAATTAATCATAAACATAAAACCTATGTTCTTTACTGATTTCCTGCAGTAACAGTTTAACTGTGTTCCGTAACAATTTGTTAGGATAAAGTAACAGAAATTGACAGGTGGGTAACAATGTTACACAACACGAGTAACAGATTACCTACTCGAAATAACAATTTAATATGTGAATAGTTTACTTTATTATTTTCATATTTTATATTACAAATACGCTACATTCACAGAAATATATGAATTTACCAAGTTTTAGATGAAAATATATTGGGTTAGATTGTGATTTTCGTGGAGATTGTGTTGGAATTGAAGAAATTATAGTATATAGTATGAAAACAAGTAGAACTCTTCTTGAGTGGATGATCATGATTCTACCAAATTGATTCTACTTACACAAAACGTTGTGGATCTGAACTATTAGTTGTTTATTACAATCCAAATGGTCGACCTAACATAAGTGATTCAACAAAGTTAATGACATCTTCAATTAATCTAAATCACAAACCCTATGTTGTTTACTGATTTCATGCAGTAACAGTTTATCAGTGATCAGCAACAATTTGAAGAGGAGAAGATAACATAAATTGATATGTAGGTAACAAGGAAACACAACACGAGTAACGGTAGTCAAAATAACAATTTAATATGTGATTAATTTACTTTATGATTTTCAAATTTCATATTGTAAATACGCTACATTCACTAAAATATATCAATTTACGAAGTTTTAGATAAAAATATATTAGTTTAGGTTATTATTTTAATCACAAACCCTAATTCACAAACTATAATAATTCTGGTAACATATAAACATATAACTAGTAACAGTTTTACACATATTGGGTGACAGATAATCTATGCTTGATAAAATTTAGACTCCCGCCCAAAATTCATCTCATTCTTGTTTCCCGCTCGAAATTTACCGACAATTTAGTAACAAATTTAGCCAACATAGTTACAGAAATGCATATATTAGTAACAGATCCTGAGAATTTTACAAATCGGCCAAAACGAAAAAAAATACACCCAATTTTATAGGGTCGATCGTATTTTCGCGAAATTAAAAGATGAACGCCGGACTAAAGAGCAAAAAACGTGCCGCACCGAGCTGCCCATACTATGGGTACTTCGACTATATACATATTAGATGTAATCGTTGCCAAAAACGGTTTTGATTTCATTATATTTTCGCAAATTAGAACCCTAAACATGATAACAATTAATTACAGTTAAATAACGGGTTTGGCAGACATAGTAACGAGTTTCGTAGACTGAGTAACAGCTTTGATGACAATAAAAAAATACCCAAATTATTGGGGTCGATCGTATTTTGCGAAATTAAAAGATGAACGTCGGACGAACGACCAAATAATGTGCTGCTCCGAGCTTCCCAATCTATGGGTACTTCGAATTTATACATATTAGATGTAATCGTTACCAAAAACGGCTTTGATTTCATCTTATTTTCGCAAATTAGAACACTACACATGGTAACAATTAAGTCTAGTTTAATAACGGTCTTGACAGATCTAGTAACGATTTTGGCGTAAAAGGTAACAGATTTGGCACTTCTAGTAACAATTTGGACACAATAAAAAATACCCAATTATTGGGGTCGTTCGTATTTTCGCGAAATTGAAAGATGAAGGTCGAACGAAAGAGCAAATAATGAGCCGCACCGAGGTGCCCATACTATGGGTACTTCGACTTTGTACGTACAAGATGTAATCGGTGCGAAAAATTTCTTTGATTTCATCTTATTTTCGCATATTGCAACCCTAAATTGAAAGATAAAAAACTCATACACATCTTACATCTTGCTTCGTCAATACCACAATACATCCTACATTACACGCCCAAATTGGTTGATTAGTGGGCATTCAAAATTTCCAACTTCGATTCACTGTAAAAACGAGATTCGTAAAATAAATACACTGTCGATAACAAGTTTCTGCAACGTAGTAACAGATAAAGTGTGGAAAATAACATTTCTCTAGACATTGATAACAATATAATCTAAAAGCATAACAGAAAGTCGCCGGAAAATAACGACTAGTTCAATATGTTGGGATGGGTAATTTCGTCAATACACAGTTTTCGTCCTTATCTCTGCAATTTTCAAAAAGTTGGTCCTTTAAACTAATTCCATCTTTGACAGGGACTGAACCCTTTACAAACTTACAAACTGAGGACTGATTGCAAATTTCCCCATTATATAAGGTATAATACTATTTCTCCTAACGGTATCTTATCAATGACGTGATGCAAGACATGATAAATATACATTGCATGTTTTTCTTAATTCGTTGGAGCAGAGTTATAAACGTGAATCACTAATCATATAGGTTTTCGATTTTATATATTTTATCAAATATAGATTTTCACTTTATATGCTAGAATAAATTTGGATTTTCGATTATCTCTCCAACGAAATAGCTCGAAAATGCTGATTATCTTGTGACATTTCCTACCCACTTTACTGGTGACCGAAATAGTGAAGAAGATTTCAAGTTATTTATCGGAAAAATGACGGATATCCAAATTGACATATGAAGTTAGTAATCTACCTTTATGTTATGAAATATCATAACCCAAAATTAAATGGGTAATCTCAAGTCAATGAACTACTCCCTCTGATTCTAATTAGAGGTCGTTTTACATCTCTAATTATGTTTCTAATTAAAAGTCGTTTTACAGATTGAATACAAATATTTACTATATTTCAATTTTACCATTTTTATGTGATTTTCAATATTCATAGATGGTGAGACATTCCATTAAACAAATAGCAGGAAACCATTAATTAAGGATATACGAGACATTCCATTTAATATCTTTGAAATATCCTTAAACGACCTCTAGTGAGAATCATAGGGAGTAGTATGTAACAATATGATTTTGTAATAACAGAGTTGAGCATTAGTTTAATATTTCAAAAGATCGGATGTGCTTAACAACATATTCCATTTAAGCAAACATATAAAATATTAAAAATATACATTAATTGTGTATCATTTTCTCAAGTTAAGTTGCCTTAGTTCAATTACTTCACGACAATTATCTAACCAATCACTTGGCAATTAGTAAAGAATATTGGATTAAGACTGATTTAAATATGCTATGCAGATGTAGACACGTCTTATTATGATGTTGAGACATAACTTGAAAATGATTTTAGTGATGACACTTTATTTAGATAATCTATCCTTTTACTCTATTTTATTAAGCGTGAGGGGTGGCTATAAACTGTCCTTATACACTTGAAAATGGTACTTTTTCGTTTTATTCAGTGATAACAACATTGACACCCTTATAGAACTTAATGATCGAGCGATAAAATTAAGCATTAGAAGGAGATCCTTACGACGAGTGTTTTTCGTATATTATAGAAGCGAAGAATTATAGACGATGATCATATTTTACTATTATTCAAGGTGGAATTTTTTTCAAATAGTGAAGTTCCATTTTTTTTATAAATTTTTAAGCTTCAATAATTTTCTTAGTATTACTAAAAATCCAATTTATTTCAAATTTTTACACGAAAAAAATTATATAAAAAGAAAATGTTGAATCGTAAACCGGTGGTTTCAAACCGTAACCGTAATCGGCTCGGGCGGTTCAAAACCGTAACTGTAACCGTGATTACCACTGTTCGGTTACGGTTAGAGATTTTTACTAACCGTAAACCGGTGGTTTATAACCGTAAACCGTAATCGTAACCCTTACCGGATGAACACGCCTACCCTTAGTCTATCAATTTTACAAAAATAATAAATTTTAAAAAATCACCCAAACTTTTTTTAATTACTAATTGTAGTTAATTACTATTTTTATTTAATTTTTGAAGTTTTTTAAGTTTATAATTTAAATATACATAGCTAAATTTGAATTATTAATTAACTTTTTTAAAGTAAAATAAATTTAATATTTATATATTTACACATGCGTAGACATTTGAGTGTGCAAAGAGTACTAGTATAAAGAATTAACTTAACATGATAATTGGTTGAACATCGACCAACTAATCGACGTCTTATTTAAATACCTACAGAATACAATATAACTAAAACGATGTCGACAAAACGTTGATATATGTCCAAATATATATTGGAGAGTAGTTATGAGGTTAATTAAATCCCCACTAAAGAGGCATCTGTGTGACGTAATAGAGAATAGCGATCACATAATTATCTTTTCGATAATATTTAATGCATACGTTGAATATTTCAATTAGCAGAGCATTAGTATTGTGAAATTCACTTCCAATTGGCACTAATATATTATATATATATATATATATATAATATATATATAGATGAATGATATGGTGCTCACCTTATGTGAGCACCTTATATGGGCACCTGCTGATTTGCCATCGATTCGTGCCAAATCAGCATGCCCTTTCAACATCAATTGTGATGTAGCATTAATTAACATATTTTAGGTGTCATATATCGACACATATGATGCTGATGTGGCATGTTTACGTGGTATATATTAAGGCCACACAACAAGTGCCACATAAGACGTAAACATGTCACATCAGCATAATATGTGTCGATCTATGACACCTAAAATATGTTAATTAATGCCACATCACAATTGATGTTGAAAGGGCATGCTGATTTGGTACGAATCGGTACCAAATCAGCAGGTGCCCATATAAGGTGCTCACATAAGGTGAGCACCATAGAGGAATGATATGGTGCTCACCTTATGTGAGCACCTTATATGGGCACCTGCTGATTTGGTACCGATTCGTACCAAATCAGCATGCCTGGCAGTAATTAACATATTTTAGGTGTCATAGATCGACACATATGATGCTGATGTGGCATGTTTACGTGGTATATATTAAGGCCACACAACAAGTGCCACATAAGACGTAAACATGCCACATCAGCATCATATGTGTCGATCTATGACACCTAAAATATGTTAATTAATTCAACATCACAATTGATGTTGAAAGGGCATGCTGATTTGGCACGAATCGGTACCAAATCAGCAGGTGCCCATATAAGGTGCTCACATAAGGTGAGCACCATATCATTCAGATGATATGGTGCTCACCTTATGTGAGCACCTTATATGGGCACCTGCTGATTTGGTACCGATTCGTGCCAAATCAGCATGCCCTTTCAACGGAATGATATGGTGCTCACCTTATGTGAGCACCTTATATGGGCACCTGCTGATTTGGTACCGATTCGTGCCAAATCAGCATGCCCTTTCAACATCAATTGTGATGTTGAATTAATTAACATATTTTAGGTGTCATAGATCGACACATATGATGCTGATGTGGCATGTTTACGTGGTATATATTAAGGCCACACAACAAGTGCCACATAAGACGTAAACATGCCACATCAGCATCATGTGTGTCGATCTATGACACCTAAAATATGTTAATTAATGCTACATCACAATTGATGTTGAAAGGGCATGCTGATTTGGCACGAATGATGCCAAATCAGCACGTGCCCATATAAGGTGTTCACATATAGAGGAATGATATGGTGCTCACCTTATGTGAGCACCTTATATGGGCACCTGCTGATTTGGTACCGATTCGTGCCAAATCAGCATGCCCTTTCAACATCAATTGTGATGTGGCATTAATTAACATATTTTAGGTATCATAGATCGACACATATAATGCTGATGTGGCATGTTTACGTGGTATATATTAAGGCCACATCAGCATCATAATATATATATATATATATATAGGAATTTTATGGTGCTCACCTTACGTGAGCACCTGTCAATGTGGCACTAATTCGTGCCATGTCGACATGCCAAATCAAAATTAGATAATATGTGACACTAATTAAAACATTATACTCATCATTGATCGACATATCGGACGATGATGTTCGCATGTTTACGCACACATGCGGCACATGTTATGTGGTATTGATCTGTATGCGTAAACATGCCACATCATCGCCCGATATGTTGATCAGTGACGCATAGAATGTGTTAATTAGTGTCACGTATCATCTAATTTTGATGGGGCGTTGGCACGAATTAGTGCCACATCGACAGGTGCCCACGTAAGGTGCTCACATAAGGTGAACACCATTTAATTCCCCCCCCCCCCCTCTCTCTCTCTCTCTCTATATATATATATATATATATATATATATATATATATTTAAAGCTGCTAATCCACTTTAAAAAGCTTTATGTTGTTGAACTGTACGGATTAAACTAAATCATAGTGAGCCATCCAAGTAATAAATTTTTTTTAATTGTTAATTAAGCTATCTGTGTGCCATGATTTATGAACTTTGTGAGTTATACGAAACAGCAGTGTGGTTGTGGCAGCTTGGTTTTAATTAAAAATCTATAATTATTGCTGTAAAAAACGGGCTAACGGGGCGGGCCAGCCCGCAGCCCACCAAAGCCCGCTATTTGGCGAGGTGGGGCGGGCTGGCCCGCCGTTACATAAATTTTGTTTTATTTTTATTTTTATTTTAAAGTTTTATTTAATAATATGATTATAGTTAATTATGGTATTTGTTACTAATAATCTATAATTGTGCCATTAATTGTGTTTATTAATAATATGTCATTAATTGTAGTATAATTAATGAATCATTAACTAGATTCTATAATTAATTTAAGTTATATTTAACATTTAATATATATTAAATAAAGGGTCAATTCGAAATCAGGCCCCATTAAGAGTTCGATTTCGAATTCAGACCATGTTTGGGAATTTTTTAGGTTAAATGACCCATTTTGTGTGGTGTAAAAAAATGGTATGAATGATATATGAACTGGTATAGAATGACCGTTTTGTGTTTTAAATTTCAACATACTGGTATGTCACAGCAATGAAGTGGTACTGCAGAAAATAAACTGGTATCTGATGATCATAAACTGGTACTGAATTATGGTTTTGTGTTACAAAATTTGAACATATTGGTATGAAAGAGCAATGAAGTGGTACTTGCAGAAAATGGGTCCTTAAAACTAAATTTTTTGCCAAGAGGGCCTTAATCATAAATGATAGTTATGTGGAGACTAAATGAAAATGACCTTTAAATAACTTTCATAAGCAGGCGTGCCAGCCCACGGGCCTAAAAAATGCAGCCCGGGACGCGGGCCTAATTGACAGCACTAGCTATAATGGCAATTAATAATTAATAATAATTAAAAAGGTGGAAGATTCAACTATTCATTGACCTAGTTTTCACTTTATACACAAGATATTTTAAAGTACGTACGTATAGTTTTTGTGCTTGATGAAAGGTTTGATGCTTGTGATGAAAAAAAAGAGATGAAATATAATATCGGCTAGTTCAAATTGAGTAACATGCTCAACCAGTTTTCGATTTGAGCAGTATATTTAATAATACAAATATTAGGCCCTTAACTTCATGTGTTGGAAAATTTCCGTTTTCGAATTTTCTTTTTGTAAGTATAAGTAATAATGAATGGAAGATGATTTTTCGGTTCGAGAAATATGATGTTCCGACTTGATTATGTCATAAACTATTAAAACCCCAAATTTATCCAGTAAATTGAAGGGTCA
This sequence comes from Craterostigma plantagineum, assembly GCA_027422505.1. Lineage (NCBI taxonomy): Eukaryota > Viridiplantae > Streptophyta > Magnoliopsida > Lamiales > Linderniaceae > Craterostigma > Craterostigma plantagineum. Next base: position 429,302 of record JAPQWV010000104.1, read on the forward strand.
TTCCTAGAACCAGCTGGTGATAGAAGTAGATAACGTCTTGATATATTAAGTGGTTTGAAGAGCTTGAATTATTAGATGTGGGACATTATAATCTCTACATTATGACTTGTGCAATTATCAAATACTAGGATTTTGCACACTCATCCATGTGTGCTATATAATAATGTTAATTATGAAATAATTATACTAAATATAGAAGGACATATTTGGAAATATAAAAATATTTGAGTAGTGGGTGGTTTTTTTTATTTATTCTTAAACGAAGTAGTGTGGTAACTAACTAATTGGCTACAATTTTTGGTGTAATTGATACACCAAATTAGATAAAAAAAAAAATAGCAGTTTTTAAGAGGCCCTGACAATTAATATAAGAGTATAGATATTTACCCAAATCGAAAACAGCAGTGTAGTTATCTAAAATATAAATTTTTCTTGGAGGAGATTGAGCCATTTTGAAGAATCGTGACATAATTTTCGAAGTCAATCCCAGTTAATTTTTATCAACGTTTCGTTACTTAACTACTTTCTTCTGCTAGATTGAACTAGCATCAATTAACGATGACATAAATAGGCAATTAATCATCATTTCCTATTTCAATCTTTTTTTTTTTTATGATATTCGGATTGAATGCTTAGCTGTCTTTTTACACTCAAGTTCCATGTTGATTTATTCCGAACTCCTAAATCTAGGGTGAGCATTTAACCCGTCGGACCGCCCCACTCAATCGACCCAACCCAACCCAGACCGCAAGTGTCGGGTTAACGATTTGAAGGGTTGGTTTGGGTTTTAAAAAGTAAAACCGCATATTTTGCAATCGTGTTTGATTTTGTATTTTTAAAACCGCACCCAACCGCATTTAAAAATATACTAAAATTTTACTATATTTTATTCACAATTTCATAAATAATAGTATAACTCATAAAAATAGCGAGGCCAAAAATTTTAATTACTACACTACAAGAACAACGACTAACCATAACACGTTGCGTAAAGCTAAGCTCTAAATGAATATTCATAAAAAAAATAGATATTATGTAGTGAAATTTTTTTATGTTTATCCAATGCAACTCTCCTCCTTTATTCGGAATTGGAATCAACACTATACACTTGAAGTTTATAGAAGGCTAATTAAAATTTTGAAATAAATATTTTTCTTCTTCGAAAAGGGAATTGGATACAAGGACATGGACTAATCATAACATTGCGTAAAGCTAAGTTCTAAATGATGATTTTTGTAAAAGAAATGAAATATTATGTAGTAAAACATACGTGTCAGTCCAATGCAACCCTCCTTTATTCGGTGAGATCAAGAACTACAACACTTGATGTTTATAAAATGCAAATTTTAAAATCAAAAAATTATTTCTTGTAAGGGAAATTTTTAAATCAAAATGAGGCACCTGCTTTATTGCTTTACCAAAAACCGACTGTGAACAAGGAATATGAGCTTCTAATCAAGCTTTTTATCGGACTTTTATTATCTGTTACTATTATTTATTACTGTGATAATAACATTATGTATATAAACTTTTATATTTATAAGTAGGTTAATGATATACCTTTTTGCTCTATCTATATTTTAGAATATTACCTTAACTTTCGTTATGATAAAAATAAATATTAAAACCGCGAAAACCGCCCCAACCCAACCGCACATAAGCAAACCACAATCTATCGGGTTAAGATTTTTATGATCGGTTTGGGGTATATTTTAAAAAACCGCAATACACTGGATCGAGTTAAATTTTCGATAAAGACCGCACAAATCGCACCGCGCTCACTCCTACCTAAATCTAGTCCAAAGCGGGTACAAACTTCAACTAAAACGTATTCAACCTAAAATTAAGCATAAAGCATCAGAAAACCTTCCGCAAAACCGTCACGACTAGACGTGTTCAATTGGTTTTAAAAACCGTAACCGAAACAACGGTCAATTGTTTGGTTAATAGTGGTCAACGGTTCGGTTACGGTTATGGAATTTATAACCGTAAACCGTCAGTCATAATCGGATGTTCACATGAAAATAAACCATGAATTTGAGTTTTATGATTTATTTTTTATTGTTTATTAAAATGAAAAAAAGGTTGGAATCTAGTTATAATTTTTTAAGGATGATTCTATTGGGGTGATTCTATTGGCACCCTCTTTTTTTCTATATACACCCCCTAATAATGAAAGTTAGTCATTAAATACTTCTATTTTTAAGACATATCACTTTATTAATTATTTTCACAATTTTCCCTAAAGTAGAATTTAATTATTGTATTTAATATAATTTATACTAGGAAAGTCAAATTGGCTATATATATAAATACATGTGTGAAGCATATATTTATTATAAGTTGGTGGATTCACTTTTTGGGATTAATGATCGACATGATCATCACCAAGTTGATTGAAGACTGCAATTAAATAATATATTATACTACATTAATCTTCTTTAACATAAGAAACATATGATAGACTTGTGGAAAATAGTTTATAGAGATCCATCCAAATAAGGATATTGCTTTATAGAGAAATATTCTAGGCAACTTAAAAGCATGCCTCAACCTTATAATTAGGGAGACCCCTTCTTCAAAACACACTTCAACAAACATCAGTGCCAACGAGATAAGTTCTAGTTAGATATGAATAGGTTCGAGCAGAGTAGGCAGTTTGACTCATTGATTTAGATTGTTTTCGAGGTTGAAGGCGAGGCCAAGACGTGTTTGGTTTGTGGTTTTTTATCCTTTGTCTTGGATTTGCGGCACATTAAAAGTAAAAGATTGTCTAAGCCTTTTCAGCGCTAACATGATTTCCGTAATTCATAAGTTGGCACTTGAATTTATAGTACTATTTTCTTCTTTTATTTACTATTTATGTCCATGAAATTTCTTATGTGTAGGGCGAAGATATTTACGGAATAATAGAAGGTGATAAAAATAGAAAAAGTGATGATACAAATGCCAATGTGATTGGCGAAATTTTCACTGAAAGGGTATAATTTCTTTAGATATTGCAAGTGTTATTATATTGGTTAATTTACATACCAACGTGTTAGTTTAGATTCTAAAGAATAATTTTGTTTTCATGTGTTCAATTCTAGGGAGGAATTAATTAATTGCGTGAAACGTACGGGAACAAGTCTTGGCTACGTAATTGTCATTAAAAGATCAACGACTTATTCAAGTGTGAAATGTTCGAAAATTATATTTCAATGTGATCGTTGTGGTTTCTACAAAAGTAAAAAAAATCTCTACAAGAAATACCGGCACGAGAAAGGTTGGTTGTCCGTTTGAACTAAAGGGAAAAGCGATCATAGATAATTGTTGGAAGTTGAGGATTATATGTGGAACACATAATCATGAACCTGCAGTGGATCTAGAAGGTCATCCATATCCAAGACGACTATCTAAAAATGAAGATATATTAGTTGAAGATATGTCAGAAAAGAATGTGAAGCCGCGAGCTATTTTGTCAACACTCAAGAAGCAAAATGTGGATAATGTTTCAACAATCAAAACTATCTATAATGCTCGTCAAAAGTCTCGGATGATGGAGAAAATGATGAAACTCAAATGCAGGTTGTTATGTCTTTTTTACATTCAGAAGGCGTCTTCATTGCTTCGAAGTATAGCGTGATATTACATGTTATAAGCAATAGAGGCGGTATGACATACTTACCGCTTTGGTCTGCTCCGCCACCATGGTATCAACACGTTGCTATTGCGATTGGTCATGTTAATAATAATCACTACGTGAAAGTTTCATTAGCCGAAGGATACCCGATGCCGACTATCATGCCACAATGAGTTTATTTCAGAGATAAATGTACAGCTGCATGGAGTACTCCGTATATTAATCGTATTAATAATTAGGAGAAGCAGTTGCGCTCTAATTGTCCTCATGATCGTGTTATATTGGAATGATACAAAATATATTAGTCTTTAGCTAATTATTTATTATTTATATGTTTATTTAAGTTTGTATATGAAAATATATGTGTCATATAAATACTTTACTAAAATAAAATAAAATATTTATATTAATAATTTAAAATATAAATATTTAAGACGATTAAAAAAGTTCAATGATTAATAAAAATTATTAGATAAAATAAATTAGTTGAATAACACATGTAATTAATTTTATTTTGAATCATATGAAAAATAAATTAACTAAATAGTAATTGTTGAATTCATGTGGTTAGATAAAATAAGTTTTACAAATTCATGTGTTTTCACTAAGAGGGTGTAAAAGGAGTGTAAAAGGGGGGTGTAAAATGGGGTATGAATAGTAGGACCCTTCTATTGGCACCCTCTTCTTTTTTTTTTTTTTTTTCTATATACACCCCCTAATAATGAAAGTAAGTCATTAAATACTTCTATTTTTAAGATTTATCACTTTATTAATAATTTTCACAATTTTCCCTAAAATAGAATTTAATTATTGTATTTAATATAATTTATACTAGGAAAGTCAAATCCCATAACTTTAAAAGGATCGAACTCCACAATATAGTGAGTAAGTTGGTGGATTCGAAATATATTAATATATGGTTATGTTTCCCATACGACAAGCTAACCGCAGTTTGAAAAATTTCACATTTCAGAGCCAAGTTTACGCGATATTATGATAAACCGGTATTATACGAACTGTCCGAGCTCCTGCAAGAGGGTTAGCTCAAGGGAAAGCACTTGAAGTAAACGGATGTGCGCCCTAGCATAACTACTGACTTCTCTATCTTATCATGACACAATTGGCTATATATTCATGCGCTTGATATAATATTCAATGAATTTGAACGATCGCAAATAGCTGAATTTATTTCTGAAAATTGCGGATGCCAACTTCGTACGAGTCATGGATTGCCATGTGTACATGAGCAAGTAATGTATTTCAATAAAGGTCAGTCTATCCCATTAGATTCAGTCAACGAGTTCTGGAAGAAGCTTGATCTTTTACAATGCAAATCTCTTGAAGAAGACGATTTATGCTGTGATTTTGAACTGCAACTGATTAATACTCAATTTAGCAAACAATCAAGAACTGGAAAACTTAGTATTTTGAAGAAGTTGAGAGAGATAATTGCGCCATCAACAACATTGCTTCGTGAACCGAAAATTCATATTACTTGTGGACGTCCACCTCACAAAGCTAAATTTTCAGCGCCAATTCAAGAACCTCATCGACGTAGTTGTTCACTTTCATCAAAATTTAGTGACCGAGATGATGCACGATTTCCACACAAATCCAGGCACAATTACTTTTCGGATCAGCATTATTCTTCTCATTCATGTGTTCATCAATTTCCGACTATACTTGAACCTTATATGAGACAGGTGCAAGATGTAAGATCTGATGGAAATTGTGGTTTTCGAGCAATAGCGTTCTGTCTTGGTCTTCAAGAAGATGCATGGACTATCATCCGGGCTAATTTAATTGAAGAGTTGGAGATTTATAAGTTACAATATATCGACATGTTTGGTGCTGAAGGATGGCTCAATATTTATACCTCGATAAATTTGTTCGAGTCAGATAGGTGTGCACCTTGTTAACACTGGATGACTATGCCTGATATGGGCGTCTTGATTGCTTCGAAGTATAGCGTGATATTACATGTTATAAGCAATAGAGGTTGTATGACATAGTTACCGCTTCGGTCTGCTCCGCCACCATGGTATCAACATGTTGCTTTGCGATTGGTCATGTTAATAATAATCACTACGTGAAAGTTTCATTAGCCGAAAGATACCTGATGCCGACTATCATGCCATAATGGGTTTATTTTAGAGATAAATGTGCAGCTGCATGGAGTACTCCGTATATTAATCGTATTAATAATTATGAAAAGCAGTTGCACTCTAATTGTCCTCCTGATCGTGTTATATTGGAATGATACCAAATATATTAGTCTTTAGCTAATTATTTATTTATTTATATATTTATTTAAGTTTGTATATGAAAATATATGTCATATAAATATTTTTATTAAAATAAAATAAATTTTGATATTAATAATTTAAAATATAAATATTTTTTAAGACAATTAAAAAAGTTCAATGATTAATAAAAATTATTAAATAAAATAAATAGTTGAATAACTTTTTATTTTGAATTACATGAGAAATAAATTAATTAAATAGTAATTGTTGAATTCATGTGGTTAGATAAAATAAATTTTACAAATTTCATGTGTTTTCACTAAGAGGGTGTAAAAAGGGTGTAAAAGGAGGGGTGTAGGGGGTATGAATAGTATGACCCATTTCTAAATGATTCATATGAATACAGAGAAGAATGTGTCTTTTTTAGTATGTTTTCAAAGCATAATATTACTTTATTTTTTCCTACTTCTTGTTATTCATGCTACTAGATGTAATAAAATTTACGTAGTTTAAAGAAGCTATCGAAGAATTATTCGGTGTTCATAATTTACGTAGTTTTTAGTTGTGCTTTTTCAAAAATATCCTACATGTACAATTTCGGCTGATGAAAAATAAGTTGAAATATTTTTCTAGAATTCCCGAAGTATTTTTAGTTGCTAAACTATTTGAGCGATGATTGTTTTCTTTTTTAGTATTCAATGCGTAATTATTCTCTTTAATGTTTAATGCATTTCTTTTTAATAAACTACTAAGTTGGAATGAATTATTTTACATTAGTAAAAGTTTTATTTCGTCCAAAACTTCCGTTTGACAATTGAGTGGATTTCAATTTCGATTTCGTCCAAATCAGAGGTTAAATCCGCTTACACTTAGTCGGATTGAAATTCCATGTCAATTGTACATTTTCAAAATCCAAAATTGAGTCTAAAATGAATTTTTTTCGTAAATAATAATAATAGTAATAATAAAAATAATAAAAGGAGGTGAATGATGAGTCGAGCTGACTCGTAAGCTCGATGAGTTGGCTTGAGCTCGACGAGCTCTTGTCGAGCTGAAGCACACTCGCGGGTGCTCGAAAGCTTGCAAGCCGGCTTGCCAGCTTGTTTTTACTTAGTATTTTTATTTTATTTTGTACTTCTTATATTTTTTAAGAAAACGTTAGAAGTCGAGTTCGACGAGCTTTTCGAGCTCTTCAGTTTGAATCCGAATTTTGAAATCCTAAAGTTTGCCAAACAATGGATTTCAATTTGAAATTACGATTTTGAAATTCATAATTTTAAATCATCCGACTCCGTTCAAATATGAAAATCTAACTCTAATGTTGCGAGTTTCACTCGACTTTAATTTTGTAAAAACAGAATGCACGTTTTGTCTGCCACAACTAGATGTGGGCAATGGGGTAGGTCGGCCCATAACCGCCCCACGGTTCCGGACGCACCGGAACCGCTGCTGAACCGTTGCCGGCACCGCTGGGCTTTGAAACCGCGGTTACGGCCCAAAATCGGAACCGGCCCATATATTAAATATATATGTAATATTATATATAGTATATAATTAATGCTAATTAATGGTTTATGTAAGCATCGATATTATTAATGCATTGATTAACGTAATTACTATATTTAATGTATTTTAGTTGATTAACGTAATAATTAATGCATTAATGATAATATATCTAATTAATGATGTTTAAATTAATTAAATAATATTAATAAGTGAAATTTTTTTACAAAAAATAAGGGTCAGCCCGGAACCGCTAGGACCACGTGGTTCGTGTGACGGTCCCCAGTCGGTCAGAACCGGAAACTCGAGCGTAGCGGAGCCGAGGTTGTGATTGGGAATCTAGAGAAGAGCAACCCCCGAAAATATTTTATCACATTATATACCATCTTAAAAAAGAACATTTAATCTACATATCTAAGTGATATGTCAAAGTTTAAATAAAAAAGACTTCAAAAAACAAGGAAAAAAGGCCGGTCAAAGTTTAAACAAAAAGACTTCAAAAAACAATGAAAAAAGGAATTTGGGTAATCGACATTTATCGTTTGAATGACTTTTACTACTTTGACCATTTTCAATAGACTATGCACAGTTATATGATTTCAAGTATATACTAAATGGTTATAGACATTTCGGCCGGGGGTCAATGGCCCCCCTAGTCCCAACGTAGGTCCGTCCCTGCTCGAAAACAAACACAGTGAGTACATATCACCATGGTACACAATTGATACCCACATCACCGTGATATTCATCGTGGTATCTGATTACCTCAAAGAACCACCCGTTACTATATTCTGTATAATACTCTCCTAACGCTGTGTTTGGTATACAGGGTAAACTAAGAAAATGGGTTACAAAATAAATAGTAGTATATAGTCTCATGTTTGGTTTAAGATGAAGCCCGAGAAAATTATTAAAGCCCGAAAATAGCAAACGGGCCTTTCTATAATTTATCCTAAATGGACCCGTGCTATTACTTTGTCTTGGATTGTCTGATATTATTTTTTATCGGGCTTGGACCTTTCTGATAACTGGGTCTGCAAAGCAAACACAGCCTAAGAGTTCAAAAAGCATCGGATAAGTTCGTAGGTCTCGAAATGTGGAGTGCTCTTATTACGAGGTGATTGTCGTTGCATATTGAAAAACGATCGCCTATTCCGTAAGCACCGTGAGCACGATAATATATATCGTTATATTTTATATATAAATATATATAGACATACATATAGAAATTGTACCGAACTTATATTACAATTTACATAACTAAGCAAAAAAAAAAAAAAACCTCAGGAGGGTTCGTTCACACAGATCTCGATATTTATTCTTTCGAGTTTGAACGGAGCTTCAACCATGCTGTCTCACGAGTTCATGATCTGGTCCGACTCATCTTCATCCTTACATCATCGTCTCAAAAAGTTGATGCAAGTGTGCGTACGATTGCACTTATGAGAAAAACTTCGGTAATTGTAATCAGCGTAACTTGTCATCATTTGAGTTCTCTCTCACGTTTCAATAAAATACGCTGTGGTCCTTTTTATCATGTCCACATAGTTCAACTAAAGTAAAGGCGTGAAGAACATATATGTATGAGGAGAAGCTTCATATTCAGAGTCATAAGTTCCAACTAGTGAAAAGATCACTTGTGAGCTTTTGACCCGTTCCACATGATAATTTGTTTTCTTTGGTATTGAATAATTTTTCTATACCTAATCTGAGATGACATAAAATTCGTCCACTAATGTTCAGTATTTGATCCCTTTCACATGCTTAAAGTCGACCGCAAACTATGGACTGGAAGTAAACTACTACGCAATAAGTCCTATTTGATGCTTTGCCCAGCGCTACAATTGTCATACTGTACCTAAAAAAATTCAGAGCTGCGTATTTTTTATTTTTTTTTGCGATGTGTAGGAATATTGATAGAATTGTCAATGACGAGTTGTGTAGTACACTTTCATGTAATTGTTTTTCCTATGGCACTAGAAAAAGGGCAACGGTTCAGGAACTAGCCCCAAAAGTCCAAACCGCTTGACTTCATTTTCACGTATTTGGAAAAGTATATCATTGTTTTCATATATTATTATGATTAAATATTTTATTAAGTGTTATTAAAGATATACTTAAAAATATTATGATATGATTAGATATTATATTGAACATATAACTTACAATTTTGAAAGAGGAATATTATAAAGATGGAGAATTATTCATTACTTTATTGTGTTTTATAATACAACTCTAATGAAATATTTACACTAATATAATTTCATTATTACCACTAATTTTGCCACCAGGTCCGTTTATAGGGAGGATGAATTTAGATGGTATTAACTTTAGTTAGGTTTAAATAGGGTTTTTGGTTGACGGATTTAAATAATGATCTCGATGGATTTGGTAGATCATTTTGATTTTAATAAATTTAATACAACTCTATCCGTATTTGAAATTAACATTTTACAAGGTAATTTTGTCATAAATGCTCGACATTAGCTAAAGTTAGGGGGAGAGATAGCTTTAGCTAATACCTTATTGGACGTATAGAGTAGAGGGTATTAACTAAAACCGACGTTTAAATAAACCTTCCTACCAAATACTACTTTAACTAATTCTAACCCATTCAATCCTCCCTAATACCTCCAACCATGCGTTGTAAACTCAAACAGTCGATAAAGAGTTAGACTCTCTCGTGGTCGTAAGATTCGTTCTTTCTCCAATACTAGTTGCGATGTACCGACGTACTAGTTTTTCGGATCTCTTTGAATGTGGCACGAAATACTGGAGTTTACAATTTGGCTTGACATTTAATATGATAGTCCCTTAATGATGCAAGAGCATTTTGAGAGATAATTACAAAATTACGAACTTTAAATTACAAAAATGGGCATTGTGTTTTTTACTATAAAAACAGGCATTCGTATATTTATTTTATCTTCTGAATTAATTTTACAATGTACAAAAATTTATTACATAAACAAGCATCTTTTTAATTTATTCTATATGACTTAATTTATAATATGCACAAATTAAAGACAAATAAAATATAAATTTAACATAAGATCCAAAAAATGAAAAAGATGTTGAACACATGATTCACACAAATTAACGAAAGATAGCGCTTGATTTGACAAAAAAAAAAAAGAAGTCAGTGTTATCACCGCTAAAATTGTATTCGTGATGAAAATTGTCACGGGAATGATCTGCGTTGTGGTGTTGATGGAAATAAGCATCATTTTCGCTAATCGTTCAAGAAACCGACACCGCCCAAAATAATCCAAAGAAATAGATTGATTTCGGGCAAAATCAAAACTAAAATCAGATATGGCCTAAAACCGGTGAATGCATCACGGAACCGAAGAATTGAATAATTAGAATATTTGTTATAAAATTAGAAATAAAATAGCAAAATCAAAACTAAAATCAGATATGGCCTAAACTGATGCTTTTGAAGGCATCAGGAGCCTCGTCCTTGCCACTTAACAGATATACGTAGCAAAATCTCGTGCAATCATCGATAAAAGTAATAAAGTACTTTTTTCCACCTCTAGTCTGCACGAACTTCAGATCACATATATCAGTATGGATCAATTCTAGAGGCGCACTACTTCTCTCAACAGAGAATAACGGTGCCTTGGCCATTTTTGCCTCGACACAGATTTCAAACTTTTGTTGTGTGTCGACTTCCATTTGTGGAAGCAGGTTTAAACTTATTAACTTTTTTATTTTATTTAAACCCACGTGTCCTAATCTATGATGCCATAAATTGGAACACTCAACCAAGTAAGATGAATTTTCTTTATTATTATTAGCGAGCTCAATCTCGCGTATTACAGGCATTACATTCATCTTAAAGAGCCCCTTCTCGAGGTAGCCCTTTCCTACGAAATGATCGTTTTTGGTCAGTACATATTTATCGCTTTCAAACACCTGCCTAAATCCGGCTTTGCTCAACAGGGAGCCGGACACCAAGTTCTTGCGGATGTCTGGCACATGCAGTACGTCCACAAGAGTGAGTTCCTTGCCCGAGGTCATCTTCAGCACTACCTTCCCCAATCCGACGATGTCAGAGGTGGCTGCGTTGCCCATAAACAGCTTCCTGCCTGAGATAGGGATGTAGGTCGAAAACATCTCCTTGTCAGAGCAGATGTGGCGAGTCGCTCCAGAGTCGATATACCACGATCTAGGATTGTCTACCACGTTGGCCTCGTATACGACGGCAGCTAGGTCCATCTCCGTTAGATCTGTCCCCGCTTTGCCTCGGTCAAGTGAGCTTCATTCTTCTTGCTCTTTTTCTTCAGCCGACAATCCTTGGCCATATGCCCAGGTTTGTCGCAGTTGTAGCAGTTGCCCCTTATTTTATTCGGCTTCTGCTGCGTCGTATTAGGCCTCTTGCGCTTTTTGCCGGTGCTTGATTCGGCCAGGTTCGCACGTACCTCCACGCTGCCCCGTTTGCTCTTGGCCTCGATTCTTCGATTATCTTCTTCGATTCGAAGCCTCACGATCAGGTCCTCAAGCCCCATTTCCTTACGCTTGTGCTTGAGGTAGTTCTTGAAGTCCTTCCACAGGGGCGGCAACTTCTCTATTATAGCAGCTACCTGGAAGGATTCGCTGATCTGCATATTCTCCGCGTGTATATCGTGGATTATCAATTGCAGATCACGGACCTGGTACAACACTGGTTTGGAGTCGGTCATCTTATAGTCCAAAAACCTGCCGACAATGAATTTTTTCAGTCCGGCGTCATCGGTTTTGTACTTTTTGTCCAACGAGTCCCACAACTCTTTAGCAGTTTTAGCGACCGCGTAGACGTTGTATAGGGAGTCGTCCAAGGCATTCAAAATATAATTACGACACATGAAATCATTATGATTCCACGTGTCCAACGCCGCCTGTTGTTGTGCATTCTCTTCGGGTACGGCGTCGTCAGCGGCACCGTCGGTGTTCACCTGGGGCGGGAGTTCTTTCAGAAAGCGCACCAGGTTCAGAGTCGTCAGATAAAATAGCATTTTTTGTTGCCATCTCTTGAAATCGGCTCCGTTGAATTTCGCCGGCTTTTCGGCGTGGTTGCTACCCGTCAGCGGTACGGCGGTGGGAATATTCGCTAGCGTCGCCATCGATCAGACAGAATAACGTCTTACGATTGTTGTTCCGGTGTTGGCGTCCGGTCGGTGGCACTCGTAAAACTCGGACAGAGTTTCGGCTTATTACGTCGAAGTCGAGGCACGTACGTCGTACGCTTTCCGTAAGACGTTATTGCCCCGTATTTCAGTGCCTCGGGTTCGCAATACGTCCCGAAGATACAACGACTTCAGGAATTTCGAAACGTCGCACACCGTTACGAAATTATCGGGCGAATCTACTAAAGACTCGAGCCTTTCTTGCGCTTTTTTTATGCCTTATTATGCCTAAGGGATGTGCTGTCAACTTTCTCTAAAGTGCTGGGAGTGAATTGAATGAATTTCTATTCTGCCAGGGGACCTATTTATACTGTCCGAAAAGCTGCAGGGGTCAATTCGCGAAAAGTCATAACTTTTCAGGTTGACCTCCTTTGACTGGGCCGAATTCGTAAATAGGTATAACTTTTGGCCAGGGATCAATCTGGGAATAGTCACAACTTTCGGACTGATACCCAATACCCCTTCAAACAGCCACATCAGCATGCCCAGTCAGCGCCAGATCAGCGCCACGTCAGTCCACGTCAGTCCGCGTGTCAGTGACACGTCATCGGCCGCCACGTCATCAATTTTTTTTTTTTTTCCGTTTTTTTTTTGCTGGCTTTAAAAATTAATTTCTCATTCACCCGATATCGGTTTTGAGCAAACTAATATTCGTTAGATTCGTCTCAAAACGTAGATTCGTAATCTTTCAACGATTTCTTGTTTCGGTGACTGACGTCTTCTCGATTTAATCAGATCGTTTCAGCTCTTCTCTTAGTGGGCCAATTACCCAAACTTGGGCCCAAGGCCCATTGGGCTTAAAACCCAACAGCTATCGCATCCATTTTTTGAACCATGCGATACGATGGTGTTGTTTCGATCATCAACATAGCCATACTGATAAAAAAAAAAAAACCATGTAAAAAGTTCATCATGAAATATAATCATTACTTTGATTGAAGTTTTCCAAATTGTGCATTATTATCGTTTACTTATGTGTTTGAATTATTATTATTTTTTTTTTGGTAAGAAAGAATTTCATTACCACAAGAACCCCAACGTTCATACATCACACCCTAACACAGTTGTAACTAAGAAAGGATCAACCCTGTATAAATTCTTCAGCCTTTCGCGTGTACTTTTTAAACCTCTCCCTCGCACTTGCGTCTTAAAATCACACTTGATTGTCTTAAACTCGTCTTAAAATCCTAGCATTCCTCTCCTTCCATAAGCCATACGCTATTGCCGCAATCCCTGCTATCTGAATTTTAGCAACTGGGCTTTTCTGTTTTCCCAACTTAACTAGGTGACGCTTCCATCTATCAAAGTTTCCCGGAACCACGCAGCTCAGCCACGCAAGCTGACTGTATGGACAACTACGTAGTAAATGTTCAATGCTCTCATCATCTTGCAAATAGAGAACACAACGGGCATCAGGCACAGATAACCCCCATTGGATTAGCCTATCCCGTGTAACTAACTTGCAATGCATAATAAGCCCCATAACAAAAGCATGCTTAGGCAGTGTCCATTTGTTCCATACAGCCCCCGCAGGTACAGACTTGGTTCTGCTTCCCTTAAGCCAATTATAACCAGATGTTACTGTATAGCAACCATCTGAAGCAATTGTCCATACACCCCCAGTGTAGCCCTCTCGAAGCAGGTCTATGATTTTAGTGATTTGCCTCCATTGCCAACTGCAGTCCCCTTGTTTGAATTATTTTATTTATGTAGAATTATGTTTAATTTATATTATCTTTGATTTGTGCATATGAATAAATTATTTCATAATAAAAAAGGGTGTCTTGTTTTGCAATAAATTTGTTCACGTAATAAACTGATTATGAAAATAGAAAATAAAGAAAAGATGCCTATTTTGCAACATAAAACACATAGTGGCTATTTTAGTTAGTCATAGTTGGTATTGCATATTCACTCTTTTTTAGGGGTTTTCTGCATTAGGCTTTTAAATTGCACTCATTGAAAAACGTTGTCTATCCAAGCCCAATCTACAATGGGTGAACTCACAAGTTTTAACCTTAACATGATTATATAATATAGTGACAGAGCTGATGAGCACAAAATCCACGGCTAAACCCCATAAAATTAAAATTCCACATGTAATGCTAGATAACTTAGAGGGTGTTTGGAAACACTTCCCAGACAAAAGTCCTTTTAAAAATGGACTTTTAATGAAGTGGCTTTTTAAAATTTTTGTTTTGAGTTTTTGTTTTGTTTGGTAAATTCACATTTTAAAAGCCCATTTTAAATCATGTGTGAATGTGTTCTCAAAAGTCAGATTTTTGCACTTCTCCGTAATGGACTTTTGAATAAGTTACTTATCAAAAAGTGCATTTGGAATTAATCACCAAACATTAGAAGTGTGGCTTAACATTCAAGAAACTTGTTAAAATGTGAAGTTAATTTTAAATCACAAATAAAAAGTTGCTCAAAGTCCGGTTAATACCAAAACGGATCGGGTTCGACCATTAAGCATACTGGGCTTCACCTGACAAACAAGACATAATTTTGTTTGTTTACCAGGAGATTGCGGAATCAGACTCGATACCAATGCTAGTTATAAAAGTTGCATATTAAAAGAGGAAATGGACCCTAATCGATTTTGATTAAATCGAGAAGTTGTCACTCATCGAAACCTGAAATAGGCCTTGGCATAATGGTTAATGAAAATTTTAAGTTTTGCCAAGGGCTTTGGCCTAATGGTCGAGATGGAGGCCTTAATGACTAGTGGGTGAGGACTTGGGTTCGAATCCCCCTCCCCCAACTTCTTGAGTAGTCCTCATAGGGTGTTATCCCATAACTATCGTTGTCTCGTAAATTTGGAAGTTATTCATCTTGCTCCGGTGATTAGTCTAACACTGGAGTGTGTGGCGTAATTAAACATCAGTCAGGTTTGTGTGGTGCAACCCCCTGATATTTAGGGGCTAGACCACAGTCAGGTCGAGTGGGATCTCGGGACAACAAAAAAAGGAAATTTATTTTAGAAGATGACCCAATAAAGAAGTGAAAAAAATATATTAAGCAGATTAATAGGCTTGGACCCCTAAAAAACAAAAACAGTCAAAATAGCATGAGTCTATCCTCGGCCCCATAACCCCTTGAAAAACTATAATATAACCGCCACTCCAGTTGGAACACCATTCAATCGAGTCCAAACATTCGAAGAGTAATCATTCTCAGTCTCTGATCTTCTCAGTGCAACAAAATTTGGAGTTTCGAGTACAATTTGCTAGAAACTTGAGTCATACTGTTGTGATAATTGTTGGGGCGAGTGAACTTCAAAAATCTTTCTCACCACCATTACTAAGATCGTTATCGGTATAGTAAAGAAAAATGCATATATGACACATAAAGAGGTAAAGGGTTTACCCTCGTAGCGAAGATCCTAAGCTCCCAAGCTACCACGAACCGCGCCGAAGAGTGTCACGCCAACCACGAGACGTGCCACAGACCAAGACCTCCCAAGGATGGCTAGAGAAGTAGTGAAAAGTGTGTAGAGATGTGTGTGTGCGTGTCTGATTTTCTCAAAACTCAAACTCACAAAGACTTCTCACAAAGAACAAGTCTTTTTTCTCTCAACTCTCTTTAAAACTCAAAGTTTGGAGTGAGAAATTAACTTAGCATTATGAGCCACGAAAATACACAAGTAGGAATGGTTAAAATCATCTTTCAACTATTGAAAATAACTTTAATCAAAACCAAATTAAATCATGTCCTACCAAACTTAATTTTTGTTTGATTCCATTGTATTTAGTCACCAACAGGTCACGGCCATGAACATGCCGACAGAGCCATTAGCCGGCTTCGGCCGGCCTTCACGGTCACACGCATAGGCCTTCACGGCCATGACAGCTTGCGTCGCGGCTTGTGACAATACGGTCACGGCCGTGACCGGTAACTGGTTTGCGACATGTTCGTATTTCTCTTAGACCGAGGGGTAAACAATGTCCGATGAACCTGAAATTTTAACCACGAAAAAAAGACTCACCAATCTTGATTATAAACAAAGGGATTCTCAATCCGAGGTCTAGGTTAGGGAGATATGAATTTTTTTAATCTACTTCTGCTTTTCAGGCGAGCTTCACGACCGTGACGAGCCTTGCTCGTGGCTGTGAACCCTATTTTCGGTCCAATCTTTATCATTTCATTCCGGGAATCTAAGTCCATGTAAATACAGTTTCTGTAACTCATATTTAATATTTTATTAACGTCTTTAAGCCCGTTAAATAATGATACATCTCAATTAGTTTGACACTGTCTCAGTGATCCTTTTAAGCACGACTCTCTTGGTTCGTCTCAATCCGGCAAGGGAGGAATCCAAGAATTCATAAGCACCTAGCCAATCCCGCGGTCTGAATAGATCCCATGTGGAGGACGATCTTCGTTGTTTTACGAATCGGCTATAGGTTACCGCCGTACTTATAGACCTTCAACTATGTCCCGATCGAGAGGAGTCATGGTCACGTCAAACTCATTAACTCGACTATGATCAATTCGTGACCTGGAAAAATTACTAAAGTGCACTCCATGTCCCACGTGAGTCAATTTATTGGCCAAATAGTTCGTAATCTCCCGTCATCGAATATACATAGAACACATATATCGATTACTAACGAGACTGTGAATCCCTCACGACTGTCTATGCCAGGAGTTATTCTTCATTGTCAAGACCGCATGTCACCGCTGACCCATGTTCCACCTTGAACAATGTGGGTCTAGCAAACTAACGGCAAATCAAGACTCCGAAGTCAACTCCGTCATAGACCATTTGGTCTAAGGTCTACGTACACTACTATAGTCAATCGATCAATCATTGATGCTTCCCAAAGTAATAGGCCATGTGATCTTCGATTACGAGTCGTGTCCAAATATAAGTTAATCTTCGATTCAACTCATATCAATGTTACGACCTCCCACTTCCCAAGTGAATGGTTGGCACAACCATTAGGAGTCGTCAATAAATAAATCGTGATCGACATTCAGTCACCCTAATGAAGTCTAAGATTTATGGACAAATTTAATATCCGAGAATAATAGTTCACTGGTGCCTCATCTCTCGTGCCATGAGAATCAATGACTAAACTCGCGATATTTGAGTTTTATTTATTTGCCGTCTTACCGGAAGACTTGATAGAACTGATGATAAATAAATAATATGCCTATAAGGAATAAATAATAAAATCACATAAATCATATATTCCATAGTTAAGTGTTCGAATACAATATTCACATACATAGCGAATAATACATCGGGTAAGAATATAAGTGCCTTATTCAATTCATCCTCGAATGGCATTCCGAGGGCACACCCCTAACAATAACGAGTTAAGAAGTCATATATCGTCGTAACTCGAGAGCACGTGGATATCTGGATGGTATCGTCTTACGGATATCGTGTGTAGTATGTGCCTAAACTTTCCGTCTAGACGAGTTTCTAACGAGATTCTGCCACCAACCACACAACACTAAAATTAAAAATAAATAGCCTATGCAACAACTAGTGAATATGCGGCTAAAGAATTGTGTCTAACACGACCCCTTGGTGGCAAGCTTGATTACACTAGGCTTAGGTGTTGGAATATTATGTGTGAATGGAAATTTAGATTTGGAACATGTAAACGGGCAAATGAGTGTGTGTGGGTTTGTGACCCACCGATACACATGTGCGGGCTTGATCGACCCGCACTGTTTGGGCCCAATATGTATTCAATACCAAAAAATAGTGGATAATTCCTGCACTTTGGAATGTCAAAGCATGTTAGAACTCAAAGGTTAATGTGAACTTTAGAATATCCCATAGTAATTCACATGGGGAAAATCAAAGGTCTATTGTAGGAATGTAAAGAGATTTCGAAACTCTATACGTAGAGCTTGTCGAAATTTCAAAGCACAGACAAAAAACACACGAGAGAAACCATTGGAAAAAACACTCAATCGTTCATCACTTCTATGTTCAAAGTTCGTTGTCTGGTTAAGGTTTAGTTGCAGCCTATAATCATGTTTTCGTTGTATCCTCAGAAATAGACCCTCAAGAAAATCCCTTGAACTTACGTAGGAGAGCGAAATTATTTTAAGGAAATTGTGACTAACACAAGCCTAAAAAAAATTAATAATGCTCGAAGTATTACGTTGTTGTTGCCAATACAGTAATACAAACTCGGCGCCTTGCAGGCTTGCTGTTGTGGAGTGCCGTGAGTCGTGCTGTATACAACCTCACATACAAACTAGTAGCCGAAGGTCCATGCAGTCCTAGTCATACACCTCACAAACTAGTAGTCGAAGGATGGGACCAAGGGCGGGGATCCGTTTAGTTGGACAGGGATGGGGATCTAATCCCCGCCTCTGGTCTGCCCCGTTGACATCTCTAACTAGGCCTAGGCAAGCCCATACTGGCATAAGCTCATCGTTAAAGAAAAAAAGAAAAGGAGAAGGAATTTCAAGGAACTATAACGAATACAAGTCTGAATGGAATTCTTTCGTAACACAAGTGTCATAAAATTTGACGAAACGAATCTGCATACAACTATTTTCACACTCTTTGCACTTAATACAAAAAGAGACGCGTCAGGATAATATAATTTACATTTTAATACATGAAATAGGTAGAATTACATAATTATGTACTCTATTATATTAAGGTTATGTTTGGTTTCCCTGGTGGTCAAGATGAGCCCAATAATAATTGTCTTACATAATGTAAAGCATGTGTGGGCCCGATATAAATAAAATACATGGGCCCCTAGATAAACAATCTATTATTTCTTAGCATGGGCCTTATAATAGCATTATAACCAAATGCAGCATAAGCGTGAGAGGTGACTAGGTTCTTGTGCTGTCAAAAAATATTTACCATTTAACCCCTCAATTTTTATTGAATTTATTCCCCTACAGACTATTACTCAAAAAATATTTACCATTTAACCCCTCAATTTTTATTGAATTTATTCCCCTACAGACTATTACTTTTTATATCTTTAATTTATTATTCATATACAAAACATTAAAATAATATAAATCTCAAAATTAAAAATAACATAATTATATTTTAAGCACACATAGTGTGCCAAAAAGTACTAGTTTTAATAATACACGGGCTCAAACATAACCAAATAAAACATTAAAACCACATACTAGGCTCAGTGGCCCACCTACATGCCCGAGAACCCGCGTATAAATACTCGAGTTGAGCCATACATTTAATAGTATGTGAAGCTAACCAAAAGAATTGTACTCTAATTTAAACTGCTCCCAACTTTTATCTCATTGTCTATCTTGAGCGCAGTTACGTTGCTTCCGTCGGGATCTTGAGCGAGAATCCACCCCCTTGATTCGTGTGGACTAGAGAAGCGAGTCACGGAATTATAGTGGATAATACTGACCTTTTTTTGTCTATGTCCATTAAAGAGTTTTTGATGATTTATGTACTTGTAATGAAGTTAGGGCAATAACTTGAGCAATTCGGTACATATTTGCTAAAATGTCTAAGTATATGATAATATTCGGCTATGCATGATTTATGAGCTACGTAATGGAAAATTGTCGAATATTTGATCAACATGTGACTTTGTGCATGATTGGTAAAACTAAGTGATCACATGTTATAGATGTCACACATGTATGGAAATATCTGATTGCAGATATACTGTGCTAGTTATCGTAACAACGTGTGAGATATCATGCTGATATATAGAAAGTATACTGTTTAAAAATGGAATTTGTTGTATCTGTTGGAAGGTGTTTATCCTGACAAGAAAATCGCGATTGATAATCTTTGCATGCATCTTATTTGACTTATATTGAAAATCCATTAGGATAAATCTCTTGCTGAAATTATGGAAAAGATCGCCAATGACCCTTCAGCTCTACTGGCTGAGGGGGAGGCCCCAAAGTGCATGTGATTAGGAGGTCAGGGGTTCGAATCCTACCTCCCACATTACTTTGGTAAGTCCTCATGAGGGTTATACCTCATGACTATCGATGTCGGGTGAATTTGGTACGTGTTCATCTGGCCCCGAGGATTAGTCCATCTCTGGAATGTGTGGCGCTAATAGCCCCCGCCTTGCCAAAGTCTGTGTGGCGTTATAAGGTCCACGGCTGGCAGGGGCTAGCCCATAGCCAGGCTGTGTGGGGATACCTCGGGACAGTTAAAAAAAATTAAATAAATAAAAGGAAAAGATCATGATTAATTTATTCTATAAGGTGCTAGCTGGATATCGCATATGAAAATTGTTTTGGGAAATATCATCCAGAATATAAAAATATGCCTTGACTTTGAATCTGTACTTTTATGTGAATTAAATCATGCTAATCTGGATTTCATGGATAGGGCCCTGTGCTTTAACTTTTCGCTATTGCTGCCCACAACACCGAAACTTAGGCCCAACAATACCTAAACTTTCAATCCCAAATTGTATAAGTTTTCCCACGCGAAAACCTTCTCTTTTCCACTCTAAAACTTCTCAATCTCTCAAAATTCTCAAATTACCACCTGTGATTCGTATAGCTACGTTGCACTCATCTGCTGATTTCACGTCTTCAACTTCATCAAAAACTGGTAAAGAACCACTCGGACTAACATTATTTTCCCAGTTTTTATCTATCGCAGGTTTTCGGAGAAGGAACAGGGGGTTTGATGTGCTTAACGGCATATACATTGTCGATTAGGGGTGGGTTTTTCAATTTCGTAACCAAAAATCTCGGTTAAAGTCTAAGAAACGAGATTTGGGGTTGAAATTGACAAAAATCACGAACTGTCTAAGTTTTTCGGGGGCTAGAACTGATGTTTAAACCCTAAAACCCTAGTTTGAACGTTTCGGGAAACTTTAACTTCGAAGTTAGGGGGATTCTGGAGGGGCTGCCCTGATAGGTGGTAAGATGGTTATCATTAGGTTGTGTTATCATCACAGTAGAGTGGGCATTAGGTTACTGGTTCACTGATTACTTATTTGAGGGCGTCTCATGCGTATGTATGGTTTGGGTTGCTGTCTCTACATCTGTGTCGGGATAAGAAGGGATCATAGAATAGTCGTTTTCGGTATCCTTAGAATGGGTATGAAATACTGTCTCATTGGGTCCAAGATCAGTGCTTGTATGTGAAGCTGAATTAGATTTAGTGCTAGGTTCTAAGGTTGGGGACGGAGGGCACTTTGTCGTCTCTTCAGGTGTAGCTCTTGTTTGTTTCTCCTCGGCCACTTGCTTTTGCAGAGCTGTGATGCTAGTTGGTCTGTTTGCGCTTTGGTACTTTGTAGGTTTCTGCCCTTAGCCAATCACCAAACTGTCCCTCTTTGAGATTCATACGAGTGCTATCCTGTTTTCTACTCGCACAATTCCTTAATTTGTTCTATGTCTTTCAATTAATCCATCCCATTTGCTAGTTTCATTCTGTCATAAGTCGTCATTCATTACAATTAGGGCTTTCATTCATCTCCGATTCGATCTTGTCTCAGCTCAGTACTCGGCGGTGGTCATGGAAACTCCACTGTTGATGGATCCTTGTCTGCTTGCGCTAAGTTCGCGCCCGTACGGAGGAAGTTCCTCCGGGGAGAATTTTGGTAAGGTATGGCTAGCGTGTTCTTGCACGCCTAAGGCTGAACAGGGCTCCTTTTCTTATGGTAATGCTGCGTTCCCTGTGGATCATTGCCTGCTGTTAGTGGATTTAGACGCCGAGGAAAATGTAGGCAATGTTCCGCGGAATCCCGACTTCTGCTTTAGCTCCAACAGATTAGGCGTATCGTGTTTCTGCATTGCTCGGTCTACCATCTACTTCCTCGGGACCGGGAAGACGCTCTTCAAATACGATCTTCCGTCGTCTACTTCGACGCCATCATTGTCGTCCTCCACTGCCCGGCTTCCACCGCCTCGAGAGGTGACCGCCGATTTGTTGGTCGATGTCTCCCATCCGATGAACTTATCGAAGTACAATCCAATGGCGTGTCTAACGCCCGATGGGGGACAGATGATAGTGATGAGCATGAAGCTTTCCGCGGGAATGAAGGATTGCGGAAGATTCGAGCTCTTCGACTTTGCCAAAGAGGAGTGGACGATTCTCCCGGATTTGTTGCCGCAGCTGCTCGCTCAGGGTACTAGTTTCCACCTCAGCCGTTGTTATCCTAATCCGAGTATCTGCATCTGTATTTGCTCCTTCTGTTTTGTGGACAACTGGCGTGAGCTGCTTGTCGCCACGACCGTTGGAGTTTTCTCCCTGAAGAGATCGAGGGGTGGCGGCTATTGTTGGTCGAAGGCAAGTGGGCTGCTGCAGTTCCCCGAATATGAGTATTCGGAGTTTATGCTATACAGCGAAGGGTTGTGCTTGACCGATTGGCTTGCATGGCCAGGCGTAGAAGGTCCTTCCTATCGATTGGATTCGTATCCGGGGTTGTCAATTATACCCCATGGCTACCGTCGCAACGTTGGAAGTGGAATCACTTGGCTGTCATTCGATACCTTCTGTGTCGCCCGTTGTCTTGTAGATCATAGAAAGGGGCAACCTCATTTGACAGTAGATGTGTGGAGAATATCTCCCTCGGGTGTGCAGCCAGCGAGCTCAAGATGGATCTTGGAATTGAGGAAGAGATTCAAGTTTGTTTTGGGGCCCCAGGACAAGGATTGGTTAGAAATGTTCTCCCCGAGGTGTCTCTCCCCCATTTCGTAACTGGTGCTAGAATTTGTTCTCTTTTTGTAACTTAAGCCTTTTCATGGATTGATATATTGTTTTTGTTGCTTGTGTTGATGGGGCAAGTGTTTATCTGTAGTGAAAGGGCTGATTCGATGCTTTGACCTTTATTTTGGCTATTCTCTTTTCTGCTATTTATCTCATTGGTGCCAATATGTTCTGGTGCTATAAACCATATGCTCTAGCATGCTAAGGTCTCAGTTGGAGCAATTTATCAATCTTTCTGTGTACCATACGAACTGCTAATCAGAGATGATTTGTACTTTATAAAAATTCGGCTTCTAAAAACATTTCATAAATTATATAGCAGCTGCCGCATTCCAGTTTCATTATTAAAAAAGAATGGCCTACACTACAATTAACTAATAATTAAAAAATGCTGCAAGAGAAGAACCTCACAGATTAAGCCCATCAATTAATGACTTCTATCCCCGTCCAAGTTGTCCCCTCATGAAGTTGAAGCACAACATCTCCCACAACCTATTATTCATCATATTCATATCAAGAAAAAATGAGAAATTGAATCGACTCCCTTATTATTCTATTAATGGACGCCTAAGATATTCAAATAAAAA
Organism: Craterostigma plantagineum; assembly: GCA_027422505.1. Lineage (NCBI taxonomy): Eukaryota > Viridiplantae > Streptophyta > Magnoliopsida > Lamiales > Linderniaceae > Craterostigma > Craterostigma plantagineum. The sequence goes on from JAPQWV010000104.1 coordinate 453,091, forward strand.
GGTCACCTTAGCTATATATCTGTAGGAATTGAATTCGGGAACTCCAGCAACATGAGGCGTCATTATAACATTCGAAAAACTAAGGATCTCATCGTTGGGATGGAACGGTTCGGTCCATGCAACGGCTTTCCAAGGCCTCCCAAATGATCGGACTTATGGTTACGGAGCACCGCCCCATAATCAAGAAGCCCGCCCCGTGATGCATTAAACATAGCAAAAATGAGACCGTCCCTCTTCTTACAACCTTAAAACTTAAATGCATTTTCGAAGTTTTTGTAAGGATTTTCAGTGAAGAAAGAAGCCAACCCGTCTCATGGAAGATATGAAATCCTCGTTTATAATGCCTGCCTGAGAATGATCGCGTGGAAGGAATGAGAGTAATCCCAAGAATAAAAGACTACGCACGGAAATAAAGAAGGATGTGGGGAAATAAATCACCGTGTCGCTGTTCATTGTCAAACAACAAATGACTATGTCAGCTCGACTTGCAAACCTTAGGATATCTCGATGGTTGCCCTCCTCGTCAACAATGGAACCCATCTGACATGTAATGATATTTGAAATATTCATTTTTATCACATGATATCGTGTTATTTTTTTTTTTTATTTGTAATATATTGTGGTAACAGCTAAAGGATACCATCATCAGATGCGGATGAGTCGAGAATTGGGGCAGGCCAACTCCTTTTAGTAGCGAGAATCTTCACTCGAAAAGGCAGCAAACGCTTGGCTAAGTGTAGACCAATGTTTCCAAACCCCAAGATGAATATCCACAATGGAATGTGCTTACTAATCCATTTTAAGATAAAAAAATCTAAATAGTATACACATCGATAAAAGATGAAGTTTTCAAAAAAATAATTTACACATGTGGTTATATACGTAACGGAAGTAATTCAACACCACCTCGGCTTGCATTTAAGAAGAGTATGATAATATGTGACTAGGCCCACAAGAATGCCTCCTTTGATGCACATGATTAAATCAGATACACATGAGAATTCTTCGTATGTCACTAAAAAGGAACTTGAAAGATAAACCAAATCAAATTGCACCATCATTCGCGTTATCATCCACATCATGATCGGCAGGCTCACACTGATAAAAGACATCATCACTATCATTAGCTACCTGATCATTATCAACCACCCCCTATAGAGTGAAATAAGAAATTCTTCAATGTTCTTCGAAAAGTCAATATCCGAGCTTGTTATAGCAGAGGTTCGCCACCGTTGGGATTTGCATTCAATGGAGACTTGCATGAGATGATGAGGTTGCCTTGCCACAATATCGTACTATTCGGTATAGAAGAGCAAAACAGTTGACGACGAACCTGAAATCTTTTCTCTGAATCACTCGGTCCCAAATTTTGTGATACATATCTACTTCTATAATTTCTCAATCTGCGACGCGAAAGAAATTCATTTCGCTTTTCAGGATCCATAGATGAATAGCGAAGCCTCCTCCTACGGTTCACTTCAGCTCTATCCATTTCTTCGGAAAATCCAATAATAATAATAATAATATACCAATAATAATACTAATATACCAATATACTAACAGTTGCAGCCCCGAAACCTAAAATTGTGGCTTTGAAGTCTCCTCATACGACTCACCTTCAGTTCGATCCATTTTTCCGTAAAATTGGTAAATAATAATATGTACCAATAATAATGAATGACACAAATGATAACTTAAGCAATCAATGAAAGACTTGAACATTCTTGAACGCGTTGATACTTTATTTTCCTAATTTCATTGTGGACACATGAACACCTACATTATGCTTGGTCGAACCCAAATGCAAAAATGATACAAGTGAAGAATGGCTTAGAAAACAATGATCAGCAACAAAATAACAGACGCACATACCCTCACAAGTGAAGAACCGACCTAATGCTTGTGCTATGCCAGTGTAGCCGCAGAAACTCACGATTAGATACTGCAGAAACCCTTTTCTTCTTCACTTATGAAATGGGCGTGTGCCATTGAGAAACAAACATAAATCATAAAAACGCTATGTAGAAATATGCTTACAGCTAAAAATCTTATACCTTCTTTTGTGTTACAAGCACCAAATCCTCAATAAGAAACACAATGCGTCTGATAGTCTGAGGTGTGAGGGAAAGACTAAAAAAAGTTCGTTTGTAATTTAAAATATATTTATTAGAAGTTGCCTTATGTGTATACACGTAAAAATCGAAAAAATTTAATGCATGGAGCTTGATGGAAATGTTAAGAACAGTTAATAGGTATAGTTAGCCTACTTAATAGGTTGGGGATTGCTATTCACCGCCCCCTTTTTCCTAGTCATCGCCCCCTAAAGGGCTGAAAAAAGACTAAATTGCCCTTTTGAATTAAATTTTTTTTTAAAGTCATTTTCCAGACAACAATTTTTATATCGCAATTAAACATTCAAATCAGACTCAAACAAAACAAAAAAAACGTTCAAATCGCAATCAAACATTAAAATCAGACTCAAACAAAACAAAACAAATTAACGTAAAATTCGTTCGTACGAATGTGAATTATCGAACTTGATTCGATCACGAACCAAAAAAGTCACGAACGAAAAACAATCTCGTCTTTTCGGGCCGGACCGAAACATAAATTCGGCCACATCAAGGCAGGGCCGAAACATAATTTCGGCCGGACCTTGATGTGGCGGAAAAAAAATTTCGGCCGCTGAAGGTCGCGATCGAAATTATGTTTCGGCCCTGCCTTGATGTGGCCGAATTTATGTTTCGGTCCGGCCCGAAAAGACGAGATTGTTTTTCGTTCGTGACTTTTTTGGTTCGTGATCGAATCAAGTTTTACTTCGGTCGGGATAGCTCTGACCGAAATAATATTTCGATCGTGGCAGTCGGGATCGAAAATTCAATTCGGTCGGCACCTAATATGGCCGAAATTTGATTTCGGTCGGGTATATTTTTTTCGATTATTTAATTAGATTATTTAATCTGATTATTTAATTAGATTGGATTATTTAATTGGATTATTAATTAGATTGAATTATTTAATTGGATTATTTAATTGGATTATTTAATTGCATTATTTAATTGGATTATTTAATTCGATTATTTAGTAGGATTATTTAATTGGATTATTTGATTGGATTATTTAATTGGATTATTTAATTCGACTATTTAGTAGGATTATTTAATTGGATTATTTAATTCGATTGGATTATTTAATTGGATTATTTAATTAGATTTAATTATTTAATTGGATTATTTAATTGGATTATTTCATTGAATTATTTAATTGGATTATTTATAAAGAGAAAAATATTCGATTATTTAATTAGATTATTTAACTGGATTATTTAATTAGATTATTTAATTGGATTATTTAATTGGATTATTTAATAGAATTATTTAATTCGATTATTTAGTAGGATTATTTAATTGGATTATTTAATTGGATTATTTAATTAGATTATTTAATTGGATTATTTAATTGGATTATTTAATAGAATTATTTAATTCGATTATTTAGTAGGATTATTTAATTGGATTATTTATTTGGATTATTTAATTCGATTATTTAATTAGATTGGATTATTTAATTGGATTATTTAATTAGATTGAATTATTTAATTGGATTATTTATAAAGAGAAAAATATTCGATTATTTAATTAGATTATTTAATTGGATTATTTAATTAGATTATTTAATTGGATTATTTAATTGGATTATTTAATTCGATTGGAGAGGACGAGGTCGAGCCCAAGGACGAGGTGGTCGCTCGAATCAACCGAGCGTTGAATGCTACAACTACGGGAAGTTAGGATATTTCGCAAAGGACTGTTGGTCCGAAAAGAAGGTGGACGAAAATGCGAATCTAATCACACAAGAAGAGCCAAAAGACGAAGGCATTTTGTTGATGGCGCTCGAGGATACAAGTCCAGGCAACGATATGGTGTGGTATCTTGACACCGGAGCCAGCAATCATATGTGCAGGCATAAACATCTCTTCACGGATCTGAAGAAGATCGATGACGACCACGTGTCTTTTGGAGACGCATCGAAGATAGAAGTCAAAGGCCGAGGGAAAATCTGTTTCTCTCAAAATGATGGCAAGCAGGGATCGGTCGAGGACGTTTATTTCGTACCCGACTTGAAAACGAACATCTTAAGCATGGGGCAGTTGCTTGAAAAAGGATGTTCAGTGTTCATGAAGGACCGCTTATTACAACTAAGAAACAAAGACGGAAGAATGATCGAACGGGTCGAGATGGAAAGGAATCGAATGTTCAGACTCAACCTGAAGGCGATTCAAGAAAAATGTTTGCAAGTTGACGTGGAGGACAAAGACCATTTGTGGCATATGCGGTTTGGTCATTTGCACTACGATGGCTTAAAGGAGCTCAAAAGAGGCATGGTCCGCGGAATACCGGTGATAGATGGCGGAAAAAAGCTTTGCGAAAGCTGCGTAATTGGGAAGCATACGAGGACGACGTTCCAGAAGCAGGCAGAATATCGAGCGCGCAAACCACTCGAGCTCATACATACAGACATATGCGGGCCAATCACACCAGAATCCTTCGGTGGAAGGAGATACTTTGTCACTTTCATCGATGACTACTCAAGAAAGACGTGGGTGTATTTTCTAAAGGAAAAATCAGAAGCGTTCGAGGCGTTTAAAAAATTCAAGGCTATGGTCGAAAAGACAACAAGCTCAAACGTCAAGGCGCTCCGATCAGACAGAGGTGGCGAATACAGGTCAGGTGCTTTCACTAATTTTTGCGAAGAACAAGGCGTTAGGAGGTTCCTCACCGCGTCTTATTCACCACAACATAACGGCGTAGCTGAAAGGAAGAATCGAACCATTCTCGACATGGTTCGATCAATGTTAAAGAGCAAAGACATGCCAAAGCAGTTCTGTGCCGAGGCGGTACGATGTGCTATATATATTCAGAACCGAAGTCCACATCACAGCCTCGAGAATCGAACACCACAGGAAGCATGGACTAGTCGAAAACCGACGGTAGCGCACTTCAAAATATTTGGAAGCGTGGCGTATGCACATGTGCCCGATTCTGGAGGGGCTGCCCTGATAGGTGGTAAGATGGTTATCATTAGGTTGTGTTATCATCACAGTAGAGTGGGCATTAGGTTACTGGTTCACTGATTGTTTATTTGAGGGCGTCTCATGCGTATGTATGGTTTGGGTTGCTGTCTCTACATCTGTGTCGGGATAAGAAGGGATCATAGAATAGTCGTTTTCGGTATCCTTAGAATGGGTATGAAATACTGTCTCATTGGGTCCAAGATCAGTGCTTGTATGTGAAGCTGAATTAGATTTAGTGCTAGGTTCTAAGGTTGGGGACGGAGGGCACTTTGTCGTCTCTTCAGGTGTAGCTCTTGTTTGTTTCTCCTCGGCCACTTGCTTTTGCAGAGCTGTGATGCTAGTTGGTCTGTTTGCGCTTTGGTACTTTGTAGGTTTCTGCCCTTAGCCAATCACCAAACTGTCCCTCTTTGAGATTCATACGAGTGCTATCCTGTTTTCTACTCGCACAATTCCTTAATTTGTTCTATGTCTTTCAATTAATCCATCCCATTTGCTAGTTTCATTCTGTCATAAGTCGTCATTCATTACAATTAGGGCTTTCATTCATCTCCGATTCGATCTTGTCTCAGCTCAGTACTCGGCGGTGGTCATGGAAACTCCACTGTTGATGGATCCTTGTCGGCTTGCGCTAAGTTCGCGCCCGTACGGAGGAAGTTCCTCCGGGGAGAATTTTGGTAAGGTATGGCTAGCGTGTTCTTGCACGCCTAAGGCTGAACAGGGCTCCTTTTCTTATGGTAATGCTGCGTTCCCTGTGGATCATTGCCTGCTGTTAGTGGATTTAGACGCCGAGGAAAATGTAGGCAATGTTCCGCGGAATCCCGACTTCTGCTTTAGCTCCAACAGATTAGGCGTATCGTGTTTCTGCATTGCTCGGTCTACCATCTACTTCCTCGGGACCGGGAAGACGCTCTTCAAATACGATCTTCCGTCGTCTACTTCGACGCCATCATTGTCGTCCTCCACTGCCCGGCTTCCACCGCCTCGAGAGGTGACCGCCGATTTGTTGGTCGATGTCTCCCATCCGATGAACTTATCGAAGTACAATCCAATGGCGTGTCTAACGCCCGATGGGGGACAGATGATAGTGATGAGCATGAAGCTTTCCGCGGGAATGAAGGATTGCGGAAGATTCGAGCTCTTCGACTTTGCCAAAGCGGAGTGGACGATTCTCCCGGATTTGTTGCCGCAGCTGCTCGCTCAGGGTACTAGTTTCCACCTCAGCCGTTGTTATCCTAATCCGAGTATCTGCATCTGTATTTGCTCCTTCTGTTTTGTGGACAACTGGCGTGAGCTGCTTGTCGCCACGACCGTTGGAGTTTTCTCCCTGAAGAGATCGAGGGGTGGCGGCTATTGTTGGTCGAAGGCAAGTGGGCTGCTGCAGTTCCCCGAATATGAGTATTCGGAGTTTATGCTATACAGCGAAGGGTTGTGCTTGACCGATTGGCTTGCATGGCCAGGCGTAGGAGGTCCTTCCTATCGATTGGATTCGTATCCGGGGTTGTCAATTATACCCCATGGCTACCGTCGCAACGTTGGAAGTGGAATCACTTGGCTGTCATTCGATACCTTCTGTGTCGCCCGTTGTCTTGTAGATCATAGAAAGGGGCAACCTCATTTGACAGTAGATGTGTGGAGAATATCTCCCTCGGGTGTGCAGCCAGCGAGCTCAAGATGGATCTTGGAATTGAGGAAGAGATTCAAGTTTGTTTTGGGGCCCCAGGACAAGGATTGGTTAGAAATGTTCTCCCCGAGGTGTCTCTCCCCCATTTCGTAACTGGTGCTAGAATTTGTTCTCTTTTTGTAACTTAAGCCTTTTCATGGATTGATATATTGTTTTTGTTGCTTGTGTTGATGGGGCAAGTGTTTATCTGTAGTGAAAGGGCTGATTCGATGCTTTGACCTTTATTTTGGCTATTCTCTTTTCTGCTATTTATCTCATTGGTGCCAATATGTTCTGGTGCTATAAACCATATGCTCTAGCATGCTAAGGTCTCAGTTGGAGCAATTTATCAATCTTTCTGTGTACCATACGAACTGCTAATCAGAGATGATTTGTACTTTATAAAAATTCGGCTTCTAAAAACATTTCATAAATTATATAGCAGCTGCCGCATTCCAGTTTCATTATTAAAAAAGAATGGCCTACACTACAATTAACTAATAATTAAAAAATGCTGCAAGAGAAGAACCTCACAGATTAAGCCCATCAATTAATGACTTCTATCCCCGTCCAAGTTGTCCCCTCATGAAGTTGAAGCACAACATCTCCCACAACCTATTATTCATCATATTCATATCAAGAAAAAATGAGAAATTGAATCGACTCCCTTATTATTCTATTAATGGACGCCTAAGATATTCAAATAAAAAGGTCACCTTAGCTATATATCTGTAGGAATTGAATTCGGGAACTCCAGCAACATGAGGCGTCATTATAACATTCGAAAAACTAAGGATCTCATCGTTGGGATGGAACGGTTCGGTCCATGCAACGGCTTTCCCAAGGCCTCCCAAATGATCGGACTTATGGTTACGGAGCACCGCCCCATAATCAAGAAGCCCGCCCCGTGATGCATTAAACATAGCAAAAATGAGACCGTCCCTCTTCTTACAACCTTAAAACTTAAATGCATTTTCGAAGTTTTTGTAAGGATTTTCAGTGAAGAAAGAAGCCAACCCGTCTCATGGAAGATATGAAATCCTCGTTTATAATGCCTGCCTGAGAATGATCGCGTGGAAGGAATGAGAGTAATCCCAAGAATAAAAGACTACGCACGGAAATAAAGAAGGATGTGGGGAAATAAATCACCGTGTCGCTGTTCATTGTCAAACAACAAATGACTATGTCAGCTCGACTTGCAAACCTTAGGATATCTCGATGGTTGCCCTCCTCGTCAACAATGGAACCCATCTGACATGTAATGATATTTGAAATATTCATTTTTATCACATGATATCGTGTTATTTTTTTTTTTTATTTGTAATATATTGTGGTAACAGCTAAAGGATACCATCATCAGATGCGGATGAGTCGAGAATTGGGGCAGGCCAACTCCTTTTAGTAGCGAGAATCTTCACTCGAAAAGGCAGCAAACGCTTGGCTAAGTGTAGACCAATGTTTCCAAACCCCAAGATGAATATCCACAATGGAATGTGCTTACTAATCCATTTTAAGATAAAAAAATCTAAATAGTATACACATCGATAAAAGATGAAGTTTTCAAAAAAATAATTTACACATGTGGTTATATACGTAACGGAAGTAATTCAACACCACCTCGGCTTGCATTTAAGAAGAGTATGATAATATGTGACTAGGCCCACAAGAATGCCTCCTTTGATGCACATGATTAAATCAGATACACATGAGAATTCTTCGTATGTCACTAAAAAGGAACTTGAAAGATAAACCAAATCAAATTGCACCATCATTCGCGTTATCATCCACATCATGATCGGCAGGCTCACACTGATAAAAGACATCATCACTATCATTAGCTACCTGATCATTATCAACCACCCCCTATAGAGTGAAATAAGAAATTCTTCAATGTTCTTCGAAAAGTCAATATCCGAGCTTGTTATAGCAGAGGTTCGCCACCGTTGGGATTTGCATTCAATGGAGACTTGCATGAGATGATGAGGTTGCCTTGCCACAATATCGTACTATTCGGTATAGAAGAGCAAAACAGTTGACGACGAACCTGAAATCTTTTCTCTGAATCACTCGGTCCCAAATTTTGTGATACATATCTACTTCTATAATTTCTCAATCTGCGACGCGAAAGAAATTCATTTCGCTTTTCAGGATCCATAGATGAATAGCGAAGCCTCCTCCTACGGTTCACTTCAGCTCTATCCATTTCTTCGGAAAATCCAATAATAATAATAATAATATACCAATAATAATACTAATATACCAATATACTAACAGTTGCAGCCCCGAAACCTAAAATTGTGGCTTTGAAGTCTCCTCATACGACTCACCTTCAGTTCGATCCATTTTTCCGTAAAATTGGTAAATAATAATATGTACCAATAATAATGAATGACACAAATGATAACTTAAGCAATCAATGAAAGACTTGAACATTCTTGAACGCGTTGATACTTTATTTTCCTAATTTCATTGTGGACACATGAACACCTACATTATGCTTGGTCGAACCCAAATGCAAAAATGATACAAGTGAAGAATGGCTTAGAAAACAATGATCAGCAACAAAATAACAGACGCACATACCCTCACAAGTGAAGAACCGACCTAATGCTTGTGCTATGCCAGTGTAGCCGCAGAAACTCACGATTAGATACTGCAGAAACCCTTTTCTTCTTCACTTATGAAATGGGCGTGTGCCATTGAGAAACAAACATAAATCATAAAAACGCTATGTAGAAATATGCTTACAGCTAAAAATCTTATACCTTCTTTTGTGTTACAAGCACCAAATCCTCAATAAGAAACACAATGCGTCTGATAGTCTGAGGTGTGAGGGAAAGACTAAAAAAGTTCGTTTGTAATTTAAAATATATTTATTAGAAGTTGCCTTATGTGTATACACGTAAAAATCGAAAAAATTTAATGCATGGAGCTTGATGGAAATGTTAAGAACAGTTAATAGGTATAGTTAGCCTACTTAATAGGTTGGGGATTGCTATTCACCGCCCCCTTTTCCTAGTCATCGCCCCCTAAAGGGCTGAAAAAAGACTAAATTGCCCTTTTGAATTAAATTTTTTTTTAAAGTCATTTTCCAGACAACAATTTTTATATCGCAATTAAACATTCAAATCAGACTCAAACAAAACAAAAAAAACGTTCAAATCGCAATCAAACATTAAAATCAGACTCAAACAAAACAAAACAAATTAACGTAAAATTCGTTCGTACGAATGTGAATTATCGAACTTGATTCGATCACGAACCAAAAAAGTCACGAACGAAAAACAATCTCGTCTTTTCGGGCCGGACCGAAACATAAATTCGGCCACATCAAGGCAGGGCCGAAACATAATTTCGGCCGGACCTTGATGTGGCGGAAAAAAAAATTTCGGCCGCTGAAGGTCGCGATCGAAATTATGTTTCGGCCCTGCCTTGATGTGGCCAAATTTATGTTTCGGTCCGGCCCGAAAAGACGAGATTGTTTTTCGTTCGTGACTTTTTTGGTTCGTGATCGAATCAAGTTTTACTTCGGTCGGGATAGCTCTGACCGAAATAATATTTCGATCGTGGCAGTCGGGATCGAAAATTCAATTCGGTCGGCACCTAATAGGGCCGAAATTTGATTTCGGTCGGGTATATTTTTTTCGATTATTTAATTAGATTATTTAATCTGATTATTTAATTAGATTGGATTATTTAATTGGATTATTAATTAGATTGAATTATTTAATTGGATTATTTAATTGGATTATTTAATTGCATTATTTAATTGGATTATTTAATTCGATTATTTAGTAGGATTATTTAATTGGATTATTTGATTGGATTATTTAATTGGATTATTTAATTCGACTATTTAGTAGGATTATTTAATTGGATTATTTAATTCGATTGGATTATTTAATTGGATTATTTAATTAGATTTAATTATTTAATTGGATTATTTAATTGGATTATTTCATTGAATTATTTAATTGGATTATTTATAAAGAGAAAAATATTCGATTATTTAATTAGATTATTTAACTGGATTATTTAATTAGATTGTTTAATTGGATTATTTAATTTTAATAGAATTATTTAATTCGATTATTTAGTAGGATTATTTAATTGGATTATTTAATTGGATTATTTAATTAGATTATTTAATTGGATTATTTAATTGGATTATTTAATAGAATTATTTAATTCGATTATTTAGTAGGATTATTTAATTGGATTATTTATTTGGATTATTTAATTCGATTATTTAATTAGATTGGATTATTTAATTGGATTATTTAATTAGATTGAATTATTTAATTGGATTATTTATAAAGAGAAAAATATTCGATTATTTAATTAGATTATTTAATTGGATTATTTAATTAGATTATTTAATTGGATTATTTAATTGGATTATTTAATTCGATTGGAGAGGACGAGGTCGAGCCCAAGGACGAGGTGGTCGCTCGAATCAACCGAGCGTTGAATGCTACAACTACGGGAAGTTAGGATATTTCGCAAAGGACTGTTGGTCCGAAAAGAAGGTGGACGAAAATGCGAATCTAATCACACAAGAAGAGCCAAAAGACGAAGGCATTTTGTTGATGGCGCTCGAGGATACAAGTCCAGGCAACGATATGGTGTGGTATCTTGACACCGGAGCCAGCAATCATATGTGCGGGCATAAACATCTCTTCACGGATCTGAAGAAGATCGATGACGACCACGTGTCTTTTGGAGACGCATCGAAGATAGAAGTCAAAGGCCGAGGGAAAATCTGTTTCTCTCAAAATGATGGCAAGCAGGGATCGGTCGAGGACGTTTATTTCGTACCCGACTTGAAAACGAACATCTTAAGCATGGGGCAGTTGCTTGAAAAAGGATGTTCAGTGTTCATGAAGGACCGCTTATTACAACTAAGAAACAAAGACGGAAGAATGATCGAACGGGTCGAGATGGAAAGGAATCGAATGTTCAGACTCAACCTGAAGGCGATTCAAGAAAAATGTTTGCAAGTTGACGTGGAGGACAAAGACCATTTGTGGCATATGCGGTTTGGTCATTTGCACTACGATGGCTTAAAGGAGCTCAAAAGAGGCATGGTCCGCGGAATACCGGTGATAGATGGCGGAAAAAAGCTTTGCGAAAGCTGCGTAATTGGGAAGCATACGAGGACGACGTTCCAGAAGCAGGCAGAATATCGAGCGCGCAAACCACTCGAGCTCATACATACAGACATATGCGGGCCAATCACACCAGAATCCTTCGGTGGAAGGAGATACTTTGTCACTTTCATCGATGACTACTCAAGAAAGACGTGGGTGTATTTTCTAAAGGAAAAATCAGAAGCGTTCGAGGCGTTTAAAAAATTCAAGGCTATGGTCGAAAAGACAACAAGCTCAAACGTCAAGGCGCTCCGATCAGACAGAGGTGGCGAATACAGGTCAGGTGCTTTCACTAATTTTTGCGAAGAACAAGGCGTTAGGAGGTTCCTCACCGCGTCTTATTCACCACAACATAACGGCGTAGCTGAAAGGAAGAATCGAACCATTCTCGACATGGTTCGATCAATGTTAAAGAGCAAAGACATGCCAAAGCAGTTCTGGGCCGAGGCGGTACGATGTGCTATATATATTCAGAACCGAAGTCCACATCACAGCCTCGAGAATCGAACACCACAGGAAGCATGGACTAGTCGAAAACCGACGGTAGCGCACTTCAAAATATTTGGAAGCGTGGCGTATGCACATGTGCCCGATCAAAGAAGAACCAAGCTCGACGATAAAAGCAAAAAGCTCGTGTTTTGGGTATGATGAGAAGACGAAGGCGTACCGGCTCTATGACCCTGAAAATAAAAAGGTGATAGTAAGCACGATGTTCGAGTAGACGAAGAAAGTTCGTGGGGCTGGAACGTTGAAGAAAACACAACGCATGGAGAACCACTGAGTGTCGCACCAATACCCGTCTCAGTTTCACCTCAAGAAGATAATGAGGAGGACGAACCAAGACAGCCGAGGATGCGAAGCATGCAGGACCTGTACAAATCAACCGAACAGGTTCACCTAGTCTGCTTACTGGCCGACTTGGAACAAATTAGTTTCGAAGAAGCCATAAGAGACAAGAGATGGAAAACGGCGATGGACGAGGAAATAAAGGTGATCGAAAAGAACGACACATGGGAACTTGTGGAGTTGCCAAACGGGCATAAACCCATTGGAGTCAAATGGGTTTATAAGAAGAAAATGAATGGTCAAGGAAAAATTGAACGTTACAAGGCGAGATTGGTGACAAAGGGCTATCGACAACAAGCGGGAATAGATTATGACGAAGTTTTTGCTCCCGTTGCAAGAATGGAGACAATCCGTTTGCTCCTGGCTCAAGCTGCACAACTCAACTGGCCAATCTACCAGATGGACGGTCCGCTTTTCTGAACGGGGAACTTGAGGAGGAAGTCTACGTGGAGCAGCCTCCGGGATACTCAAAATCGAGAGAAGAGGGCAAAGTGCTAAAATTAAAAAAGGCGCTTACGGGCTAAAGCATGCGCCGCGAGCATGGAATACCCGGATCGACGTTGAGCAATGTTCATTCGAGCACGCCCTCTACGTCAAACGAGAAGGAAAGAAAATGATCATCGTCGCTCTCTATGTCGATGACCTTATTTTCATGGGAAGCTGTGAGAAAATAGTCAACGACTTTAAGAAGGCGATGACGAAGGAATTTGAGATGACGGACTTGGGACTGATGAAATATTTTCTCGGTCTCGAAGTCGAGCAAAGAAACACGGGAATTTTTGTTTCGCAAGAAGCATATGCGAAGGCTATATTGAAAAAAAATAAAATGGAGGAGAGCAATCCGGTAGTGACACCGATGGAACTTGGAACAAAACTGTCTAAGTTTGAGGGAGGACAAGGAGTGAACGACCGATTATCGAAGTCTCGTGGGTAGTCTGCGATACTTAACCTGCACGAGATCCGATATCGCTTACAGCGTTGGAGTCGTTAGCCGTTATATGGAAGATCCGAGGCAGTCACATCTAAAGGCGATCAAGAGGATATTACGATACATCCGAGGAAGACAATCGCTTGGACTATTTTATCCAAAGGCGAGCGACTGCAAATTAGTCGGATATTCTGACGGCGATTGGTGCGGAGATATCAATGATCGAAGAAGCACTGGCGGCTACGTATTTTATCTCGGGAATACGGCATCCACCTGGTTATCGAAAAAGCAACCGATCATGACTCTATCAACCTGCAAAGCGGAATATGTGGCAGCATCGTGGTGTGTATGTCACGCAATCTGGCTGAGGAACTTACTGCTTGAGTTAAATCTTCGACAAGATGAGCCAACCGAAATTCGAGTCGATAATAAGTCAGCGATCGAGTTGGCAAAAAATCCAGTTCATCATGAGAGAAGCAAGCATATTGATGCGAGATTTCATTTTATTTCGGGAACACATAAAAAATGGAGCAGTAAAGATGGTACACGTCGCGAGTTCGGATCAAGTTGCGGATATTTTTACAAAGCCATTACCGACAAGTACGTTTGAAATTTTGAAAAGGAAACTCGGGATGAAAGAGCGGAAGACATTGAGTTTAAGGGTGAAATTTGTTGATAAGCTCAATACAAGAAATCCACAAAAGCGGCAAACATAGAAAATATTCTACCTAGAGCCACGTGAAGATAAGAATTTTGACATAATACAAGGTAAAAACAAAAGAAAAGTCTTAAGGTGATAACACATGGGATTGTTAGATTTATTGTCTAGCTTATAATATATTATATATACATGCATGCATCTATATATACGAGTGAGAGAACAATGTATTAGTGTGGGAAAAAAAAGAGAGAAGGCACGAGCTGTACCATGCATTACAGATAAAAGAAAAAAGTTTTATTCCTCTGGTGAAAAAAATCGTTTCTCTTCCCATAAAGAAAAGCTCAGATTTGTTCCTCTCCTCACTCACCAAATGTTCGTTCCTCTACAAAATAACAAAATAAAACAACAGATCGGACTGTGGGAGCCGGAGTTCTTGGTTCTTGAACTCTAGGATTTAGTTATTAGTGCGTCTGTGTCGTCGTTTCACCCATTTTCGCAATTAATAAAATTTATCTATTCCGTTATTATCGCCTACCGCCGTTTTTTCTCTATCACTGACATATTCTTTTCTGCTTCATGAGCTGCTAATGCACCAGCCAGTTGAGCTTCTAAAATTCCGTTATTCCTTAATAGCCCAGCTAGTTTCGCATCATATATCTAATAGCCACCTGATGGTGCTGTTATTCTCGATTTACCGCCGTATTCATTGCAAGTTACAACATCAGAGCTTTCCAATTGATAGCTTCCACTTCCATGTCTGTCATAAGCGTTCAAGCTCTCAGAATCAGCTAGGTAAGGTGCTTCCTCCATGCTGTTATTATCACCATTGGAGTTCGCTCCAATCACAGAATTGTGTGGCTTTGTGCTCTGCTCTGTCATCTGAAATTATGTCACTGTGCATCAAACCTATGTGTTCCTCAAGTACAATGCAACTAATAGCTGACCATTTTACTAAGTTTAGAGTTCAAAAAGATTGACATAACCATTAAGAGACATGAAGCTCTCGTCTCAGGTGTGTCGATGTTTTCTTCCTCGTAATATTGTTTACGAAGAGAAACATTACCAGGAAGGCAATTTGAGTCGGCATGTAAGGACTCTGACAGGGATTTTCGAGCCGAGCCATGCTGTTCAATGGCAGATGCTAGATTGAGTCTGAGATGATTGCTCAGAGAACCATTTGCAGGCTGTGAGCATACACTTTAGTGGGCGACGAGATACTTTCAGACAACAAGTTTCCAGCTACTTTACTCAGTGTTGATCTCCTAATCATAGATGATTCAGCTTCTTCCATGATAAATACTTCAACCTAAGAAAGAAATGCTTTTGTGAATAAGACCCGTAGAAGCATTTAAAAGACTTGAAATAAGCAGAAGTATAATTTTGATTTGTGGATCACACCTCGTTGGATGGATCTTTTCTGGAACCACCAAATGCAACAAGAAAAAAATCCCTTTCTTCGTGCTGCACAAGAACGAGGCTGAAGCCCTGTAATGAACAAAAATTCGACAATGACCATCATACAGTTTGAGTCCAGCATATCTAGTGGTTGACGGATTCCAATAAAAGGTGGTATGTCAACAAATTTTTGGATCCTTCCTTAATTTGCATGCAATTTTCAAAACAAAACAATTATTATGGGACAAAGAGTGTATCAGAAATCAAAATACGACAATGCAAGCTCCTAACTAGCACTGCAACACGATAACTGCAAACCTTGCTGGGAGTGATAGAAAAATTGGTGCGATGAAACCAGAACAGACCATTCAAGCTTAACAGCATCAAACATTAGGGTCTCTACAGGTCCTGTAAATAAAAGCAACAAGAAGAAAAAATGGTGTACTGAGGACTGGAGAAACCAGAGCCAAACAACGATGCAAAGACCTGAACATACAGGATGATTATGATTTCACCAAGAAATTATAAAATGATCCTTAAATTAATTTTAATAAGACTACAAATCTGGCTACTAACCAAGCCATGCATAGTTACATCGACAAGTAGGACGTACGTTTTTTCTTAGAGCCACCTCCAGTGATATGCTGTTGGTCCCGTAGTCTAGCAAGAATCCTCCAAATGAAGCACACCTTCGAGTGTGTGTTAGTGCATGTATTTTGGAAACGAAGGTGGTGGCTTGCTTTAGCGTGAGGGTTTACACTTTGACTGACCAAGCCCACTACTTAAGTTATACCAAACATCACTTGGTATAATCACATTCTTGCCCCAACTTAAGCGAGGTTTTCTATTATTTGGTCTAATGCCGTTATTTTTAACTTGGGCCTTCCATCCATTATTGGGCCAACCAATATTTTCAATCCAGCGGTAAAGGCCCAAATAGCCCAATATGACAATCCTATTGCATTTGCGAGTGAATTAGTTTTCAGTTTATTATTTTTCCCGATAGATTAATAAAGAGAGCCAAATTGCCCAGCAGGCTCTATGAATATAATCGAATCGAATCTAAAATTCCACAATTATTGCTAACGAACCCATAATTATGATATTCTTACTGTTTGGTGAGAGACAAGCTCAAACCAATGTAGTAATAATAATATGCGGAACTATCTATCTATACATTAATGTATGTATTTCAGGCGACGACTTTTTTCAGGGTTTCTTTAAGCACGCGGCCGAGATCTTTTGAAGCCATACAAGTCGTCGAACGACAGCATCATTGACCTCCTTTGACTGGGACGAATTCGTAAATAGGTATAACTTTTGGCCAGGGGTCTGCGAATAGTCACAACTTTCGGACTGATACCCAATACCCCTTCAAACAGCCACATCAGCATGCCCAGTCAGCGCCAGATCAGCGCCACGTCAGTCCACGTCAGTCTGCGTGTCAGTGACACGTCATCGGCCGCCACGTCATCAATTTTTTTTTTCGTTTTTTTTTTGCTGGCTTTAAAAATTAATTTCTCATTCACCCGATATCGGTTTTGAGCAAACTAATATTCGTTAGATTCGTCTCAAAACGTAGATTCGTAATCTTTCAACGATTTCTCGTTTCGGTGACTGACGTCTTCTCGATTTAATCAGATCGTTTCAGCTCTTCTCTTAGTGGGCCAATTACCCAAACTTGGGCCCAAGGCCCATTGGGCTTAAAACCCAACAGCTATCGCATCCATTTTTTGAACCATGCGATACGATGGTGTTGTTTCGATCATCAACATAGCCATACTGATAAAAAAAAAACCATGTAAAAAGTTCATCATGAAATATAATCATTACTTTGATTGAAGTTTTCCAAATTGTGCATTATTATCGTTTACTTATGTGTTTGAATTATTATTATTTTTTTTTTGGTAAGAAAGAATTTCATTACCACAAGAACCCCAACGTTCATACATCACACCCTAACACAGTTGTAACTAAGAAAGGATCAACCCTGTATAAATTCTTCAGCCTTTCGCGTGTACTTTTTAAACCTCTCCCTCGCACTTGCGTCTTAAAATCACACTTGATTGTCTTAAATAGCACCGCAGCCTCCTGGTCCCCGGCATTATGTATCCTAGCATTCCTCTCCTTCCATAAGCCATACGCTATTGCCGCAATCCCTGCTATCTGAATTTTAGCAACTGGGCTTTTCTGTTTTCCCAACTTAACTAGGTGACGCTTCCATCTATCAAAGTTTCCCGGAACCACGCAGCTCAGCCACGCAAGCTGACTGTATGGACAACTACGTAGTAAATGTTCAATGCTCTCATCATCTTGCAAATAGAGAACACAACGGGCATCAGGCACAGATAACCCCCATTGGATTAGCCTATCCCGTGTAACTAACTTGCAATGCATAATAAGCCCCATAACAAAAGCATGCTTAGGCAGTGTCCATTTGTTCCATACAGCCCCCGCAGGTACAAACTTGGTTCTGCTTCCCTTAAGCCAATTATAACCAGATGTTACTGTATAGCAACCATCTGAAGCAATTGTCCATACACCCCCAGTGTAGCCGTCTCGAAGCAGGTCTATGATTTTAGTGATTTGCCTCCATTGCCAACTGCAGTCCCCTTGTTTGAATTATTTTATTTATGTAGAATTATGTTTAATTTATATTATCTTTGATTTGTGCATATGAATAAATTATTTCATAATAAAAAAGGGTGTCTTGTTTTGCAATAAATTTGTTCACGTAATAAACTGATTATGAAAATAGAAAATAAAGAAAAGATGTCTATTTTGCAACATAAAACACATAGTGGCTATTTTAGTTAGTCATAGTTGGTATTGCATATTCACTCTTTTTTAGGGCTTTTCTGCATTAGGCTTTTAATTGCACTCATTGAAAAACGTTGTCTATCCAAGCCCAATCTACAATGGGTGAACTCACAAGTTTTAACCTTAACATGATTATATAATATAGTGACAGAGCTGATGAGCACAAAATCCACGGCTAAACCCCATAAAATTAAAATTCCACATGTAATGCTAGATAACTTAGAGGGTGTTTGGAAACACTTCCCAGACAAAAGTCCTTTTGAAAATGGACTTTTAATGAAGTGGCTTTTTAAAATTTTTGTTTTGAGTTTTTGTTTTGTTTGGTAAATTCACATTTTAAAAGCCCATTTTAAATCATGTGTGAATGTGTTCTCAAAAGTCAGATTTTTGCACTTCCCCGTAATGGACTTTTGAATAAGTTACTTATCAAAAAGTGCATTTGGAATTAATCACCAAACATTAGAAGTGTGGCTTAACATTCAAGAAACTTGTTAAAATGTGAAGTTAATTTTAAATCACAAATAAAAAGTTGCTCAAAGTCCGATTAATACCAAAACGGATCGGGTTCGACCATTAAGCATACTGGGCTTCACCTGACAAACAAGACATAATTTTGTTTGTTTACCAGGAGATTGCGGAATCAGACTCGATACCAATGCTAGTTATAAAAGTTGCATATTAAAAGAGGAAATGGACCCTAATCGATTTTGATTAAATCGAGAAGTTGTCACTCATCGAAACCTGAAATAGGCCTTGGCATAATGGTTAATGAAAATTTTATGTTTTGCCAAGGGCTTTGGCCTAATGGTCGAGATGGAGGCCTTAATGACTAGTGGGTGAGGACTTGGGTTCGAATCCCCTCCCCCAACTTCTTGAGTAGTCCTCATAGGGTGTTATCCCATAACTATCGTTGTCTCGTAAATTTGGAAGTTATTCATCTTGCTCCGGTGATTAGTCTAACACTGGAGTGTGTGGCGTAATTAAACATCAGTCAGGTTTGTGTGGTGCAACCCCCTGATATTTAGGGGCTAGACCACAGTCAGGTCGAGTGGGATCTCGGGACAACAAAAAAAGGAAATTTATTTTAGAAGATGACCCAATAAAGAAGTGAAAAAAAATATATTAAGCAGATTAATAGGCTTGGACCCCTAAAAAACAAAAACAGTCAAAATAGCATGAGTCTATCCCCGGCCCCATAACCCCTTGAAAAACTATAATATAACCGCCACTCCAGTTGGAACACCAGTCAATCGAGTCCGAACATTCGAAGAGTAATCATTCTCAGTCTCTGATCTTCTCAGTGCAACAAAGTTTGGAGTTTCGAGTACAATTTGCTAGAAACTTGAGTTATACTGTTGTGATAATTGTTGGGGCGAGTGAACTTCAAAAATCTTTCTCACCACCATTACTAAGATCGTTATCGGTATAGTAAAGAAAAATGCATATATGACACATAAAGAGGTAAAGGGTTTACCCTCGTAGCGAAGATCCTAAGCTCCCAAGCTACCACGAACCGCGCCGAAGAGTGTCACGCCAACCACGAGACGTGCCACAGACCAAGACCTCCCAAGGATGGCTAGAGAAGTAGTGAAAAGTGTGTAGAGATGTGTGTGTGCGTGTCTGATTTTCTCAAAACTCAAACTCACAAAGACTTCTCACAAAGAACAAGTCTTTTTTCTCTCAACTCTCTTTAAAACTCAAAGTTTGGAGTGAGAAATTAACTTAGCATTATGAGCCACGAAAATACACAAGTAGGAATGGTTAAAATCATCTTTCAACTATTGAAAATAACTTTAATCAAAACCAAATTAAATCATGTCCTACCAAACTTAATTTTTGTTTGATTCCATTGTATTTAGTCACCAACAGGTCACGGCCATGAACATGCCGACAGAGCCATTAGCCGGCTTCGGCCGGCCTTCACGGTCACACGCATAGGCCTTCACGGCCATGACAGCTTGCGTCGCGGCTTGTGACAATACGGTCACGGCCGTGACCGGTAACTGGTTTGCGACATGTTCGTATTTCTCTTAGACCGAGGGGTAAACAATGTCCGATGAACCTGAAATTTTAACCACGAAAAAAAGACTCACCAATCTTGATTATAAACAAAGGGATTCTCAATCCGAGGTCTAGGTTAGGGAGATATGAATTTTTTTAATCTACTTCTGCTTTTCAGGCGAGCTTCACGACCGTGACGAGCCTTGCTCGTGGCTGTGAACCCTATTTTCGGTCCAATCTTTATCATTTCATTCCGGGAATCTAAGTCCATGTAAATACAGTTTCTGTAACTCATATTTAATATTTTATTAACGTCTTTAAGCCCGTTAAATAATGATACATCTCAATTAGTTTGACACTTCTCAGTGATCCTTTTAAGCACGACTCTCTTGGTTCGTCTCAATCCGGCAAGGGAGGAATCCAAGAATTCGTAAGCACCTAGCCAATCCCGCGGTCTGAATAGATCCCATGTGGAGTACGATCTTCGTTGTTTTACGAATCGGCTATAGGTTACCGCCGTACTTATAGACCTTCAACTATGTCCCGATCGAGAGGAGTCATGGTCACGTCAAACTCATTAACTCGACTATGATCAATTCGTGACCTGGAAAAATTACTAAAGTGCACTCCATGTCCCACGTGAGTCAGTTTATTGGCCAAATAGTTCGTAATCTCCCGTCATCAAATATACATAGGACACATATATCGATTACTAACGAGACTGTGAATCCCTCACGACTGTCTATGCCCGGAGTTATTCTTCATTGTCAAGACCCCATGTCACCGCTGACCCATGTTCCACCTTGAACAATGTGGGTCTAGCAAACTAACGGCAAATCAAGACTCCGAAGTCAACTCCGTCATAGACCATTTGGTCTAAGGTCTACGTACACTACTATAGTCAATCGATCAATCATTGATGATTCCCAAAGTAATAGGCCATGTGATCTTCGATTACGAGTCGTGTCCAAATATAAGTTAATCTTCGATTCAACTCATATCAATGTTACGACCTCCCACTTCCCAAGTGAATGGTTGGCACAACCATTAGGAGTCGTCAATAAATAAATCGTGATCGACATTCAGTCACCCTAATGAAGTCTAAGATTTATGGACAAATTTAATATCCGAGAATAATAGTTCACTGGTGCCTCATCTCTCGTGCCATGAGAATCAATGACTAAACTCGCGATAGTAATTCACATGGGGAAAATCAAAGGTCTATTGTAGGAATGTAAAGAGATTTCGAAACTCTATACGTAGAGCTTGTCGAAATTTCAAAGCACAGACAAAAACACACGAGAGAAACCATTGGAAAAAACACTCAATCGTTCATCACTTCTATGTTCAAAGTTCGTTGTCTGGTTAAGGTTTAGTTGCAGCCTATAATCATGTTTTCGTTGTATCCTCAGAAATAGACCCTCAAGAAAATCCCTTGAACTTACGTAGGAGAGCGAAATTATTTTAAGGAAATTGTGACTAACACAAGCCTAAAAAAAATTAATAATGCTCGAAGTATTACGTTGTTGTTGCCAATACAGTAATACAAACTCGGCGCCTTGCAGGCTTGCTGTTGTGGAGTGCCGTGAGTCGTGCTGTATACAACCTCACATACAAACTAGTAGCCGAAGGTCCATGCAGTCCTAGTCATACACCTCACAAACTAGTAGTCGAAGGATGGGACCAAGGGCGGGGATCCGTTTAGTTGGACAGGGATGGGGATCTAATCCCCGCCTCTGGTCTGCCCCGTTGACATCTCTAACTAGGCCTAGGCAAGCCCATACTGGCATAAGCTCATCGTTAAAGAAAAAAAGAAAAGGAGAAGGAATTTCAAGGAACTATAACGAATACAAGTCTGAATGGAATTCTTTCGTAACACAAGTGTCATAAAATTTGACGAAACGAATCTGCATACAACTATTTTCACACTCTTTGCACTTAATACAAAAAGAGACGCGTCAGGATAATATAATTTACATTTTAATACATGAAATAGGTAGAATTACATAATTATGTACTCTATTATATTAAGGTTATGTTTGGTTTCCCTGGTGGTCAAGATGAGCCCAATAATAATTGTCTTACATAATGTAAAGCATGTGTGGGCCCGATATAAATAAAATACATGGGCCCCTAGATAAACAATCTATTATTTCTTAGCATGGGCCTTATAATAGCATTATAACCAAATGCAGCATAAGCGTGAGAGGTGACTAGGTTCTTGTGCTGTCAAAAAATATTTACCATTTAACCCCTCAATTTTTATTGAATTTATTCCCCTACAGACTATTACTTTTTATATCTTTAATTTATTATTCATATACAAAACATTAAAATAATATAAATCTCAAAATTAAAAATAACATAATTATATTTTAAGCACACATAGTGTGCCAAAAAGTACTAGTTTTAATAATACACGGGCTCAAACATAACCAAATAAAACATTAAAACCACATACTAGGCTCAGTGGCCCACCTACATGCCCGAGAACCCGCGTATAAATACTCGAGTTGAGCCATACATTTAATAGTATGTGAAGCTAACCAAAAGAATTGTACTCTAATTTAAACTGCTCCCAACTTTTATCTCATTGTCTATCTTGAGCGCAGTTACGTTGCTTCCGTCGGGATCTTGAGCGAGAATCCACCCCCTTGATTCGTGTGGACTAGAGAAGCGAGTCACGGAATTATAGTGGATAATACTGACCTTTTTTTGTCTATGTCCATTAAAGAGTTTTTGATGATTTATGTACTTGTAATGAAGTTAGGGCAATAACTTGAGCAATTCGATACATATTTGCTAAAATGTCTAAGTATATGATAATATTCGGCTATGCATGATTTATGAGCTACGTAATGGAAAATTGTCGAATATTTGATCAACATGTGACTTTGTGCATGATTGGTAAAACTAAGTGATCACATGTTATAGATGTCACACATGTATGGAAATATCTGATTGCAGATATACTGTGCTAGTTATCGTAACAACGTGTGAGATATCATGCTGATATATAGAAAGTATACTGTTTAAAAATGGAATTTGTTGTATCTGTTGGAAGGTGTTTATCCTGACAAGAAAATCGCGATTGATAATCTTTGCATGCATCTTATTTGACTTATATTGAAAATCCATTAGGATAAATCTCTTGCTGAAATTATGGAAAAGATCGCCAATGACCCTTCAGCTCTACTGGCTGAGGGGGAGGCCCCAAAGTGCATGTGATTAGGAGGTCAGGGGTTCGAACCCTACCTCCCACATTACTTTGGTAAGTCCCCATGAGGGTTATACCTCATGACTATCGATGTCGGGTGAATTTGGTACGTGTTCATCTGGCCCCGAGGATTAGTCCATCTCTGGAATGTGTGGCGCTAGTAGCCCCCGCCTTGCCAAAGTCTGTGTGGCGTTATAAGGCCCACGGCTGGCAGGGGCTAGCCCATAGCCAGGCTGTGTGGGGATACCTCGGGACAGTTAAAAAAAATTAAATAAATAAAAGGAAAAGATCATGATTAATTTATTCTATAAGGTGCTAGCTGGATATCGCATATGAAAATTGTTTTGGGAAATATCATCCAGAATATAAAAATATGCCTTGACTTTGAATCTGCACTTTTATGTGAATTAAATCATGCTAATCTGGATTTCATGGATTGGATGCATATTTTGGTTATTAATCTTATGATTGACTTTCCATGTAACTGTTGATTGAAAAATGTTATGCATAAGCAACACTTAGACTATCGAGTCTCTAGAACTTGCAATAGTGCATATACGATGGTTTGAGCAGAAAAAAAAAATAACAATCTTAAGCATTCACTTGCGATAGTCTTCTGTCGATTGAGCGATCACTTGCGAACTATTGAGTGTATTGTGCCATTCCATCCTCCATCCCATACATTCTGTCTTCGGACGTCATGTTTTTTGACGTGGCGCAGTAATGAGGCAAGGTCGATGTTTATGCGAACGTGAAGGGAAGGACTGAGTTCCGGGGGCCCATCGGAGTAAACTCCAGTTGGGATATAACCTCTGTAAAAATATTGTCTCACATTCACTTTTTAGTACTTTCATGTGAGCTAGAACTAATACGCATCCGACACTAGGAGATGACCGACGAAACACAGTCACTTGTAAAAGTAAATGCTTCTACGATATCACAACAAAAGGTTTCCAGAAAGAAGAAGCAAAATTTTTATATTCTATCCCCCACCCCCTTCTTTCATATTTTTTCTTCAGGATCAAACAATTTCTTTTTCATCTTCACATAGTAACACAATCGTACTTTGAAAATCCAAATGAACAAACTGGTGAGAGCTTGCTTTACATCTAATGCAACTATTTCTTGATGAGTATACGTGTCAATGATGAAAACTGTGTACACCTTTCTATTTATTAAGCCCGATGGCATTAGGATGATTGTTTTTGGTGTCTTATATCTTTCAATTACAATTTTATACTTCACGTGATTACAACTTAATCATTTAATTTTTTAATTTATTCTGAATATACTTTTAAATAATTTACCATTTCATTCATTTACCATGCTTTTTTATATTTAAATTACTATTCCATCAAGCATTATAAACTGTAAATAATTGAAAATATAAAATAACTTTAAATATAATTATATTTTTAGCTGCAGGAATCCTCAATAAGATAATGCGCGAGAAGTTCTTTCAGTATGTCCATTATCCTATTGTTATGTCGTAACATGTTTTTTCCTTCAAATAATGTTATCACAATAAGCCCATAGTCGAAAGAATAGCACATAAAAGTTCAATGGCCCATTCAAGTGAGTATATTGTTTCTCTTTATGGTGTATTCTCTCCAGCTAATTTTATCACACTTTTCCATTTCGGACATCCCAATAATTTATCACCTTTCCTTTAGCAAAAAAGCTATCACAAACAATTAATATAATAATATTAAATATTCTTAAAAAAACGTGTCCAAATATACATTCTTTTTGCCTGTTCAGTATACTATATTATTATAATAACGCCATCTTAATTTAAAGTTGTTGGGACGGAGGGAGTAATATTATAGTCTCGTCTTTAAATCGAAGTTGAAAGCGGACAGAAGAATCAAAGAATCATCATTAAGGCATCTTCGTCAATCGTCAACATAAGTGTGCTGCCATCATATTTATTAATATCATACGATTTCCGCATAAGCCTCTTATCAGTGATTTAATCCGTCTTTAATTCATTCAAATATCATCGAAGGACCATCATTTCAAGAATCGAAGTCGAGCCGGTAAAATTGTTTGTTCTCGAGTCATTTCTCTGTTCGTATTTAGCTGCATCTCTTTTGGATTGTATGTCCAAATCATATGTATGCTAGAAACGTGCTGCATAATTGAACCCGATTTTTTTTTATATGTTTATGGTTGACTTTCCTTTCCCTCTTGCGCTTATGACATGGTGATGATGTATGTGCTGAAGATTATTAGGTTTCAGATTCTTTCTAATTGTACTCTGCGCGTACACTTGGTGAATGGCGAATGAGGAAGATTTCACCTTTTGTAGTGTAAGCATTTGATTTGTGCTATACTATTTTCATTTGTGATCCTTGTATTATAACCTAAGAATTGAAAATGAAGGGGGTTTTTTTTTTCAGGTTGGTGAACCTCAAAAACTTGCTGATGATGTGAATAATAAAAGTAAAGATGGAACTTCAATTTATGATGATAATAACAAGAACAGTGGAAGCCTATGGAGAGTCCCCTCTTCTCAAAGGGAAAGTACAGTTGGTTCTTTGTCGTTTAAAGTCCTCGACGCCTCCTCAGCTGTAGACAAGCGGCCCGAACAAACCGTTGAAGAAGTTTCGAGAAGTTCGATTAGGGCTTCATCGGGCCCAAAGTCTAAGCCTTTGGCCCGAGCCAAGGTTCCTTTTGAGAAGGGTTATAGTCAAGTGGATTGGCTTAGGCTCACCAAAACACACCCTGATCTTGCTGGTACATATCTGCTTCTCTCATATTTATATGTGTGTCTAAGTTTGTTGTGCATTGCTTTGCTTGAGGGATGATCCCTTTTGTGGACTTACTAGATTTCCTTTTGTTTTCAATTTCATTTCGATTAGTTTGAAACTATTATATTTGGTGCAAGCTCATTCACGGTCACTTGTTTCTTGATGCTGTGGAACTTTTTGGACCGTAGTAAAGTTCAGCTTACAGATGCTTTTAGTAACTCGAAAATACGTTCTTATGATCCAATAATAGAACTTAAATTTGAAGGAGATTAACAAATTTTTTTGGTGTTAAGGTTTGAAGGGACAGTCGAACACGAGGCTTATACCCATGAGTGAGGTGAAACAACACAAATCTGAGGGGTCGATGTGGACTGTTCTGAAAGGTCGTGTCTACAATATCACGCCCTATATGAAGTTCCACCCTGGAGGTATATATAGCAATTAGATTAGAGCATCTAATATTGCGTATTAATAAGATCTCATTTTAGATCATCTTTTCTCGTTTTTCTTGGACAGGCGATGAGCTTATGAAGGGAGTAGGAAGAGATTGCACTTCCTTATTCAGTATCCTTTTTTATTTTCTTCCTCTTTTCGAAGTCAAATTCGTTACTTGTTCCCATTTTGTTTTATTAACTCATGTTTGAAATGAATTCCTTGACATCCTTCCTACCACAGATAAGCATCACGCCTGGGTTAATGCAGAATTCTTGCTGGAGAAATGCCTCGTCGGCATCTTAGACGATGGCAAGAACAAGACATAAAATATGTATTACTCCTCGACTTAATTTAGTTCATTAAGGGGAAAAATTGTAGCAGATGTGTGTCGTTACGTGAGATTCATATTAACTTGTTAACATAATGTTGCCAGTCAGCCCAGAACAAACCATAATTAAGCAATATATTTATGAAATGAACACCATAGAACACTTATTTTTGTACCAAAATACTGGGTTTAGACTCACGCCTTGCTGCAGTCAGTGGGCAAGAAATCAACCTTGCCACTCGCCAAATCATACCCAACATGATAATTCATCTGATGCAAATTACCGAAAATGCTGTGCTCCTGCGAAGCCACCAGAGTCAGGCAAGCCACGCCCTTCGAAACCTCGACGAACACAGCTCCCTCGGGCAGCGCCACGTCAGCGCCCTCGAAATGCGCGACGACCTTAGGCACGTCCTTACCATCCATACTCATCGCATCGTAGCAAAGCCCAAACATCCCCTGAGGATCTTCCACCCTTTCACCCTTCACCGACCCGACGAGCTCGGACTCCACCGACTCGTAAAGCCTCCGAGGAACGAAGGTCAGCGTCGTGCCCGAGTCTATGATAATGTTCCCCCGTTGTCCTTCGCCCGTCGACGATTTTTTACGCTCGAAGCTCGAGAACCTCTTCTTACCTACGGTCATGCCCTCCAGCGTGAGGTAATAAAAGGTGCTGACCATCGAGTTCCTCACCAACGGGGTGGAGGCCACGTTTGGCCCGGCGACAACCGCGTTGGAGCCGAAGCTTATCTTGCTGGACGCGTTGGAGTCGAGGTAGGCCAAGCAGTAGGAGAATTTCCCGTCGACGTACTTATCGAGCTGTTTTACTATCGAAACGTCTCCCCCGCCGAGGCCTACGATTCCCGAGCCCGTGCCGTTGAACGTGCCTCCGTTTTCGTGCCCGCAGCCAAACGCGACGTTGGGGATTTCGAGGCTTTCTTCGTCGGAGTCGAAGGTGAAGGTGTCGGAAGATAGGTCTCCTCTGCTGTAAGAGCTGTCGCCGTAGCCGACGCTGTAAGAGCAGTGGTTGGAGACAGTGCAGGAAGAGCCGAGGCCGTCGTTCGGTTTGCCGGTGCATAGTTCGGCCGTGCATGGGAGCTGTTTGTAGGTGGAGGTTTTCTCGGGATCGAAGTAAGGGCTCGTTTGGCCGTAGCAGTCCTTGCATGGGAGGCACTGCGTCCACGTCAGATCGCTTCCCGTGTCTGCGACCGCTAGGATTTCGACAGGTGGCGTGCCGATCTTCACCTTCATTAGGTATTCGCCGCCGACGGGAGTTAGCGTAGAGGCGATTAAAGAGTGCGGAGATTTGGAGCGCAGTACTGTAGCTTTGGTAAGCGCTTTTTGGCGAGAAAAAGAACGATGAAAAGCGCTTCTTAGGAGCGAGAAGCGATCTTTGCTGCTATGAGCGTCTCGGCGGTGGAGATTGAGAGTGATTCCGAATGAAGAATCTGCTGCTACGCAAGAGAGGAAGAGAAGGACTATGGCGGCAAAGATGAAGATTGTTTTTGTAGGGGAAGATTTGTGGGAAGAATTAGCAGCCATGGTGATTATTATCAGATATTGATTGTGGATTATTTTTGGTAATGATTGTTGTTATTGTAGGGCGATGGAATTTATAGTGTTGAGAAGATATGTATGTACGATTCATTAATTATGGAAATGGCTTTTGGGATCATTCGGGTCGATTCGTTGCAGAAACGCATATGTAAAATCGTAATGAATTTGCGGTTTTGAGTTCTTTTTACTTATGTAATGGGGTTTAAAAGTTCTTATTCATTGCATATCAGCTATAGTGAGTGATACGATGTTTATGACTAATACTATGTCTTAACTGTTTATTAACTTATTAACTAAAACGGAAAAGAAAGGGTGTTGATCGGTTTAGTATCTGTAATACATTCATTTATTGAGTAATAGTTATAAGAGTTTATTAAGTAAATCAAGGTTATAGACAGAGAATCAGAAAGGTCTGCCCAGTCACATTGAATCAGTTAGAATGAGTTGAACCGTCTCCTAATTTTGTGTCCAATAAAAATGAAAAGAGTGGAATGTTAATTTTTATCCATGATCTTATTGCTTGTACAAATAAATTTATACGAAGAGGGTTATAATGTTTTGACGATGATTGGATCTCAACATTAAGATGAAGAGCAATCTCTATCATATGTTTTAGTTTAATTATATTGATATAGTTACATGAACATGATGATGAACATAGATAGTAGGAAGAAGAAATATGATTCGTACATTACATTCATTTCATTCATTTGATATAACATATATTACAATCAAGCCAAACCATACATATTAGACATAAAACATGACATATGAATTAGGTAAATGAAAGTAATGTTTATTGACTAATTAAAACACATCCAAAATATATATGAAATATATTATATATAGTTGAAAGAAACTTAATTATTTAAAACTCCTCCTTAAGTTTCTTCTTAAATACACCAAGCATGCACCTTTGATCTTCTCCTTTCTGCAACGGCTTGGTTAAAACATCAACAGCTTGCTCATTAGAATTACAGTGAAGTAGCTTGATCTCATTGCTCGCTTCAGCTTCTCGCAATGCATGAAACTTAAGCTTTATGTGCTTAGATCGGCCATGAAAAACATGATTTTTTGTCATAGAAATCGCAGATTTATTATCGACCCATATCACTGTCGCCTCATGTTGTTTCATGCTCAAATCTTCCATCAAGTTTCTTAGCCAAATTGCTTGATTCGTCGCACTAGCAGCTGCAATATATTCAGCTTCGGCGGATGATTAAGCTACTACTTCCTGTTTCTTTGAGCTCCAAGAAAACACACCAGAACCGAAACTAAATGCGTAACCCGAAGTACTCTTCGAGTCATCATAACTTCTAGCCCAATCACTATCAGAAAAACCTTGCAGCACACCACTTTTCACAGGTTTAAACTGAACACCATAATAAATAGTACATTTGACATACCTGAGAACGCGTTTTGCTGCGGCCATATGCTTCTCCTTCGGTTCTTTCATTAATCTGGATAAAAACTGCTCGCAAACATCAAGTCTGGCCTTGTAGTCGTCAGATATAAAAGACTTCCTACCAGACTTCTTTCAATCATTGACACTTACGGAACACTTACGGACCTAGCCAACTAGCGACAAATCGAAATCGCGAAAGCAAAGTGACCCTATCGGTCTGAAGCTGCTATAGTCATTCGTTCAATCATTGACAACATCATAGCCATGTGATTGAGACGAATACGAGCCGAATGTCCGAATACGCGATCTCTCCGATCATCGATATCTCCATCACGACCCACAACCTCTCACGTAATCGGTGACACTACCGATACTATGTGGTCGTCAATGATTAAGTCATATTCGGATATCTAGTCACCCTCCTAGAATCCTTAGACTTACGGACTTTTTATTTAATGCTGAGATTAAGGATCACCTGGTGTCTCCTCTCTCGTCCCCACGAGAATCAGACGTCCAACTCAAACATTTGGGTGTTATTTATTGATCGCACTGCCGGATGCCAAGAAGACTTTAAATTCGATAAATAAGAAATAATGTCTTTATTATAATGAAAGTCATATTCATTAATTTATTTGACAGTATATACAATGAAACTGTCTAGCAACCTATACATCATCGTGTGCCCTATATTATTCCTAGTCCTCGTATGGCATTCCGATGGCACTACCGGACAGATCCCAGTTGAGAACGAATTTTGATCTAATCAAAATTCGGGCGAACTGACTATAGTGTATACATTTAAATACTTCTTACGCCTTTCACTTGCGTCCCGGTTAGGTGAGAGCCATGCAAATGTCAAACTCACTAACCTAACACTATGTTATAATCGAGACTGAACCGATTATTTAAACTCCGCTCCGTATCTAATACAAGCAAGTTTTCCAAGCTTCGGTCGAAGGCTTTATAATCGTCGCTCTCCGATTACCTCATAGGACATTAACCTATACGAATATAGGCAGTTACTCGACGTTACTCCCAGTTACGAGTAAGTCATCAACGTATAAAAAAATAATTAATATTTTCCCATCTCCGCTCTTCCTTGTATAAAGAGTAGCTCCAACATTGCTCCTTCTGAAACCAGAATTAATCAAGTAAGTATCTACCTTGCTATACCAAGCTCTCGGAGCTTGCTTCAAACCGTAGAGCGCCTTCTTTAGCTTGTAGACTTGATCTTCTTTATTTCTTACTTCGAATCCCAGAGGTTGATCAACATAAATTCTTCCTCAAGCTCTCCATTTAGAAATGCAGATTTTACATCAAGGTGAAAAAGCTTCCACTTGTTTTGAGCCGCAAGAGCGATTAGCAATCTTATAGTATCGTGCCTAGCAACCGGCGCAAACGTATCATTGAAGTCAACACCATGTTGTTGTGCATATCCCTTGACAACAAGCCTTGTCCATTGGGGTTCCTCTTTGCCCGGTATACCCATTTCACACCCAAGATATTTCGGCCATTTGGTCTCTTGACTAACTCCCATGTCTCGTTCTTGTTGATCGCATGCATTTCTTCTTCCATAGCTTGAATCCAACCTTCAAATTTTGCAGCTTCGTGATAGCTAGATGGGTCAACAATAGCGATGTTGCATTTCTCATAAATTTCAGCAAGCGACCGCGTCTTTCCTTTCACCGGTTCATCGTTGACGTCTTCATTTACCTCTTGTTGATGCTCAGCTTTTTTATCTAAAATTTCAGCAGCTACATTAGGTTGCAACGGAGGATTTTCATGATTTATTTTACCTTCTTGCCAATCCAAAAAGAATTTTCATCCACACGAACATCCCGGCTAATAATAATATTTTTCTCCTTCACGTCGTAAATACGGTATCCCTTAGATTTGGATGCATAACCCAAGAAAATACCAACCTTCGACTTGACATCAAGCTTGCTCCTTCTTTGAGTTGGAATGTGAACAAAACAACATGAGCCAAAAACTTTTATGTGATTTACGGATGGTTTGACTCCACTCCACTTCTCAATCGGCGTCTCATCTTTTAGCACGCTCGTCGGCAATCTGTTTTGTAAATAAAAAGAAGTATATGCAGCCTCAGCCCAAAAATCATTTGGTAGTTCTTTCTGGGCCAAAAGACATCGCACCATCTCTACAACACTTCTGTTTTCCCTCTCGACGACGTCGTTTTGCTCCGGAGTATAAGACGTAGTAAGCCGATGATGTATGCCTTCATCTTCACAAAATTGGTTGAATGCATTTGAGTTAAACTCCATACCATTATCGGATCGCACAGCTTTAATTTTGCATCCACTCTGAACTTCAACCAACTTCTTGAATTTTTTAAAAATTCCAAGAACTTGAGACTTGAATCGTATGAAATAAATCCACGTCATCCTCGTAAAATCATCAATAAATAAGATGAAATAATTATTTCCGCTAAGAGATTCTGTCTTCATTGGACCGCACAAATCCGTATGTATCAACTCGAGCTTACTTTTCGCCCTCCAAGTCGAAGAATGCGGGAAAGGTAGTCTATGTTGCTTTCCCATTTGACATGAAGCGCACACTCCATCGGGTTTTTGTATCTCGGGCAGATTATAAACCATCTCCTTTTTGTAGAGCAAGAGCAAAGAATCATAGTTGCAATGCCCAAGTCGTTTGTGCCAAAGACTAGAGTCGACAACATTTGCCATTTTCGCACTTTCGCCAATAAAACTCCAATTTATCGGAAATGTTTTCTCAACCATAGGTAGCTCAGCAACAATATTATTTTGCGAATCATATACGTAGCAGCATTTCTTCTTGAAGATTAGAGAGCAATCATTTTCCATCATTTGAGCCACAATAAGCAAGTTTTGCGTCAACGAAGGTATATCTAGCACGTTGTGAATGCGCTTAATACCTTGCTTTGTTGGAACACTATGAACCCTTTTCCTTGAGCTTGAACTACATCACCATTGCCAACCTTTACCTCCGTACGGATTGAGTTGTCTAGAGTTTCGAAAATAGCTTTATCTTTAGTCATATGACTCGTGCACCCGCTGTCGACGTACCAAGTAAGTTTCTCCTTTGATTCTTCAACTTGTGTAGCCATAAACAAACTTCCTTTAGCTTCTTGTTCCTCTTCTTCAGTATAATTAAGCTGCTGCCCCGTTTTTGGATAATTATTTTTCGCCTTCGAACGACAATATTTCTCGACATGGCCATATTTCTTACAAAACCGACATTGGATTTGTGGTTTTCCTTTATGCCAACAATCTTTCTCTTGATGGTTGGTCCTCCCACATGTATTACAAGGTGGAAATCTGCCCCGATTTTCAGAAACTTTCGAAGTCATCGGAGATTTTCCTTTGTCGATTTTTTGCTCCGAATTCTTCTTGTCATATTTCTTCGAGAAGTTTCCTTTGTGTCTTGCTTGCATAGCTCCTTCCGTGGATACTCCATCATCGAGTCTCATGAGTGATCTTTGCTCATGCGCTTGTAGCTTGCTTATAATTTCAGCCACGCTCAATCGAAAGATCGCACGACTCCTCAATTGCCGTTACTTTTGCTTCGTATTTTTTCCGGGAGACTAACCATTATCTTCTCCACCACTTTAGCATCCGCAACATTTTCTCCAAGTAACCTAATCTTATTTACTAGATCAGGTAACTTAGATGAGTATTCCTTTACGCTTTGACCGTTCATCTTCAAAAGTTCGAACCCCTTTTTAGTGTTAAGATCTTGATTGATTTAACTCTATCACTACCTTCAAACTCCTCCTTGAACTTGTCCCACACTTCTTTTGGAGATTCGAGCGTCATGATTCTCGTGAATATAACATCCGATAAAGCCGAGTGAAGACATGTTAAAGCCCTCGGTTTCTTTGCTTTTTGTTCTTCGAAGTTTTCATCTGCGCCATTGTCGGATCTGCTCCTAACGGTGTTGGATCTACTCCTTTCTCCAGTGCTTCCCATAGATTTAAAGCTTGGAGATAGGATTTCATCTTGATGGCCCATATGTGGTAGTTTTCTCCTTCGAATTGCGGAGGTCCGGTGCCTAAGAAGTTGCTTGAAGACATTTTGATCTTGATCTTGTTGAAGCTTTTGGTCCTTTAAGATCTCTGATACCATTTGACACAGTTACATGAACATGATGATGAACATAGATAGTAGGAAGAAGAAATATGATACGTACATTACATTCATTTCATTCATTCGATATTACATATATTACAATCAAGACAAACCATACATATTAGACATAAAAACATGACATATGAATAGGTAAAAGAAAGCAATGTTTATTGACTAATTAACACACATCCAAAATATATATGAAATATAGTTGAAAGAAATTTAATTATTTAACATATATGACGATGGGATCGGCCAAGAGCGCATTAATGCTAGCATCTAAACCTCGTTGAGGAAAGGAAAAAGAATCGAGGCCAATTTCGTAGAGACGATTATACAAAAGTCAATCGCAGGCTTTATGAGTTCCTGGGCACGCTATTTTCCGTTATCCACTCCTTATTCAAAGTCGTCCACGAAAACTCAGCAAACTCGGCAAACTTTGCCTTTGTTTCCTCAGCTGAGACACCTTTATTCTCTTCCATGTAATTATCCACGGCCGCTGGATATTGCCCCAATTCTTTCTCACGCTGCACAGTACACCCAATGTGTAGATTATTTCCCATAATAAATTAATGATAAGAGACTTAAAAATATATTATTATTGCATCATTGGTAGTGTCATCGTTTAGGTATCTGCAATACAAAGCTGCTTTTACGACGGAGGTTGGCTCGTTCATGAGCCAATCGAAGCCGTCTTTCGAAGCAGATTCCAAGTGCATGAAGAGCGCAGCCAACGCCGCTCGTTATACCCATGTAATCAACGTGGTCTTGAAACGTAGGTATCTCCTTACCGTTCGACCATGTAGCCTTCTTGTAATAACCCGACGCCATTCGAGAAAGCTGCAAATTCATTATCACAAATAAAAAAAAAAAAAATATTCTATTGAATTTGATTCTAAGTTACTAACTTTTACTACCAATAGTAATGTTTATGTTAGAATAATAGTAATTACTGATTCTTTGACGTACGCAACAGAGAATGATCGTCCTTGCTGGGATGTTTCCCCTTCGAATTCCTCGAATGCAGTTAAGAGGGCGTTGAAGAGTGTCTTCAAGTACTTGGGCAGCTTATCACCATCTTTAGCAACCTATCTGAAGGAATTAATATATATATATATATATATATAAATTAGAAATTAATGGATATAATTTGATAATGTGTATATGTTATAAATAACCTGTGAGCTACATCAGTAACACTTTAATTTCATCCAAGGTAGCATAACTGTCGTAGGTATCGCCTTAGCAGCGGAGATTCGAGCGCTGAGAGTACTTTGGCTCGAAATTTAGGCCCGCGGCCCAATAATAGCATAGCACTACGCAGTCTCTTGCATAAGGAAGTTTGGACACGATGTCAAATCCATACCACCATCTGTCGAAGTTAAATAACACAACAACAAGAAGATTATAATAAGTTGGTTGTAATTCTTCAGATAATAAAAAGACTTATCAATAATATATAGTATTATTAGTACTTTTGGACATGGTGCATCTCTTTCTTGTACGAGTTCTGCATGGCGTGGAAGTCTAGTTTGGCGAATCTCAGCAGCGTTTCCTCCTTTGATCGTTTTTTTCGCGTAGGTTGATATGTAATAACGAGCCTCGACTTTTGGAGGAGCCCAGTGAAGAGGCTGCTTAAGAGCAACTCCAATGGAGCTGCAAAATCCGAAAATAACGTAAAATTTGCTCCAACCGTACTCGATAATCAAACTCAAGATGCGTTGTACAGTTTCTCTCTCCTCAATATAACTCATATATGGGATTGACACCAAACTATGCGTTTCTACTTTTAAAAATTACTTATAAGTCCTTTTTTTGTTTGTAATTACATTAGAAGCATTTATTGTGCACAGGCACGCGAAACGAGGTTGGAAGAAAAAGTTATCACATTTGCTACGTCATTCTTTTGCGCTAGTTTCGTTAGTAATTTTATTAATTTTTTTTAATCAAATCTAAAATAATATTGTAGTCTAATTTGTAAAATTATAAAATATGTGGGTAATATTGAAATTTATAAAAAAAAAATATTATGGGAGTGAAAATTGCAGAATATTATTTTGAGTTTGAGAATGAGTTTCACGGTTGGAGAAGAATTACTGCATTTTGTGTTTCAGAATGAGTTTGCGTATGAGAATGCGTTTTTCGGTTGGAGATGGTCTAAGGGCTCTTTCAACCTTGGACATTAGATATGGTGATGACGCATCTTTATTAGCAGCCTTGTTCAGAAGATGACGAGTTGCAAAGTCCCTTATTGTATCCTTTAACACGATTTCTTCGGTAAATCCAAGGAAAGTCGCTTCGTATAAGCTCAGCAAGCCTTCAACGTCGCCGGTAAGTGTTTCCCTGAATTCAACGTCCCTTATTGCACAATAATGCTATGCTAGTAGCTACTAACTCTATCATTTTGGGAAGAAAAGGAATCTTCGGCCCACAAACTCCTCCCGAAGACTGTCGTCACCGGCGGCCGTTCAAGCATCTCCTCCTCGGTGGTGGCCGAGCACTTGATAGCTGATGATGATGTGTAGTAATTTCTTGACTGAGAGGGGATATCTTATTAGGAGTCGTCTTCCCTACCGACGAAGACAGTGCAACACCAGCGGGACAAAAGGTCGCGACCTTTTTAGGACGAAGGCTGAAGATAGCAGAAGTCGCCATCTCCAATCGACCTATAAACTAAAACGCAAACAAATAAACTCCGTGCACCCAATACGAAAAACCAAACCAAAAAATGCGTAATACTTAATTCTCTCACCTAGGAACGCATATATGCGTTGAAACTGTTCATCAACCTATAATTTTTCGACTGTTATAAATTGGGCCCCAATTTATTAATAATTTATCTTTCTGACAAATTATTTTAGTTTGTCCGCTGTATTATATTTATTTAAGTGTTTTATATTTATATAATACTGAAATAATGATTATTTATTGTAAAAAAAAAAGTTAGTTAAATAATTTCTAAATGCTTAAATATTATTTTTATTTATCTTTTGGTAGAACATATGAAGTTGTAAAATATATACGTATAATCAAAAAAGTTGGTATGAAAAAGAACATTCGGAGAATATTCTTTTGAGTTTGAGAATGAGTTTAATGGTTGGAGAAGAATTACTGTATGATATGACAGTCACTGCATTTTGGGTCTGATAATGAGTTTTTCGGTTGGAGACGGTCTTATGGCCCTATCTCGGTTTGCACTATTTTTGAGAAAATAAAGTTTTGAAAGTTAAGGTAATATTATGTGTGAGACGTTGAATGCATTGCAAAGAGCATTTGATGGATCAAATAATGCATGTTTTAGTTAGTACTAATTATTAGAAATAAAACGTGTTTGTTCTGCGTTGTTATTTTATCTTTACGTTGGTTCTAGAAAGAAAGGACAGAAGTCCCATTCGCTGCTATTGCATTACTAAAGTTAGAATGGAAGAATTGACACTTGAAAGGTGTACCAATTACTTCGTGTACTATTGTACAACCTATTCAACATGGATTTTATCTTAAACGCAGCCTATTCGTTTATATCAAAATGAGTTGTATAGATAGACAATCCGCAAATCAATTCACAGCCACAAACATACTGAATTCAACATTGAAACATTTAACATTACAATTAAAACGCAACCAAATCATCACAACTTCGAAGCTCAAACCTCAAAATCTACTCTGAATTACGTTCTCTGATGTTGTAAAAAAGAGGTACAAAATCCTCCGATAGTAAATATATTTGAGCAGATGAGGTTGAAAGATCTTCTTCCTTCATCAAAACCAAGCAAGCCCAGATTGAAGGCACTGTTTTGATCCTTGAATTGGAACAATGGGACCAAGAAACAAGCGCCACAAATCAAGAATAATCGTCACGAGCATTGCTGCACCTAAAGCATCAATCGATACTCTACACAAATCCCACTCATCGCCATCTTCCTCATCAATTCTGCAGTTTACCATTAAAAAAAAAAAGATCATTTCTTTTTTCGATATATACATAAGTACATAGATACATACCACAAAAGAAAACACATACCTCATAAACATTGGGAAGCTAACGAAGAAATAGATGGCGTAGAACAAAGACCCAACTTTGTACATAGAAGCTCGGTCCACAAACGTATAATATGGGAACTGCATTGCAGACATCACCAGCTCGTTCGTAAGAGTTGAAAAATCGTGGCACAAATGACGAATGAACTATATAAGTTTTCTTTACTTACATTAGATATGGCTACAGTCTCAAGATAAGCCGTGAAGTACGATAGGGCTAAAATCCAACCAGCTTTGAACAGCCATTGGGTTTTTTTGGGCAAGTGTAGGATAGAATGTTGAATCCTTCTAAGCGTAACGTTTGATGAGACGTGGTACAATAAGAAGCAGGCGTGAGCGAGGAGGAATGTTGCGTGAGGTATCTATAACAATATATGGATTGAGAAAATGATAGCTATCGAAAATGGACAAAAGAATTGGGAAAGTAAGGGATGAATAAAGGAAATGAGTATGTGTTAGCCTCACATCATTCATCCTCCACGAAGGGAAAGTGTACGAAGCACCCAACACTTTGAAGAAGTAATGGGTCCAAAAGTAGTTTCCGACGTAACTGAAGATCATGATCCATAGATTAGCCTGGCAAGACAGAGACAGTACAGTGTTGCAAGTATTATGGCGAAGGTAAGAAAGGAGAGTGTGATCGGTAACCCCTTGTAAGAATTGGTAACCTCTTTTTTGCCAATATAAAGAACAAACATGCTCAAACACTCGGAGGAAATTGAAAACGAAAGAATTTTTGCAATCATAGAACTACTTACTTTCACCCAATAGCGATCCTTGGACTTATCCGCCTGCAAAAAATTAGAAAAATCGCAAAAAAGCTTCTGACTGATGGTTAAATGCAAAGCAATAAAAATCGTTTAAATGAAAGAAGAATCTTCATTTACCTCACCAACGAAAATCATTGGTATGATGAAAGCAGGGAGTACAGAAATTAGCCCAAGAAGCAGGTATTCCAACTCGGTGAAATTCTGCAAAATAATAGATAAATCAAGAGAGTTCCAATTAATTAACAATTTACCAGGCTTCTGAAATAGCATTGCCTTTTCCACGTATTTCTGAAACTTTTAACACGCATACCTCGTAGAGCTTGTACGGAACAACGATACCAAGGCATAGAGTGAGCCAAAAGGGAGTGTAGAGGAGAAAGAACAGTTCGCCCCATCTCTTGCTAGGGTCTTTGGCCAGCCACAGATTCGCATCTGAGCTGATTTGCACTTCACTTCCTGCGAATACGAACAAAGAGATTATTAGGAAGCTAAACCCATAAAATATCGGTACGTCCCACCTATTTTACGACGAAAAAAATTCAGTCTTTTACCTCCCATTTCCTTTCTTTCGGCTTTTCGAATTTCCAAGAAACTCAAAAGAAGAAAGGGGGTTTATGTTATGTGCGGTGAGATCGAGGTACAGTATGGGCCATGGAGGTTGGCGTTTGCGAGGAGAAAATAATATTCTTGAATTTGATGACGAATTTCACTAAAAATATAGTCGCACTCTACAGATCAGAACTCAGTCCCATCCACGTGCCTATTCGGCCACAAAAAAAACTCATCCTTTGAATTTGTAACGTGATTATTCCAACTAAGACTGCCTATTTGCAATATATTTTTGCTATTCACACACGGTGGCGGAGCCACATAGAACCGGTGGGGTCCACTGAATTTTAAGGGAATTACTATTCACTGTCCTCTTTTTCCTAGTCACCGTCCCTAAAGAACATTTAAAAGACGATTTCGCCCTTATGATATTTAAATTAATCTAGAAAGGAAAAACATAATTCCGGTACGAAATACTGAAAAATACATACACGAATAAATTCTAACGATCGATGTAACGTAAAAAAAATCGATTTAATATTTTAGGACCGACCTATCGAAATTTTCGGCCCTGCAGTGCACGGCCTAACGAAATTTTCGGCCGATCTGTGTGCGGGCCGATCGATTTTTTCGGCCCAGACAAAGCCCGACCGAAAATCTTGTTCGGCCCGCAGTGTAACGGCCGAACAGTATTTTCGGCCCTAACATGTCCGGCCGAAAATACTGATCGGCCGTTACACTGCAGGGCCGAAAATACTGATCGGCCCTGACACAGCACCCGAAGTTCAGTTTTGGATACAATTTTGGGGTCGATGCGCTCCGAATCGGGCCAAACATAAAACATAAAAGTTGTAGATAATCAAATTGGCTTTCCAAAGGAATTTGAATCAGGGTCGTCCGATTTGTAAATCGAAAGTTATTGTCAAAATTGTGTAGACTGTCAGTTTCGGCCGATTCCACTCGGACAGCAACCCTAAGTTAGAATCGGCAAGATCGTCTTTTTACAGTCCTTTAGGGGGCGGTGACTTGGAAAAAAGGGGGCGGTGAATAGTAATTCAGAATTTTAATAGGGGAAGAAATAAGAAAACAAATTTCATGTTATATTGAAAAATTAAAATGGAAAGTATTAATTATTGGGGGTGTAATAGCGTTTTTGAACGAAATTACTTGATTTTAAATTATTAATTTCAAAATTTTAATTTCAAATCTATACTATATTTAATATTTGGCAAACATTAGGATTTCGAAATTTAGATTTCAAAACAGAGCTAGACTCGAGCTCGTGATAACATAATTTTAAAAAGTACAAAATTAAATAAAGTAAAATTAAGATCACGAATAATATAAAAAAAGAAGAGTGGGGTAGTGTGTAGGAATTCCACATGGTACGTATTAGGGTGATTAGTGTTTTAACATGAGTGGGGTAGTGTATAGGAATGCCACCGGTCAAAGAGTTGAGTTATACCCAATTGAGTAGGCAAGTCAAACCATGTACTAATATTAGCCAATCAATGGGATTCTCATAGCGTTTTATCTTTTTTTTGTTTTTTTTTTTTTTTTGTCTTTTTTAGTATTTAATGAATATATATTTATTTTTATATTTTTCTTATTTTTAAAATTTTGTTTGTTATTTTTATGTTTAATCTCGTCTCTCTTTTGTTTATTTATTTATTTTTAGTGTATTATTTTATTTCTCTTTCATTTTAACTTTTATTTTATTATTTTTAAATATTTTTATTCTATTTATTTTTATTTCATTTTAGTTTAATTTATTATTACAAAATTTAAGTTTTTATTCCCTCTTTATTTTATTTAATTCAGTAGTCATTTTTCTCCTTTTTTAAATTTCTTTCTTTTTTTTTCAAATTTCATTTTTTTAATATTAATTTATAACTTTTTAAGTCTGGCCAATAGCATGTCGACACGTGTCAATTTTCCATCCAAATAAACTATTATCTAACGGCAGGACCAATTTGGTTCAAAATCGACATTAAAGACTATTGGTTCACGCGAAAC
The DNA here is from genome assembly GCA_027422505.1 of Craterostigma plantagineum. Classification (NCBI taxonomy): domain Eukaryota; kingdom Viridiplantae; phylum Streptophyta; class Magnoliopsida; order Lamiales; family Linderniaceae; genus Craterostigma; species Craterostigma plantagineum. The sequence continues at coordinate 494,818 of JAPQWV010000104.1, forward strand.
ATCGAGGACTAAATTGTTTACGTGGTAAACGTCGGGAACCATTTTAAGTTTCTCCCAATGAGTAATCATAAGTAATAACAGAATTGCCCAAGAAAGACGAGATAAAACTAGCTTTACACCCATTTGGATAAAAACTTGTAATTTAGTACCCTCTCACGATTTTTTTATATGTAGGTACCTAATAGAATAAATTTTTTGCACATAGGTACCCGATCCACCGCAGGTATGCCGTACTAGCACATTTAGGTACCATAGCATTGTATTGTGGTACGTAATATGTTGAGACAATTGTACGCCGTATTAGCACATTTAGGTACCCTATAACAACCGTATATGATACCGTATAAAGGTGACATGGTACGCTAAGCACACATAGAATGCTATGGTCTTTACACATAAATTGGTACAAATAGTAAATCGGGTATCTATTTGTAAAATTTTCTGACATGGGTATTGATTCGTAACTTTTTATTCAAGTAGGTATTTATCTATACATTACACATAAACCTATTTGTTTCATCGCCAAGAAATATAGAATCGCCCGAGAAGAAATAATATCCAGTTAGTTATACAATATACACCAAATCCGTATAGGGTGTCAATGATAGAACTAAAGAGGATTGGCTGGAGATTTGAAGTCAATGATAGAGGGTGTCTTTCACATATAGACAATTACCAAGAACAATTAAAAAGTACATGGCCATAAATAAAATAATTCAATATTTCTTAGTCCTACATTGAATTACATCTGCAGCTCAATTATTCAAAAGCTTTTTAGTAGGCTGTGCAAATTTCGTTATTTACAATAATATATAAATATATTGAGAAAACTGAGGCTGATTGATATTAGTACGCAATTATGCATATTATCTTATTTTCATTTACTACAAACATATTATCATTACAGTGAAAGAAGGAACTATAATTTTTTTAGCTATATATGTTCCCCGCTTAATATATACCTTAAAAAGGTCCCTTTAAAGACAACTTGCGTAAAGGAATAGGACCATTTTGTCCCCATCACTATCACACATGATAGACATGATTTCTTTTTCCATAATTCATTGTTTGCAGATTTCAATAGTTCATGACGGACATGAGTTTTGATAGATAAATGTTTGTAAGAAGGCCACTAAGTTTATGTCTCCGATAATTCATGAAAAAATTTGAAATTGGCAATGGTGATATCTTCTTATACATATTTATCCGGTTACTCAAACCATAGTTCTAACATATTGTTATTGACTAAATTACTTGAAACTTTGAAGGTTATATGAAAAATGTATCATAATTTAATCTTTATATATTTTATTTTCAACACGGCTTCATTACATAGTATAGGTTGGTCTCTTTCTTTTCGAGTATTAAGTATGAGAATTCATACACATGACTTTTTGGAGTTGAAATAGTACAATTCCTCCAAATTTACAATTTAAACAGTGTCGTCAGGCTCCAATCATTTCTTCTATATTTTCCTCTATATATAATATTTCTTATCACTTAATTAATTGTTGAAAATCCATGCAGTATCAAAAAAATGGTTTATTACTATATCTTGAGCAGTCATATAGATATATCCACAATGCGAAGATATTTTAAAGAAACAACATAATTATCTATACTATTATATAATTGGGGAGAGGGGATACAAACCGTCACTTTCTCTTCTAATTTGGTGTGTAGATTTGAAGAATCAACCAACCACATTTTTCTATAAATAATAATAATTGATAAATTAAAGTAAAATATATCCACAACCGTCAAAAACCCACGTTCTACTGTCTTTTTCACACACGTAGGGTGTGCGACTAATCTAGTGTTAATAAAGCACTACATATGTCAAAATTTTAATGTTGATAATGACGCAAGCATACAATTATTTCAAAATACGAAGATTACATAAAAAAAAAAACCACTGTGACTTAAATTTTAAATACATATTATATATTATTGTATTTGGTTTGTTATTTATTTTTATTTGTTTTTTCCTACCTCAGAATCGCCTCTTAGTTCCGCTACTGGATTTAGTTTGACTTCGAGTTTGGCAAAAGAGAGCTTACATGTTGCTATATGGATGTGTTTATTAGATAAGGAACAGAAGATAGTTTTTATCTAGAGATTGTAACTGAGATTTCTAATGTTCAATTCCGATAAACAATTTTGTTCAATTTTTAGCGAGATATGAACATTACAATCTGCAATATATATGTCCAGCCTTGAAGGAATGATGTTTAGTCGTTTCAGCAAATCTTCTTGCACTTCCACTATCTGAAGGCGAGCTCCCCCCCAGAAACTCCCTGTTGCATTTGATTAATTTCCAGCCCCAATGAAATTGATATGCTACGTTTGGATTCCGGATTTCGATTTGAAATCCGAATTTCATCCAAATCACCCGTTTGGCAATCCATCGGATTTGAATTTGGATTTCATCCAAATCCGGGGATGATTTGAACATTTGTTATTCTTTGGATTTGAAATGCGATGATACTCGGTCCGTTTTTGAAATCCAAAGCCGAGTCCGTAAAAATAAAATAAATAAATAATAAAAAAAAAGCTTGTGAGCAAAGCTCATGAGTTCGATTAATATGAGCTCGGCTCAACTAATATGAGTCTGCGTTCGATTTTCACGATTTTGGGCCGGCTCAACGAGCTGACTCATCGGACTCATGAGCTGACTCGGTTGTTCATCTTTCCCCGATGCGCACCTACTCTCGAAATCCAAATCGAAATCCTAAAGTTTACCAAACAATAGATTTGGATTTGAAATTCGGATTTTGAAATTCATAATTTGAAATCATGTGATTTCCTTCAAATACATGAATCCAAACGCAGCCTTACTGTTAGGGTTTCGATCTTTTGTTTCGGTTTGGAGTGAAGAAATTACAAGGCAACGGCTAAGAAATTAATATAACATGCCTACGTTTGATCGTGGTAGAATACGATTCCAATGAGATGAAATCCGGTATATCGCGTTTGGCTCGAAGTTGGGTAGTAAGGGTTTTAAATACCTTGGCCTTATCTTGCAAACAATGGATTATTAGAATCCGAGCTTTACGAAAAGTTAGTTAAAAAAAAGGGTAAATTCCTTATCAGTACTTTTTAAATTTAAACTTCCTTATTAGTATCCCTGACAAAAATTCTTCCTTAATATCCATCTCCGAAAAAGTTGTGTGCTTAATATCCCAAACAGTATACGGACGAAAATACCATTTTCTGAAATTAAACTGGACATCATACCAACTGTTTGATTATTATACCAACTGTTATTCTAATTATACCAACTGTTATCATTATTATACCAACTGATATAGTGTACATGTTGGTATAATTACAACAACAGTTGGTATAATTTCTACAATTTCTGTCTTTCTGGTATAATTTCAAAATCAGTTGGTATAACGTCCAATTTCACAGTATAAAATTCTAATAACGTTATTTACTGATATAATAACCAAAATATATGGTATAATTTCTTCAATTTCCGGTATAAGCAAAATCAGTTGGTATAACGTCCAATTTCGCTGTAAATTATAATAACGCTATTTAAATTGGACATCATACCAACTGTTTTGATTATTATACCAACTGTTATCATTATTATACCAACCGGTATAGTGTACAATTCTGTAATTTCTACAATTTGTGGTATAATTGCAAAATCAGTTGGTATAATTACGTCCAATTTTGTTGTAAATTATAATAATGCTATTTACTAGTATAATAACGAAAACAGATGGTATAATTTCAACATTTTCTGGTACAATGTCCAATTTTGTTGGTATAATAACGAATTTTTTGGTATAATTCATGTGAAAATAATTATTCAGCTTTTTTGAACATGCGAGACGGGGTCGTCCATTTAACGCTGAAAAGACCTTTTTAGGTATTAAACAAGAATAAATTTTCAAATGAATAATTATAAGGAAGAAATAATTCGAGGGGTATTTAGAAGGAAGTTAAAATATTGAAAGGGACTGATAATGAATTAACCCTTAAAGGCGCGTTTACTATGGTGGATAAAGTAGGACAAAAACCAAGATAACCTATATAATACCGTTCAGTATAAATAAAGCCCACGTATTAAAGCCCAGAATAAAACATCAGCCCGGTCCTATAATCAAGCTAGCCCGTTGTAATTCATCACATGGGATGACCCAATACAAATAATCATATCCTTATTATCATAAAAAGACTATAATATCCTTTTCCACCATATTATAAAATCATCTTTATTTCATATGATTTTTCTGATAAAAATAATTAAGCAACACAAATTTATTCTTTGTTTCATGGTGATCAAATTGATATGCATATCCTTTATTTTTCGATGTTCATAAGAATAAATTGTTTTGAAACTAGATGTAAAGGTTACTTTTGTAATTTTACAAATAATACAAAGATTACATATTGTAAAGCGAACAAGTCTATGGACAACACCCATGATTAGTAATCCGCATATAACTATATCCTATCTATCAAAGTGAACGCTGCATAAAATAAATGAACAGTATAGAGTTGAATAACTGGGCGTTTATCTTACACTATCCAACAAAGTAAACACAGCATAATATTTTCGCGAGAATATTTGGAAGGGGTGTGTATTATCGTCCATTCACGTTTTTGGAACGACTCGCCCTTTTGACCTTCGAATATAAAGAACCCCTCCACCTCTTCGAATTTATTTAGAAACATTCTTGCCCTTCATGTTTCTATTTATTACGGCAATGCTATTCACATTCACAGTTTTTTTTTTCGGTTCTCGTTAAACAGTTAAAGCTATATTTTACTACGAATTATTTAGTCATGGAATTTTCCATTCGATCACACATGGTAAATTTTGATAATTTTATATAGAACAAAAAATAAGCGTTCATATAGTAAAATTATAGCAAAATAATCCATGTGCCCTATATGTTAATTATTCCGACCTTTTTTTCTTAAGAATTTTAGTTTCATATAATAATATGTTCGATTGGCAATTAGGTGAAATATTTATGTATCACAAGGAATCTAAAAAGGTGTAGCAATAAATTATACATAATGTTTTGCCTGCCTTCATTTAATGTCTTCAAAATCAGATTATTACCGTTGCAAATTAAACTTAGTGGCATTAATGTAATTATTCCGAAAAGCAGGTGGCATAAGCGGAATACGGTGCTACGTATTATGTTGTGCCCCACAGAATCATAGAAGAAACATTCTTATTCCAAAACATTAAAAAAAGGAACACTTTTTCCTCAGTATCTCATTCCCTCCTTTTAATTGCTTGCTGCTAAAGTGGCTTAAAAACACAGCACACAGCCCCATTTTGGTGGTGCATTTTAGAATTTCGAAGAACAACAATCACTCCGTGCGTTTGCTGGAAAACCCTACTCGTAGCCGACGATCGTAAGCTGCGAATGTATGTCAAATGAAATAAAATGATAGCAGTTGCTTGAAATAAAATGGTAGATTTTCTGCTTCTTTGGTTTTGTGGCTCTTGTCTGTGAGTCTGTTTGCGTTTGTGACTTTCTTTCTTCTCGTAATGAAAAAATCTAAATTTTTTCAGTGTATAGATGCGAGGATTTTGATGGGCTCTCTCTCTGCTTTTCTTTTTCTTTTTGTGAAAACTAAATTCCGCTGCTTCTTGCTTATGTTTTAGTGACCGTTTAGTTGAATCTGATGGCTTAAGTTTTATCGACCACTGACATTGGCGTTTATAAGTTGAGCTCAAGGTGTGTAATTTAATTCTTTTATATGCCTGCCTTACCTTTTTGTATGTTACTCGGAACACTTTGCTTGCCTTTTCTTTCTTTTATGTGATTTTCCGATTAGATGGATATAGATGGAAGTGAAAGCTCGTTGTTAGGCTGAGCTTCTCTTTATGTCCTATTACTCTCATTCAGTCACGCGTTCCTACTTCTCAGTTTCTTTCCCTCTTTCTAGCTATTAACGTGGACTGAGGATCGTCGATTGCTTTTTTACAGCTGTTAGTGATTATTTCTCTGCATGCTTGGCTGAGAAGTTCGATTTCCCAATAAGAAATGTCGTCGAGAGGAGCCACACCAGAGCATAGCACGAGCGTGCAGCGGCGGATTCCCCGCACCCAAACTGTTGGGAATCTCGGGGAATCTGTCTTTGATAGTGAAGTGGTTCCATCTTCTCTTGTGGAAATCGCTCCAATTCTTCGAGTGGCCAATGAAGTCGAGCATAGCAATCCTCGTGTCGCTTACCTATGTAAGTCATTTTCTATGAAGTGTATCTGTACATTGTTTTGTGTATGGTTCATTGATTATGAGGGGAGAACTAGAAGACAACAATATGCATATACGTGACTGATGGTGCTTCGATTTGCTTTGGTTTGTTTCGTGAGCTTTGTTGTGTTCCTCATGCATTAACGGTTACCTTTGCAGGTAGATTTTATGCATTTGAAAAGGCTCATCGATTGGATCCTACTTCAAGCGGGCGCGGTGTTCGCCAGTTTAAGACAGCTCTTTTGCAACGTCTTGAAAGGGTAATAATAAGCGAATGTTTTTATAGATTGCGTCGATCAGTATCATTTGATGGAGCATGCACACAAAAGTATAGAGATATATCACTATAGAATTAAATAATTTCGTCAATCTGAGTTTAATGCGATTGTGCCTGGCTTTTTCACTGAAACACGGATTGGGGCACATTGCATTGTTCCTACGCCTCTTATTTCCATTTTTATCTAGAACTTTTTCCTCCCCAGTACTTTCAACATTATGTGTTGACGCTATTTCCTTATCATGCTTAATGTATATCACTTCATAGAACCACGGGACTTTGTGTATCATGTCATGAATTATATTTTTGTTATAGTTTACCATTAATATCCTTAATCTTTATTATAATGCCTTTCCATACTGTTGTGACCGTTGATATTTAATTAGGAGAACGATCCCACCTTGATGGGAAGGGTGAAAAAAAGCGATGCACGTGAAATGCAGAGCTTTTATCAACACTACTATAAGAAGTATATACAAGCATTGCAAAATGCTGCAGATAAAGCTGATCGGTGAGTTAATATTATTGACACGAGCAGACTTGAGTCCAAAGCTAATATGTGTTATTATATTATTCTTAAATGCTGTGCAGGGCACAGCTGACAAAAGCTTATCAAACTGCTAACGTTCTCTTTGAAGTTCTGAAAGCTGTTAATCAGACACAATCCGTGGAAGTTGATCGTGAGGTAAATAGTTATTATTTTTTCTATCTGCTTTGCGTATGTTAGTTCTATGTTGAACTGAATGTATAAACAGAAAATGTCTTTCTTGCACGAATCCTTTCTACCTTTTCTGCATATTTCTACCTTTTCTGCATAATGAATCCATATCCTTTTTCTATTTTCTTGTTCATTTACAGGTCTTGGAAACCCATGATAAAGTTGCGGAGAAGACAGAAATATATGTACCTTACAATATTCTTCCTCTGGACCCTGACAGTGCAAATCAAGCAATTATGAAATATCCAGAGGTCAAAATCATTACCAACTAAGATCCATTGACTTCTTGTTTTAACTTGTTTTCTATTTCTGATCATTCATTTGTTCATAACGTTTTGGGATTATTTTGCGTTGGTAGATTCAAGCAGCTGTCCATGCACTTCGGAATACAAGAGGTCTTCCCTGGCCCAAAGATTACAAGAAGAAAAAGGATGAAGATATCCTTGACTGGCTTCAAGCTATGTTTGGTTTTCAGGCAAGTGTAGCTAAAAAGATATGTTAGCATTTTCACTGTACAAACAAACAGGAACTTACAACCTCAAGTTTTCTCTACCTATTTTCAGAAAGACAATGTTGCTAATCAGAGGGAGCATTTGATTTTGCTACTAGCAAACGTGCATATACGACAATTTCCCAAGCCCGATCAACAACCCAAGGTTTGCTTTCAGCTATATGTTGTTGTTTTTGTCATCTTACGGATTCTTTAATCATGATTATGGCATTTGCTACCTTTTATCCGTCCCATTATCTCGTACACTCGAGTGCATGGTCTGTATGATCTAAATATTCAATTTGAAACTGATCCTTTTTGCTACTGTTACGATCCGAGTTCATCTGTTAGAAAATTACTTTTTTTTTTTTTTCAGTTGGATGAGCACCCTATAGATGAAGTGATGAAGAAGCTTTTCAAGAATTACAAGAAATGGTGCAAATATTTGGATCGCAAAAGTAGCTTGTGGTATGTTGACCTCAATTGTTCAGTCATTGATCGTTTTTAGTTATTGAACGTTTACTTATCTTCCAACTATCAGGTTTTATAGCCTACTTCAGTGTGGTTGCTGATTGCTCTGTTAATCAACAACATTTCAGGTTACCTACCATACAGCAGGAAGTGCAGCAAAGGAAACTGTTATACATGGGGCTTTATCTTCTTATATGGGGAGAGGCGGCGAATCTAAGATTTATGCCAGAATGTCTGTGCTACATTTATCATCATGTATGCTTCCGAAGCTTATATTCTTATAATTATAATTGCAGTACTTAAGAAGCAATTGAGAAACATAATATCTAGTATGGTTATTCTCTAAAGCTGCTTCCGTGTCCTCTGGTAATTAATGATCCTATGCACAGATATCTTTGAACAACCGTATTTTGTGTTTTGTTAAAGCATGCGTTGCCTTCCCAAATATAGCATATGGTGCTAGATGTAGTGCTTGTTTATTATGATTATCATTTGTGATGATAATATATCTCTGGTTGGTCTCTGACAAAAGAATGATAAATTAAAATATGATAATCCCTTTCTATTTTTTGAACTTTTCAAGATGGCTTTTGAACTCTACGGGATGCTTGCTGGAAATGTGAGCCCAATGACTGGTGAGAATGTGAAGCCAGCTTATGGTGGGGAAGAAGAGGCATACCTGAGAAAAGTTGTTACTCCAATATATGAAGTTGTTGCTCGGGTAGCGTGCAACACTTTACTTAAATATCCATGCGTTGTCTCTTTTATAATGTAATTGTCCTGGACTGAGTAATTTGATTTATTTTTGTGTCCAGGAAGCAGCTAGGAGCAGAAAGGGACTGTCGAAACACTCGCAGTGGAGAAATTATGATGATTTAAATGAATACTTTTGGTAGTGTGATATCTGCGTTAAACAATGAATCAGGTCCCTAGTTATTCTTTTTGACTAACTTCACTAAACTTTGCAGGTCTGTGGATTGTTTTCGTTTAGGTTGGCCTATGCGAGCTGATGCTGATTTTTTCTGTAAGCCCGTAGATCAGCTGTACGGTGAAAGAAATGGAGTAAGTGTCCATTGAATTGTCTGTGAATGTGAAAGTATGACCCTTAAACATTCTGCGGCGTCATATGCTGCGAAACTGAATTTCAATCAGCGCTTGATAGAAAATATATGTTCCACTTAGTAGTATTTGCAATGGATTATGTCTCTCTTTCGCCTCTTTTTAAACCTCCGATCCCTCCACATTTTACATGTCTCTTTGTTGTATTGCTTAATCCTAATGGGCTTTTTTTATGCATTCGTCCGTTGGGATTTTTAGGATAACATTATGCCTTCAGATCGTTGGATGGGGAAAGTTAATTTTGTTGAGACCCGGTCATATTGGCACATATTTAGAAGCTTTGACAGGATGTGGAGCTTTTTCATATTATCACTGCAGGTGGCTTCTGTTCTTAACATTTTCACTGTTTATTTGAATTGAAGATTTTTTCTTTCATAATCAATCTGTTAGTTACGCCTTTGGTTTTTTGTTTAAGGCTATGATCATCATTGCTTGGAGCGGTTCGGGACAACCCAGTGCAATATTTGATTCTAATGTTTTCAAGAAAGTACTGAGCATCTTCATAACTGCTGCCATTTTGAAACTTGGACAAGGTATCTTTGACTTATAATTGGTCCCATTTAGCTTGTGATTTCCACTGTACTTGTTTCTATTTTAACAAAGAGTTATGGTATGAATATGTTAAAGCTTTCATGTATGAACAAAAAACTGTCACATATTTGTAACCGGTGACTGCAGTAGTTGTTTTTATCAATTGCTTTACATTTCAGAAGCCTTTATATGGATAGAGATAGAGGGGCATTTGGCTTGAGTATGCAGCACTATAGTTTGTCATTGGTGTCTTGATCCACTTGCTAACCTAATATGAATTGCATGGTTAAGAACAGTCTTGACGGGGACTCCTAAATTGTGATGCAATAGCATTGAGTTTGTAATAGTAACTTAAGGTAGGTAAATGTGTAATGAACGTCCTCCTTTCTCTTACTCTTTGTCTGCTTCTTCCAGCAACGCTTGATGTTATACTGAGTTGGAAAGCTAGACAGACCATGTCGTTCTACGTCAAGTTAAGATATGTCCTAAAGGTTGTGTCAGCTGCTGCTTGGGTGGTTATCCTCCCTGTAACCTATGCTTATTCTTGGGAGAATCCTCTTGGGATGGCACGAACTATCAAAAGTTGGTTCAGAAACAGTTCGAGTTCTCCTTCTTTGTTTATATTGGCCACTGTTATCTACTTGGCACCGAACATGCTTTCTGCATTGCTGTTTTTATTCCCCTTTATTCGACGCTTCCTTGAGAGGTCGAACTATAAAATCGTGATGCTAATGATGTGGTGGTCTCAGGTATTGTCTATGCTTTATGTTTTTGGTACGCAGAATCTTCAGCTAATTAGAAAAAGCTCGTGTCCTTATCATCTCTTCTGGCATTTTCTTTCTGCAGCCTCGGCTCTATGTTGGAAGGGGAATGCATGAAAGTGCGTTCTCTCTCTTCAAGTAAGTCGTCAACATTTTCGCAGTGCTGCGCTTGCTATCATCCTTCTTAATATTTCCAATACGAAATAATCTTATAATGTTGTTTTGTTTTCAGATATACAATTTTCTGGGTGCTTCTGATCATTACAAAGTTGTCATTCAGTTTTTATGTCGAGGTACCTGTCTTTTCTGAGTACATTCATATATAAAAAGTACTTTGATAAATTTTTTTATGAAACAATCCGAAAAACATTTTCCACGCGTAATTTGTGTCTGACGTTTCATTTTTCCATTTCATTTTCAGATAAAGCCCCTGGTGGAGCCTACCAGAACCATCATGAGTGCCCGTGTGTCATCTTACCAATGGCATGAATTTTTTCCAAAAGGTAGCCAAGATGGAGTGTGATGCAACGCACAGATAACTTACAAGAACAGATTCGGTTAATTTGGTCTTTTTTTGTGTAATGCAGCTAAGAGCAATATCGGCGTTGTAATTGCCGTGTGGGCGCCAGTTATTCTTGTATGAATTATCTATTTTTTTTTCCATCATATCGTTTTCATTTATTTAGTGATTAAGCTAGAGAAACTGCTTTTCGTTAACATTTGTTCTATTTACAGTGACCATTTTAGTTGGTTTTTATTTTCTTCAGGTGTATTTCATGGATGCACAGATTTGGTATGCCATATTCTCTACACTGTTTGGAGGTATATATGGTGCATTTCGCCGCCTTGGAGAGGTAAGCCAAATTCTTCTTCTCATGCTATCTATTGAACAATCTTTACTAGATTAGTGTAAATAATTTAAGGTACACTGCAGTTTCTTTTTAATCTGAGAATGGTGAGGGTTCTTCGTTACTGTGCAAACAGATTGAGCACAATGTCAATAAACTGAAAATTTTTTATCGTTTAGTAAATGAGATACCAGAAAATCAGACTTGGACATCTTATTATGAAGCTTGTATAAAAAGCGTTTGCTAAAAGTCTAACTAAAGGGTATATAACATGAACAACGTGCAGAATCCAGTTGAAATCATTACACTTGCTAATTGGTTAAGGATATTATTTAAAAAAAACAATTTGGATTGCTTGAAAATGTAAATTGTCATGTACCGAAAAATAACTCATATTCATGCTTCAGTCTAAAATTATCATGGCTATATATATAATATGCTGGTCCATCATCAGCTATTTTCTGTTTTCTTTCACAGATTCGAACTCTGGGAATGCTTAGATCCCGATTTCAATCTTTGCCCGGTGCTTTCAACGCGTCTTTGATTCCAGAGGAAAGAAATGAGGGTGTTAAAAAGAAAGGATTCATGGCTGCATTTTCCCGCAAGTTTGAAGTGGTACAGAATGCTCTTTCTCCCGTATCCATCTCAGTTCACAGATTAAGAACTATAGTTGGGCTACTAAAAAGTGATAATTTTGCGTCAAAAATACTGTCCCAGATTCCACCGAGTAAGGAGAAAGAAGCTGCTAGGTTTGCTCAGTTATGGAACAAGATAATCACAAGTTTCAGAGAGGAGGATCTTATAAGTAACAGGTATAAATATGCAGACATGATGTTGCTCTAACGTGTCATATCCCTTTCCCTTTTGTCTTATATTAACTTACATGGTGAACAGTTCAGATATTTTGTTACATCTGACCTTTCATTTCGCCTGTGATTTAGAGAAATGGATCTATTACTTGTTCCATATTGGGCGGATCGTGATCTGGAAATCATACAGTGGCCTCCATTTTTACTAGCTAGCAAGGTTTGTTTTTTGTTCTATTGCTCCTTTTTCTTCTCTTTAACCATTAAATTTAATCATCATAAGCAATAAAGCGAATCAAACAATTGAATGATAGTTATGTTGAACAATGGGTACTTACTGCATGCATGGTCACCTCAAACTTACAAAATGACGTACAAGGAAAAACTTTATTAACGTGATCGATATTTCTAAATTAAACTGTCCGCTGTATGGTTCTACTTTTCTATTCTACAGATCCCAATAGCAGTTGATATGGCTAAAGACAGTAATGGCAAGGACAGTGAGCTGAAAAACCGAATAAAGTCAGATGATTATATGTATTCTGCGGTTTGCGAGTGCTACGCTTCATTCAGGAATATCATTAAGTTTTTAGTTCGTGGGAGTCGGGAGAGAGAGTAAGATACGAGCATGTTATGCCATCTCTGCTGTTCAAATTTACTCTTCTTTTACCTTTTCCTTTTTACATTATTTTAGGGTTATTGAGTACATATTTTCTGAAGTTGACAAGCACATAGAGGAGGATGACCTATTAACGGAGTACAAGCTGAGTGCTCTTCCGAGTCTTTATGATCTCTTTGTTAGGCTTGTGAAGTTCTTGGTATACTTCGATCCCTTTGCAGTTTTAGTTTTCGAAACATTTAAAGTACACTGATTCGGTGGTGTTTAACCTTGATTGGAATTTTTTTTGGTTCACCACAGCTAGACAATAAAAAGGAGGATAGGGATCAAGTTGTAATCCTTTTCCAGGATATGCTGGAAGTCGTAACCCGAGATATTATGATGGAAGATCACATATCCAAGTAATGTGTTTCAATTCACGGAAACTATGTCGTGTTTTTTGGATTCTTGATGAAACTTTCTGATTCGGACAATATATATCTTGGAAAAAGCTTACTAGATACGATTCATGGAGGAATGCGGTATGAAGGGATGGTCCCTCTTGACCAACAGTATCAGTTATTTGCATCAGCTGGAGCTATAAAATTCCCGGCTCCCGAATCAGAAGCGTGGAAGGAAAAAGTGAAGATAAAGAAATGATATTCATGAAACTCAGAATATTTTCGTTAATTACCTTTATGATGATCATTTCCTTTTTCGCAGATCAAGAGGCTGTTTTTGTTGCTCACGGTGAAGGAATCAGCAATGGATGTGCCATCAAACCTTGAAGCTAGAAGACGGATTTCTTTCTTCTCTAATTCCTTGTTTATGGACATGCCTTCTGCACCGAAAGTCCGCAATATGCTATCCTTCTCGTGAGTGACTTATATATCAATGATATATATTTTGTTTTTGTTTACATTATTATAGTTTCTAGAACCAAAATTTCATGAGTTTGATTGGTGACAATGAAACATAACAATTTGAACTTTCTCAGTTGCACTTCATTTTTGAGCAAATAGCAGTCCTTATACCATGCCAATATAATCTTATAAGAATCATGATCATTGCTTATGAATTTTAACTTTGGATAATTTGTGCATTTCAGTGTTTTGACTCCATACTACACGGAGGAGGTCCTTTTCTCATTGCCTGATCTAGAAGTGCCCAATGAAGATGGTGTCTCTATCCTCTTTTACTTGCAGAAAATTTTCCCAGGTTTGTTTTTTATGAGGTTTTGTTTGCATCTCCGAAATTTATTTTCACCTTCCATTATTCATATTAGTAGCATCATGCAGATGAGTGGAATAACTTTCTGGAACGGGTCAAATGCTATGGTGAAGATGAACTTAGGGGTTCTGATGAATTAGAAGAACAACTGCGGCTTTGGGCATCATATAGGGGCCAGACATTGACAAAAACAGGTCCCAGCTCATATAGGGGCTTTGTGATTGCATTTTTATTTTTAAATTCATTCATTTCCTCCTCACTGCTCCTATTTTTTGTTCCCATGTGCGTTCACTTGTTTAATCTGCATAGTAAGAGGAATGATGTACTACCGCAAAGCACTTGAACTTCAGGCGTTCCTTGATATGGCTAAGGATGATGGTATCCGTTTTGTTCTTATACTCCTCAGAACCATCATTTTGCTGGCCTTTAACATCACACACCCTATTTACGACAGATCTAATGGAAGGCTATAAAGCAATTGAGTTGAGTGAGGATAAGATGAAGGGAGAGCGGTCGTTGTGGTCACAATGTCAAGCAGTGGCAGATATGAAATTTACGTATGTTGTTTCTTGTCAGTTGTATGGAATTCAGAAACGATCTGGTGACCCACGAGCTCAAGATATTCTGAGACTTATGACAACGTAAGTTTATTGTTAGGGGCTATTATCTTGGTTCTTATGACTAAATTTGGTATTGTAATTCGAATAGGTATCCATCTCTTAGAGTGGCCTATATTGATGAAGTTGAGGAACCAAGCAAAGATAGACCGAAGAAGGTCAATGACAAGGCATACTATTCCACTCTTGTGAAGGCTGCTTTGCCCAAGACTGATTCTTCAGAACCAGGACAGAATCTTGATCAGGTGAATATTTTTGTGCAACGTTATTAAGTTTTGATTTATTTATGATGTTTATTTTCATTACTTACGAAAGTATCTGAGCTTCTTATGTCTCTTATTAGGTAGTCTATCGCATAAAACTTCCGGGCCCAGCCATACTAGGTGAAGGGAAACCTGAAAATCAGAATCATGCCATTATTTTTACACGTGGAGAAGGTCTACAAACAATTGATATGAATCAGGTAAATTTCTTATAGCACTACTGATTTTCAGTTTACTCATTTGCTGTCCTAACACGAAGATTTTACCCTCTATTAGGATAATTACATGGAAGAAGCGTTAAAAATGAGGAACTTGCTTCAAGAATTTCTTAAAAGGCATGATGTTAGGCACCCATCGATTCTTGGCCTGAGGGAGCATATTTTTACTGGAAGGTGCTCTCTAATCCCAGTTTAGCATTTCCCTTTCGAACACACATGCACAACTGAAACACTAATGTGACTTTGTGTTATGTTGCAGTGTTTCTTCACTGGCTTGGTTTATGTCGAATCAAGAGACGAGCTTTGTCACCATTGGTCAGAGATTGTTGGCTAACCCCCTGAAGTAAGATTTACCCACTGTTCTTCCCTCTCTTTCCCTGATCTTCCATCACTGTAGTGTTTTGTATTTATTCTCTTACACCTCTTGATTTCTTTTATCTGTAGACAGTAGCTCAATATGGAACAAAAAACATTTTGAACGTCTCACTGTATGATTAGAAAGTCGGTTATTTTGTAGTGCAATTGAGGAATAGATTAACATAAGTTTCAATTTCCGTATCAGCGTACCTATCATTTTTCATGAAAAATGCAGTTTACGAGCAATTTATCTGATGATTTCTCTTTCCTTTGTTTAGGGTTCGGTTTCACTATGGTCATCCAGATGTTTTTGACAGACTATTTCACCTCACTAGAGGTGGGGTGAGCAAAGCCTCCAAGGTTATCAACCTCAGCGAAGACATATTTGCTGGTAACAATTATTACATCCTCAATCTCCAGCCTTTTTTTGATAGTTTCTCTCGGATGCTCAACTCGTGAATTATGACATGGATCTGTGTAGGCTTCAACTCCACACTCCGTGAAGGCAATGTAACCCATCACGAATACATTCAAGTTGGAAAAGGGAGGGATGTTGGCCTTAACCAAATCTCCTTATTTGAGGCAAAGATTGCCAATGGCAATGGGGAACAAACGCTCAGCCGTGATCTATACAGGCTTGGACATAGATTCGACTTCTTCCGAATGTTGTCATGCTATTTCACCACCATCGGTTTCTACTTCAGTACTTTGGTAATGGTTTTTCTTTTTTACCCACAATGATGCAGAGCTTTTATTTATCATTCAATATATTTACTCACACACTCTTTACCTACGTTCTTTTACATGGTTCTCTCAGATCACCGTGCTCACTGTATACGTATTCCTCTATGGTCGTCTGTATCTCGTTCTTAGCGGCCTTGAAAAACAGCTGAGCAACTTGCCCGCAATTCAGCAAAATAAGCCTCTCGAGGTTGCCCTGGCCTCTCAGTCATTCGTTCAGATTGGATTCTTAATGGCCCTTCCGATGATGATGGAGATTGGGCTCGAAAAGGGCTTTCGAACAGCCCTAAGCGAATTCATACTTATGCAGCTTCAGCTCGCGCCAGTTTTCTTCACCTTCTCTCTCGGGACAAAAACCCATTACTATGGTAGAACCCTACTCCACGGCGGGGCGAAGTATCGACCCACGGGTCGTGGGTTTGTCGTCTTCCACGCCAAGTTCGCTGACAACTATAGGTTGTACTCACGCAGTCATTTCGTGAAGGGGCTCGAGCTTATGATACTGCTTTTGGTTTATCAGATCTTCGGTCAGTCGTATAGAGGCACCGTAGCTTATATATTGATCACCGTTTCAATGTGGTTCATGGTGGGCACTTGGCTGTTTGCGCCCTTTCTATTCAACCCCTCGGGTTTTGAGTGGCAGAAGATCGTAGATGATTGGACCGATTGGAATAAGTGGGTTAGTAACAGGGGAGGCATTGGCGTGCCTTCTGAGAAGAGCTGGGAATCATGGTGGGAAGAAGAGCAAGACCATCTTCGTCACTCGGGAAAACGTGGGATCTTCGTGGAGATTGTGTTGGCCTTGCGCTTCTTCGTTTACCAATATGGGCTTGTCTATCACTTGAATATTTCCAAGAATACCAAAAGTGTCTGGGTATGTACGTTTTGTTGTAGCTCTTTCTTCATTACCTATTAGTACTCTTTCCAATACGGGAATTGATGTCTTCCTTTGTATTGGTAATAAAATAACAGGTGTATGGCATATCTTGGCTGGTGATTTTCATGATCCTCTTCGTCATGAAGGTGACTGATCTTTTCTCTTCTTTCCCCTTTTCTATTAGATTATCCTCCTATGCTGTAATGGTTTTTTTTCTTTTCTTTTCTTTTTTTAAATCGCAGACAATATCGGTTGGACGAAGGAGATACAGTGCTAACTTCCAACTGTTGTTTCGGCTGATCAAAGGTTTGATCTTTATTACATTCGTGGGCGTCCTCGCACTCCTTATTGCCCTTCCCCATATGACACCGTTGGATATTATAGTCTGCATACTCGCCTTCATGCCCACGGGCTGGGGTTTACTTCTGGTTAGTCTTAACGTTCTTTCTTTCTTTCTTTCTTTCTTTCTTTCTTTCTTTCTTTCGTCTTCTCTTCTTTTCGGTTTATGTTTGTGCGAAAATGACCATTTTAGACGCAACCGTTGCATTCTTACAACGATCTTTTTTGGACGATATTCAGATTGCACAGGCTTGTAAGCCCGTGGTTCAAAGGGCGGGATTCTGGGGATCGGTTAGAACGCTGGCGAGGGGATATGAGATTGTGATGGGTTTGCTGCTCTTCACGCCCATCGCTTTTCTCGCGTGGTTCCCGTTCGTGTCTGAATTTCAGACGCGAATGTTGTTCAATCAAGCGTTTAGCAGAGGCCTTCAGATTTCGCGTATTCTTGGCGGTCACAGGTCTTCAAAGAACAAGGAGTGATGATATTAAATATTTTACTGTGTGTTGTTCGTGTTTTGACCTTTTTTTTTACTTATTTAATGGTATATTTATAGTTGGTGTTATATTATTGCTTTTTATGTTAAAAGTATATGATTAATTACAAATGAGGTTTGAGGTTACAGGAATTACATTGGCTAAATAGTCACATTGTTCATGCGGTAACATCGACAAAAACAGTAGGACCGAAAGACTCGCCGCTAAAGCATAGCACAACCAACATTAAGGATAAAAATTGGTAGAACAACATTTTTAGTCCCTAATGTTTGTGGCATGGGCGTTTTTGGTCCCTCATGTTTCGGGATGACACTTTTAGTCTCCAATGTTATCGATTTTGGACGGTTTTGGTCATCCTTTAGATGGAACTTAACACATTAGACCACATGATCCCCTTTAACTTGACTTAACATATCATTACCATCATCTTCTTCAACTAAAACTCGCGTGAGCATCATTGTGTATCACTTTTAACTCATTTTCAAGGTTGTCGATTCTTTCCTAAATGTGATGTATAATGATGTTTATGTGCGTTTAAATTGAAAAAGAAGATGTGTTATGAGGTTTTACGTCGAATAAAAGAAGAACATGGGCTTTCACGTGTTAAATTTCGTCTAAATTAGCAATAAAAGTGATCGAGGAACCAACACCGTCCAAAATCGATAACATTAGGGAATAAAAGTATCACATCGGAACATGGGAGACCGGAAACGCCCATGTATCAAACATTGGGGACTAAAAATATCGTCGCCATAAAAATCTAGCACATTTCAAAATCGGACCTACAAACATAAATCAAATTAATAATTATGTTTACGATTTGAGAATAATTATTTGTTCAGAGGTGCAACATTCTCGAACTGAAATCCTAAATACCCAAACCAAAAGTTTTTTTTTCCAAGTGTTCGTAAACATATTATGGATAGAGTTGCTGACTAGCTACGATTGCGGCTGCAATAGGACTTTATAGGATCTAAACAATAAACTGACAACAATGGCTAGACGACAGAATATGACAACCAAAATTCAGTATGTAGAAATTGCTGGAATTTTCTATAATGTATTGGAGGAAATGAACCGAGGAAACCGCGATAGACGACCGACAACTAGACGTGCAACAATTTGTCATAGCAATATACAAATAGATCAATAACAATATTCAACACTGTCAACATTATGGCAACAAATGGCGTGAAATTGATTAATTCATTAATTCTTGAAGAAAGAAAGAAAGCTCTTGATCATTGCACTTTTGGACAATATACAAAGGATGGTGTGTTATTGGTTCACTAGATACAAACTAGCTCCCTCGGAAGCTACCACACAGCTCCGATCCGGCTACAGAAATATTAATTGGTGAAAGTATATGCTAAGTGAGGGATATGCAGTTACTAACTTGAGTATGATGTTCGATCTGCAGGGAGTCGTTTTGTTGTTAATTTCATTTGCCGCAATTAAATATAAATTGTAAAGTTAAAACTTAAAAGGATTTAAAAGTTTAACGTAATCCATTGTTGATGGAACTGTACGCGATCGATTGTAAACTCACGAACACTTTCAACTACTCCTACATTTATCAGCATGAGCAGTATCACCTCTCTCACGGGGTCAAGGAAAGGTCGCATATATTGCATGTCCTTATCACATGACCAAGAGGAGTCGAGAATCTCCATCGTTTGCTCCTTCGACGACTTCCGCATCTCAGCCCAACCCGTTCCTTATAGCGGGCGGGACGGGACGGGCCATTTTGACGTCTCTAATGTATGGAAAGATTTCCCGAGCTTGAAAAACTTTCATTATTTTTCAGTCTCCTTGTAGATTTGAAAGCGGAATTTGCACAGAGGGTTTTGGCAGTGGACTATTTGCTTCTGGGAGTTAAATATGCCTACTAATGTAATGTATTGATCGATCACATCTCCGACCTGGACTTGGCTCGTTGTTTTGTCGTCTTTCGCAAGGATTATATATATTGATCTCTTTGCTGTTGTACTTGCTCAACTTGTCGTGAATGTATTAGTAAAATTATGGCAGACCATGTCTATAAGCTTGCATTTGGCTTGTATTTAGTGTCGTATGGATGGTGGACTTCAAATTCCACTGGAAGAGGTTAAACCCTAGAATCTCTACCTAGTATAGGATTACGAAATATTTATATACCATATTAAATCTTTTTTGAACACACCCTTTTTATGGAGGTTTACGACAACTACAGCGTTACATAATCCTCTTGATTCCATATCAGTAATCAAGTCATTGCAAAGCTTTGTTTTAATGGAAGACTCGGCAGACCGCTTGGCAGATTGTGACGTCTACGATCAAAAGGATTCAATTTTAAACATCCTCGCGACGATCCTACATGTCATTTAGTTGAACTATGATGTTAATTTGTTATTACGGTATTTCAGGAACCGACTATTTGTGTGATTGTGGATACATGGATGCTGAAGGATTTCTAGCACCATACAGAATGTTCGGTGCCATTTAGATGCATAAAGTTATGGGATAAATGCTCCTCAAAATTATAAGAAATATTCCAATACATGGAAAGGCCGTAATGTAGTAGAACGCAGCTTTAGAATGGTAAAGACGTTGAGTTAATTTGAGATCTCGTTCCATTGCAATAAAGTTGCAGGTCTTCATTATGACCCTTCAGAGGCTTTGGATGAGTTGAATGATGAAGAAGAACAAGTAGATGGTCTTGAAAACACAAGTACGGAGCACATTAACAACGTAGGTACCTCAATTGAGTGGTATAATTGGAGAGATCAATTAGCTGAGTCATGTTTCAAAGAATGGAGAGTCATTAGGCGTGTTTGATAATAGAATTTGGGTATGTTATTAGAGACTATGCATCTTGGTGTTGTCATAGGTAAGCTTTTTGTTAAGTCATGTCATCTTAGACATTATTTGTGCTTTTGTTGTTGTAATGTTATTTAATATGGTAGTTGTTATCCTTTTGTCATGGATGAAATATTTGTATGAAATTGTATGTTTAAAGCATGTTGGTTAGATTTGTGGATTCTTATTGAACAAATTTATTTACGGTTTATATTTTTTAAAGGATCTTTTCAGCATACACATTAATTATGTATTTTGATAGATCTCTATTGCAGAATCATTGACTCATCTAGTTGGTCAATATCTATTTACGGTAGGAAGGTTGATCCATGAAATCATCGAGCGTGGACACCACAAGAAGATGTCGTATATATAGCAGTTCTAAAGAAGATTATTACTGAATGTTGGAGAATAGAAACTGGCTTCTTAATTGAATATTTGAAAAAAAATTGGAGGACAACCTTAGGAAAACAATTCCTGGAACAGAGTTGCGTGTTATACTACATATCGATTCACGGTTGACAAATTGGATGATACACTAGTACTCTTTGTCATCAACGATGTCTATGTCTAGTATAGGCTAGAATGATATAACCAAGATGGTAGACGTGCATGAAGACCGAGTCTGGGAAGACTATGTTAAGGTGCATGCAAAGTATATATGATTACATTTATGTACATCAAGAATATTACCGTGATGTAATCCATTGTTTTGTTCCCATACAGAAATATTCCACTTCTAAGATTATGCACTACAAAAAGTGGTCATATTATGCGGACTGGATTGAGATATTTGGTAATATCATGCATCACGCATAAGATATACTGATGTCATGAACAAAATATATTTGGAATCAAACATCAAGCTTTGGAAGAGTCCACCACCTAAATCTAATCAAGGAAACGACGTTGATGAGTCAAACAACTCACAGAGATTTGTAGCTAGTGGATCTTCCAAAAGCAAGAAGTGTGCACGTTCTAAGTGAGGCTCTATGGACATTTTTCTTGACATGATTGAAATGTTATAGCATTTTGCGCTGATGCAAATGCAACCCTTCATGAAGTAGTTAGTCGAAAGGAATATGAATTTGATATTAGCAAGGTTTGGAAGGATGTCCTTGGTGTGGTGGATGCTATGGAAGGATTGTCTGAGCATCAAACTTTTGATGTTTACAAACATTGAAGAACTTGAATTTCTTTCAGCCCACTTGTAGAAAAGGAAGCGGAATTTGCATAGTCAATTTTGGCCAATGGACTATCTGCTCATGGGAGTTAAATATCCTTACTAATGTAAGGTATCGGTCAATTGACTTGTTGTTTTCTCATCTTTTTGTCAAGTTTGTATATATTGATCGTCTTTGTTGTACTACTTGACTTAATTATATTGATGTAAGACATATATGTATTTTGCCTATGCAAGGTAGTTCGTTGTGGATAACAAATTGTTATCTTCTTTTTCTTTTTTTTTTATTTTAACTTGAGTATTGCACAATGACTTTGAAGTATGAACTATGACACTGGAAATAGAGAAGAACGATTTTTGACATCAGAACAGTTTTAACACAACAGGGGCAGTCGGAAAATTCGAACCAAACCTTAACCTCAAGCGAAGTGAAGGCCCTAAACAGATGGTGAAAGCTAATTTGGGTTTCCTTTACACGGTTTCTTCTTCATTTAAGTTATTGTTTTCATCCAAATAACTAAGATTGCCTTCTTTTTTATTAAAGAGGATGAGGTCAAAATCGTCTTTTTGTGAAAATTATATGTAGAGTAGAAGGATCTAAAAAGCAAGCTTGGACTGGTGCATTAATAATTAAACTAAACAGCCTATGTATATAATTCCATTTATAATCGTCCTAACTTGAATTTTTTTCTGCATGGATTGTGATGCGGGTATGACCCCGATCAACAAGATTTGGTCTGAGAAATAAGCGTTGATGGGTGAAAACGGACCGGGTTGGATATTTTAACGTGTGTTTGAATCTGTTGTTTAGGGTTAGAAATGAAAGAGACGAAGAAGACATAGATTTTACATGGTTCGGATAGATATCCTATGTCCATGGGCCGCCGGAAATAGTATTCACTATTGACAGTCGAGATTACACCCTCAGTCTCACTTCTCTCGTTACAGTGCGTTGATGGTGAAGAGGAAGATGAATACAGGGGAAATCTCTAAGTGTTTAGCGTGTTGTGTTGAGCATGATCTGAATCTGATCTCTCTCTATTTCCATATATCCGTTTGGTCTCTGCTTTCCCAGCTGGCAGTCCTTTGGGACCACTTGATAGCGACGTCTGGTACAACCTAGGAGAGACAACAGTTGCAGGTGTACTATTGTCAGACTGGCGCGCCTCCTCTCTGTCCATAATATCGATCACTCATAGATTCCACGCGTCCCCTAGTCGGCTTTACTCAGTATTTCTCGCTCAAACCACTTAGTCATCAGAACCCATCTTACTTTTTCCGTACAAGGCCTCTGGTCTCCAGATTCCCCCTTACCTGCCTCCACGTCCAAAAATTACTATTCACAGGTAATAAGGTTAGGAGAAATGCTGTACCACGGGTTACCCCTCTCAAATTGTCTTGTAACCAAACGTCACATCCTTAAACTTGAGAGTACGAACCAGAGTTGAAAATGGGTACCAAGAGAAAAAGAGAAAAGCTTAAGACCATCTCCAACCGATAAACGCATTCTCAAACTCAAACGCATTCTCAAACTCAAAATGCAGTAATTTTTCTCCAATCGATCAACTCATTCTCAAACTCAATAGACTGCTTTGTAATATTCACTTCCACACCAATTTTTACAAATTTTAATAGTACCCACATGTTTTACAAATTTTACAAATTAGACTACCAGATATTATTTAGATTTAATCGAAAAGATTAACAAAGTTAATAATAAAACTATATTTATACATATAAAAAGCATCGATTAATGTTTATTAAAAACACGACAACTACAAATTATTTATACATATAAAAAGCAACGAAATATTTATTAAAAACACGACAACTACATAACACGAGAAACAAAAACTAATTCGAGATGCATATAGAAATATCACAATTAGAAAGCTAGACAACTTTATGCCTCATTATTTGTATATTCCTCCCACAAATGATCAATTAACAGATTACGAAGTGCAATGTGATAATCTTTATTTCCAATTTTTTGGTACCGGGATATGAATTCTTGAAATCGAGAATTTTCATCTCTCACCAAGTCGACCTCCGGCGGTGGCGTTTCCATCTCAATTTCAATTGGTGCACTTAAATCACGTTCATCCTCTATAATCATGTTATGCAAAATTATACATGTAGTTATTATATAATGTAGGACTTCTTTTTTTCAATAACGTACTGGCCCGGCTAAAATTCCAAAGCGTGATTGAAGAACTCCAAATGCACGTTCAACGTCTTTCCTGAATGATTCTTGTTTCATTGCAAAATACTTTTTCTTCGGACCGCGTGGCTCATGAATCGTTTGCACAAGAGTAGACCACTTTGGATATATGCTATCAGCTAAATAATAACCCATGCTAAATTCTTTTCCTTGAATTACATAATGAGCTGGTGGAGCAATACCTTGAGTTAGGTCGGAGAAAAGATGAAATGCCTCTAATACGTTTATATCGTTGTTGGAGCCTGGTAAACCAAGATAAGCATGCCATATCCAAAGATCATAGTCAGCTACAGCTTCAAGAATAATGGTAGGATTTCCACAACGACCAGCATATTGCCCAGCCCACACCGCAGGACAATTTTTCCACCTCCAATGCATGCAATCTAAACTCCCTAGCATTCCAGGGAAACCACGTTTCTTACCAATATAAAGTAGTCTAGAAATATCTTTTGATGTAGGTCTTCTCAGATATCGCTCGCTAAATACATCAACTACTGCCCGACAAAACCTCTCCATGCTTTCGATTGCAGTAGACTCTCCAATTTTAATATACTCGTCTGAAGCATCGGCTGGAACACCATATGCTAACATACGAAAAACAACGGTCATTTTTTGAATCGGAGATAAGCCAAGTCTTCCAGTGCGATCAGCTCGTTGTTGGAAGTAGTAATCATGTTCTTTGATTGCGTCAACAATTCGAATGAATAACGAGCGAGACATTCGATATCTTCTACGAAATCTCATTGTATAATGGATTATCTGAAAAATAATCATTATACAACCTACGATCAGCAGCTTCTCGATCACGATTGATGAAAACATGCCCAGGAACAGAACCACCATGTGATGCGACACGGTTTTGTTGATCAAGAACTTGTTGCGTGATCGCATTGTCATTAGCGATAACACGACATATATTTTTTTGATTCTGACAAAGAGAGTTTATAACAAGTATATTGTCGTCATCATCTGAAGATGAAGATGATGAATTGTTAAAACTGATGTTCATTGAAGAAGTAAAATTTGTGGGAGCGAAATATGTTAATGCGTCTAAGCATGATTATAATATATAGTGTAGTTTATTTCTCTAGAAAGATTTGTCAAACTTTCAATTCCCAACTTTTAGACATAATTGTAGGGCTCACTCCGGCAGTAAATGTTTGATGAAGTTTGTTGGTCATAATTATGTCCGAGATTTAAGTTCGCAGTGCCACATAACTAAATTTTATTATATAATTCACTTATAATCACTGAAGATGTATATATGAAGACCGCCTCTTATGTCGAGTTTATATGGAAATTTCTCAGGATCCAATTGTTGGAGTGTATCAATCATCAGATCGATTATGGTCACGGATAGAAGATGCTTTCAACGACGACAAAAATGAGCTGTGGGAGGATCGTAGCAAAAGATCTTTGCAAGCACGAATTCAAGCAATCGAGAAAGCAGCCA
Organism: Craterostigma plantagineum; assembly: GCA_027422505.1. Taxonomy (NCBI): domain Eukaryota; kingdom Viridiplantae; phylum Streptophyta; class Magnoliopsida; order Lamiales; family Linderniaceae; genus Craterostigma; species Craterostigma plantagineum. Next base: position 520,502 of record JAPQWV010000104.1, read on the forward strand.
AGAGACTTCATGCATGCATAAAAGGAGTAGAAGATATGCGTCAATGTGGTGCTTCTAATGAAGATATAGTGAGTATTGACATTTTATTCTACTTTCACTTCAATTGATATTAACAATGATTATTTATTTTTAACAATTTGTAGATGCTCAAAGCGAAAATATTATTCGCTGAAGATCCCAAATTTAGATCCGGGTGGAAATACGATCATGTTTGGGACATTATTAAGAATTTTGAAAAATTTCAAGATAGTGTGACCCGAAGCGGTAAAAAACTATCGGGTCGTAACACCTCTTCAGAAAATCTTACTCCCGAGTGTAACGGCCAAGAATCACCAGGATTTCTTCTTTCTCTGTGAACTTAGACGACTCAGATAATTTTGTTGGCATTTCCCCTTCGGAGAGACATATTGGAGTGAAGAAAGCTAAACTAAAAAGAAAGACATGTGATGATACCCAGTCGATCATCAAGAACGTGCAGGAAGCAAACAATATACTTACTGATGAGTTAAAAAAAACAAACGAGAAATTAAAACATCAACTGGAATGCAGAACAAGTCCCATTCACTAAAAGAGTTGAGGGAAGAAACAGAATATTATTTCAAGACGTAAGCTCCATAAAAGATCCAAGGGTTCGAGAGTATGTTGAAGCTGGAAAAGCACGCATTTTGGAGAAAAGAGCTCAAAAAATCCAACAAGATTCACCTCCCTTCAACGCATTTGTCGATTTTTTCAATAATCTCGGAGGAAGCGACGCCGAATTGCCAGATTACTAAAATATATGTTGTTAGTTTCGTGGTCAATATTTCATACTTCTATTATTAAAAGTTTGTGATGATTTTATTTTCGTTCTTTATGATTATTTTATTCATAGCCTATGCATATGCACGGGCATATTCTTTATGATTATTTTATCTTAGTCTTTACCTGGATCGCACACCTAATTAGGTTTGCCTTTTTATTTTTATTATTGTTTAAGGAACTCAATAGTCTTACGATACGAGCACCAAAACATTAAATGAACTACATTAAATAATTATATTGTAAATTATTCATATAATTTTGATGTGATTAACCCAATTTTTTTCCGAGGGTGGCATCAAACGATATTTACTATATATATATATATATATATATATATATACTAATATATTTTGCTGTTCACGCGGAGCATAGCATAGCAGCTTGAGGTAGCTTAAAGGCTGTGCTATGTCAGTTTCTTGATAGCAGTGCTGCAGTGACATTAAATGCTGTATTTTTATTGTTTATATTTTCCAAATGAGATGTATCTCATCTTTTTCTTTCGCACATGACATGACAAACTGGAAAAATATTAATTTTTTGTTTCCCTCTTCCACTTGGAGAACATTAATTAAACGGAAGTACACAACTGACAACTGATGCTGACATTGTATGAAGAAGAGCAATGAATTCATCCGTTTACTAAAAATAAATTATTTTAGGGTTCTTTTATAAGAGTTGAAAATTTATGCGATGGACTTTTTTGCAAACGCAAACATGCGATTTAATTGGAGAGAAAATGATAAATCCCATTTTGAGTTTGGTTTTTGGTATCCATTGAAGTAATTTTACCCTATTTTTTTAGATTTGTCGCTCGGTTGGAGTTGCTCTAAAGACAAGGGTACTTTGCAAAGTTTGAAAATAATTCTGGACGCAACTGGAAAAGCTTTAAACACGGATATACGGAGCAGAATTTCTCTTCTTTAAACGAGCGGGCTTGACCCATTTTATTTGGGCCTTTGAGAAATCAATCAATGGCTCCAAATATCATTTCCGTGGTGTCGTCTGCAATAACTAACATGGATGACGCCTACTCATGGCTTCGACGCAGCGTCGTCTCCAAGCTCAAAAAGACGTCTTTGCCCTCCTCATCCAACGGCGACGCCTCGAAGAACAATTCCAACGTCGACGAGGAATTGAAACTCCATGGGGTCACTGATCAGTTGATAGAGATTGTCAAATCGTTTGATCTCGACACTTTCAGGAACTTCTCGCTACCTGGTATTTACGGACTTTGCTCTTAATTTTTATTTTGTTTGTACTTCTTCGATACATCTATTTTCCCCCTGTAATTGTGATTGTTTTGAATCAGGTGACGAAGAAATTGGTTTTGGTGAAAATTTCGGCAACGTTCGCAAGGATCTTTCTCAGTGGCAAGAAAAGCATGCGATGCTCGTTCTCTCAAGGGTTAAGGTTGGCGGCTCTGATTTCAATTTCTAAGCAAGATTCTGGAACATTGGTGTTTCTTTGTTGGCTTATAATTTCTTCAATCGGTTTTTTCATCTCATTATTTGCTTCTTCTTTTGGTGTTGGGATTCAGAAATGTGTTTCCAAAATAAATATGACAGGAGGGGACTGAGATTTATGCTTTTCATGAACTGGAACTGAGTTATGGAGGATGCCTAAACAGGATAATTATCTTTATGTTTTGCACAAGATAGCCCTGTAATAAATTATCACTTTCCATGTGAGTGGAAACTCATGATGAACTAACTCGAACCATAAATATAACAATTCTGTGCGTAGGAATAATTCGATTAGAGGGAAAGGATGAGTCATGACATAATACTGTCTGAAGAATTGAACTCAGAATAATAGCTGCACCGAGTAACCCCTTTATTTGTTATGGCAGAGTTGAGATTGCTGGCTCATGTTCGTATATAGTTGAAATTTCCAGCTTGGTAACAGTCTTAGATTGTAATGCATATATTTTTTTGGATTGTTTCACTTAAACAACTTCCAATCTGCCTCGCAGGAACTTGCCCAACTGCGGTTTAAGTTATGCCCTCGCCTTTTGAAGGAGCAACAGTTTTGGAGGATATACTTCAATCTTGTCAAGAGCTATGTAACCGAGTGAGTTTTTTCAAAATCTTAATTTTTTGCTTTTCTTACTTTTTATAGCCCTGCCTGCTTAGTCCACTTCAGAGAATGGATAATCTCCTATAGTTAGTTATAAGGAGAAATGGTTAAACTATATTTATCTTCTCACTATAAGCCATCGGGTAGTTTGGTTGTACATTAAAAATTAGGAATATGATCGAAATGTGGAGTTGATTTGCAATGCAAGTAGTTGATATGTATTTTTATATACACCACTCTGTTAGCCCTGATTATATGCTGTGAGTGGATATTCTCGTATCAATTATCATCAGTACCCTTGAGATTATGTAACCATATTATATTCTCGCCATTCATTTCAACCACCAGCTACGAGCTTCAAGCTATGAGACTCGCCAAGTTGAAAGAGATCACTACGGAGAATGGAACTATCCCTACAAAGAATGCGTGTGAGGTTGAAATGTCTGAAATTACTGTTTCTGAAGGTCTTGCAGCTTCTATGGAAGATAACAAGTGATTAGTACGAGGTACATCCTATATCATTCAAATTGAAGAATGCGGCTCATTCTTTATGACACGTAAATGTAGATTCATTTGTATACTGTTGTTTTGTATCGACAATTCTCTGCTGAATTGATGATAGATATTGCTTTTAACAGTAATAGGTATAATAGCTTTATTCATCTCAAAAGAAGAAGAGTTCCCAATCCTACAACTCGTAAGAACAAGGTACGGAAACTACCCCAAGAAGAAGAGTCCTAACTTGTACATACATGGCTTATTTCCAAGATTGGACTTTCCTCTTTTGTTCGAATGAGGCCTTATACAAATGTACTGTATATATTTACAAATTACAATCAATTGTGAATAACAGTAAAGTGGGTCGTATAGATTCATCAAATGATGGATGATACACATTTATTTCGCATCATAACTTTTTCTTTGTTTTTTTGGTAGAATGATTTTATTCATTTACCACAGCCACTCGAAGAGATTACAACACCCACTCCTACATACCAACCAACTAAACACTGACCAGTTAATAAAACAGGTACAAGCTAACTCGAGAAAAAAAGTGACTCTGTTTGCATTTTTCATCTGACAAATGGAGTTGATTCTCCATTTTCTTGTGCAATATTATGAAAAACTTGCTCCATTGTGGGCTCGCCCACGGCATGGACTCTTCTATTGCACTCCCTCCAAATATGATACACGATAGAGGCAAAACAAGCTAAACTGATGCGAAGCTGGATCTTCTTTCCAAATGTACTGTATATACAAATTACAATCAATGTGAATAACAGTAAACTGGGTCGTACACATTTATTTCGCATCATAACTTTTTCTTTTTTTTTTTTTGGTAGAATGATTTTATTCATTTACCTCAGCCACTCGAAGAGATTACAACACCCACTCCTACATACCAACCAACTAAAAACTGACCAGTTAATAAAACAGGTACAAGCTTGTTAGGGATGTGCCATTGAAATGCCATTCGAGGATGAAATGAATAGGGTACTTGTATTTACCGGATGTATTATTCACCACGTATATGAATATTGTATTTGAATACTTAATTATGGAATATTTGTTTTATGTGATTTTACATTATTCCTTTATAGGCTTATTATTTATTTACCTTTAGTTCTTATTTGGCATTCGATAAGATGGTAAATAAATAAATCCCATATATACGAGTTTAGTTACCGATTCTCATGGGATGAGAGAGGAGGCACTGGTGAGCTATTATTCTTGGATATTAAATTAGTCCATAAGTCTTAAAATTCAGTAGGGTGACTGAATGTCGATTATGACTTATTTGTTGACGACTCCTAAATGGTTGTGCCAGCCATTCACTTGGGAAGTGGGAGGTCGTAACACTGATATAAGTTGAATTAGGAATTAACTTATATTTGGACATGACTCGTAATCGATGATCACATGGCCTATTACTCCGGGAAGCGTCAATGATCAATCGATTAACTATAGTAGTGTACGTGGACCTTAGACCAAAGGGTCTTTGACGGACTTGACTTCGGAGCCTTGACTTGTCACTAGTTTGCTTGATCCGCATTGTTCGAGGTAGAACATGGGTCAGCAGCGACATGCGGTCTTGACAACGAAGGGTGACTACCGGGCATAGACAGTCGTGAGGGATTCACAGTCTCATTAGTTATTGAGATATATGTCCTATGAATATTTGGGGACGGGAAATTACGAAGTCTTTGGCCAATGCAATAAACTGACTCGTGTCGGACATGGAGTGTAGTTTGGTAATTTCATCAGTCACGAATCAGTCATAGAGTCGAGGTAGTGAGGTTGACGTAACCATGACTCTCACTCGACCGGGACATATGTGAAGGGTCTATACGTATTACGATAATCTATAGTCGGTTCGTGAAACGATGAAGATCGTACTCAGCACGGGATCTATTCGGTACCGTGGGATTGGCTAGGCGCTTACTGAATTCTTGGATTCCTGCCTTGCCGGGTTGAGACGAACCAAGAGAGTCGGGCTTAAAAAGGATCACTAAGATAGTATCTATCAAGGAGATATATAACGGGCTTTGAGTCGTTCATAATAATGGTACGTGAGTATTTGAAAAAATATTTAACTGTGGGCTTTGGGCTGAAAAATAATATTAAGCCTTTATTAGATATTGGGTTTAATTAATTTATTTTTCTACCAAAAACAATATTAAGCCATTAGTAGATATTGGGCTTAATTTATTAATAATAATATTAAGCCTTTATTAGATATTGGACTTAATTTATTTATTGGCCCAACTTTTAACACAAGGGTAAAAGTGGTATTTATTTTTTAATTTCGAAATTAATTAATAATAATAATAAATAATAATAATAAATAAAAATATATGGCATGATTCATGTGGAATGCAAAATGCCAAGGTGTTGTTTTCTATCTTTTAATTAAATGCCAAAATATTTTTAAGCAATATTAAACCTTAGTGAATATTTTTTAAGGTTGGCCATCATGTTTGACATATTATTTTTGTATGGTACAAATCACTTTCAAAGTAGAAAATATGATATTTTCTTAACTAATTTCGTGGCCTATAAAATATCTAAGTTTTTCATAGTGAAAAACTTAATTTTTCATGTGTATTTTTCACTTTTGAGAGAGAAAAATAAATACCATCCTTAGAGGAAAGTTTGAGAAAAATATATCTCTTAAAAACAACTCCATTCCCTCTCTAGCCATCCTTGGGAGGGATTGGTTTGTGATACGCCTCGGGGTCGGCGTGACTCTCTTTGGCGCGGCTCGTGGAAGTGTGGAACGGTTTACTACAACCGGGAGCTAGGGATCTTAGCTACGAGGGTAATACACTCTACTCTATTATGTGTCTTATATGCACGTTTTCTTTATTACCGAGTACAATCTTAGTAACGGCAGTGAGAAAATTTTTGAAATTCACTCTCCCCAACAGTGGTATCAGAGCCAGGTTCGGTGTTAAGAAATGACATAAACACACCCGAAATGAACTCGATTGTGCAAGTCACTGAGTCGCTCAAGCGTCATAGCATGAGTCGATCTTGGTTCGTTCTTGCAAACCGAGCGCTCGCATGGTCGAGACCGTCTCGTGCAATATTATGAAAAAAGTGACTCCGTTTGCATTTTTCATCTGACAAATCGAGTTGATTCTCCATTTTCTTGTGCAATATTATGAAAAACTTGCTCCACTGTGTGCTCGCCCACGGGATGGACTCTTCTATTGCACTCCCTCCAAATATGATACACGATAGAGGCAAAACAGGCTAAACTGATGCGAACCTGGATCGATCTTTTTTCCAAATGTATTGTATATATTTAAAAATTACAATCAATTGTGAATAACAGTAAAGTGGGTCGTATAGATTCATCAAATGATGGATGATACACATTAATTTCGCATCATAACTTTTCTTTTTTTTTTGGTAGAATGATTTTATTCATTTACCACAGGCACTCGAAGACATCCACTCCTACATACCAACCAACTAAAAACTGACCAGTTAATAAAACAGGTACAAGCTAACTCGAGAAAAAAAAGTTACTCCGTTTGCATTTTTCATCTGACAAATCGAGCTGATTCTCCATTTTCTTGTGCAATATTATGAAAAACTTGCTCCACTGTGTGCTCGCCCACGGCATGGACTCTTCTATTGCACTCCCTCCAAATATGATACACGATAGATGCAAAACAAGCTAAACTGGTGTGAATCTGGATCTTCTTCACCCCCCCCGAAGAGATTACAACACCCACTACTACATACCAACCAACTAAAAACTGACCAGTTAATAAAACAGGTACAAGCTAACTCGAAAAAAAAAAAAGTGATTCCGTTTGCATTTTTCATCTGACAAATCGAGCTGATTCTCCACTTTCTTGTGCAATATTATGAAAAACTTGCTCCACTGTGTGCTCGCCCACGGCATGGACTCTTCTATTGCACTCCTGCTCCATTTAGTGGGGAATATAGGTACACCAAAATACCTCATGGGATAAGTTCCTAATTGAAAACTAGTAATCTCCTGAATCTGGGCTCTGATGCTTGGAGATACACCAGCAACAAATATATGGGATTTCTGTGTATTGGCCTCTAAACCAGAGACCAGTTTAAAGTGCTCCAGGTCTTCGTTGATCACTCTGACTGGCCCAGGTTTGCCTTTGCAGAACAGCATCAAATCATGAGCAAAGCATAAATTCACCAGTTTGACTTGTTTGCAATGTGGGTGAAATCTGAACCGAGGGTCTGAAGCAGAGAGCTGCAGTTTTCGGGTAAGGTACTCCATGGCTATTACAAACAGCAAAGGGGATATTGGATCCCCCTCTCTAAGTCCCTTGGCATCATAACTTCAGAACCAAAAAATTATGTAGCTTTTGGTTATAGAAGTGTATGATATTGATACTATACTCTCCACCATCCACAAGACTTTTTGTGAATGAAAACAATTTGCTGCTGTGGACTCATCACACCTAAACACCGACAGTTACTTCTATTGAATTCGTATGAGTAAGGCGGCAAGAAATATTTACTTTCTCCTTATTACCTCTTGCATTATCAGGCGTATTTACTTTCTCTTATTATGTGACACACGACTACGTCGACCTAAAGTTAAGGGTCTATTAGTTGTTTGTCCTCTTTGATTATCTTTATACATGTCCAATATTATCTTTATACATGTCCAATAGCAAGACTCTTGGATTATGAACTCCATCGTAAAATTTAATTTTAAATGGCACGTGTGATAGATTGTTGTATTGTTTTGGTCCTTAAGTTAAAATTCTTTCCTTTTTTTTTTTTGTAACAACAAAAGAAAAAAAGAATTGGAACTCTTTTTGATAATGGCAACTTGCATAATTGTCGAATACAGAAATTTGAACGACGTGTCGTCGTATCATTGGCTGGAAACTTCTAGAGGGTCAAATAACACAAAAGGCTCTCCCGGCCAGAACCTTCTCAATTGTGCCTAATTCACACGCTATAAAACGGCCCACACCGTCCCAAAAGTTTGTCTTCCGAATAAGTTGGGATTTCTTAAGCTCCTCATTCGTTTGCCTTGAGAATATCGTCTCTCTCTCTCCGCAGGTAACGATCCCTTCTCTCCGTTTCCTAATTGAGTTTTCTTTGTTTATCATTAATCGCCGGTTTTGCTGGAATATATCGTACCATCTGCGGATTTAGACGTGAGCCTTCGTTAATTTACTTTTAGTGTAGGACAGGTCTGTTTTTTTTTTTTTGTTATTATCTTGTAGACTTATGAGGAACTGTTCATCAGATCTAGGATAGATTTGGGCAATTCGCTAGTTATGTACGGCGGCCTATGTGTTCTTGTGATTTGATTGAGGGTTGTGATGACCACTGATTATTCAAACCGAAAATGCGGCTAGAATCTGATCGTGATATTTGGCTCTAATTGAGTCTTTGGGCGCCGATGTAATGTGAATTAGAGTGTGCATGTACATATCGGATTTATGTGATGCTAGCAGCTAGGTGATTTGATTCTGTTAATTATATGGTGCTTGAATTGTTCAGATCGGTGGACTATACCTTATCGTGCATCTTTTGATGTAAGCAGGTTATTTGCGTAAATTCAGAGTTTCTACTACCAACTTTCTTGGCTGATTTCTTGCTCCTTGATCTGTGGAAATGGCTGAGGTAAGAATACTTTTGATTTCTTCGTTCTTCCTTTCCTTCCCTTGTTGTTAAAGTCGTGCTTAAATATGATATGTGTCGTGTCCCAGGATGGTTACAAGGTCATTTTGAACGTGTACGACTTAAGCCAGGGCTTGGCCAGACAACTCTCAACAACATTTTTGGGGAAGGCCATTGAAGGCATATGGTAGAGTATTAGAGAAAATAGACAATATTCTAGACATGTTTCCTCTACATTGTCTTGTTTTTCTAATCGATCGCTATTCCAGGCACACGGGCGTGGTGGTTTATGGCAAGGAATACTATTTTGGAGGCGGTATACAATGTGACCCAGCTGGGAAAACTCCTTATGGGATCCCACTTAGAGTTGTAGATCTTGGAGTTACACACGTACCGCAAGATGTCTTTGAGATGTATCTTCAAGAGATTGGCCCTCGTTACACGGCTGAAACCTACAGCCTGCTGAAGCACAACTGCAACAATTTTAGCAACGAGGTTGCGCAGTTCCTCGTTGGTACTACAATTCCCGACTATATATTGAACCTTCCAAATGAAGTTATGAGCAGTCCCATGGGAGCTCTTATCTGTAAGTTCTCTATCCCTTTGCCATATGTCAGCCCAAAACAAAGATGTCAAGTGAATTGCCCTTTCGTATGGTGTACGATATAATTCGGGTTCTCACTCGTTTTCCAAGTAAACTAATCGACTTAATTGTTCCCTTTTTGCTTGCAGTGCCTATGATACAGCAGTTGGAGTCAACTTTACGAGCGGGTGCAGTTCCACAGGCGCCCCAATTCGGCCCTTCTGCAGTTGCATCGTCGATTCAGACAGCAACTAACAACTCAACTAAAGCCAATGGCGTAAGTGCCCATGATGAGAATGTCAAGCAAGCTCAAGAAAAGGCATCTACAAAGAAACCGAACGACCTTTCTTCACACGAGGATCAAAAGAAGAAGGAAGCGAAGAAATCTACCCAAGTGGATCCACTTGGTGATGCTCGGGCCAAAGTTCAAGAGGAGATTACACGTGAGTTTGCTGCTATAATGGCGAATGGGACGTTGCGAGCAAGCGAAGCAGCTGCTCTAGCGACCAGGCGAGTGATGGCTAGGTATGGTCAGACAGATGCTGCGCAGGCCTAGTTCAAATTCTTGGATTGATTGGTGGAAAAGAAGCTAATTACATGTTAGAACTTCCTGAGCATTCAATGTAATTCGCTGTCTGTCTTATCCATTCTTTATTTTGTAACCTGGATTTAAGGTTGCCACTGGATCCTATTTAGTTTGTGTCTTTAAGTTTAGCACAGTAATGTGTAATCATGATTGGTGTTAAAAGTTGATTCTCTTTTATTATACCTTTTTATTTCGGACGTTCTAATAATTTTATCACCTTCCTTATTTAGTCAAAATTATTACAAAACAATCAATATAATAATATTAAATATTTTTAAAATGTGTTAAAATATACGTTTTTTTACCTTTTTATTGTATTATATTATTATAACAATAATACCATCTTAATTTGCGTGTCCAGCAACTTACGTGTAAAGTTGTTGGGACGTAGTATTATTTTTGAATTGACGATACAGTGTGAAAAAGGGATGAATTATGATGTATCCTCCATAATAATACAGTCCATCCAATCATATGACATGTTATGTGGAAATTAAAATAAAATCATATGTTTAAAAGACTATGAAGTGATAATTGACTTCTCTTGGAGCCTGGGCTGTATTTTCAGTCAATCTAGAAAGAAGAAATAATTGAGGCAAAGCAAAAGCTGCTCTCACATTGCTTTTTTGAAATTAAATCCCTCTTTTGTGGAAGTAAGTGTCTGCACCGAAACCCTCGAAATGAAATCTCACACAGAAACATATGAAAACCGTATCATGTTTCAATTTCAATCCGTGAACATTTACATAAAATATCTAATACAGAAAATAATCTTCACCACAACATCCACCAAGCACACATATAGCGTAATAGATCTCATCAATAATAACGCATACAAAAGGGTTTATGGAAAAAAAAAAAAAAAAGTACCCCCTGAGCTATACAACGGCGACTCCACACGCTGAAGATAAAGAAAGTGGAAAAGAAGAAGTAAAGACCATTTGATGACGACGACCTCGTTTAGAACATATACGCACATGCATAAGATAATTGTTTTACCTAATTAGAAATAGGGTTTGGTCCACTTGGTACTTCGTGATCATCTCCTTGAAACTGATGATCTTTCCCTTTTGTCTTAGTTCCGTGATGATGATTCTCCATCTCCTTGGGATGGAAGACTCTCGTCCTTGAAAGATCTTTTCCTGTAGAAAGATCAGACGAAAGTTTTTGATAATGCGATGGAAGATTATCCTTCATGGCCATGTTTTTATGAAGGGGCTTTGAATCTGCAGCAATCGTCAGCAGCAGAAGAAATATGAAGAGAGAGGCTACAAAGAGAAGAAACAAACGGTGAGATTCTGCAAAGTAGCATCCACTAATTGATGATGAACAAATGGATTTTGGTGCTTTTGCCATTCAATTTTGAAACAAGAGATAAACCCCCCCAAGATTTCTCCAGAGATCAATATCCATTAACCACAAGAGAGAGAGAGAGAGAGAGAGAGAGAGAGAGAGAGAGAGAGAGGGTTGAAATTCCTTAAAAGAGTGAGAATGCTGCGTAGGAAAAATAAAAGTGAAGCTTATGACATGGAATGGAAGCCTATTTCTAGGTCGAGACATATCATGTAAGTATAATACTCACCAATTTGACCAAATCCATCGATGAATTTTATTATTTCATCACAATTCAAAATCATTACGTTTTGATTATTGGTCGAATATAATAGGGAAGATTTCTGTTCAGGCCCCCCTAAAATAACTATTTACCCGTCAGACCCTGTCAGAAAATGAATAAGTTTAATGACCTACTTTTTGTAAAATTCGAGTAAAGGACCCAAAAATAGAATTTGACAAAAATACCCTTTGCTCTATTTTTTTCCAGCGAAACTCACGACGTGCTTTTTTGGTCTAAATATGAAGTGGTACTTCTAATTCATTTTATGTTACACAGTTACAGTATATTGTTACTTTAGAAAACAAAAACGTTATTTTTCAATAATATTGTGTTACTTTGCTATTGCAAAACGTTATCAACAGAATTTTTTTCGAATTCATTTTTCTTACACTGAATCGACCGCAAAAAAAATCGATTGACCCATCCAACCAATTCGACATGTCATGTTGGATTCATTATGATATTAACGATGCACGAGGTAGAATTTGCTTGTCTAATTAGGGTGCAAAATCGAAAACTTAATGGTAAATCGAATCTAGATTTCGACATAAATTGCAAGTAATCGGTATAAATTCGAGGTACCCATGAGAAATCGAGGTCTATTTTACCTTATTGAGTCAATAACGCCGAGATTTATGCAGTTTTCATCTATTTTTTAGTGTCGTTTGTGATTTTCGTTCTGTTCCTCTCGATCCATTGCTTGGTCTCAGAATGTGTTATTGACGACAAACAAAGCGTTTACCTTTTAGCTATGTGTTACTTCTGAGTGAACATTTGTCATTAACCATAAGACATTTGTTATTTGTTATGTTATAAGTATTTCTTGTTTTACACAATTTAGGGAACATATAATATCCGTTTCTCGCGATTAATTTTCGTATATATTATTTTCGTCCGCTATCACCTCCCAACCCTGCAGCATACCACATTTGACGCATTATCGAGGGTAGATTAGAGAGACCCATAGCCTTAAAATTTCGTCGACGCAAACAATAAAAATATTTGTAGATCGAAGCATGTTTCTAGTTGAAATTGAAGGTAGTACGTGTAGATTCGAGAGACCCATAGGCTTAAAACTTCTTCGCGCTACCGTATTGGGTCTATTGTTTGTTTTCAGGGTTTTTCGTTTTATTTCTTTCGATCCATTACTTGTATACAGAATGTGTTATTGACGACAAACAAGACGTTATTCCCTTTTAGTGATGTGTACTTGTGTGTCAAAATTTGTTACTATCTATAAGACATTTGTTGTTTTTTGTTATATTCGTTATTTCTGACGATTAAAGCTGCAAATTAGTAATACAAATCATACCCACGATCAACTAACAATAATTTCAACATATTTGGTCATGAACTTTGATATTTCGGCTACAATATCAACGATTTCGTGATTGATGTTTATCAGTATTTTTATGTAATTAGCACCATAGATGTCTGGGTTTATAACACTCATTGGACGACGTCCTCGAGCTCTACTACGACGACGGGTCGAGTCGGGCTTCCTCATCCGCTCACAAAGGTCGAAATTATAGATGGAAATCGAGCTTGAAGATTAGCTCGCTCGTTGGAGAAGACGATGACAAAAGTTGTAAATTTCACATCTGTTAGGGGGTAAATATGTCATATCGCATAGTTTGGATACTTTTCTCTAAGAGTTTTGAAAAGTATGTCCTTAATTCTAAATGGAACTTTATTGGGGCCTGAACACTAGTTCAAAATATTATCAGGGTCTGACACGTAATTAACCCACTATAATATTGCCATTATACTATATTCGTAAAGAAATTAATATAGCACATACCTATGCAGTGCCGGAGCCACATGAGAGCCAGTGGGGTCATTGGACCCCATTGGAAATTTTTTTATTTATAATATAGGGTTAAATAATTAAGATTATGAGAAAATTAAAAAAAATTATACTAAAGTTACCCCACTGAAAATTTGTTAAAATAGTGGGTTTGGGGATCAATTTGTGAAAATTTGTAAAATAGTAAAATACCCCACTGGTGCAATTCTCTTGTTCCGCCACTGCACCTATTTACATAATGTGCCTTTCTATTATTTTATTTTTGTTTGTGTGGTACTACAACTAGCTTTATATCTTTTTCTTTTTTTTTTTTTTTTTTTTTCTGTCCCGAGGTATCCCCACACTGCCTGGCTATGGGCTAGCCCCTGCCAGCCGTGGGCTTTTTTACGCCACACAGACTTGGCAAGGCGGGGGCTATTTACGCCACACACTCCAGAGGTGGGACTAATCCCCGGGGCCAGATGGATACGTCCCAAACCCATACCGGCATCGATAGTCATGAGGAATAATTCTCATGGGGACTTCCCAAATTCATGTGGGAGGTAGGGTTCGAACCCCTGACCTCCTAGTCACATGAATTTTGGGGCCTCCCCATCAGCCACTAGAGCTGATGGGTCATTGGCATGACGATGAGATAAATCAGAGTGTTATTTAACATCCATGTCACAAATGCGCGCATACACACACATTATTACATGGTATTTTCTTTTCCTCCACTCAATCTATTTCAAATTTCATTATATATATATATATATATATATATATATATATGTGTGTGTATACTAAAGGAAGGTCACATAATTTGCGAAATACAAATGTTGATGTATCTTTAAAAGAACCATTAATCGAAGACGGAATTCTTCCTTATCATTGGCATTGATTGACTTATTACAGTTGATTTACCAAGGCACGCCTTTACATATATTCATTATTAGATATTGATGAACCACGTTTAGTCAATATAGACAGACATCTTTCGTCAGGACATCTTTATTCATGTATAATTTTCTTTTCCAATATGCCATGCGCATCATGATATTCGTTAAAAAACGTAAACGATGTAGCCTCTCACATTACACGCCAACCTAGCCTAGTATTATATACAATAACAAATGGACAAAAGTCTAGACATCGAAAACAAAAGGTGACATGTCCATATAATAATACAAAACCAAACCATGCAAAAATGACAACAATCTCATGTGATCTTTACCTTGTTTTCACGACAATATCTCCCCAAAGTCAAGCGAGAGAGAGGACATCTTGATAATTGCCTTATCATCATTATCAATAATATAATGGAGGTCACCTCATGTGAGCACGTTAGGTAGCCACTTGTCAATGTGACACTGATTCGTGCAATGTCGACATGTCACGTCGAGAAAAGATAATATGTGACATTAATTGACACATTCTAAGTGCCATTGGTCGACCCCTCAGATTTATAATCTATTAGAATTCCACAAATGCCAAGACAATTGATTAGTTTATTGATAGTGATTAATCATCTACTGATTTAGATTCATTAACAATAATCACGCCTTTTACAATTTTCTACTCTCAATGTCCCTCTCTTTTCTTGTCAACTGTTTTTCAGTTGTATATTATATCATTGGAGAAATTAGCTATAACCTAGAAAATAAGAAATGTTTATAGGTTAGATGTCTTCTTTTAAGGCAAAAAATAGAGGATAAGAGTCATATGTTAAAGATAAGCACACAGCGTAATGAAAAACATATTTAGTATCATATATATATAGTCTTCTGTATAAATATATATTTATATTTTGGCCTTTTCTCTTCTTTTAACGATTAGTCCGTACACGAGTTGAAATTATCAAAGCAAGGTAACACAAGAAACAAATAGGGAAAAATATGTAAGCGGGCATGGATTATCTCATGATGTGTAACTTTTGTAGTTTTGCTTCTTTTCAAAAAGTTATATTATCTGTTATTGCGCGTCACTATTTCATGCAAGGTTCTGAAATCGGGTTTTCTAACCGGATCGGAAATTTTAGTGGTTTAAGATTTAGTGGTTTAACCGGTATAGAACCGGAATCAAACCGGTGTTAAACCAGTATCTTTAGATTTTAGAAATGTATATTTATGAATAAATCAATCAAATTAAATAGAAAATATACATGTTTTATGGACTTTTTCTAAATTCTAGTTTTATAAATTTAAGGGGCAAAATTAATAAAAGTAAATATATTGGGGATTAAAATTTAATTGTACATGGGATGTGAAGTATTAAACCTATCAATTTGGGGGTCAAACTTAAATAGAAGAAAATATTGGGATGATAATTAATTATAAATTAAAAAACTTGTGGCTTATAGAATTCGAACACAGGCCCATCTGGTAATCAATTAAGTGACTCACCACTATACCAACCCAACTTTTTTGTAGTATTATTCTGTTTTGCGGTAGTTAATTAATAATATGTTTTTTCTTTTTTCTTTTTAAATTAAAGAAGATCGGACCGGGATCAGACCGGAATTTTGACCGGTACGGTCGGAACCGGCCAAAACCGGCGGGTCCGGTCCGGTCTCAAAACCATGGTCTCATGTTGCAAACCTTTGCTTTGAATACCAAATATCCGGAAAATAATACTTACTAAAATTAAATATTTGTAATAGCTTTATTTAAAATAATATGTGATATAGGTTCCATAAAAATAATCTCAATTGCTGGTGAACAACTTTTCAGTCAAACCAAAATTTCAACTATTAAAATATGATCAATTCTCTGAACTATCAACCCTACAATACAAATCAAGGAAAATAGTACTACTGTACTATCCAACACATATATGCGATGCATATCATATTTGGAGAGGTTTCACGTAAAAAAACTGTTACCCGACCCAATTAAAAGAACAGAGGAAAGTACAAAACTTTAGAAAGACTGAAGATTAGATTCCATGAACAACTTTCCAGCTACAATCAAATGCGAAAGGTATATATGCCCATACAGTCACTATTGGGATGGAATTTAAATGTAACTGAAACTTGGAATATGCATTGATACCGCCGAAAAATAGATCTACCACGTCGGACGGCTAACAGACTTATTCCCGCCTAGATTCCACCGCGCGCGTCACCTAATCACTCGAAAACAGAATAAGGGTTGGGGGTCGTTTGCCCTCTTGCCTAGGTCAAGAGGGTAATTTCCATGTTCCAGGTGTAAAGTAGCATCAAAAGGGTGATATGTAGTGTGTGTTTTGTGAGTAATCAATTTGGCAGAGTAACAGTAGGATATGTAAGAAATCGATACCTGTTCTTGAGTACCTTAGCAGTATTTATAGGCTTCTGTCCTTGGACAGTTTCCAAAGCGGTTGAGACCCACGTTCCGTGATTCCAGGGTCGAGCTCCCTCGTTGCCCATGATGGCATATCTTCTTGATGGGCGGGTTTTTAGACGATTATCCCTCCCACGTTCGGTTAATGTGATTATGGGAAGTTACATTGGTTTGGGGTCTGCTTTTCCGAAGAAAGTATCCCTGCCCTCGGTCAATTTGCCCGAGGGACCGAGCCCGAGCTCTCTCTTTTTCTCGATGGGATCTGCTGGGGCGCCCTAGGGCCGGGTGTCCTCGGGATGTAGAACCGAGGGAGCTTTAATGTCCTACTTCCTATGGATTCGGCCTTACAGTCCCGAGGCACGTATCCATGGTGAGATCATCTCCTAGCAGGGTAGTTGGGTCGGTTGAGATGGGTCGGGTATTTTGCCACGGGGTCGGTTAGCCCCGAGGGTAACAATAGTCCCCCCTTCGAATAGTCCAAAAGAAGTATGGTGAATTTTGGACGTTTTTGTGAGGCAGTGGCAAAATATCCGAGTCATCGTGGTTCCGGAGGCTGCTGTTGGGCTTTGCTTCGTTCGCTTTCTCTCGGGTATGGGCCTACTATCTCTTCCTGAAAGGTTTTAAACATCGTTTCATATTCCTAGCCACGTGTCGCGTTTGTATTGGTTGGTTCTGATGGGACGTCTGGGCGGGAATTCTGGCGCCCGTTCTGAGACTTGACGTGGGCTGGGCGACGCGGTTCCTTTCTGCCCGTTGATTAAATTCTTATCCAAAGGCCCCGATTGATCGGATGGGCCCTATATATACCCCACTTCCTCCTCCATTCACCTTCTTCACCTTCTCTCACTACTCTCTCTCCTCGCGAAGTTCCCGAGTTCCCGAGCCTTCCTGCCTTTCATTCCCGCCTTTAGGTCTTTGTAAGTATTTTCTTCCCTTAGCTCTTTTTCCTGCCTAGATATGTCTTCTGATTCCGGTGAGGGTCCCCATATTTCTTCGGGTAGCTTTTCCGAGGGCTCAGAGGGTTCGGATAGTAGTGGTAGTAGTTCTTCCAATAGTAGTAGTGATTCTTTTGAGGGCTCGGGTAGTCATGTAGTTAGTGTGGGAACCAATTCTCGAGGGAATGAGGGAAGTCCTCGGGGTTCTTCCCTGAGTATAGGTTCCGTAGATTCTGAAGCCACCCATTCGTCTCCTGTTGTTCCCCAACCCTCCATTATTAGGGAGCCGATTCCTCCTCGGGAGGATGACTTCCCCGGCCCAGGACCCTTTCGTCGGGCCTTTAGTGCTTGGGTTAGGGAAGTCGAAGCTTTTAGAGCTGGTCGTCCCGGTGTTCGCTGGCACCAAATCAAGGTTTCTACCTTTAAAGCCGCGGATCTTCCTAAATTGCAGTCTGTCTCCGGTATGCCCCGGGACTTTGAGGTTAGAATCCCTTCTCCTACCGATATAGCTAGTTCCCCCCCGAGGGCTTCGGTACATATTTTCTTGATCAAGTAGAAATGGGTCTTAGGTTTCCGGTCCCCCGATTCATTGTTGACATCTGTAAATACTTTGGGGTCTGTCCTGCTCAACTGCCCCCGAATTCTTTTAGTCTTCTTCTTTCCATGGCTGTTATTTTGAGCCATTATCGCTATACCCCATCGGTCCCAATGTTATTAGCCTTTCTGAGGCTAAACAAGAAGGAGGAGGGAAAATTTTTCTTCTCCCCGACCCGGAGACCTGACCTCATCCGGGTAACCCTTCTTCTCATAAGGGATGGGTGAGCAAGTTTTTCTTCGTTAGGCCTCCTGCTGATTGTGCCGAGCAAGAGTTGATTCCTTTTTCTTGGAACGACAATGCCTCTACCTCTAATCCACTTCCTCCCGAGCCTCCTGCTCGGGTAGAAGCATTCCTAGGCAGAGTGGGTAGCCGTCGGTATTACGCCAAAAAACTTCGTAATGAAGAACTTCTCTGTGCCCACGGGTTCTCCTCAAAAGCCGTTCTCCTCACCGGAACTATAGGTATATAGCCAGACCCCTACTGTGCCTTTGCTTCGGTCTTGAGTACCTCTAACAGTCTTTCATTCATTCTTGTAGCTGAAAGGATGTCTTTGGCCGAGGTCATCGCAATTGCTGACGAAGAGGATGAGGATCTTCCCCAGCCGAATCCCCAAGGAACTGCCCCGAATACCCGTTCCAAGAGCAAGGGCAAGGCTCCAGCTTCCTCCTCGGGGGCAAAAAAGTCTGCGCCGAAGCGAGCGGCTCCTTCCCCGAAGGGGGCCTCGGCGAAAAGAACCCGAGCTTCTTCAAGTCAACCTGCTTCCTCTTCCCCGGGGGACACCATCGCGTTGGGTCGGGCTAAGCAACCTGCCTTCTTTAACAACCCATCCAAGGATGAGAGCTGGGAGTTCCTTCGGGAATTCCCTGATGAGGCTAACAGGCATTATTCTCGCGAGCTCTCCTACCTTGACCTCCGAAGCCTTCTTGGTGTTACCCTCGGGCAGGTATGTATTTCTCTCTGTTTTTTACTTCGTCGGGCGATTTTAGTCTTATCGAACCTCCATTAATGCAGTCACTCTCCCTGGCGACTGAGGTCACAAAACGTGTCTCCCGTCTTGCCGAGCGGAATAAAGCCTTGTCTCAAGCCGAGGCCGAATACCGCAAGCGGGTAGAGGAGTTGGAACGCGAAGTAGCCGAGGCTAAGGTTCGGGAGAAGAAGCTCCAGGAGGACGCAGCAGAGCTCCAGCGCCATCTTTCTCGATCAGAGGTGGATCGGGTTGAAGAAAAGAAGAAGTGGGACGAGGATCTGGAGATGAACTACGTCCCCAAGCGCCATCATCTGAACGATATGAAGACCTTCTTCAAATGGGGCTTCTACGGGTGCATCTCCGAACTTCGGGCGCATGGGTACAGTAAGGCAGATCACCCTTTTAGGTTCCTGAATGCTATCAGGACCTTGAAGGAGGCCCCTTCTGGGGGCTATCTACCCGAACCCCGAGACGAGAGCGGTCCCTCGAGGACGCCAAGTGTGCCGGTTCCTGCCGCAGTTGTGGCCGAACCCCAGCCCGAGGAGATGCGAGGTGCCTCCGGGGACGAAGCCCGTGATGACGCTGAGAGACCGTTGGGGAAAAGGCTCGCGAGGAGCAAGCTGAAGAGAAGGAAGGAGAGGGTCGAGAGGTCGAAGTTCATGGAGATGCGGAGAAGCCCGGGGAAGTTGCCGGGGGTGAAGGTCAGGACTGCTAGGCCGTTGGAAGATTTTTCTTTTATGTCTTTTATTTATATGGGAGTGTAACGAACCCTAATATATATATATATATATATGTATTTCCTTTCTGCCCTGAACATAGCCCTTCGGGGCATAATATTTGAATGTAGTGCCTCCGGACTTCTTTATCTTTCCTGTATTCCCGGAGCAGATAGTTCCCTTTATGTTATTTCTTGTGCTTCCTCGCCTTTTTGTTAGTAGAGCAGTCGGCCTCGAACCATTCGTTTCCCGAGGGTCTTGAGTGCGTCGGGCTAGGAGCGAACTTTCCCACGACTACTCACCCGAGGATCTAACCCGGGGTCCTATCCTAGCCTTCGAGAATATGACCAAGTATGCCGGCGAAATTTTCGGGTATCCATCTCGAGGAGCATTGTATGCCGATCTTTAGCCCGAAAAAATCGCGAATCTGGCTGAAACGTTCCCTGGTTTTTCTGGGGCGACGTACCCGGTATTTTAGCAACGGTTACTTCAAGACCCGATTTATCCGAAGATTTGGCGAGGGGATCTCGGGACTAACGCGTGTTGGACCGTATCTAGCCATTTTTAAATTTGAACTTCTTATCTTTCTGCCCAAGCCTGAAGCGTGTCTATAAATTTGTGGCCTTCTTCCTCCATGATTC
This sequence comes from Craterostigma plantagineum, assembly GCA_027422505.1. Lineage (NCBI taxonomy): Eukaryota > Viridiplantae > Streptophyta > Magnoliopsida > Lamiales > Linderniaceae > Craterostigma > Craterostigma plantagineum. The sequence goes on from JAPQWV010000104.1 coordinate 541,264, forward strand.
CTTAATCCCTTGCCTTTAGTTCCTCCATATCGTATTGTGTCTTTCATTTCATAATTTCTTCATGGCTTCCTCTTCTTCTTCTAAGGGTAAGCGTGTTGCTGCCTCTTTTCCCCAGACAGAGCCTTTTCCTTTCAATTTTGGCAGCTCCTCGAGTTTTCGCTTTGACTTGGATGAAAAGCCTGATCCGGCCTCCAATGTGAAGTCGCCTTTCCCTCAAGGAGATGATGAGGACAAAGCTTATCGTAAGAGCTTAGCCCGATGGTCTGCTGAAGCGGAGGAGGCTCGATCCAAAGCGAACCTCCCGTGGTATCGGACAAAAGTGTCAACCCTAAGCCCGCAGCTGCTTCGAGAATATCTGGAGCGGGCTAGGATCCCCCCCGACTACGAGGTTCAATTGCCCGGGCCCCTGCAAGTGGCGTCCTCGCCTCCTACTGGTTTTTTGACATTCTTTACTGACCAAGTGGATATGGGACTGAGGTTCCCTATCCCCTTTTTCCTTCTTGACCTTTGTGAAGCCCTAGGCATCTCCCCTGGTCAAATATTTCCTAACTCCTGTAGTTTGCTCCTAGCTCTAGCTGCCATTGCTCGTAAGCTTAGCTTTCCCCTCACTACGAACTGATTCTTAATTTCTTCCGTGTGTGTGAGAGGGATGTAGGCAAGTTTGTTTTCGTTCCTTCTTCTGATGTCCTTCATGATAATTTCACTGCTACCAAGGGATGGATGAATAAATTCTTCTACGTGCGCCCTTCGCCCCAGCATCGGGATCGCCGATTTTCCTTACTCCGGTGGCAGGATCATTGCCAGGCCTCGGGTTATGAGCCCGAGCTCTTGAGGGCATTCATGGATCGGGTTGGTAGCCAAAGCTTTTCTGTGAGGGAATTGGTATCCGACGTTCCTGCGGGGACAGCTACCTCTTCCCGTGTTCTTGGTATGTTTTTCCTTGGTCTTTACTGGTTAGTTCTTCCGTCCCTAACTATTTCTTTTCCTACAGTGAGCGATGGTTCGGGTGTTCTGCCCGTCTTGACCGTCAGAACTAGGGGTGCCTCGGTACGTGAACGTGGAGTCAGCAGTAAGGCCTCGGGAGATAATCCCGAGGACGAGGCATTAACTCCTCGTCAAGAAGTGGGACGTCCTAAGCGGGTGAGACCATCACCGCCTACACTCCCCGTTTCTCTGCGCGAGGGTCCTTCCTTGTCTCGACCGGCTCTTCATCCTCACTTCTTGCTGGAGAGAGATGGAGAATCCTCTTTGGCTTATATGATGAACTTCCTGACTCCTGAGGAAAAGGACTTTGCCAAAGAGCTGTCTGATGGCCTTTTCTGGAAAGAATGGGCTTTAGCCTTGAGCCAGGTAAGTTCTCCGCCCCCTAACCATGACTTTAGCCCTTAGCCTTTAGCTTTTTAGATTGCTTCTCTGTGTCTTCAGGCTTATTCCCTATCCTGTGAGGGGGCTCGGCGATATCGTCTCCAGCAAAAAATGGTTGACTCAGCGCGATCTTGTAACGTGGAGATGACAATGCGAGTTAGTGAGGAGGCTCAAGAGGTTGGTCGCTTGAAGGATCAGTTAGCAAGGGCTCAGTTTGAAGTTGGCAAGCTTCGACAAGAGCTTCATTCGGAGAGAGAGATTCGCCGTAGCCGGGAGCATCAGCCCAACCCTAAGCTGGTTCCCGAGGAGAGAGTTTCCGAGGCTGCCAATATGTACTTCAACTTCGGATTCCAAGGTTGTCTGTCTCAGATCAGGGCGAATGGTTTTCCAGAGAGCGCGCATCCTTTTAATTTCTTGAATCCTGAGGCGGCTTATATGGCATTAGCTCCTCGTCGTTCCCCACCGAAGCCAGTGAAGGGAAAAAGTCTTTGGGACGAGTTTGATTTGGGTGAGAGTAGTGATGCTTCCCGAGGGGATGGCCCCGCCGAGAAGGATTAGTCTGATGTCCTTTCGTAGAGTCTAGTTTTCTATTTTACTTATTTCCTTGTCGTCCGTTGGTGTCTCTGCTTTTCGTCTTTTTCCTACCTGTTATGAACTTTGCAGCATTTTTAAATAAATAAAGGACTTTTAGTTACCTGAACAACGCTTCCTGTTCAATGCCCATCCCATTTATCCTTGGTGATTCCACGGGAGTAATGAGGCCTCTTTCCCCGGGTCGAGGGCGTCCCCCCGATCCCAGGGGTGGCCTCGGTGATCTCGTGAGACGCTTTTTGCGTCCTTTAACCAATATTGATGCTGCATTGCTTTATCGTCAAGGGACGTTCACGTGCATGGTTTATATTACCCGAGGGGTGTAGTCCCGATGGGCCTTTATTTGCCTCTAGCCTAATAGAGGTGGCGCTGCCTCCGTAGAGGGATATCGGTGTGCGCAAAAAGTTTTTTCCCCTTAGGGAATATCTCAGCCTCGCGTAGAGGGAATTCGGTGTGCGCAGTTTATGTTACCCGAGGGATGTTATCCCGAGGGGCCTTCTTTGCCTCTAGCTTATATAGAGGTGGCGCTGCCTCCGTAGAGGGATATCAATGTGCGCAAAGATGTTTTTCCCTTTAGGGAATATTTCAGCCTCTCGTAGAGGGAATTTAGTGTGTGTAAAGGAGATCACCTTAGGGGGGTTGTTCCGAGGGATTTTTGTGACAATTGCCTCCTAGGGAAGTGGAGTGTCTTCTACCCGGGTCTTCGTGTCTTTTTAAGTTCTTTGAATGTTGGGTCGGGAGTTCCTCGTATGAATAGAAAATAAACTTCATTAATAATCCAGCGTAGTTTACATCTCAAAAGCAATAGAAGTAAACTTTAAAGAAAGAAATAATGTGCGAAAATCAAAGAGAAAACATATGCAAATGAGGGTACCCCCCTCTAGGGATAGTATTTCCGTAGCTTCCGGGCGTTCCAAGGGCGATCGAGCTGTTTTCCGCTGGTGTCCTCGAGATAGTAGGAGGCTTCTCCTGCTTTCTTGACGACTCGGTAAGGTCCTTCGAACTTGGGTTCTAACTTCTTCCTTCCTTCTTGATTTAGAATCTCTTTCATCACGAGGTCCCCTTCCTCGTACCTCTTGCTTCGGACTCGGCGATTGTAAGACTTGGTCATCCTCCTCTGATAGGCGGTCATCCTGATGGCGGCTCTTTCTCTTCATTCCTCGATAAGATCGAGATCTTCGGTGCGGAGTTGGTCGTTGTCTTCAGGGTAAGTAAGGATTCGGGCGCTTTCCATTCCGATTTCCGCGGGTAGTACTGCTTCGCTCCCATAGACCAAGCTGAAAGGAGTCTCACTGGTCCCCTCTCGAGGCGTTGTCCGGTATGACCAGAGGACACTTTGAAGCTCATTGAACCATGACTTCTCGAGCCCCTCAAGTCGGGTCTTCAACCCTTGCACTATGGTACGATTTGTCACTTCAACCTGGCCGTTGCTTTGTGGATACGCTACCGAGGTAAATATTTGCTCTATCCCGAGCTCACCACACCATTCCTTTAGCTTCTTTCCACTGAATTGCCTCCCATTGTCAGATACTAGTCTCCTGGGGATTCCGTAGCGGCAGATGATGTTTTTCCAGATGAAGGCGGTGATAGCGGCTTCGGTGATCTTGGCCAAGGCTTCGGCTTCAACCCATTTCGAGAAGTAGTCCACAGCTACTAACAAAAACTTCTTTTGAGCCACGTTTCCGGAGAATGGCCCAACAATGTCGAGTCCCCATTGGTCAAAGGGGCAAGGGGAGGTTACTGACTTCATTGCCTCAGCGGGCATCCTCTGTAGACTGGCGTGCTTCTGGCAACTGAGACAACTTCGAACTGTCTTAATGGCATCGCCCTTCATAGTTGCCCAAAAGAAACCTGTGAGGAGTGCTTTTCTTACCAAGGCCCGACTCCCGATGTGGCTCCCGCAAATACCCTCATGTATTTCCCGAAGGACATATTCTCCTTCTTCCTTGGATATGCATCGTAGGAGAGGTCCCGCGAAAGACCGCTTGAACAGAGTTGTATCAATTAAGGTGAACCTTTGAATCTTTCGCATGAGTTTTTGGGCTTGAGCTTTGTCCTCGGGAAGAATCTCGTGGCGCAAGTATTGGTAGATCTCGTGTCTCCAATCTTCTCGGGCAATGTCGGGCTCGGGCATGTTTTGGTCCTCGATCTGCCAGATGGTTAGGACCTTGCCCTTTTCCTCAAGTGGACCAATGGCGCTCGCCCACTTGGCTATCTGGTCTGCCTTCTCATTCTGGGCTCGGGTGATTAAGACGATCCTAAGTTCTTCGAAGCTTCCTTTAATTTCCTCAAATGCCTTGACGTATTTTTCCAAATTCTGACCCTTTATGGCAAAATTCCCTTCTAACTGCTGAACCACGAGCTGAGAGTCCGAGTGTATCAGTAATCGGGTGATCCCCATTCTCCTTGCTGCTCGAAGTCCAGCGAGCAGCGCCTCGTATTCTGTCTCATTGTTTGACGCCTTGTGGTCCAGCCTAATAGCCAGGTTGGTCTCTTCTCCCCAAGGTGATATGAGAAGTATCCCGACTCCATTCCCTGAACTGCAGGAAGAGCCATCCACGAACATCTTCCACACCTCATCGGGACCATCCCCGACTATCTCCACCATAAAATTGGCCAACGCCTGTGCTTTGATCGAGGTCCGAGGCTTGAATTGAATGTCGTATTCTCCTAATTCAGTTGACCATTTGACAACCCTTCCTGAGACGTCCGGCCGTGTGGCGATCTTCCCGATAGGATGATTGGTCAGCACCACGATCGGATGTGATAAGAAGTAGGGTCGTAGTTTCCTAGCAGTGATAAGAAGGGCCAGCAGAAGTTTCTCGGAATTTGTGTACCTTGTTTCAGGGCCTTTCAGGATGTGGCTGACAAAGTAAATCGGCTTCTGTACTCTTTCTTCTTCCCGAACCATCACGGAGCTTATAGCCCGAGGCGACGTTGCAAGGTAGACTATCAGCTCTTCCCCGGGCAGTGGCTTGTTAAGCACGGGTAACTTCTTCAAATATTCTTTCAGGTCCTGGAAGGCCTTCTCGCACTCGGGTGTCCATTCGAAGTTCTGGACTTTACGCAATACTTTGAAGAATGGTAAGCTGCGGTCGGCGGATCGGGAGATGAAACGCGAGAGAGCGGTGATCCTTCCTGTTAACCTTTGAACCTCATTTAGACTCCGGGGAGATGTCATGTCTAACAAGGCCTTGACTTTGTCGGGATTAGCTTCGATTCCTCGCCTTGTTACCATATATCCTAGGAATTTGCCCGAACTGACTCCGAAGGTACACTTGTTGGGGTTCATCTTCAGGTTGTATCTCTGGGCGGTCGAAAGCGTCTCTTGAACATCGGCTAAGAAGCGGCTTTGCTCTCGGGACTTGATTAGAATGTCATCGACATAGACTTCCACGTTTCTCCCAATTTGGTCCTTAAAAACCTTGTCCATCAGCCTCTGGTATGTGGCACCGGCGTTCTTCAATCCGAAGGGCATAACTGTATAACAGTAGGTTCCTCCGGCGGTTATGAAGCTTGTCTTTTCTTGGTCTTCCTTGGCGAGTAGGATCTGGTTGTATCCTTGAAAAGCGTCGAGAAAACAGAGTAGCTCATGTTCCGAGGTGGAATCAACCAACTGATCTATCCTGGGTAAGGGATAACAGTCCTTCGGGCATGCTTCATTTAGGTTTCGGAAGTCAACGCACATGCGCCATTTGCCCGAGGATTTTGGGACCAAGACCACGTTCGAGAGCCAGGTGGGGAATTGGACCTCCCGAATGTGGCCTGCTTCCAACAACTCTTCCACCTGTCGTCGTGCCTCAGCATTCATTTCAGCGCTGAGATGCCTCCTTTTCTGAAAGACAGGTCGAACGGCTCGGGAGACATTCAATTTATGCTCGATGATCCCCCGGTCGATGCCTATCATGTCCTTAGAGGTCCATGCGAACGCGTCCTTGTTCCTTTTTAGTAATCTGATTAAGCCCTCCCTCAAATCTAGGGGAAGATCCTTGGCAACTTTTACTATCCCTTCAGGCGGATTGATCACTACTTCCTCGATTTCTTCTTCCTTATCTTCTTTCTGAGAAGTCCCTATGGCATACAGCGTTTCCCTGCCCCTCGGGTAGTCTTCTCTTCGTGTTTTAGAGGATTTGATCTCTACCCGAACTTCTTCCACGTAGCATCTCCTAGCCATCTTACGATCTCCTAAAACTTCCCCTACTTTGTCTCCCACGGGGAACTTTATCTTCTGGTGAAGTGCCGAGGCAATAGCCATGAAGGAAGTGAGGGCTGGTCTCCCGAGGATGACGTTGTATGGGCTCTTCCCGTTGATGACCATGAATGGCGTGATCCGTGTTTTCCTCATGTCACCCTCTCCGAGGGAGAGTGGTAGATGTAATATTCCCATTGCCTCGATACAATGTCCCGTGAAGCCGAATAGGGCCGTTTCTACTTTGTCCATAGGGTACGCTCCTATGTCCATCTGATCAAGGGCCCTCTTGTAAATGATGTTGACGGAGCTTCCATTGTCAACGAAAACTCTGGCAACGTCATGATTGGCTACCTCTGCTCGAATGACTAGGGCGTCTTCATGGGAGTCGTCGCCTCCATGAAAGTCTTCGGGACCAAAACTGATGGTAGGGCCCGATCGTTTGCTTCCTACTTTGATTTCGAAATTTTCCAAGCGGCGGACTCCTGCCTTCCTTGCCCGATTGGAGTCTCCTCCCGTTGGTCCTCCTGATATGATGTTGATCTGACGCGGCGCAGGTTTCTCCGGAGATCTCCGTCGTCCTGCCTCCCTGTTGTCTTGATTCCTTTGATTATCATTTCCTCCGGGCCTCGGACCTCGTCTATCTTCCCTTTCTGGCGTCCTCCTCCGAGCTTCCCTGGGACGGTCTTGTCGCGTGTTAGGACGGTTTCCGATCCCAGGGTATCGGGGTTTAGTCCCGAAGCCCCCTTCAACTCCTGTCAACTTAGCTCGAGCCTCAGGGTTGGTTGCAATTAACTTCTCTAGTTCTCGATTTAATTGGAAACATTCCTCCGTGGTATGCCCGTACTCGTGATGGTAGTTACAGTAAGTGTCGGATATTGGTCGTCTCGGGTTACCATCGATATAAGGTGATCGGCGAAGAAAGTCGTTTTCCTCGCATATCTCCAACGCCCGTATTTTGTTTACGCGTAATTTCGAGTAATCAACCCGTGGGAGCGGAGGCACCGGATAGGGGCGATCTTCCCTTCAGGGAAACACTCTTCGGTCCTGGTTTCTCGGTGGGCTTTTTCGGCGCTCCCGTGGGGGACTCTTGCGTTTTCTTTCCTCGGGTTCCCGAGCCTGTGATTCTTCTACTCGAACATATTTCTCAACCCGAGCTATCAGTTCTTCTACTGTGGTAGGATATTTCTTCACCAATGATCTGAACAGATCCCCGTCCCTTAAACCGTGGTGAAACGCCCCGATAAGCAACTCGGGCGCTATGTTGGGGACCTCCATCTTCACCTGATTAAAACGCCGAAGATAGTCTCTTAAGCTCTCCCGATCAGCTTGTTTTATGTTTAATAACTTTACTGCAGATGAGGGGCGTCTTCTGTTGCTTGAGAAGTACTTCAAAAAGTGGCTGGTTAGGTCATGGAAACTTCTAACTCCTCCTGGGGGCAAAAGAGTAAACCATTGTTGGGCCCCTCCCGACAGAGTGGTCACGAAGAGCCGGCATTTGACGGGGTCGCTAAGTTGATACAACGCCGCATTTCCTTCGAAAGCAGCTAAATGGTCTTCCGGTGGCCCGGAACCGTCATATTTCCTCATTTCAAAAGATCGGAAGTGTTCGGGCAGTGGAGCCGCGAGCACCTCGGGAGAAAACGGTGAAGCCCGAGGGACGATTGGGGCTTCGGGCGGGTTTGCGAGATTTTGAAGCTGGCGAATCTCCTCTCTCATCTTTTCCAAGTCGGCTGCATGTTGATCGGCGCGCTGTTGGTCAGTGCGTTGCTGGTCAGTGCGCTGCTGGTCAGTGCGTTGCTGATCGGCACGTCTCCTTCTCTCCGCTCGAGCTCTCCTCTGCATCGATGCCAGGGTGTGGTTACCATCACTACGTTCTCCAGTGCCGGATTGGGCGTCTCGCTCGCCATTTGTCTCGTGTTGGCCTTCCTCACGCCTGGCGTTGCGTCCTCCATTCTGCCCGAGGCCATTCCCTCTCTGGTTCCTTTCGGCCATCAAGACTCCTACGTCATTCCCGATTCTCCGCATTTCTTGCACGATGGTGGCGAACATCACGGCTGGATCTGCGGGGTTCTGCCCGTTACCGTCAGGTGGCGGCACATGATCATTCTCGACAACTACCATACTGAATTTCTATTAATGAGAAACCTAAACGTTCCCACAGACGGCGCCAAGTTGATACCGCCGAAAAATAGATCTACCACGTCGGACGGCTAACAGACTTATTCCCGCCTAGATTCCACCGCGCGCGTCACCTAATCACTCGAAAACAGAATATGGGTTGGGGGTCGTTTGCCCTCTTGCCTAGGTCAAGAGGGTAATTTCCATGTTCGAGGTGTAAAGTAGCATCAAAAGGGTGATATGTAGTGTGTGTTTTGTGAGTAATCAATTTGGCAGAGTAACAGTAGGATATGTAAGAAATCGATACCTGTTCTTGAGTACCTTAGCAGTATTTATAGGCTTCTGTCCTTGGACAGTTTCCAAAGCGGTTGAGACCCACGTTCCGTGATTCCAGGGGTCGAGCTCCCTCGTTGCCCATGATGGCATATCTTCTTGATGGGCGGGTTTTTAGACGATTATCCCTCCCACGTTCGGTTAATGTGATTATGGGAAGTTACATTGGTTTGGGGTCTGCTTTTCCGAAGAAAGTATCCCTGCCCTCGGTCAATTTGCCCGAGGGACCGAGCCCGAGCTCTCTCTTTTTCTCGATGGGATCTGCTGGGGCGCCCTAGGGCCGGGTGTCCTCGGGATGTAGAACCGAGGGAGCTTTAATGTCCTACTTCCTATGGATTCGGCCTTACAGTCCCGAGGCACGTATCCATGGTGAGATCATCTCCTAGCAGGGTAGTTGGGTCGGTTGAGATGGGTCGGGTATTTTGCCACGGGGTCGGTTAGCCCCGAGGGTAACATGCATTTTAGAAGATTGGAATAATATCATTTTTAAATAACACGACCATATATCACTCTTCATCTATTAAAGGGTCTTCACTAGTTGAAGACTTGGAAAATAAAGAATCGGAAGTAATTCCTCCCCTTGCTTCTTCACCAGCCTTCTCTTGGGCTCGTCTAGCTTTTTCGAAAACCCCGCCCGACTTAATAGCTAGACGAGCCCAAGAGAAGGCTGGTGAAGAAGCAAGGGGAGGAATTATGTATATATATATATAATAAACATGCGCATATGCGAACATCATCATTTCTAGTGAGGTTGTAAGAACCCCAATGTGCAAATAGAATCATATTATCACAGTCGATGCAACAATGTAAGAACCCTCAATGCACACGCAGTGAGGAGTCATGTTGAGTTGTCTACTGCATATTGATTGTGAAAGTGAGCCCCGACAGCCAAATTCATGTCTCACTACTCTATCTAACAGCCAAATTAATCAGCCGCGATTTGTGTACGAATATACTCCATCCGTCCCACTAATTTTATCACACTTTTCCATTTCGGACATCCCAATAATTTTACCACATTTCCTTATTCAGCAGCTATCACAAACAATCAATATAATAATATTAAATATTCTTAAAAGATGTGTTAAAATATACACTTTATTACCTTTTAATTGCACTATATTATTATAATAAGTCCACCTTAATTTGCGTGTCCAGCAACTATGTGATGGAGAAAAACCTGATAATTTGAGGTTTTTACCATGTGGCTCGTAGGAGGTTTTTTGGTAGGTTTAATCTATCATACTTGGGTTTTTTGCAGCTTTTTCTTTTTTTTTTCTTTTTTACTTTTCTTCTCATTTACTAATATTTATATATTAATATTTGCTTATATATTGGTATTTATTTATATATTAATATTTTGTTTATATATTAATATTTATTATTTTTTTAACTAAAAAATTTAATGCGTTAAAAGTGTTTATTTTTTGTTTAACTTATTTACTTTTTCCTGCATTATTTATTTTTTATTAAATTTAAAAGTAAAATAATACGAAATATAATTATATATATAATTTTGAAAACTAGATAGATATAATGTAGAGGTTTTTTACTTTTGAGATGGCGTCGACGTGGCACACAAAAACCTACTTTTTCGGGTTTAGCATTGAGGAAGACCTAAAGTTGTTGGGATGGAGGGAGTAGTAAATTTCGCAAAATAAAAGAAATCCAATTAACACACATATAGGCTGGAGATCCCCATAAAGAAATGTGGATCCCTTGGTAGCATCCTTGTGGAGTTCCCTTTAAAATGATTCTTCCACCACTTTTTTTGTAAGTTTGAAGTTATTACATACCTGAAATTCTTGGACAAGCTTCTGTTGTTCAGCTTGAAACTTGCCAACAATACTTAGGAACTCGCCTACATCCGATTCTACACGCTCGTTAAACGCCTCCCCAAAAGCTTTGCCCGAGAAAAATGCATCCAAAATTGTTCTGCTCATGTTTTCCCCTGCGAAAGATCCTTGAGTTATTGACTAGTTTATATGCAAAGTTTTGATTTTTGGTCTTGTCGTTGGTGCCTATTATTCAAGCAACAAATAATCACCAAGAACTCTCATTAACCTATAAACTGATATGAACTCGAATCCAAAATGTAGCTCAAAACACGAGCATTATGTTTGGAAATTTCTCGAACCCACAAACGAGCATTACCAGTAAAATCAAGGAACCCCCATAACATTATACATCGAGAAATAGTAAGCACTAAGCAGAAATTGTACCTGAATAATCACTACTACGCCTCACGCTTATTCTTGGAAATTGTTGTCTATATTATACTGTGAGGATCGACTGTTTTTTATTGGAATGACTTATTATTTTGATAATATTTGGACGTGGGTGAGAGGAGGAACCAAAATTTTTCTTCCGTAATACTTGTATAGAAACTCACGTACAGCTCTCTCTGTTTTTTCTTCTTCTACACATAATTGCATGTACTACTATATATAGTACAAAGATCTCAAATCATATCCTATCATGCGTGATATCTTCTTTGTCTTGATATGGTTTTTATTTTCAAAAGCTTAGTGCTAAATGTCTTAAAGCTCACACCTTATTTGATTTATGTGTCCATTTCATTTTCTTGTTTTGTTATTGCATTGTATTTTTTTGACTTATTATTGAGCTTAGTCAATAAATTCCCCCCTTAAGCTCAATATTTTTCCTGTCTTTCATCCCGAGCATCCTTTTAAGGTTTCCGAAAGTGCTTGTTGGTAACGGCTTCGTGAAGATATCTGCAACTTGATCCGAACTTGCGACATGTACCATCTTCACTGCTCCATTTTTTATGTGCTCCCGAATAAAATGAAACCGCGCATCAATGTGCTTGCTTCTCTCGTGATGAACTGGATTTTTCGCCAACTCAATCGCTGACTTATTGTCGACTCGAATTTCGGTTGGCCCGTCTTGTCGAAGATTTAACTCGAGCAGTAAGTTCCTCAACCAAATTGCGTGACATACACACCACGATGCTGCCACGTATTCCGCTTCGCAGGTTGATAGAGTCACGATCGGTTGTTTTTTCGATAACCAAGTGAATGCCGTATTTCCGAGATAAAATACGTAGCCGCCAGTGCTTTTTCGATCATCGATATCTCCACACCAATCGCTGTCAGAATATCCGACTAATTTGCAGTCGCTCGCCTTTGGATAAAATAGTCCGAGCGATTGTGTTCCCCGGATGTATCGTAAAATCCTCTTTATCGCTTTTAGATGCGACTGCCTCGGATCTTCCATATAACGGCTAACGACTCCAACGCTGTAAGCGATATCGGGTCTCGTGCAGGTCAAGTATCGCAGACTGCCCACGAGACTTCGATAATCGGTCGCATTCACTCCTTGTCCTCCCTCAAACTTGGACAATTTTGTTCCAAGTTCCATCGGTGTTGCTACCGGGTTGCTTTCCTCCATTTTATTTTTCTTCAATATAGCCTTCGCATAGGCTTCTTGCGACACAAAGATTCCCGTGCTTCTTTGATCGACTTCGAGACCGAGGAAGTATTTCATCAGTCCCAAATCCGTCATCTCGAATTCCTTCTGCGGCGCCCCTAACTCCTACCGCCATTCTTACTACTAAATTATGTGACTGCATGTGATATAATTAAAATCTATATACGAAAATGCGTACAAAATTTTTCCTTTTATACAAAGGAATTTCTTCTGTACAGTACAAAATATTCCTAGGACATATATACATAGGTGAGTGCGCGTGCGTGTGCAAAATAACCTATCGGCCCGCCACTTAGGTCGCATCCATGTACACACTGCCACCTCAAAAGTCCTCCGGAAGCTTCAAAATTTGGCCTCGCCTCCATAAAGATCACGTACCGTGATCCCGTGAACCTACAACACATAAATACGTGGAATGAGCTTATAAAGCTCAGTAAGTGAAAGCCATGCATGCCGTGCACGTGTCCTAAATTCGCAAAGGCATCCGCGCCAATGCTTCCTAGACCTCATATTTTTTTTCTTGTCTTGTCTTGTCATATAGGGCCCTCGGCTACCTTGCTATGCACCATCATGGAGCTCGAATCCACTAGGGATAAATAAATATAAATGGCAATACCCACTCAAGGGAGGCTAACCCTAAAATTTAAAACTTTAATCTAGACTGAAAATTATTTTAAGATAGATCTCGATATATAGTAGGGTAGATCTCGATATGTTAAAAACAATTTTGAATTACATAATAGCTTAAATCTCGGCATACATTAATAACTTCGACATGGCTCTTGAGGTGAATCTCGAGATGTTTAAACATAGTATATAACATATTATATAATACTTCAAAAGTATATGTCGAGATGAAAATGTCGTGCTTAATCAGGAATTATACAATGAAGATCTCGACATTATTCTCTATGTATGATTTCGAGATTTGAACTTACTTATACATTAGGTCTCGACATTTATTTTGATATAAAACTCGACATTACATATTTAAAGGTTCGACATTTACACTACAAAGATCTCGACATCATTCTTATTATTATAACAATGGTTTCGACATTGTATACACTAGGGAAGATCTCGATATCAATCAATAATATCTCGATGGAGTTGAGCCTAGCTGTGGAATTAAATTTCAATATTATATGAATCTCGAATTCAACCTTAAAACTGAATCTAGACATGGATTTAAAATAAATGTCGAGTTCCTATACAACCTATCGAGATGTTTATTGAGTTCTTACCTAAATGTCGAGATAATATAATAAAATTCTAAGACTTATCAATACCTAATTTTTTATATGGTATTCGAGATTCAACATCTGGGAGAATTCTATTATCACATGAAACACTTTACAGAATTATGAAAACTATCCATCCAAACCTATCCTTCTCAAGAGCAAATTAAGCATCTTGTATACTTCGATATTTCTTGAACACTTGATTAAGAATTCATTAAAAGTTGAATACCTTAAAAGCTTGGTAAAATAGATTTAACGCCTTGGTCTACCAAAATTCAGACTTAATAAGTCTAACCAAGCTCTAATTAATTCAAAACCCTCGTTAAATTTGTTCACCGTAATTGTCTTCTATTCCTAAAGCATGTCGAGATACTATTAAAACATAAGGTTATAGTCAAGACTTATACCTTCCTCCAGTGTTTGAGTATTTGTATGTTAATGGAGTCTCCTTTCTTCTCCAAGGGTTTTCGAAATCTTCTTTATAATGTATATTATATATATCGTTAGTTTTCATCTATTGGTATAAAAGCTTCCTTATCCTTATTCTCAAGTTTGCCAAAGGTGTGTACATAAATCTCGTTATCTTCTTTTCTAATTCTTATCTTATTTGTTGCGTGTTGTAATAAACAATGATGTTAAAGGTTGTGTTAATACTTATCTAGTTCATGTAACATTCTTATAATATTATTACACTACATATATTTCTTTGTAACCAAGAAACCGTATTCTAGAATTTAGAACTCCAATGTTTCGAAATCTATTTGTTTCAGTATCTACTCATTTCGAAATCCTATTTCTCGACATTATAGGTCTCGCGATTTAGAGCTTTTGAGTCTTGTCGAGCTTTCAATATCCTTTGATATCGAGGTTTCTCATTTAGTAACATCCTTATTTCAATATTTTATAATTTCGACATTCACTCATTTAGAGATTTAATATTTCAAGCTTCGAGGATTTCGAGATTCAAAGATCTCGAGATTCCTTGTTTCGAAACCCTAAAATCAATAACTAACCTAAATTCAACTAATTCTTCTACTTGGTTAGTAACCCTAATAGCACCTAATTTTGAAGTCATGTTGACACATAAAGTCATAAAAATATATTCCATGTAGTCACGTAAGTCACATAATATGTATGCATATTTATTGGCCGGCTTACTTACGGGACTCGGGTATTACACCTTCGTCATCGCCTTCTTGAAGTCGTTGATTATTTTCTCACTGCTTCCCATGAAAATAAGGTCATCGACATAGAGAGCAACGATGATCATTTCCGTTCCTTCTCGTTTGACGTAGAGAGCGTGCTCGAACGGACATTGCTCGAACTTGTTCTTTTTGAAATATCCATCGATCCGGGTGTTCCATGCTCGCGGCGCTTGCTTTAACCCGTAAAGCGCCTTTTTTAATTTCAGTACTTTGCCTTCGCTCCTAATTTTGAATATCCCGGGGGCTGCTCCACGTAGACTTATTCCTCGAGTTCGCCGTTTAGAAAAGCGGACTTTACGTCCATTTGATAGATTGGCCATCTAAGTTGTGCAGCTTGGGCAAGGAGCAGACGAATTGTCTCCATTCTTGCAACGGGAGCGAAAACTTCGTCGTAATCTATTCCCGCTTGTTGTCGATAGCCCTTCGCCACCAATCTTGCCTTCTAGCGTTCAATTTTTCCTTGAGCATTTATCTTCTTTTTATAAACCCATTTGACTCCGATGGGTTTATGCCCGTTTGGCAACTCCACAAGTTCCCATGTGTCGTTCTTTTGGATCGCCTTTATTTCCTCGTCCATCGCCGTTTTCCATCTCTTGTCTCTTATGGCTTCTTCGAAACTAATTTGTTCCGAGTCGGCCAATAAGCAGACTAGGTGAACCTGTTCGGTTGATCTGTACAGGTCTTGCATGCTTCGCATCTTCGGCTGTCTTGGTTCATCCTCCTCGTCATTTTCTTGAGACGAAATCGGAACAGGTATTGGTGCGACGATCAGTGGTTCTTCAGGCGTTGTGTTTTCTTCAACGTTCCAGCCCCACGAACTTTGTTCATCAACCCGAACATCGCGACTTACTATCACCTTTTTATTTTCAGGGTCATAGAGCCGATACGCCTTCGTTTTCTCATCATACCCAATAAATACGAGCTTTTTGCTTTTATCGTCGAGCTTGGTTCTTCTTTGATCGGGCACATGTGCATACGCCACGCTTCCAAATATTTTGAAGTGCGCCACCGTCGGTTTTCGGCCGGTCCATGCTTCCTGCAGTGTTTGATTCTTGAGGCTGTGATGTGGACATCGGTTCTGAATATATACGGCACATCGTATCGCTTCGGCCCAAAATTCCTTTGGCATGTCTTTGCTCTTTAACATTGATCGAACCATGTCGAGGATGGTTCGATTCTTCCTTTCAGCTACGCCGTTCTGTTGTGGTGAATAAGGCGCGGTGAGGAACCTCCTGACGCCTTGCTCCTCGCAAAAAGTTACAAAAGCGCCTGAAGTATATTCTCCACCTC
The DNA here is from genome assembly GCA_027422505.1 of Craterostigma plantagineum. NCBI lineage: Eukaryota > Viridiplantae > Streptophyta > Magnoliopsida > Lamiales > Linderniaceae > Craterostigma > Craterostigma plantagineum. Next base: position 557,049 of record JAPQWV010000104.1, read on the forward strand.
TGTCTGAGCGGAGCGCCTTGATGTTTCAATCCGTCGCCTTCTCGACCATAATTTTGAATTTTTTAAATGTCTCGAGCGCTTCTGATTTTTCCTTTAGAAAGTACACCCACGTCTTTCTTGAGTAGTCATCGATGAAAGTGATGAAATATCTCCTTCCACCGAATGATTCTGGTGTGATCGGCCCGTATATGTCTGTATGTATGAGCTCGAGCGGTTTGCGCGCTCGATATTCTGCATGCTTCTGGAATGACGTCCTCGAATGTTTCCCGATTACGCAGCTTTCGCAAAGTTTCTTTTCGCCTTCTATCACCGGCATTCCGTTAACCATGCCTCTTTTGGAGAGCTCCTTTAGGCCACCGTAGTGCAAATGACCAAACCGCATATGCCACAAATGGTCTTTGTCCTCCACGTCAACTCGCAAGCATCGCTCTTGAATCGCCTTCAGGTTGAGTTTGAACATTCTGTTCCTTTCCATCGCGACCCGAGCGATCATTCTTCCATCTTTGTTTCTTAGTTGCAACGAGCGGTCCTTCATGAACACCGAACATCCTTTTTCAAGCAACTGCCCCATACTTAAGATGTTCGTCTTCAAGTCGGGTACGAAGTAGACGTCCTCGACCGATCCTCGTCTGCCGTCGTTTTGAGAGAAGCATATTTTCCCTCGGCCTTTGACTTCAATTTTCGATGCGTCTCCAAAGGACACATGGCCATCCTCGATCTTCTTTAGATCCGTAAAGAGATGTTTGTATCCGCTCATATGATTGCTTGCACCAGTGTCAAGATACCACACTATGTCGCTGCCGGGACTCGTATCCTCGAGCGCCATTAAAAGAACGCCTTCGTCTTTTGGATCCTCTTGTGCGACTAGGTTCGCATTTTCTTCCACCTTTTTGTCGGCCCAACAGTCTTTTGCGAAGTGCCCGAACTTGCCACAATTGTAGCACTCAACGCTCGGTCGATTCGAGCGACCACCTCGTCCTTGAGCTCGACCTCGTCCTCTCCAATTTTGATTGCTCGCTTGTCGTTGTTCCGGATTGTATCCTCATCCTCGGCCTGAATTTTGACCGAAACCTCGTCCTCGTTGACCTCGTCCTCGACCTCGGCCGTGATGCGTATATAGCGCCTTGTCATCTTTCAACGATAACTTCGTCTGTAGAGCCTCGTCCAGCGATTCCTGCTTCTTCTTTTTCTTCCGTTGCTCGTGAGCTTCGAGCGAACCGGAGAGTTCGTCGACCGTCATTTCTTCGAGCTTTTTGGATTCTTCGATTGCACATACCACGTTTTCGTACTCGTCCGTCAGAGAGCGGAGAATTTTCTCGACGACTCGGGATTCCGCTAGTGCCTCGCCATTTCTTTTCAACTGGTTTGAGATGGTTTGTACTCTCGTTATATAATCGGACACGCCTTCGCCGTTCTTCATTCTCGTCATTTCGAATTCACCACGAAGAGTTTGCAGCCGTACTTGTTTTACTCGGTCGGCGCCTTTGTACGCTATCTCCAGTTTTTCCCATGCTTCCTTCGCTTTCTTTACGTCATTGATTTTTTCGAAGTCGGCATCGTCTAGGCCGTTGTACATGATGCTGAGCGCAGCGCTATTTAATTGTCGAGAATCTTCCAACGCCTTCAGCTGGGCCGGCGTGTACTCGTCGTCTTTTTCGGGTTCGGTATACCCGTCTTTAACGATATTCCATACGCCTTGTGAGCCGAGCAGTGCTTTCATCCGAATACTCCAATTATCATAATTGGATTTTGTGAGGCGTGGAACGGGCATATTACCGAACGACATGACTCTGATACCAATTTGTTGTCTATATTATACTGTGAGGATCGACTGTTTTTGATTGGAATGACTTATTATTTTGATAATATTTGGACGTGGGTGAGAGGAGGAACCAAAATTTTTCTTCTGTAATACTTGTATAGAAACTCACGTACAGCTCTCTCTGTTTTTTCTTCTTCTACACATAATTGCATGTACTACTATATATAGTACAAAGATCTCAAATCATATCCTATCATGCGTGATATCTTCTTTGTCTTGATATGGTTTTTATTTTCAAAAGCTTAATGCTAAATGTCTTAAAGCTCACACCTTATTTGATTTATGTGTCCATTTCATTTTCTTGTTTTGTTATTGCATTGTATTTTTTTGACTTATTATTGAGCTTAGTCAATAGAAATTTCCCGAACACATAAGAAACTGATTCAACTGAAGCGGCAATCGACAATCGCGCGAGCAGCGTGGGGTTACGAAGAAGAATAGCGGCTGATTCTTGGTACGATCTGATCAGTGGTGTAGCTGGTGTTAGGCTGGGTGGGATGGGTTACCATCACTAGTCCATTTCCATTCATCTTTTTTTTTTTTTTAAATAGATATTTGGTTATTTTGGGATTAGCACTCACTTTTTATTCTTGGCACATGAGTGTATTGAGATTATGCCAAATTGAAAAATTAAATCAACCTAACTTAATTTATGAATTGAAAATCATCTTGGAAAATTGAGATAAAAACATACTTTATTCCTGATACTCCAGGTACGACAAATCAAACAGTTCTTGGATAGGAAGAGCAAACCCATCCAAGTAAAAACCAAGAGCTTAGTTTAGACGAATAACAGAGCCACTACAATTACTCAAATGCATACTGAAAACGTAAACAAAAGATTTATAAATGACCCGTCAAAGAGCGGATTGTGGGCTTCGGCGGGCCGGGACGGGCCAGCCCACGGGCCTAAATTGACGGCTCTAATTGAGACTAAAAAGTGGTCTTGATCAACATAAACACAATAGCTATATCAAGTTTGATAATATATTTGTACACACCCAGAATACTCAAATGAACCATGTCATCTGCACCCCTATTACTGTTTTGTTTGTCTATATGTTGTAACTCACAATGCAACATCTTTTTATGACAAAGTTAAACATGAGATGTTATAGAATTAGGTAAGTGCATCAGCCATCGTCAATTTTCAACATTTGACAAAATTTGAAATTGGGAAATCTAAATTCTTTCTTAATTCAACTAAGAAAGAATATAAAGTTTAGAAAACCCTAAGCTAACAGTCTATAGACATTACATAAAAGACCTTCAGCATATTAAAGTATGTTAGATATGACCTTGATTTACATTAAAATAAGAGTAAAAAGCATATAACCCCTGTGGTTTAGAAACTAGGCACAAAACTCCCCCCGGCTTTGAAAATATGCTCATACTACCTCGTGGTTTCGATAATCTTGCTCACCTTCCATGTTCGGTCAAATACGGTCTGAAGGTTCGATAAAATTGAAACTTTCCATTATACCCTTGTTAAATTAACTTGTCAATTTCTCAGCACTAAAAAAAAAACGAGCCCCAAAAATTCCAGAAGTTAACTACACAGATTCACGGAGCAACCTAATTTCATTCACTCTATTGTTTCATTACCCAAATTCGCAACCATTCCCAGACCCTAGAATCCCCCCAGCCACGTCGCGTTCTCAGAAGCTACATCGTTCACAACTCCCAGACTCGCCACCATTCACTAAAAGACCGTTTGGAAAGTCTATCACAATCACAATACACGCGCCTTAAAGGCAATCGCGGTCACAATGTGGTGCCCGGGGGGTAACGCGCTAAGTTCGAAATCCATAAGGGGGTTTCGCGCAATTTAAAACCACAAGGTAGTATCGTGCATTTCAGCGTAAACACATGGGGGTATAATGTACTTTACCCTTAAAATAATGGTATTCAACATATGAAGACGGCCACGTGAAATTCAATGCTATGAAGAAAAGTTTGTTTCTCATTTGGCTACACACTGTTCACATGGACGAACAAGGCAAACACTTGTCTATAAATAGGCATGTGACGAAGCAGAAGAAACACCACCACGACAAGATCTTATCTTCTTCGATTATTTTCTCTGCTCGTAGTCACTGTAGCTCTTCTTCGACATATCCTCCTTATGAGGTGTATCAGTCTGTAATATTTACACAGAATAAAAATGTTCTATCATCTGGCCCGTGGATGTAGGTAATTCTGACCGAACCACTTAAATCTCGTGTTCACTGTCAAATTTATTTATCGTCTCTTTTATAATTTCTCGAGAAAATATGTTATCGGAGATTCAGAATATCCTAATAAATTGGTATCATAGCCAATTCGATTTATTTTTAGCCACCATGACGTAACAAAAAATGACAACTGAAAAGTTCGACAGAAATGTCAACTTTGCAATGTGGAGTCTCAAGATGGATGTCATACGCATTCAAGTCGGTAGTGAGGTGGTGCTTGAAGTAGAAAAGAAGAAACCAACAGAAAAAAAGGATGATCAATTTAAAGAATTGGATAAGTAAGCCAGATCGACTATTATCTTAAATCTCTCTTACGCGGTTTTAAAAAAAAAGTTACCACAAAAGCTATCTACATGAAGAAGATTAACGAGAATCGGCTTTATCTAAAGCAGAAAAGCTTTATGACAGAAGGTACTTCTATACTGTCGGATCTAGATAATTTGATTCAACTAAAATTGGCGAAACATAGAAGTCGAAGTGACGGATGAAGATCAGGCCATAATATTACTGTGTTCCCTTCCCTCGTCTTTAAAGCATTTTCGTGATACTATTATATGCGGGAAAGATAAAATATCATATGCTAGTGTCAAATCTGCATTACAATCGAAAGAACAGATAGACATAATATAATATCAAAAACAAGTGGTTGCCAGACAGAAGGTCTGTTTGCACGTGAAAGACCAGAAAATAGAGACACTAAAAAGTAGCAGATCTGAAAGAAGGTCAGAATCTAGGTACATAAATAAATTATGTATTTTTTATAAGAAAAAAGGGTCACATCGAAGTTGATTGTTATAAATCAATAAGGAAAGAATAATCAGAAAAGCTAGTGTAGCTGCAGATGAGATGGTAGAACTACTTTTGTAGCAGCTGCAAATATTGTTAGGTCTGATAATGAGTGGATCTTATCGGGTTATTCTTACCACATGAGTCGGAGTCTAGATTCTTTTTCCACATATGAGAATTTAGTGTGGATACATCTTAATGAGAAATGGTGCTCCTTGTAAAGTTGTTGGTAAAGGTACAATTCAGATTAAGATGTTCGACAGAATCATCATAACGCTCACAGTAGTCAGAAACGTTCCAGACGTTAAGAGAAATCTTATCTCTATTGGCAGTTTGAATCTCATGCATGTTGTCATGCGAATGTAGAGTTTTATAGATTGACAAACGTGCCCTTATCGTAATGAAAGTTTGTAGGTATGAAAATTTATATATTTTGCAGGGAACTAATGTTACAGGTTCCGAGTTTCGACATCTTGGAGGTTGATACCACGAAGTTATGGCATATATGATTTGGACAAATGGGAGAAAAATGCTTGAAGATATTAAGCAAGTGAGGCCTACTTTGCTGTCAAAGTACTGGTAAGGTTGACCTTTGCGATGGCAGAAATAAGTCAGCTTCAATTCGCCAGCTGTCCACAAAACAAAAGGCACTTTGGATTGAATTCATTCTGATGTATGGGGTCCTTCTTGTGTTCCGTCCAAAGGTAGTGTAAGACATAAGTTGACTTTCTTTGTTAATTTTTCAAGAACAGTCTGGGTCTATTTTCTTAAACAGAACATCCATGTTTTCCTAACGTTTAAACAATGGAGAGCTTTGATTGGAAAGCAGATAGGAAAACAGATCAAGCGGTTGCGGACAAATAATGGCATAATTTTATGGAAGCGAGTTCAACGAATTTTACGAAAATGAAGGAATTGTTCGTGTCACACTGTTCAAATAACGCCTCAACAAAATGGTGTTGTCGAGCGCATGAACCAAACAATTTTTGAGAGAGCTCTATATATGATTTCCAATGTTGGGTTGACAAATGGTTTTTGGGCTGAAGCTATCGCCTTAGCATGTTATATTGTCAACCGCTCACTGTGTTCACCGATCAAAGTCAAGACCCCTAAGGAAGTATGGTCAGATACTCTTGCTGATTACTCTAATATAAGAATATTTGGGTGTCTAGTTTATATGCACGTAAACGAGGGAAAGATTAAGCCTAGAGCTAAGAAATGTATTTTCTCGATTATGCTTCAAGGGCAAAATGATATAAATTATATAATCCTGGTCAAATTTACCCAAATTCATAACTAGCAAAGATGTTACGTTGGCGAGCCTTCTATGTTACATCTTTCAAAAGAGTCTACTAATCCTTGTATCAAGAAAAGAATGATAGTGTGCAAAACAAGGTGGAGCTCGAGATCAACAAATACTCTTCAGACGGTCCTACTATGAGTTCAACAGATCAACGTGAGCCAGAGCCAGGACCTGATTTAGATACTGCTAAAGATGAAAGCACCAACCATGAATACTCTATAGCTAGAGATAGATAGAGACTTGAGATTCAACTACGACAACAGTACGTGAATTTTGTTTCGTACGCTTTATCTTTATCAGTGGCACAAGAAATAGCTAGAGGCGGCAAACCTTCTACCTATTCTAAGGCAATAAACGGTGTTAATTCTGATAAGTGGCTGGTAGCAATGAACGAAGAAATGGGAGGCTCTATACAAGAATGGAACGTGGATTCTTGTGCCGCCACCAAAGAAAAAGAAATAGTTGGATATAAGTAGGTCTTGAAGAAGGAAGAATGTTTATCTAGTTCTGACGATGCAAGGTATAAGGCACGATTAGTCACAAAAGACTATAGTCAGGTACAAGGTGTTTTTTAATGACGTATTCTCACATGTCGTTAGACATAACTCTGTTAATACATTACTTGCATTCGTTGCCATGTATGATTTGGAGTTAGAACAGCTTGACGTCAAGACGGCGTTCTTACATGGTGATTTAGATGAATAAATTTATATGAAGCAACATGAAGGCTTCATTGTTGAAGAAAAAGAAGACCAAGTTTGTTTGTTGAAAAAATCCTTCCGTACCAAATCAGTCTCCAAGACAATGGTGTAAACTATTTGATTCATTCATGTTGGGTCATGGTTTCTCCAAGAGCAAGTATGATCGTTGTATTTACTTTCGGAAGTTAAATGATATTTTGTTCATTTATTTCACTTATTATATGTTGATGACATGCTCCTTGCAGCTGAGAATCTTGCATAAATTCACTACTTGAAGGCCTTATTGAATGGTGAATTTGAAATGAAAGATTTAGGAGCATCAAAGATTATTCTCGTGGAGATAAGATGTGATAGGGGAACTGGTAAGTTACAGCCGACCCAGGAAAGTTACCTCAAGAACGTTTTGGAGAGATTTGGCATGAACGATGCTAAACCAATCAGCACTCCTTTTGCTAGTCATTTTAGGCTATGCACTGCTCAGTCACCATCATCAGATGAGGAAGAAGCGTATATGGCACGAGTTCCTTACTTGAGTGCAGTCGACAGTATTATGTACGTATTGATATGTACACGTCATGATATTTCACAGGTTGTTAGTGGAGCAGGTATATGACTGATGCAGGGAAAGAACACTTGCAAGTAGTGAAGTGGATCCTCATATACTTGAAGGTAGGGCTGTTAAAATTCAACCCCACACCCCACCCGCACACCCAACAGAACCGCACCCGAAAATAGCAAGTTCGGGTTAACATTTTTGACCTGCTACGTAAATGGATAAACCCGAATCCAACCCAATTATTAAATGGGTTAGGTTAGGGTTCAGATTTCCAAAATCAACCCGTAATCAACCCATTTAACCCAAATAATATATATTATTAAAATATTATTAATATAATTAAAATAAAAGGATTAACCCGAAGTCCCTATCCACTCTCACACTCACACATGATATTTTTAGAAAAGAATTGCATTAATTCTCCTTTTTTTGTTTAATTTGGATTTATAATTCTATCAATTTTGATTTTTTCTTTCTTCTTTATTAATTTTAAACGGGTTGGCGGGTGGATTAAGGTTAACGCAGGTTGGGTTTGGGTTTGATTTTTCAACCTGTTTAAGTAAACAGGTCAGGTCAGGAAAGTTTTCAACCCGCGTATTAAACGGGTTGAACCCGAATTTGACCCAACCCGACCTGTTTACCCCCTACTTGAAGCGTACTCTAAACACTTGTTTGGAGTTTGGCAGAAACAGTGAAACTCTCGTTGGCTTCATTGATTCAGACTACGCATCGCGATAAACGAGGATCTCTTAATGTATTTTGGAGGTTGTGCAATTAGCTGGAAAGCTACTCTACAGCACGTAGTGACGTTATCTAGTTCTGAAGCAGAATACATGGCCATTACTAATGCAATCAAAGAGGCTTTGTGGTTGAAAGTGTTACTCAACGAATTAACTCAAAATCATGGAGTTATTACTATTTCTATGATAGTCAAAGTGTGATTCATTTTACTAAGGATCATATACATCACGAAAGAACTAAACGGTAAATATCATTTTATTCGTGATATCAGTATAAGAAGGTATTTGTCAAGAAGATTAACGAGAAGGATAATCCTGCGAATATGTTTACAAAGGCTCTTTCAGTTTTCAAGTTCAGGCATTGCTTGGACTTGATCTGTGTTTCAGAAAGGGTGAAGTAACTCGCAGGGCTAAGGTCGGAGGGATACAGAGGTTATAGTAATCAAGATGGAGAGATTTTTGGAATCAATGTCAATGTGGAGATTTGTTATGTATGACCTTGATTATTGGCACATTTAAATAATATCCTTGACCATTCAACAAACGAAGACGACCACGTGAAATTCAATGCTATGAAGAAAAGTTTGTTTCTCTTTCGGCTACACAATTAAAAATCAAATGGTATGCTGATTTCTTTTTCTTCTGTTCACATGGACGAACGAGGCAAACACTTGCCTATAAATGCGACGAAGCAGAAGAAATACCACCACAACAAGATCTTCTCTTCTTCTATCATTTTCTCTGCTCGTAGTAAATGTAGTTGTTTTTGGATATATCCTCCTTACGAGGTATATCAGTCTGTAATATTTCCACAGAATAAAGAGTTCTACCCTCCCACACGTGGACGTAGGCAATTCTGATCGAAACACATAAATCCCGTGTTCTCAAATTTATTTATCGCCTCTTTTATTTATTATCGTCATTTCTTGGGCAAATATATCATCGGGGATATCCTAAAAATATAATATCGATGATCATATAAATATTAGAGATTTAGACAATGAGATAACTTTTCAATACTTTTAACATAAGTTTACAAAACATAAATCACATATTTATAAGACAATATACCAAAACAGAAATTACATCCAAATCTTAATGGAGTGATCGTTAATCTTCCCAACTTTCATTTACATAACTAACCACCTTTACATAACCGTTAACATTCATACTCATGTTTAATTAGTATTTCATAGTAATGGGTATGGCTCAGCTATTGGGTATAATCCAACTCCAACTAATAAACGGCACATGACATAGTATAAATTTAATTCTACGTAATTAGGGTGGTTAATGTTTCAACATATGAGGGTAGTTAATAAGAATGCCACTTCTCAATATGTAAATGGATTTGAGTTATACCCAATTTGATAGGCAAGTCAAACCCTCATAATAATTGTTTTTTCTCTCTTACTAGTTTATTATAGATCCATCACATCATTAGTAATCTAATATTACATAGTAGTTATTATCAACTTTATCTTATAGTTGTGAAAGGTTTTGCAAGCTTTTAGATGAGTTCTCTGGAGGTGAAAATAAATCGAACTTTTTCATACTTTTGAAATCCTCATACCGCCACTTACTGAATCTTTTTACATTTTTTATTTTATTTGATAGATGATGTTCATTTACAATACAGTATTGTGTTTTGCAGTAAGGTGATGTAATGATTCCTAGGCGCTTATGCTTTCCAATTTATCCTTTATTTCAATATTTTTTTTTTTTATTATTCCATTATTATAACATTTCGTAACTGGAGCCAATTTTTTTCATTAACTCTTACCCAAAAGCAGAAAAGCAACCGTGGTTGCCTTTGCTTTGAAATCGAAACAGTATAGTACCACTTGACCACTAGCAACACGCGATTACCTTGCTAGGGTTTGTAACACCAATCGGAGAAAACTGGAAAAAAAAAAAATGAAGCAGCAGTCGTTGATCTACAGCTTCGTGGCACGTGGCACGGTGGTGTTGGCCGAGTACACCGAGTTCACCGGTAATTTCACCGGGATCGCCGCACAGTGCCTTCAAAAGCTCCCCGCGACGAACAACAAGTTCACCTACAACTGCGACGGCCACACTTTTAATTACCTTGTTCAGGACGGATTTAGTAAGCTTGCCTAACCACGTTGTTTCGCTTTCGCTGTTACGTTTTTGTTGTGTTATTCAGTTTTGGTTGGATTTTTTCAGATCTGTGTTTGTTTTCTTCGATAATGCTTCAATTGATTGGGTCGGATCTTTGTTGACTTCGTTTGAATAGGCTGTTGATGGAGTTTCAGATATTACTGAACTAAGAGGTGCTCACCTGTTAAAATATTGAACTATATTTTGTCCGAGCTTTGTTTGATGTTCTTCTTTTAATTATATATTTACACATATTCTTGTTTGTATCAAAGATATTTGCGATTTGCTTTTGTCCCCGTACAATTGTGTATGTTTCATTGCAATGTCACGATGCCTGATGTTCTATATTTCATTTTGTTCATGCATTGTGATTTTATTAGTGGAGCCATATCTGATTATAAAATGTAAGAACGGCTATTAGGGAATGGTGCATAAACATAAAACAGATCAGAGTTTTCATAACATACGTGGCCAGTTTTTATTAATTGGAATATTAGATACCCGGACAGTATTATTGGCTACTAATGAAGAAATTGCGGTAGTGTTGCTTCTGTAGTTGTGGGAATTGATGTTGATTTGAATTTGGGGTGTTAATTACGTATTCAACTTCACGATTTGAATCATTTATAGAATGTCTCCTTTTTTTTTTTATTTTTAAGTAATTCATATTTTACCTGTATTTCCGGGCTTCTCTTGATTGTATTCTTCGTACTAACTGTCGACGTGCCACTGAATGGCAGCGTATTGTGTCGTGGCTACTGAATCTGTTGGAAGACAGCTCCCAATTGCATTTCTTGAGAGAATTAAGGAGGAGTTCACAAAGAAATACAGTGGAGGAAAGGCTGACACTTCTGTTGCTAATAGCTTGAATGGGGAGTTCGGGTAAGTTAACTTTTTGGCCCCCTTTTTTCCATGTTAATTTGAGTTAATTCTGCATTTAGCTCATTGCAATCGCTGTTTTCCACAACTTTGTGTTAGGCCCAAACTCAGGGAGCAAATGCAGTATTGCGTCGATCACCCAGAGGAGATAAGTAAGCTTTCGAAGGTGAAAGCTCAGGTTTCAGAAGTCAAAGGTGTCATGATGGAGAACATCGAAAAGGTAAACCCACTAATACAGACATCATCATTAGTTAATCATCTATGTAACAACTTCAGACAGAAGTTTCCTGTGATGCAACTCCTGTTAATCTATCTTTAGTAGTTGATAATGCACTTATTATTGCATTGCAGGTTCTTGATCGTGGTGAGAAAATTGAGCTTCTGGTGGACAAAACTGAGAATTTACGTTCTCAGGTATGTTCTTCACTCTCAGTGGCATCGATGTGATCATAATCATATCTTGAGAAATTTAAATGCATATTCGCGTTTTCTTGATCGTTGATTCTTAAAATATATTCTGTTTCAACCCTTCGATTTATCCTGTCCTTCTAAATAGTATAACTACAGGAATCAAGTGGGTCTTAATTAAGCAGATAACCAGTTCCTGAAACACAATAAAGTCATACTATTGCAATTGTTTTCTTCGTTACATTATTTGATCAATCAATAAATAACATTTCCTCATTTCCTTACGTCATAAAAACGCAGGCTCAAGATTTCAGGACGCAGGGAACACAGATGAGGAGAAAGATGTGGCTGCAGAATATGAAGATAAAGCTGATTGTTCTTGGCATTATCATAGCCTTGATACTCATCATAGTTTTATCAGTTTGTAATGGATTCAAATGCAACTAATATTCTTATGATCATCTTCTGAGATTTCTCATATCGCTCGTCTTTTTGTTTTTTTGTTGTTCTTTTCCTTTGGAAGGACATATATTGAAGTTCGGATGCTTAATATATAATACATATTATTTGTGAAATTACTTTTATCTTAAACACAGGTATATTTACAATGAATTATTGCATATGCAAAGTGGAAATGTAATGGGAACCTTATCCATTTTCAACGTCGTCACCGTTGTTGTGCGCGACACATATCATAGAATGAGTTTTGATAGTAAATAAAAAAATATTTTTGATGATATTAGATTGTTTTAATTTTGGCGGTACAACACAAGGTTCACAATTTTTATTTTCAAAAGAATTTTGATTATATTTAACAGTCTATTTACATGTACAAAGCCAAGTCGAATTTAATCGGATGGGCGAGAACTCGCTTTGCCACTAGACCTCAATTATATCAAATCCCATGAATCTCATTGTACAGTATCTCATATTCTATCCTAGCATACAATAAATATTTCAATTCAAGGTATATAAATCTCAATATATAGCATGTATACACATGATTTCATTTCCGAGCAGCAGCACATTCATCTTATTTAGACCCCTATGTAATAATGTCCGTTCACAGCTCAAGCACCACAACTGCCCAAAAAATTCATAAAACAATAAAATTAGCACGGGGTAATTAACATAAGCACACACAAAATCAAGTGAATAAAAAAAATAATGATGACGAATAATAATAATCTTTCTTACATTCGGAATCAGTGGTGATCCAGTTTCCTAACTTGGGCCCACACTCATCAACATGCAAATGAGTATTATTAGCCGTTGATTCAATGACCGTTATTTCAGATTTCCATTTGAAGCTTATCTTTGGAGACTCGCCGCGGCCGATGCTAAGCCGTCGATCATCATCACCGTAGTAGTAATCCTTCGATGCATTCTTTCTAGCCGTAGCTGCTTTGTTCTTCTTCTTAACATTTAATCCCTGTAATAATAACGAAAACGATCCAAGCATATTGATTAGTTTGTCGAAGGACTGTAAGAAGGAAGGAAAGGGTTTGTGCAATTAGTGTGCATACGTTTACTACACCGAATTTTGCTCCTTTTACGGGCTTCTTTTTACCCGAAGCCCACCTCACCAATTCCTTCATCTTCGAAACCTTTTTCGGTTTTTGATCTTTAATTGGCGAAGGAGGGTGAGACGAAGATGATGAGTCGGTAATAGGCAGAACCTTAGCAGAAGAATCTTCTCTCTGTAATGCCTTCAAGGAATGGTGCCTCCTCTTTCTGAAGCTTCTGAGCTTCTTAAGGTTAAGTGTGTGATAGAAGTAAGCCTTGGGCAAATCTTTCCTTTGTAAGAAACCAAAAAGATTCAAGTTTTCGCAGTATAGCTTATTGCTCTCTTCTGCTGTTTTCGCACGCCTTCTCTTAGTACCGAATTCAACTATTTTCGTCGCCGCCTTCTTATCTGAAGAAAGCGAATCAAGAATGACGAATCATATAAACATATAAAACCGATACATTTTTGCGATCTCGGAAAGGTTTCATATTCTCACCTTCCTCTGATAGGTATTTGGAAGGTTGTTGTGACGTCTTTGAGAGCCATTGAAGAATCTGTCACGCGCATAAATTGAATGATCTTAAAAAAATATAGCTATATATAAAGTGAAGTGATGCTAATGTGTGTTAAGCGAATCTTTCGTTTTACCTGCATTCTCTGTAATAGATATATCTCAAACTACTACGACTTTTAGAACTATGGTATGATGTTCTGTATGGTTAAAAGTACAAAACAAATGAAAAGCCGTCTGTATATAGAATATCATTTGTCTGCGATAAAGAGTTTGCTTCTTATAAGCTGTTCATGAGGGATTTATGAAGAACATAAACTAATCATTTATATCTTAATCTCATTATTATAAGAATAACCCTATGATGGAATGAAGTAATTATATATTAGGCCTTGGTGTCATCTCACTTGACCATACAAGTGTAGGGGCTATATCTGCAGTTCTTCAAATAACACAAGTGGTCCCTTGTGTTATTATCTAAGATTCATGTATTTCTAGAATTTTCTCTCCTACTCCTTGGGACAAGTATTTGATTGTCAGGAATTTTAGAATACATACAGTTATCTATTAAACTCCACAGTTGCATATGTTACCTAATTGAGTCGTCCCAGCTTGAGACTAAGATATGAGAGATTACGAGTCCGAGAAGAAAGAACAAAATGTCTTCATTAATTATCACGACACAAAAATGCATTAGACATGTTGGGGTTTGCAAGAGATCTAAGACTTACAAAATGCATCTTAATACACATGTACGTGTTCGTGTTTCTTTTAACATGTTGGGACGCAAGAGAATTTCATTCAACAGAAGGAAAAAAAAAAAGGACCTTTGCATGGTGTTGAATTGGTGCATGCATATTGTACCAACTCACTTTTCAATATAAAATGTACATACGTATGTAATATATATGTGTGTTTTCTTCTACCAAATTACACACATGTAATGAATTATTAACATACCAACTCACTCTATGTTTGGACTACCCTTCAATAAAATGGCATACATATTTATTTTATTAAGATTCTCAGACACGCATATTCGTTCCACTATTACCCACATGTACTACAAAAGGGAACTGATGATAGATGCATGAATGGTTGCTATATAAATATATGCAGAATTCAATTAATAGGGATGGACATGTTGGTGGATATATTATATCCCACGTTCACTCAGTACTCATCTCTAGTTGTACACAAGGAATGTGCACTCGTGTGGTTTCTTTTGAGGACACATGAAATCCAACTAACTAAATGTAATATATTGAACTATTCAGTGGTTGTTTACATGTTAAATATGTTGTCATCTCTAGACAAGTCTTATATATATGATGAATTTTCTTAAAAATCACGGAGAGGGCGATTTAGAGGACAACGTACCTGAGAAGGTCGACGGAAGTGATGAAGGCGTCGGAGATTGAAAAAAAAAAAAAAAACAAAATCGAGAGATTTGTTTATGGCGTTTCATGATGGTTGCTTATGGTAGGTGGACAGCATAGCAAGTCTCATGTAGATATTATATATATATATATAAATATTGTCGTTTCACACCAACCACACATAAAATCTAACTCAAAAATGTAAGTGAATGTAGGCACAATTCTACGAATTATCTACGCATTTGAAGTAGAACTGACAAGCGGGCCTGCCGCTCGCAGGTTGGGAGGATAAGCCCGTGGGCTGCGGGCTTTGGCAGGGCGGGCTGGTCGTGGCAGGCCCGTCAGAAAATAAGAGTATAATTATATTAAATAATTGATATATAAGAAAATTATATTGATTATGTTTTTTGAGCCAAGATTTGTAATTTAATAACATAATAAATTAATATTAAAGAAGTTAAGTAACCTAGATATATTTTCCAACTTGAATTCTTCATTATTTTTCCAATTGTTTTATTATTTTTTCTCATATTTTGAAAATGGGCGGGCTAAACCAGCATGGCGCGCCAGTAGGCGGGCTTGCCCGCGCTCGCGCCGCCAGTGACGGACTTTGGCGGGCTGCGGGCCAGCCAGCCCCGCCGGCCGTTTTGACAGCTCTAATTTGAAGTAGCATAGTTATAAATTGTTATTAAGTATATCGGTTGGTTTTCGACTTTGGATCACTATATTGATAATTACTAATTTTAGTTGTTAACTTCAAATTTTGAGATGGGTCTCTAGTCATTCTTCTGTCACAATTAATACGATATCGGGACATGAAGTACTGGAAGAAGACGTTCCAACTTGATGGATAAATAATTGGAGATTCAAATCAATTCCGACATATTAAGCTAATGACATTGTTTTTGTAATACCAAATACTAAGTTCGGAGAAAAAAAAATGACTATAATTTGTTGCGGGTTCGAAACTCTCGAAATAACTAAGGGTGTTCATTCGGTACGACCGAACCGAAATTTCGGTTAACCAAAATTTTGGTTCACCCATTTTAAGAACCGAGTAGCGAACCGAATTTCTTGGTTCAGTATTCGAACCGAGTTTTTTCGATAAATTTGGTTTTTACCGAAATAACTGAATTTCAATAAAAGATAGAAACAAAAAGAAATTTTCGGTAATATTTAAATTAAACATATAATTTAATATAATTATAGTTGTATTTTTACTATTAATATAATATAATATATTCTAAATTTAAAAACTTTGGTAATTCGGTATACCGAGTTTACCGAAATAAAAAACCTGCACCGAACCGAACTACTGAATTTTTTCGAAGAACCGAATACCTTGTACCGAATTTTCGGTATTTCGTTATATTAGATCAGTATACCCAATTATGCAGACCCCTGTAAATAACCCAACCAGCCTTGTGCCTAAGCTGAAACAAACAAAATGATGTCACACATTGATCGAATCTGGATCAGCTCCACGACTAGCCGTTAACTTTATTAGCCAAATAAAATTATGAAGAATTCTACTTATGGTGAGGGGGTGTTTGAGGCATGCTTTCAAGCAGTGGCGGAGCCACATGAGACCCAGTGGGGTCACTGGACCCCACTGGAAAAAAAAAAATTAATATAGTGCTTAAATAATTAAGATTAGGACTAAAATGGAAAAATGTATACTAATGTGACCCCACTGAAAATTTGTAAAAATAGTGGGGTTGGGGTCCAATTTGTGAAAACTTGTAAAAATACTAAAATGGACCCCGCTGCTGTCATGATCTGGCTCCGCCACTGCTTTCAAGTGTTGGCCCAACTTCATATGGGTAGAGTATGTTGGGGTGTCAAAGATCACAAACAAATATAGTGGCAATCAACGCAACTCGGAAACAAAAATAACGTGGCGCCTTTAAGGAGGAAAACCCGAATGGGAAACCACGGGATTGATCTCCCGATCCAAGGAAACAATCCACTATAACCGAGTTCGACGGATACAATGGACAACACCTCCCGAGAACCTCTCGAGGTAACAACAACCCAACAACACCGAAAAATACTACACCGACAAGGCGAGCGTACAATTATCGAGTTACAAACTTGGAACACCAACAACCTCGAGCTACAAGCTCAGATTCGACAAAGAGATCGAAAACGGGTTACCACTCAAATGTGAGGAACCGAACAATCCGAGCTGGTAGATGTGTAGAGCATGTCAACATGAATCTCCCTCCGAAGTTTCAACGAAATCGGAGCATCGGACCGACAAGATCGAGACTTTTTCTTCTCATCTTTTTTCTCCATCTCTTCTCTTTTTTTCTTTCTTTCTGCTTCTGCTCTTCGTTTTTTTTCCTGTGTGCGTGTGTGTCTTATATATCTTCTTTTTTTACATAACATATACATCAGCAGGGGCGGATCCAGGAATTTATGATTGGGGGGGGGGGGGGGGCAAAAATTAAATATAAAGTCAATTTTAAAATTAATATTATCGTGGCGGGACAATAATATAGTAGTATGAAATACAATAACTAGAAATAATATATGTATTATTCCTCTTCTTTTGAAAAAAATTATCAGTTGTAGTAGACTTTCCCATGAAATATATGAAACCTATCATCATAAAGAATAATATTTAGTATTACAACAATAACGATGAAATATCATGTACGGAAAATTACGTATTTAATTTAGCCCTGCTACATATAAAAAAATATTTATTGCTCTTCAATCTTTCTTTTTGCGAGGAACTGTTCTTTTTTCAATCGACCAAGGCTGAAATCGCCAACCAAAATGGAGAAAAGAGATTTAACATATGAAAGTATGAGCTAGAATCGAAAATGCAATAACCAAATCACATGTTCAAGACGAAAATGGCGCAAAGGTAGAGTTTTCGTTGAGTTTGATGACCAATGCCATAATCTCGTTCAGTTCAAAGAGGGAAAAATAGATTTAGTAGGGTTTATTTTCGGGGGCAATTTTGTCTTTTTGCATTTAGTGGGAGGGTTGGACCAAGAGAAATAGAGTTTTTGGCATTTTTTTGGGCAGCCCACCAAACGAAGATATGCATTCCTTTATTTTTTAGAAGCCAAAACTAATATGGAGCCATAGGTGACTCGAACCCTAAACCTATAATACACCAACATGCTTCCCTAACCAACATGCCAAATAGTCTTATGTAAAAATCATAGAAGAAAAGCTTTATACAACAATAATAAATATATGACATATATATAGTACTAATATTTTCGAAAATTTTCTGGGGGGTAGTAGTCTTATATATCTTCTTTTTTACATAATATGTACATCAGTAGGGGCGGATCCAGGAATTTATGTTGGGTGGAGGAGGGGGCAAAAATTAAATATAAAGTCAATTTTTAAAATTAATATTATCGTGGCGGGACAATAATATAGTAGTATGAAATACAATAACTAGAAATAATATATGTATTATTCCTCTTCTTTTGAAAAAAATTATCAGTTGTAGTAGACTTTCCCATGAAATATATGAAACCTATCATCATAAAGAATAATATTTAGTATTACAACAATAACGATGAAATATCATGTACGGAAAATTACGTATTTAATTTAGCCCTGCTACATATAAAAAAATATTTATTGCTCTTCAATCTTTCTTTTTGCGAGGAACTGTTCTTTTTTCAATCGACCAAGGCTGAAATCGCCAACCAAAATGGAGAAAAGAGATTTAACATATGAAAGTATGAGCTAGAATCGAAAATGCAATAACCAAATCACATGTTCAAGACGAAAATGGCGCAAAGGTAGAGTTTTCGTTGAGTTTGATGACCAATGCCATAATCTCGTTCAGTTCAAAGAGGGAAAAATAGATTTAGTAGGGTTTATTTTCGGGGGCAATTTTGTCTTTTTGCATTTAGTGGGAGGGTTGGACCAAGAGAAATAGAGTTTTTGGCATTTTTTGGGCAGCCCACCAAACGAAGATATGCATTCCTTTATTTTTTAGAAGCCAAAACTAATATGGAGCCATAGGTGACTCGAACCCTAAACCTATAATACACCAACATGCTTCCCTAACCAACATGCCAAATAGTCTTATGTAAAAATCATAGAAGAAAAGCTTTATACAACAATAATAAATATATGACATATATATAGTACTAATATTTTCGAAAATTTTCTGGGGGTAGTAGTCTTATATATCTTCTTTTTTTACATAATATGTACATCAGCATGGGCGGATCCAGGAATTTATGCTGGGGGGAGGAGGGGGCAAAAATTAAATATAAAGTCAATTTTTAAAATTAATATTATCGTGATGAGACAATAATATAGTAGTATGAAATACAATAACTAGAAATAATATATGTATTATTCCTCTTCTTTTGAAAAAAATTATCAGTTGTAGTAGACTTTCCCAGGAAATATATGAAACCTATCATCATAAAAAAAAATATTTAGTATTAGAACAATAACGATGAAATATCATGTACGGAAAATTACGTATTTAATTTAGCCCTGCTACATATAAAAAAATATTTATTGCTCTTCAATCTTTCTTTTTGCGAGGAACTGTTCTTTTTTTTCAATCGACCAAGGCTGAAATCGCCAACCAAAATGGAGAAAAGAGATTTAACATATGAAAGTATGAGCTAGAATCGAAAATGCAATAACCAAATAACCTGTTCAAGACGAAAATGGCGCAGAGGTAGAGTTTTCGTTGAGTTTGATGACCAATGCCATAATCTCGTTCAGTTCAAAGAGGGAAAAAATAGATTTAATAGGGTTTATTTTCAGGGGCAATTTTGTCTTTTTGCATTTAGTGGGAGGGTTGGACCAAGAGGGGGTTTTAATTAAATAATTAAAAAAAAATCAACCATTAATTAAATAAACAACAAATGAAAACCATTAATAAAACAGGCATTTTCGTAATCCCAAGTGACGAGTTACTAATTCGTATCTTGGGAATACGAGTTACTTGTCCACGGTGGGCTGGTGGGCTGACATGGCATTCAAGTAACTCGTCATCCCAAGTGACGAGTTACTCTTTTTCTTTTTTTAATTTTAACTTATTTTATATTTATTAAGTATATAATCCACCAAATCATAAAATCATCGTTATCACATGTGATTTTACATAATAAAAATCAATAAATGCATCTATTGTTTGTTTCGCTACGATTAAAATGATTTGCATATCTTATATTTTTTGAATATCGAAAATATTTAATTAGTTTTGTAAGTTATTGAGAAAGAAACGAGTTCTTAAAATAAAAATATTCTTTTATTGACTAGGATATAGATACATCATGTATACACATATATATTATATATATACACATTATTATACATATATATAATATATATACATATATATAATATATGTGTGTGTATATGTATATATAATATATATATATATATATATATATGACTGATCGACTTCTATGAGCTACCGAAAATATCCCTCACATATACTAAAATACAAATATTAAACAATACTGTTAGCAGAAACTTCACTACAAAAATAATTAAATATTTTCTATTAGAAAAATATAAGATATGCATATCATTTTACTCATCGCGAAACAAACAATAAATTAGATGAATTTATTGATTTTTATTATGTAAAATTACATGTGATAACGATGATTTTATGATTTAGTGGATTATATAATTAATAAATATAAAATAAGTTAAAAAAAATTAAAAAGAGTAACTCGTCATCCCAAGTGACGAGTTACTTGAAATGTCACGTCAACCCAACGTGGACAACTAACTCGTATTCCCAAGATAGCTCGTCACTTGGGATTACGAAAATACCTATTTCATTAATGGTTTTCATTTGTTGTTTATTTTATTAATGATTGATTCTTTTAAT
This sequence comes from Craterostigma plantagineum, assembly GCA_027422505.1. Classification (NCBI taxonomy): domain Eukaryota; kingdom Viridiplantae; phylum Streptophyta; class Magnoliopsida; order Lamiales; family Linderniaceae; genus Craterostigma; species Craterostigma plantagineum. The sequence goes on from JAPQWV010000104.1 coordinate 577,844, forward strand.
TATTTAATTAAAATCCCCGACCAAGAGAAATAGAGTTTTTGGCATTTTTTTGGGCAGCACACCAAACGAAGATATTCATTCCTTTATTTTTTAAAAGCCAAAACTAATATAGAGTCATAGGTGATTCAAACCCTAAACCTATAATACACCAACATGCTTCCCTAACCAACATGCCAAATAGTCTTACGTGAAAATCATAGAAGAAAAGCTTTATACAACAATAATAAATATATGACATATATATAGTACTAATTTTTCGAAAATTTTCGGGGGGGTCGGCCTGTGGGCCAGCCCATTAATATGTGCCGGACCCAATAGAGTGCTTCAAACTTGGTTAGCAATCACCTCCAAAAGGAAATTTCATGTTTAAATGATCCTTCTTTGTTTCAAGCCCAAGAACTTTGTTTTTTAACATCTGCAACTAAATAAACTTTGCTTGAAGAATATTGACAACTTAAGGCACATATTGACAACTTAAGGCACCGTTTAATAAATCTCGAGAAATTGACAGATCTTAGCTTATCTAATACCCTTTTGACTCTGGTCATGTCCAAACATCCCTCTATATATACAATTGGTACATTAAACTTTTTTGACATATAGAGTTTGAACAATACGACCAAACTCCGATAATCTCCTTTATATTTTACTCTAAACAAAACATTCTCAATATATTTTATTATATATCCATGCATATTATGAAGTTTATTATTAGTCTTTAACATGTTAAAAAAATATTTAAATTACAAAATAAATTAATTTATAGTGACATAAACCAGAAATATCCAATTATCTTTTATCATAAATGTCTTTTAAAACTTTTTAGTATTATCTACATAATATGAATTGGAAATATGTTAATTTTACATAGTCTACTTATCATGTGTATCAAAACCGTAAACTTTTGCAATACTGATTAAGTTTAATGGCTTTTCGGTTAATAGTTTTAGCCTTTGTGGATTTAACACATGTTCAAGTGTTTGGTTTATAGGTGAAAAATAATCAATGTTTATATAATCATAGTTTATACCCATGCCAGTAAGTTTAAATAAACACACCCGTCACATTGTTTATCTAAACCCACTAACCAAACAGATTTTATTTATACTCATTAATTCGCTTTGCATAAAAATCGCACTAATTTAAATCCTCCTAAATATAGACCTACGAACCAAACCAGCACAAAGGGTATAATAGCAATTAATCAACCTTCCCAAAATTTCTACCAAGCCTCGCCTCCAGCGTCGTCTTCATCTACTTGTCAGTAACAGAACTAATTTCAATAAGACCCTTGAATTTACTCTACTACCAAACAAATTGAATTTATTCAACAAAATCAGTTGCAAATAATTTGAAGAGCAAAAGAAGCCGAAAAAAAAAAAAAGATGAGGTTTAAAAATCGCTTCTTTATTTTCTTTTCTTTTCTTCTTCGCCACATCTGTAAAGTTGCCAAGTGCAACTAAAGAAGATTCGGTATATATATAAATAATAAAATTTACCTAAACGGCAACAGCGCATAATACTCTTGTCGAATCGTGGAGCTGCAACCACAACACACACACTTTCACCACATTCTAAGACTTCCCCTTTCCAGGTAACTGTTTCTTACATCTGAATCGTCGCCGTGGATGGAGAAGGACGGTGGCGTAAGCTCACGTTCGGGTCCTAAAGGGGTGCCGATTGAGGCGGAGGTCCTTAGTACAGGAGGCGTCTCCGTCGCCGGAGAAAGTTCTGCTCCGGCGCCGTCTAATGGAGGAGAAGAAATTTCTGGTGAGTGAGGGTTTTCGATTGATGATTCCGAGGATTGAGTTTTTTTTTGTCGTTCTAGGATTGTAGATTTCAAGTTGATGGTTTTGGATTTGGTACTAAAGTTTGAGTTTCAGTTTTAGGATTGCATAAATATACCGAGTTCTTGAATTATATGCTTCTACTTTCAGAAATCAGTGAAATGGTATGATTCTTCGGAGTTCGTAAGAAGTATGTGATTTCAGTTACTGTGCTTTTGGTCTGCAATATTATGGATTTCTATTTTACAGTATGGTAATGAGTGGTGGAACTGTCGATTTTAGCTTTCTGCTGAATTGGATTGAAGCCTGATGAGAATTTTGGCAGCTGTGCTGCTGTTACGATTTGAAATAGTGCGATCATACTACTTAATCAACAGTAGGACCCTGTGAAATATTCATGTACAAATTGTGGAAGGAGATTTTCATTTCTGATTATGGATGAAATATAGGAGATTGGCTAAGTGGGCATTAGTAATAGATCTTGAGGAAAGGGAACAAGGCAGCGAGGCGAAAGGGCTTTGGTTATTTCTAAAACAATTTTCACTATGATGATACATCTGCGTTAGAGTCTTTGTCACTGTATCCATTTTGTCCACCTGTTGTATTCGATTTGTTGGGATATGCTAATTTGGTTGACTGAATTTTTATGGCAGGGAGTGTAGATTCTTTACCTAGAACGAACACTGTGCCTCCAGAGAAAGTAAATTCTTTAGAGGCTCCTTCAGGAATAGAAAGATCAAAAACGGAGAGGCAGAGGCGTAATGTAGGTCCTGAAGAGGCTGCAAAGATTTTCGACGATCGAATACCTGCACAACAGAAGGTAAATATCTTCTTTTAGGATTTCTTTGTTTTTTTTTTTTTTTTTTTGATTGGTGGTAATAGATGTTAAAGGCTTGAATTGGATGTTGTGCATGCGTATACTTCTCATTCTCATGGGTTTTCTGGATCTTTTCAAGTAAAATTCTCTAAGTTTGCTTAACCTATACTGTATGCATGTCCTTTACTTTTTTTGTAGATAACAGTTTTTGTACGTAATTGTTCTTTGTCACTTACATTGTTAGCTATAACATGAATCAATACGATATCACACACACTGTATAATATTCTCAGTAAAGCCATTATAAACATCAATGAGATCACAGATTTTATTTTTAATGCACAACGTGTTATATTAGATAATGAATGTGTGCCTAGTACAGGCAAGTTATTTACAATATTTGCCGAATGCTTCGCTAAGAATACATCAGTCGTGTTTTGTCACTTAGTTATATTGTGCGCATGCCTGTAAGTTTGTTTATTATTCGACAACCAGCATCTGCACATTTGTTAACCACAAATGCCTGGGATTTCTTAACATTGCAGCTCAAATTGTTGAACAGAATTGCTACTGTTAAAGATGGAACTGTAGAATTTGACCTTCCAGTCGATGTTGATCCTCAATCCCTCAGAATTGGTTCTGAAAGGGTTGATAATGAAGTTGATGAGGATACTCTTGATGCAACAGAACTTCAGCATATTCAACCATTACAAATTGTGGTGCTCATTGTTGGAACTCGTGGAGATGTACAGCCATTTGTTGCTATCGGAAAGAAACTTCAGGTATGGTAATGAAAGACTAGATGAACAGTAAAAGTATGCGGAAGGAGAATTGACACGGTGAAGAAAATTGACGGTTTGAGTTTATTTTGGTTGTCCTTATCAAATTACCGACGGGGAGTCTTTGGTGCAGGAATATGGACATCGTGTCAGATTGGCTACTCATTCAAATTTTAAAGAGTTTGTTTTGACATCTGGACTTGAGTTTTATCCTCTGGGTGGCGATCCAAAAGTTCTTGCCGAATGTACGTTGCTGGTGCTCACGTTTCTTATATAACTTGGTGAAACTGAGTCCATCATAGTCTTGCACCTCACTTATTGTTTTCTAATTGCAGACATGGTTAAGAACAAAGGGTTCTTACCATCTGGTCCTTCAGAAATCCCTATTCAAAGAAATCAAATAAAAGAAATCATATATTCTCTGCTTCCAGCATGCAAAAATCCTGACATGGACACTGGAATTCCTTTCAAAGCAGATGCAATTATCGCTAATCCTCCTGCATATGGTCAGAGCAACTAAGGCATTATTTTATGTTGTTTTGACATTGGTGTTCTTTTTCTGCTATTTCTCAGGATGGGTTGAAATGCTACATGATATTGTTTAAAACATGGAAAATGCCTTATAAATATGTCATAAATTTCTCCCTTAACTGAATTCCGGTACTTGACACATGGCTGCATATTTAAATCTGATAGCTTTATTATCCAAAAGTTATGTAAAAGAAGCAATGTAAATTTTTCTTTCTCTTGCATCACATTGATTTGGCTCATTTGATTGGTTGGTTCTGTGTTTGGTCTAAAATATTCTCATTCGGAGACACGTTCTGTCTTCATTGTAACTATTGAGTGTGACTATGAAGATGTCTACTAACCTGGAGATTGCTGCAGGGCACACGCATGTGGCTGAGGCCTTGAAAGTTCCGATTCATATATTCTTCACCATGCCGTGGACGTAAGTTCTATCTGGATTTATATCTTAAATTTATTAGGAAAACATAGTATGTTCTTAGCAATGCCATAAATATTTTAACATATTAACAAAATAAAATGTGTAAATATACAATCTCCGTCATCAGCTTATCACCTCACTTATATTTTTCCAGGCCAACCAGTGAATTCCCTCATCCACTGTCTCGTGTTAAGCAATCAGCTGGATATAGAGTGTGTTTTTGAATATTCTTGTGCATTTCTTGCAAATTGTTTTAATGTTCTAAAACTTTGACACTGCGTTACCTTTTCTTGGATGGTTTTGCAGCTATCTTATCAGATTGTTGACTCATTGATTTGGCTTGGAATAAGAGATATGATAAATGATATGAGGAAAAAGAAGCTAAAGCTACGACCAGTCACTTACTTGAGTGGTTCACAAAGTTCTGAGTCGGATATTCCTCATGGATACATTTGGAGTCCTCACCTTGTCCCCAAACCAAAAGGTTTTATAATGGTTTAACTTGAACAAAACTTAATGCAATAGACAGTGATAGTTTCATAACTAAATACCATCTCTTTTTTTTTTTTTTATTCAGATTGGGGACCAAAGATTGATGTTGTTGGATTTTGTTTCCTAGATCTTGCATCAAATTATGAACCACCAGAATCACTTGTAAACTGGCTGAAAGCTGGTCCAAAACCTATCTATATTGGCTTCGGTAGTCTTGTAAGTGCCACAAACTCTTGTTTTTATCCTCCTTTGATTTATTCCTCAGATTGTTAGCAAAAAATGATGGAGAAAGACATGTTTTTGTTAGAGGTAGATGCCGAAAACTATAAGAACAAGTATCTGATGTGAAAATAATCCAGAGAATAATTTTGTGGCCCCCTTGGTCTTAATCTAGACTCGACAAAAATATCCGTTCTTTGGCTATGGCAACCCAGTGGAATAATTATCCTGCCCTTAAACAGTCCTCTCAGTTTAGTTCCTGAATCTCTTCTTAAGTACGATATACGACCTATTTTAGGACTAAGCAAAGTAATATTTCTTGTATGAGCTAATCATGGCATTATCCTTGGTGAAGTTGTGGGGTTGTTCTCTAGTCCTCTGTTCCTGACTTCCATTGTTCTGGCTAAACTGTTCTTTTTTTGTTATCATCTGATCTTAATTTCCCGATGTGATTATAAACACACAGATCTATATATTGAACTGAACTTGTTCTACTCGGCTCCCATTATTTTTAGTACATTATTTGCTGCATGAGATAATCTTTCTTCTATTTCAGCCTGTACAAGAGCCAGAAAAAATGACGAAAACAATTGTCAAAGCTCTCGAAATAACCAAACAACGGGGTATCATCAATAAAGGCTGGGGCGGCCTAGGCGACTGTGAGTTCCTTTTTCCCTTTTTCCATGAGCTTCACATCTCTTCACGTTTCTATCAGCCTTTTTCCACATTCCTGCTCGACGACAATTGATGATTCTTGACAGTGGCAGAAGAGAAAGACTTTGTGTATCTGCTGGATAATGTTCCTCATGACTGGCTTTTCTTGCAATGTGCTGCTGTGGTAAGTTGTCGTTATCAGTAGTTGCCATGTGCATATGAACATAATAATACTTTTCCGGGCAAGATAATAGCTCTTTCTCTTTCTATAGGTGGATATTCTTCGATTCATAAATGTATCATTATTTTGCATGATCTTTCCTCTGTTCTTATCCACTTCTTGATATATCGATTATCGTCAAAGGCTGGCATGAACGCGGTGATTTTATCTCATGCATAGTGCAGCTGGTTATCATATAAGCTTTGCCGCGCTATGTGTTGACTCCCATGTGTTTATCAGGTTCACCATGGAGGTGCAGGTACAACAGCTGCTGGTCTTAAAGCTGCGGTAGGTAACACTATCAGTGAATCGTATTAAAATATTAGTCATATCTATCCTTAGTTTTTCTCGACTCCTTCGTTATTCATTGTATTCCTTAGTGCCCTACAACTATCGTCCCTTTCTTTGGCGACCAACCTTTCTGGGGGGAGAGAGTTCATGCCCGACGTGTGGGTCCTCCCCCGATTCCCGTTGACGAATTTTCTCTTCAGAAGCTCGTTGGTGCAATCAACTTTATGCTAGATCCCGAGGTATGATTATACATCTCGAACTGTTTTTTAAACTATAATTATCTAGTGCACCAACATATAACTTTTTACGGATTTATTAGCAAATATCTTCAATCATTTAGTCACCCCATTTCTGGTCATTAGCTCATTCCCTATGTGTATAGATTCGTTGCTTGTATATCTGTTGTTTCGTGATACTTATTGGGCTGGAGGAAAAAGGAACTGCACATAAATGGTTGTGTCTGCTAATTAAATAAGATGTACATTTGAGATAATACTGTCGATTTTTTACCGTAAGCTTAAGATTTTATTCCAAAAACACAGGTAAAAGAACGTGCTGTTGAGCTTGCAAAGGCGATGGAAAACGAAGACGGGGTTACAGGAGCTGTGAAGGCATTTCTGAAGCATCTTCCACGTAAAAAGCTCGAGCCCGACGCAAAGTCAAAACCCAACAAGCCTTCAAAACACTTCTCTATTGGAAGATGCTTCGGTCGTTCTTAGAAGCGATTTGGCTCTCTTAAGCTCTTCTTCGCTTGTTGTGGATTCGATTGCGTTCTCTTCATTTGATTGTACGAGTTTTCGCCGAGAGCATTTTTTTCTTCGTGATGTTTTTAAAGTATATGTTGATGTTGTATGATTTATCATTTCACCTTTTTGTGCTTTTGTGTAGATATTTGATTTTTTATGTATGGGGTTGCCTACGTTCGGATGAATCTATACTAATACAAAAAGTTGGACGTGGACTTTCATTGACCACTTGATAGCAATTCCCACGCGACATGTCAACAGCAGCAATAGAAATGACCTGTTTTATGTCCATATGAGGGTGGAATCAGTATTTTCGCAATTCGGGGATTTGAAAATCAATATTTTCGCAATCCGAAAATGGAGCAACTAACATGTTACATGCATATAACATACGTATCCTCGAAAGGGTCTTGTCTTTGTTCTGATTATCTATGGCAAATGACGATGATAATGAACAAAGATCGATCAAAAGGGGGTAATGCTTCCACTCCTAGTCTCGGCAGGGCTGTACAAGGCCGACCTATTATTACTCCTCGGCCTGTTCTCCTCCAACTGCCTAACAACTTCGTCCATGGTCGGCCTAACCGAAGCCACGGGCGCACAGCAGCCCATCGCCAATTTAAGCGCCTGAACCAAACCCTCCTCCACGGGATTATTCCTCGACCCCTTCAAAATCTCCACGTCGAACACCTCCATCGTCGTCTCCTCCAAGACCGCCGCCTTCACCATCGAAGGCAAATCCGCCGAGTTCTTCGAGCCCGACGGCTTCTTCCCGAGGAGCATCTCGAGCATCACGATCCCGAAGGAGTACACGTCCGTCCTCGAGCTCGACCCCTTCATCCTGTGCAGCTCCGGCGCTTTGTAGCCGTCGGATTTCGACTCGGAGACGATCTCGTTGGCCACGGACGGGACCATGATCTTGTCGAGCCCGTACTCGTTCAGCCTCGGGACGAAGAAGTCGTCCACCAGGGTCGTCTTCGACCGGACGTTTCCGTGGGTGATGGGCGGTTCGAGCCCGTGGAGGTGGGCCAGGCCTCGAGCCATTCCCAGTGCGATCTTGTGCCTTCGGGCCCATGGTAGGGGCAGTTTCCCCGCTCGTGATTCTGCAGGTTGGTCGTGAATTTAGATGATATTAGCTCCATATAAAGTAAATGTAGGGTTAATTGATTTTTTTACGCAACACACTCGAAAGGTGCGACTAATGCTTCATGATAATAGGTAAATATGCCTCAAATTCAACCACCACGAAAGTTATGGGATTTGAACCCATGACCTTAGGGAGTGGCATTAACGGACATCGAATTTAGGGAGTGACCTTACACCAAGAGCAACTTTCAATATCAAGCAATCTATGGACATTGTACCTTGAAACTCTATAATCATAGGAGTTTTGTGAATAATGTCCGAAATTGCTCAATTTTTGAAGTTATTTTGCGTACAATATCACCCCCTAAAATTTGCCGGAACCTCATATTATACGTCGACATCTTATAATTCGAAGCAAAATCTAGAATGTTGACGTATAATATTCCTAAACTTTGAAAACAGTCCTAAATTTGTCGTCGACGTGATGCCTACCCCTCTAAAATAACATTACTACAAAAACAAATAACGCTTAACAGCAGTCGATTCCGAGCCAAAAAAGTTTTTGTTTCCTTACCGTGCAAGAGATCGTGGAGAGTCTTGTTGTGCTGATAATCATAGATGAGAAGCTTCTCTCCTCTCTTTCCCTGATAGAAAGCCCTAAGAGGTATGAGATTCTCATGGCGTATACGTCCCAGCTGCTTAATCACGGCCAAGCAAGAGCCTTTATCCCTGCAACTCCCTTCTCTCAGCAGCCTCAGAGCAATGGTTCCGCCGTCGCTCAGCTTGGCCTTGTACACCGTGCCGTAGCTTGTCTTCTCCATCACCTGCCCCGTTGCGTTCAATACGTCCTCTAAAGTCAGATGCTCGCCGCCTTGAAACAGAATCAACCTTCCATCGCCGCCGCCGCCGCCGCTCTCTTCATCTTCAAGCTCTTCTTCTTCTTCTTCTTCCTCTCGCTCATAGCCGTACGAATCTCTCCTCTTTCGCTTACCTTGGTAGTAGCCTATCAGTAACGATACAACAATCACAGCGCCGGCCATCAAACCGATGACGATGCCGGCAACCGCGCCGGGGCTGAGGCCGCCGGAGGTATTGGCCGTAAAATCACCGCCGCAGGTCTTTAACGGCGGACCACACAGTTCGGGGCTGTTCCCTTCGAACGCCTCCGCGCCGAACTTTGAGCTGCTGCCGAAAGTAGGCAAAACCCCACTGAAGTTGTTGTGAGAAAGATTCAATTTTTCGAGTTTTAGCTGAGCTATGCCGCCTGGGATTTCGCCAGAGAGGTGGTTGTCGCCAAGATCGAGCTGTTTAAGGCCGCGAAACCCTACGATGAACTCGGGGAAATTACCAGCGAACCCATTCTTGCCCAGGTCAAGAAACTGCAGATTCCTGCAAGATAAACCGTCGGGTACGGCCGGTTCGGGCAAAGAACCGGTTAAAGAGTTGCCGTGGAGCCTTAAAGAGACGAGCCCGCCGCCGCAAAGGTTCCATATAGACGTTGGAAGCGAACCGCTGAGCAGATTGTGACTGAAATCGACGTCTGTCAGAGATGTACTGTAGCCGAGCTCTAGCGGGACGGAACCAGTCAAGGAATTAACGCCAAGATAGATGCTTTGCAGGTTCGTGAGCTCGCCAATCTCTCTAGGGATTGTCCCAGATAGGTTTACTGATGGTAATTGCAGCGAGGAAATGCGCAGAGAGGGATCTTTGTAAAGAGAGAGATTAGTCCATTGGGGTGAAGAACGGTCGGAACATTGCAGAGGAGAGCCGTTTCTTGAAAGCCATTTCAAGCCACTCCACTGACAAAGTGGGACTGAAGTGTCCCAAGTCAGCAAAGGTATGTTCTCAGCAGTTCCTTGCAGTGAAGGCTTGATCTTTTGCAAGAGCAGCTCAACGTCCGAAGAAGATGATGGCTTTGGCTGCGCTGTTAGAGTTAGGAAAAGGAGAATGTGGAGAGATAGAAGGTGCTTCGCGGCAGCCATCGGTGAAGGAAAATGAGGAGAAAGAGGGGAGTTGTAGAAACAGTAATGAAGTTTCTTTCTTTGTTACTTTGACGATGATACTGAAGTGTAGAAAGTGGAGTTAGATGGAATGGAGCTTAATAAACAATGTTTCAGCAGCTTTAATGATGTGCTGCTAATGATGTTCTTGAGATCAGGCTTTGTTATTATTTTGGGAGCTTTTACTATTCAGGCCCCTCAAGTAAATTTTTGTAGTGACATGTAGAAAAAAAAATCCAATTGAATAAAAAATTTACAAATTAGTACCTATGACAGAAATGTTTACAGATAAGTATTCGTTTTACTGTTTATAGCGATTTCTCAGTCATGACATACCTTTATGTGTGTATTGCGTAACACGTCACACGTTTATACGCTACCCTATACGGTTTCTATATGGGACCTTAATGTGTTATATAACGTTCAATTTTCCTAACGTATTATGTACCAATACGTTTTTATATGGTATCTAAATGTGTTATATGGCGTACCTGCGGCGGATCAGGTATCTATATGCAAAAAAAGATTTATTCTAATAGGTACCTATGTATAAGAAAAATAATGACAGGATACTAAATTATAAACTTTTATGCAAATGGCTATTTCTATGTAAAGTCCCATTTTTTTATCATTATTTCCCTGCATTTGGCAAAAACTTCGCTTTATTCCTTTTTTCTTTTCTTTTTCATCTCTCTCTTTAAGGAACTTGAAGATGAGATATTATATTTGTTAGTATAAGAAATCTTGGAAAACGAGGTACAACGGAAAAGTATCAGTGCTAGTGGACCAGAACAATTTTGAATCGGGAAAGGAAATTCATATATATCTATATATATATTGGAATGAACTTAAAAACCCTAAACCCTCCTCCATTTAAAGTAATCTTTTTTTCGGTAGATAAACAATAATAAAAAGTGGTTTGATTCATTAGTTTTTCTTTCGTCAAAACAAAGCGTGAATGATGATGATTCATCAATGTATTCCATGGGGTAGACAAGATTCATGCAATCTTCAAGAAATGGGATAAAATCAAAGAGACACAAAGTCATAGGTTTATATCCTCATGTGTATGACTTTACACATTTGTCGCGTGTACATCGGAATTAGGAAGGATTAAATTAAAATATGTGCAAATTACGTTTCAGGCCTCAAGTTTTACAATAGGTTTCAGGCCCTATCTGAAAAAACTGTTGTTTAAAGGATCCAATTTTTATAAAATTTAAAGATAAGCTTCAAGCTGTTATAGAGTGTATATGAACTGGTATCAGATGATCGTTTTGTGTTATTTCAGAACAATGAAGTGGTACTGAAAAATAATGAAGTGATACTGTAGAACAATGAAGTGGTAGTACTGCATAACAATGAAGTGGTTCTGCAGAAATTGGATCCTTAAAACTATGAATTTTCTGACAGGGGTCCGAAACCTAAATGAAACTTATGATGAGGCCCAAATTGTAAAAGCCCCTTAAAATATTTGTCCAATTTTGAGAAGTCCAATGATTTTCGCCATGTGATTAAAAGGGATATGCTTGCATATCCAGTTGGATATAACTCAACTACAATTAATAAATGACACATGACATAGTATAAATATAATTGCACTTAAGTAGGGTGATTAGTGTTTTATCATGGGAGGGTAGTGTGTAGGAATGGCACTTTTGAAATTTTAAATGGAATTAGGTTATATACTAAATTGGTAGACAAGTCAAAACCAGATAAGAGATAAGTAGATGAAAGGCAAATGTGCAAGAAAAATATAGAGAAAAACAATGTATTATGCTAAACTTACTTATCTATCTCAAACATTTTAATGATAATAGATAATTTGCTCTATTACTGATATCTTACAGTTTGAGATTCTTGTCGTTTTAATTAACACAAAACTTCAACACGAAAAGTAGTAAATATTAAAATAAAAGGGTGTATAAAATATTGTGTTATATTTAATTTAAATTGAATAGCACGATGCATTACATGGTTTCGATACGATACGCATCATGTTGCAATTTGCAAGATTAATTACGATTTTCTTTTATTTATTTGATTTGCTCATGTAATTATTATGCTGAAAAAAGCTTTCAATAATGAGCTGATGTGCCGCTAGTCATGATACTATTATTAGTTGGACTAGAAAAAAAAGGGGAAAAAAAGATAGAAGTTGAAAAGAAGAAGCATGCGGTGCCATGATTTTTCACGACATATTCATCACACACCAATTATTAAATTATCACTATTATTATAATAATCTATTCTTATTATATTAAGGGTGAGAGGATATGATAAACCGTCAACTAATCTGTTTCAATTGACCAATAAGATTTTTTTACATCAATTAAAAAAAAAAACTTATTAAGCCAGTACCTTCCATAACCTCATAATAACTGACAAATTATATTTTTAGTATATTACATAAATTTTAATAATAATTGACTTTTTTATTGCACACGGTGTGCAAGAAATAATAATTATATTTTTAGTATATTACATAAATTTTTAATAAATTTTAAACTTGTTATTATTATTGGACGCAACTACTTATATACATTTCCAGATTCTTTCACATGGCGTAGTAGCAGGGAGTGTTTATACACACTGAGCTGTCATTCGAGCATGCATTAATTAGGGCTACTTTTGCTTTCTCAATTCAAAAAAATAAAATAAAATCAAGGATGTTTTGCTGTGTTGTGCTTCAAGAGAAATGTGGGCCAAATAGTGCTATTACTACTTTGGGCTTAAGTTTTTATTTGGGCATCATCTACACGACAACAGGCTCAATAAATATGTCATTTTATCTTTTTACATTCAGGCATTTTAATTTTTCTTACATCATGTGTAAAATAATATGAGTAGACTCCAAACATTTGCTCTATAATCTAACATATACAGAATATCCTCAATTTATTATGATTAGGATTTTAACATATTCTACTGAACATGATTTATAATATATAATTACCTGAAATACTATTATTAACTTATCTTATAGTTAACTACAATTAATACATAAAATAAAAATTCCGTTTTATAAAAGTAAAAAATATTTTTTTTTTTTATAAACACAATCATCACTCATCCATATATCTCTCACGTTACTATTCATCAAATCATCCCCTCTTATGTTCACAAAGAAACCCCATAAATATTTTAAATTCTACAACTTAATTTAATATTTTATTATATATATTGTAATTTGATTGGTGTATAACTATATAAGTCTGACCGATCACATGGATCATTTTTGACTTGGATATTATATGTCTGTTGGCCCCATAAGCTAAAATTAGGTTGAAAGACACTAGTCTATCTAAACTGGTCCCATAAAATGGAAATTGGAAGACAGATTGATTTTCTTGTGTTAGCTAACACACATTGCTTTTATGGCTAAATTAAGTAGATCACGAGACAGTGAGTAATGCATTGAAACCAAGCACATATCTATTATAGTCCAATTTACTCATAGCATGAACAACTCAATTAAAAATGATATACCTTAGGTCCTCGAATCCAACTCCATTATGGTACTAAGGTTCATAGGCGACATGTACTTGTCCGAACCAGTGAATATCGTCTCAACAATAATCCTATTGGCTCTCTCCGAGGGATGAAATGGATCCCAAAATGCATATAAATCCCTATTTGGACACAAATTCGAAGCAACGTTGCATATTCCCACCCCATTGTACGGTCCTTGCCCGCAACACGCCACCTTCGATGTAATAAAACCTAAATCCGAAAGCATACATACATACATCACATATATGCAAACACTTTTCTTAAATTCTATTCAAATTGGAGGCAAATAAATATATGGATGTATGGACATGTGTCATACCGAATCCTCTTGGGTTGGTGATGAAGTTGTTTTGCATCTCCATTGTGTTAACGGCTATGAAAACGTTAGAGCCAAGTTCTTGATTCAAGGCTTGAAGCATCTTGAGAAGCAAAGGGTTGTAGATGGCCGCGGCTTGTAGCGGCTCGACGGCGCATTGACCGTTGGTGCTCCTCGTGGCTAGCTGGGACGGGACGCACCCCAGCGGACCCGTCCCAGTCACTAGAACCCTTCGGGCTCCTAACTGGTATAGCCGCTGACCAAACAGAGTAATAGTAAATAATTCAATACAAGTTAATCAACGCTGACACGTTTGGTACATCGCTTTATATTAAAGAGGGTTTGGATTAAGTAAGATTTAATAAAAAAAACCAACTACTGGATATAAATGCATGTGTGTTTTGCTGGTAGGCAGGTTTGTAATAATCCATTTGTTTATGGGTTTGGAGTTAATTTAGATGAATCTATGTCTTATATCCACACACGTCACATGCTATGTGTTTCGTTAGTGCGTTATAATAACCCACATAACATGCGTGTTTTTCTAAACTCATATACATGGGTTAGTGTTGTTATATTATATATACAGTCGTTGTTATATAAGTACCAAACAAATGAATGTGTGATAAACCAATGTTTAAGATACCAAACCAAACAAGGACTAAAGAATTAATTATCTTGACTATGAAAAGCGAAGAAAATTAAGGTATAACCTGTAGAATCTTCTGGTATTCGGTAATTAGAAGCCTGGAATAGTCCTGAAGGTTGTATTGGATTCTTCTGAGAGTAATTGGGGCCAAGAAGTAATTATTGACAAAGTCATTGCCACCGAGTGTGATTAAGACCAAAGCACCGTTGACCCTACGTTGAGCCTCTTCTTGTCCGATCAGCGCACTCAATCGACCTTGGTACTGCTCGAACAACGCTAGTTGCTGTCTGATTCTTATTATGTTCGCCTGTACCCCAAATCCCAATTAAAATAAATTCAAATAAACCAATTATATTATATATGTTTGGTTGAAAAAGGGAAAAAAAAAATGATCGAAGTTTGTACGTACAAATTGAACCCCAGTGTCATTAAGTATCCCAATTCCTGCGGAAGCAAAGTTAGCTCCAACTAGCATTTTTTCTCCACTCAGCTGAGGACTTAAGTAGGGCAGTGTTGATTCTGCGCCCAACGCCTGGCCTAAAATACAATCAATAATGAAAAAATTCAATAAAAGTTAAACCACATACATAAAATGGATGAGAAATCTTATGGGGCGAGCACCGCTTACGTGGCACTGATCGGTGCAAAATCGACATGCCACATCGACACGAGAGGTGATGTGCGGCACTGATCAGCACCAATTTACCTTGCATGATTGACACCCCTCGTGTTGATTTGGCATGTCGATACGTGACCAATCAGTGCAACGTAGGTGGTGATCGCATAAGGTGAGCACCATAAGATCTCTCTATAATGGATGTAATCGTACTAATGAGATCGGGTATGTTAAAGCCATTAGAGAATCGGCCCGTTGGTCGATGAGTGGGATAGTCGATGCCGTAGGGCGGTGAGTCGGCTCTTGCCGTGGTGGCTAAGTAATTGTTGTTTCCATTGTCGACCAATGAGTCGCCGAAAACGAAGAATGCTCGTTGACCATTGACCGTTAACGGTGCTAGCATTATTGATGCATAAATCATGGAAAATGCTAATGAAAATCTAGGTATAGGGACAAAGATTTTAGGAGGAGCAGACATGATGATGATGATGTATGCGTGGCGGTGTGTAAGTGCGAGGGAACTTCTCTTCTTTTGTAATATATTTGGATTTTGAGAGAAGGAAATGATGAGCTTTTCAACGCATCTCTTCTTGGTATTTTTGTGTATGGTGTTGAGTTGAGTTGCTTTTAAGTGGGAGTGTGGTGACTTTATAAGCGTTTCCCTGGATCACCCCGCCGACTGTTGGATAGTTTTCTATTTTTTTTTCACTATCTTGTATTTAGATAGAAGATCAGATCCATTCTAAATAGTTAGTACCTTTTTAGTAGAAACACGGTTGGAATTATTTAAAGCATCAATTAGTATGTGGAACCGAGGAGAATCTGAGGTTTTTTTTTTCCCTTCTTTTTTTTTTTTATTTTTTTTTATTTTTTTTGGGGGCCGGAAATCGCGTTTTGACTCAACAACTTGGGATATCTGTATATCGATATTGTAATTTGTAAACTAGTATTTTTAGCACACTATACGGGGTTGAGATCCTCTATTCCACTTTCTGTATTCCACTTCGTATTGCAACGAACGAAAATCGTTACACCTCCCCCGACAAGTGTTAAAACACACATAAACATCATTACACATATGAATTTCATTACAACAAGTGTTTAAATAAAAAAAAAGAACCTCATTATTACGTATTTTTCTATTTTAATATATAATACTGATGTTTTCTACTACATATTAAAAAAATAGGTAATAATGAGTTTTTTTTTTGTTTAAACACTTGTAATGAAATCCATATGTGTAATGATGTTTATGTGTGTTTTAACACTTGTCGGGGGGGTGTAACGATTTTCGTTCGTTGGAATACGGAGTGGAATACAGAAAGTGGAATAGAGGATCCCAACCACATTATACGTATGCACAATGAAATAAAATAAATTATTTCTTGATGGTTTTAATAAGTGATATACTAAAAATAGAATTATTATGAGTTTAATGATACATGTTTTAATAAGTTTTTTCTATTTTTAATAGTAACTAATGTAGACAAAAACTTATTGATTAATTACATGTCAATTTCTTGTTTTTATCCACTCTACGATCTTTATAAAGAAGGAATATTGACGTTATATGTGTGCATAATATATATATATATGTATATATATATATATATATATATATATGAATTTTATGGTGCTCAACTTATGTGAGCACCATGCGTAGGGGTGAAAACGAGCTGAGCCGAGCCCGAACATGGCCCAGCTCGAGCTCGGCTCGATTAATCTTTATTGGACTCGAGCTCGAATATTTTCGGCTCGAGCTCGGCTCGGTTAAACACATTAAAGCTCGGCTCGATAAGCTCGATAAGCTCGATAAGCCGGGGTATTTGAGCTCGAGTTCGATATGTATTATTAAATAAAATACGTATTTTAATACAAAATATCAAATATTTAATATATTAAAAATTAAAATAATCGGCTCGATAAGAGCTCGACGAGCCTCGAGCCCAGCGATGATAGGCTCGAAGCTCGGCTCGATACTAACAAGCCAGCTCGAGCTTGGCTCGAGCTCGATTTTGACCGAGCTCAAATCAAGCTTTGACCGAGCTCGGCTGATTTACACCTCTAACCACGCAGTGGGCTCCCCTTCTTCTTCATAGGGTGCTTTTTCTTTTCCATTTTCGGGCCCCTGCCTTGCCAGCTGCGACCTGCAATATTTTCATGAAAATGTAGTTCATGCCGTCAGATATAATCAATGCAATTATTTGTTGAAATAAAAATTAAAATAAAAAATGCCAATCAATGCGATAAGACCTCTTTGCTCTTGGTTTGGTTTAGGTTTACTACCTACAGCAGGTTGTAGGTGTACACTAATTTTAATATCAAATGCCCCACATTTTATTCTGACATACTGCTAACATTACCCCATTTTCACGTGATTGCATGGAATGGAACTCAAGAGAAGACTCCGTTACAGTTACGAGGACTGTTCATCGGTCGGTTGGATTCAGTTTTTCAAATTCCGGTTAGATTTTTTGGTTTTTGGTTTTACGTATGCTTAATCCGATATTCGAACCATTTTAATTTAGTTCGGTTCGATTTTTTATAACTCGGTTCTTTTTCGGTTAGGAATTTAAGATCATAAAAAAATATTATGAGCTTAAAATACATAAAACAATTTATGGTTATTAAAATACAAAGAAGATTTATGGACCGTGACATGTAGCAAAATAATTCAAAGGTCCAGGAAAAAAAAACAACATGAAAATGGAACAAAATCTAACGAAAATGTAAAAACATTCATCTCAAGATACTACAAATTATTTGGAGAAAAATAGTAATATGTGAGGAAAAAATTCACCTAAAAATGGAAAAAAGTATACCAATTAAATTATATTTACTGTGTTGTTTACGTTATGGTAGAAAAACAAATGATGTTTGATAATTTTCTATTTTTAATGTAGTATGATAATTTCTGTTCGGTTTTTCGGTTTTTATGGTTTTACATATGCTTAATCCGGTATCCGAACCATTTTAATTTGGTTCTGTTCGATTTTTTACACTTCGGTTCGGTTTTTTCGGTTCCGGTCTTATCGGTTCGGTTCTTTACTGTTCGATCGATTTTTTCGATTTTTCGGTTATTTTGAACACCCCTAATCATGGGAGGTTATATTTTAAATTTTTTTAGATCTTATCGAATCTTATTTTTTGTAAATTTTTTTTTTAGAAAACATCATAGTTCTACGCGACAAAACCTGAATATATTGCTGCTTCTCTTATGATGGTTTCCATATTGATAAGTTAATTAAATAATCAGATTTATATACTTTATAATAAATTAATGGCCATTTAAGTCACTCACCATTCTCCCGACATCTTCGTATCATTTCTGAAATCTACTTGCGAATAAATGAATATGAAATAATGCACCAAGCTTTGCGGCCATTTATGGTTGGTGAATGATATTCAACTTCATCAAAGATTCACGGAAATAAGGACGTGCACGTCATCCCATTTGTCAGAGAAAATACAGAGCGAATAGGATTTGGATCCATCAATAATATTTTTTTCGATCGATCACACACACATATATATATATATATGTACTCATCAAACTTCTTTTTAAATGTTAAAGTATTTGTTTATCTTGACGTATAGTAAATTACCCTGGCTTTAAATGAAATGCCTTTAGGAAACCTTGGGAATTTTTTTTTTTTTTTTTTTTTTTTATGAAATGCTGCTTTTTTCAAGCAACCCTTGCCTTAGGACCAAGTAAACTCAAGGGCCGAGGCAATAGCCTGCCTGTAAACCAAGCCAACCATGTTACCCAATGAGATTGGATCAATGTATGCCTGGCTCAATTCAAAGTCTAGGAGAACCGAACATGTGATCTACCCCTCGAGAGACTTTTGAGTGCCTCAACTGACCAATAGACCAAGCTTCATTGGTTGAAATGTATGTTTTACTCGTGTATTTTATATTAAAATGAAATTCAAGTTCATTTCACGCTTGAACTAAAAAAAAAAAAAAAACTAGTACAAGATGGTCTTTCTTTCCTATAGGTGGTTTGGAACCCAACTTCATTAGATGGTTGACATGCCATTACAATTTCGCTATCATAGTCGACCATCAAGTGGAGATTGGGTTGATAACTCACTTGGGTAAGCATTTATAAAGTATAAAAAATAGGATATAGCAACCATTGTCACAAAGTATAATCGATGGTTTCTAGGAGATGCCAGATCCCCAAAAAAATACTCTAACTTCACTCAACGGATACTACGTTATGGGTGACGGTTGTCACATATTCTTGTGATATTTATTTTTTTCACATATTTGATTTGGTTTTTCCCAATAAACCTGGAATGATACACTTTTAACTCAACACTAGTCAATTAAACAAATTTCATTAAACATTTCAGTCCAATTAAATATTTCAATCCAATAATTCAACGGATCGACCAACAACTTAAAAGTACATATTCTAACTCAAGTCACTAAGTAGATTTATTGAAGTACTCGGCCCACAATTCTGATATTTTGCTAACCATTTCCTCAGTCAGAAAGAATTTTAAACCACCAAGTCTTCTTCCCTCACAACACCTACCTCTTTATAAAAGTCAAAAGTTTTTTAGGTTAAAGATTGGAGAAAGAACAAGACAATTGTTTGCATGACGCAGGTTAAATCTCACCGCTAAAGCAGTTTTTCTTAAGATTGGTTAATCGAAGAAAACTTTTCTATTCAGAATATAATCAAGTAAAGATAATACATCGATATGAGCTGTACACAGAGATTTATACCACTGCACTATTGCAGTTCAGTCCCTATCTACATATAAAATACAGAAATCTAACCCACATTTAAGAGTACAAATAGGTCCTCACTACAAAATATATTCTTCACTCTATCTTTCTAACACTCCCCCTCAAGTTTGGTATTGAACAAGTTAATCATACCAAACTTGGACAACAAGTGTTTGAATTGGCTTCTTCCTAATGCCTTGGTCAACAAATCTGCCGGTTGATCCTTTGATGGAATATACTCTGTTATAATGACATTTTCTTGGATCTTATCTCTTATGAAATGACAATCTACTTCTATGTGCTTCGTTCTATCATGAAACACTGGATTTGCAGCAATTTGAATTGCAGACTTACTATCAGTATAGATTGTAATCGGCTCTAACCTTTCAAGACCAACATCCTTCATTAAGCTTGTCAGCCAAAGTATCTCTGCTGTCAGCATAGCTATGGCCCTGTACTCTGCTTTTGCCGAGCTGCGGGAGACCGTGCTTTGCTTCTTCGTTCTCCATGATATTAATGAGTTCCCGAGCAGTACCATGTAACCTGTTAAAGATTTTCTAGACTTTGGGCATGATGCCCAATCTGCATCACAAAAACTGTTTAATGTCAGATTACTGTTAGCATCAAGGAAAATCCCAAGTCCAGGCTTACCCTTCAAGTACCTTAGTACTCTAACCATTGCACTAAAATGAATCTTTTTTGGATCATGCATAAATTGTGAAAGGATATGAACTGCATATGATATATCTGGCCTAGTTAGGCTCAGATAAATTAGTTTCCCAACTATTTTTCTAAAGGAAGTAGCACTCTGTTCCTTTGAGGCAGATTCTGTTTCTGCTCCTTCAGCAGAATCAGAGTCAGTCTCTGTAATTTTCAGATTCTGCTCAGCTGGAATGCTGAGTGACTTTGATCCCAACATTCCAGTTTCAGCTAAAAGATCTAGCACATACTTTCTTTGACTGAGCACTATTCCCTTAGGTGACCTTGCCACCTCAATACCTAGGAAGAATTTTAACTCTCCCAAATCCTCCATACAAAAAACATCATTCAAATAAGACTTAGTTTCAGCTATCATATCATTATCATTCCCTGTAATCACTATATCATCCACGTATACAAGTAATATAACTAAGTTTCTCCCCCTGGATTTGACAAACAAAGAATAGTCATTCTTCGATTGCTCAAATCCAGAAGTATGCATAGCCAATGTGAATTTGTGATTCCATTGGCGAGATGCTTGTTTCAAGCCATAAAGTGACTTTTCAAGCTTGCATACTTTGGGTTTCTTACCAGGTTCTATAGTCCCCAATCCCGGGGGCATAATCATATAAACTTCCTCATTTAAGTCACCCTGCAAAAAAGCATTAGTGACATCCATTTGCCAAAGTGGCCAACCATGTATGGATGCAAGTGAAATAATAAGCCTAATTGTCACATGCTTTGCAACAGGAGCAAAAGTATCAGTATAATCTATCCCTTCTATTTGATTATACCATTTTGCCACTAACCTTGCTTTATACCTTTCTATAGAACCATTTGCATTATATTTAATGGAAAAAACCCACTTACAACCAATTGGTGTCTTTCCTTCAGGTAAGTCAACCACCTTCCATGTGTTGTTTTGTTCTAGTGCTTCCACCTCATGTTTCATGGCATTTCTCCAACATTCAGACTTGATGGCCTGCTGATATGTCTGGGGAATTTCCTCACTCGCTATGGCAGCTAAGTAATCAACATGCTTTGGTGTAATATTAGCATACTGCACATAGTCAGTCAATGGGTATTTCACAGAATTAGCATGGTTATTGTCAGTATTAAAAGGAGAGAGAAAGTCCCTTAACCAGTTTGGAGGCCTGCTGATTCTGGTTGACCTCCTCAGAGATTGATCTTCATTCTGGTTCCCAGCTGGAGGACTATCATCTACCTCATCTGGTACATGATTATCATGTGCACCGGGTGGAGCTTCATCAGCACAAGGTAGATCATCCTGATGACCTACTATATTATTATCAACACAAGGGAAGTCATCAAAAGAAAAACTGTTATTCTGATTAATGAGGACTGATCCCTGGTTGCATCTTTATGTACACAGAATGGAAATCTGTCTTCATAGAAAATGACATCTCTGGAAACTATAAAATTCTGTGTACCCAAATCCAGTATTTTGTGGGCCTTTTGATTAGCAGCGTAGCCCATAAATACACATGGCTTAGACCTCTCCTGAAACTTGTCATGCTGAGGTAAAATTTTTGAAAAACATAGGCAACCAAATACCTTTAAGTGATGTATATTAGGATCCTTACCATACAAGACTGAAAAAGGAGATTTCCCTCGTAACAAGGGAGTTGGTGTCCTATTTATTAGATATATAGCTGTCCTAATGCATTCACCCCAATATTTAATGAGAACATGTGATTGAAATTTTAAAGCTCGGGCTACATCTAGTATATGCCTATGTTTCCTTTCCACCACACCATTTTGTTGTGGTGTGTAGGAACAAGAACTTTGATGCACAATGCCCAATGATTCAAATAGGTTCCTGCAATCACTGCTAAAGAATTCTAATGCATTATCAGTTCTTATGGTTTTAACTTTGCATGAAAACTGATTTTGCGCATATAGTAAATACTGTTTTATGCAAGTAAACACTTCAGATCTGCTTTTCATGAGGAAACCCCATGTTGCCCTAGAATGATCATCAACAATAGTAAAAAAAAACTTCTCATTATTGTAAGTTGGTTCCCTATATGGACCCCAAACATCAACATGCAACAGTTCCATTATGGAAGTGGTATAACTAGTCCTATTTGGAAAGACAGATCTAGCATGCTTAGCAAGTGGACAGACAGGACAGTATACATGATTATCCAACAGTTTCAGATTAAGTTGAGGTAAGAAATCAAATCTTTTGAAAGACATATGACCAAATCTTTTATGCCAGAGAGAAATTTTATTATCATCTGTCTTTCTTATTACATCATGACATATTCCTACTACACCATCATGTGTTTTCACACCAAGATTAAGACCTACTACAACAGATTCATCTCCAGTCCTATCCAAGTAATAGAGTCCATTCTGGTTCTTACCAATTCCCCTTATCTTGCCAGTCCAAGTCTCCTGGATGAGGCAAAAATGGGGTAGAAAGACACATGAACATTGGCCTCATTGGATAATCTAGACACTGAAAGTAAGTTGTGTTTAAATTCAGGCACAAACAACACATTATAAAGCTTCAGGTCACCACTTAGAGTCACTGTCCCACATTTAGATGCTTGACTAAGATTACCATTGGGCAATTTCACAAACTGATCATGATTCTACTAATAGATCCTAGGTCATATAAAGACTCATCTGAGATCATGTGTTTATTTGCACCTGAGTCAATAATCCAACAGCCAAAAGATTGGGAAGGAGCCATACCTGAATCCTTACCTGCCTGATTGGCTGATGTCAGGGCAGCAACTTCCTTCTCCTTTTGTGCTTCACCCAAGATTGACATCAACTGCTGGTATTGCGCTGGTGTGAGTTGTGGCATGATTGGTCCTTCAGTATTCATCCCCATGCCTTGTGCATTGGTAGCCAATGTTGTTGAATTTGCCCTGAGATCTCTCCACTGGTAGCCAATGTTTCTGCCTGGCCCTTGGAAGGATCTTCCTCTTTGACCTCTGCCTCTAGGTCCTCCTCTCTGTCCTTTATTGAAGTCTTGAGGATAGACATGGATCTTGAAGCAGTTCTCTCTCGTGTGACCTCCAATGTTACAGTTATCACACCAACGAATCAGCTTATCTCCTTTGCTGTGGCTTGCACCAATTTGGAAGGCTACTGAGGCAGATTCTTTAATGTTCCCTTGCATAACAACTCCTCTGCCCCTCTTCATTACATACCATCGAATAGACTTGCCTGTGAGTGGGTAGAGGAATCATCATGAGAATTTGAGACCTCATGTTCGCATACGCCGCATTGAGCCCCATCAAGAACTGCATCATCTTGAGCTGATCACAGACGTATTCCTTTGACACAGTGCTCGATGGAGATGGAATCATACTATCATATTCATCCCATAGCTCTCTTAGCTTTGAGTAATACTCACTGACAGAGCTCGATCCTTGAGTGATTGTGTTGATCTGGTGGTATAATGAAAAAAGTCTTGCACCGTTAATCTTATCGAAGCGCTCCTTAAGATCTTCCCAAATCAAGTGCGCCGATTCACAGTAGATGACACCTTGAATCAATTCCCGCGACAGTGAGCGATGGATCCAAGATCTAACCAAAGCATTGCATCTCTTCCACTGTGCACTCTTCACTTTGTCATTGATCGGTTCTTGACAAGATCCGTCAATGAAACCTATCTTGTTTTTTGGCTCGAGCGCTACCTTCATCTCTCTGCTCCATATCTTGTAGTTCTCGCCTCATCTCAGGACTTCAGTTACGAGCTCAAGATTTGGTGTATCAGACGGATGCAAATGCAGCGGGTCGTTGAAATTGATCGTTGATTGGTTCTTCGTTCCTTGATCTGTGTTTGGTTCTTCCGCTTCCATGGCGTCGCAGTTTGCCTCAGCCCTTATTTTGACTTATTTCTGTGTTTTTTACTTTTACGGAGCGATTAATAGCTCTGATACCATCTTAAGATTGGTTAATCGAAGAAAACTTTTCTATTCAGAATATAATCAAGTAAAGAGAATACATCGATATGAGCTGTACACAGAGATTTATACCACTGCACTATTGCAGTTCAGTCCCTATCTACATATAAAATACAGAATCTATCTAACCCACATTTAAGAGTACAAATAGGTCCTCACTACAAAACATATTCTTCACTCTATCTTTCTAACAGTTTTATAATAATGATAGCTGCCCCAATTAGAAGTGATTGAAAAGCTGAAATTGCAGTCCTAAGATAGAATAAACCAGCCACGTTAGACTTGCTTCTCAATCCGAAACCCATCACATATATAATGTAATTAACGTATGCCAAAGGGTCTCCTATATATATGTATGATGTGTGTAACTTGAGACTTGTGTCAGCAATCCTTCAATCCACTAAACAATATAACACAATTAGTTGCTCACTTATTCAACTAAGATGTTGGGATTTAGTGACTCATAACTCTATAATTCGGTGTGAGGATCGATCGGAACGAGTTGGGGACGGATCGGAGCAATGCCGAACACGTTACGGGGCCAGGAACATGACCCACGGCCTGAAGCACTAGGCCCAATGGCCGTGGGACATGCTTGGCAGAAAAGAAGACCACATCCACGACCATGGAGGTGGCTGCACGTGGCCGTGGGAGCTCGGCCAGCGATAGTCCCACGGCCATCGGTGGCGTTACCAAGACAGTGACATGTAGCAGTTTCTTTGTAACATAATGGCTTCAAGATTTCCAAGAAATGAATCAAGAAAGTGTGACGCTTGGAGATGGAAAGAGCTGTAACATTTCTGGCGTTGGATCAGTTTGCGGTTTTAGTAATGGGGGATCAAGGGATGTTAGGTATGTGTCTGAGGTTAGGATGAACCTTATCTCGATCGACGCTTTGGATAAAAGAGGATTAAACACAAAAGTCCAAGCTGAAAAAACCAGAGTCCGGAGCAGAAAAGGCTGGTTCTGTCAGGCTTAAGTAGGTACAGTATTTACCTACTCGATGGCTGTATGGTGGAGAAAAGAAAGTTATGAAAACTAGAGAATGTTGTGGCTTGAATATGGTGCAAGAGAAGCCACAAGAACCTCGTCTTGAGGTGGAGAGTGTCGAGCCAAGACAGCTACTTAGAGCTGAATTTTCAGAATTTCCTGAAGATGTTGAATTTTTGCTGATTTAGTGTGAGAAAGTAAGCTATTCGATCCTGAGGTGGAGCATATTTCACCAAGGAGATGGAGTAATTTTAAGCCTTGTTCGAGGGGTGCATCAATGGAGGGTGAGAGTTTGGAGAAAGGGGAAGAAACCTGAGGTAAAAGGTTGACAGGAAACTCAAGTGAAGACTTGGATGATGATGCTTCACAAGCAGAAGCTTACGAGAAGGTTGACGGAAGGAGCTGTACATGGGCCTGCAAGAAAGCTCATGAAGCTAGGAAACGCAGATATTCATCTATCACGATGAAGAGTAGCTCGACGGGCCAAGTCAATTCCAAATGGGAAATTTCAATTTTATTTGGAGTTGATATGGCTTCGTTCGAGGTTCGGAGTTGCTAGATGAACAGTGTGACCAACCAAAACAGGAATTGTTAATCAAGGTGGAGCCTTAATTGTGGGTTACAGAGAAATCAAGATTGATGTGCAGATTTTCTGAAGTTGAAGCAAAGCTGGAAAATTGCTGGTTATGGTATGAATTTTCTAGAGAGTTGCTTGTCTTGCTCGTTTGGCCGGTAAAGTCGGAAGCTTTGAGAGTTATAAGCTCAAGGTGGAGATTGTTGAAGATTATGAGCTTAAACTATATAAATTGAGGCTTCAAATGATCAGACAAAGATTATGTTGATCACAGCTTGGGCAAAGAAGGATGTTTGGTTTAAAGAATTTGGTGAGGAAAAACGGAAATGGAAAAGAAAGTTTTTATGTTTGGTTGATTAGAGATATAAATGAGGAAAGGAAAAGAAAACTTAAACTAAGTTTGAAACTAAAACCATGAAAACTCGATTTCCTCACCAACTGGTGAGGAAAATGAAAGGGAAACAAATGAAAATCATTTTCTCCCTAATTTTTTCCCCCGATCCCTAGATGAAAAACTGACCTTAATATTTTTTTTTCTGATAGAAAAAGGAAGTGGTTTGTTTTGCTTTTACAAGTGAAACATGAATCAAATATAGATTGGGTATTCAGTCATTATTTGCAAGAGACTTGGAATTTGCTTTATTTATACTACATGTTTCTCAAAAAAAAATTGTATAAGATTACAAATGAGGCTTTGGCTTGCGTGGTGCTCAAGATCTTGGAGGAAATATCAGATTATTCAATATCCATCTTTCATATCTACCAAATACCTTTCTGTGGCTCGTGGAATAGTCCTGCTATAGTTTACCTCGTTGGCGTAATTTGCAGGGTAGTGCGTCAATCTCCGGATTTACTTGTCCAAAAGGTGGGGGTTTACATTTTTTACTCAAAAAAAAAAAAAAAAATTGTTTAAGAAAGGGGGATTGAACGAACAATAAAACAAGAAAGTTTCTAAATGGGGCTGCAGTAGGTTGCTATCTACTGATGGAATTAGATTGTCCAAACAAAAAGGCCCATGATTTGAGACCGAAAGATCTTTGGGTTATTTTGATAGAAGGGAGCGTCCCCTATTTTTATTAAACAAACGGGAGTGGACCGAAAATTACCAAAATACCCCGACATAAATTGGCTTTTTTCGAGTAAAAAAATCGATTAATTCGAATAATTATTTTTTAATTCGAGTAACATATTCGAGTAAACAAAAACGCAAAAAAAAATAATAATTATTCGATTTTAGTATTCGATTTTTTTTCACTCAAATAATATTATTTTTCTACCAGAATTTTATTCGAGTAACTCAATCCGAGGTCGAATAACTCGAATAAAAACTCGAATAAACCGATTCGAAAACGTCGATTTCAGGCTCAGAAACACCAAAATTCACTCAGATTTGAGGTTAATATGTTAAATAAGCACGAACCCATCGATTAACACCTCATTTCGAAATGAAATTTCACTCTAGCGGATCAAAATGATAATCAAACACTTCATTTTTTTTAAACACCCAATCCCCTCCCCCCCCCCCCCCCCCCTTTTTTTAAATTAAAAACCCTACAATCCCTTTTTTTAATTTCACACAAAAGTAATCCTGTTTAACAAAATGTTTTAAAGATTTTTTCAAGGTTCAAGAAATAAACATGATTCAACACTGACATGTTGCTGTTATGTTAGAATATCATATTTTATCTCCACGTAAACAAGATATACTTACATTATCGTATCAACTAGTGGTGGCTTTGTTAATCAGCGGGGGCCCTTCAACGCAAATACATCAATATTTAGGTAAAAGAAAAAAGAATCCACCACATGGCTCGGCGGAGCAGACAACCAAAACGGGCCCACACACACACACCATATTATAAATAAATACAACAAAACCATATACACGTGAAAATATGAGCGGCATGGACCATTATCGTGAGAAAGACAATTCATTTAGGTCGTCGTCATCCATAAGATCCAAGTTAACAAAAAAAAAAAAAAGAAAAAAAGAAAAGAAAAACAGAGTACACACACGCTTCAGCAGATTATTACAAGCAAAAGAATCGAAACACAGCCTCTCTGTCTACCCCGAAATCATCTCTAGCACGAGCTCTTCGATCAACTTCCCTTCGATTTCTCCCCCGAAAACTTCCCTCTCCTCTCTCAACCCGTCGATCCATTTTCCACCAATAACCTCTTCCCTCACGACTCCCTCGACGACCATAATGTAATCATCCCCGAAATTCTCAGACAGAGAAACGTTCCTTCTGCAAAACCACTCGTTCACTCTTTCCAACAAGTTGTTGCTGCTGCTGCTGCCTTTATCGTCGTCGTCCTCGATGAGCTCAGCGCTGACGTAATCGAACATAAGCTTTTGCATCGATCTCTTCTGTCTCCTCTTAGCTTCTGTTAGTCCCTCTTTGCCACTTTGATCGACGTACTTGTCTCTTAGGGAAGGGTCGAGGGGGCCTTTGAGGCCAGAGAATAGCAATGTCTCGACGTAGGCAACATATTCTTGCTTGTCTGATTCTGATTCTTGAATGGACGTCGATGGATCCCTTACGTCGTCGTACGATAGCGTTCGAGCGATGGATCCTATAGGCGGGGACTTGTCGATCGCCTTTGAACCTAAATACAATTATTAAGATGGACAGATATTATCAAACCGCAGAATAAATTGCGTCCCAGATTTTTTTTTTTAAAAAAAAGAGGGTCGTTTTGAATTTTTTTTACCGAGTTTATTGATGGGCTCACAACGAGGGAGATCTTCTTCAAAGGGTGCTGCGTCTAAGACAGATAGCGGGCTCGGTTTATCCTGAATATGACCACGTGAAAATATTGGGCATTTTAACATAAAAATTATCGCAACAAAAGTTTTAGCGCGCAAAAAAGAAAACTAAATTACCTCCGAGCATGTAATGTCCTTCTTGCCGATATGATCCGAAAGAGAAACTACTGCAGAAGGGCACTCCTGCGAGCTAGGAGATGCATTTACAGGCGTTTTTTCGCCAGAAATTGGTTGAATCCCATCTTCAATCGTAGAACCGTGAGATTTATCTTTGCCAGCTTTTCTATTCCGAGAGAAAAGCAAGTTGGAAACTTTTACCCTCAAAGATGATTTTGAAGTTGAATTCGCCGTTTTTGCCTCCTCCTTTGTGGCAGAAGATGCCGGTAAAGATTTCGACCTTACGAGATTGCGGGGCGTTTCACTTTCATCTACTAACCTCTGCCCACTAACCAAAACATTATTCGAATCCTTACCATTTTCTTCTTCTCGGACAATTTCTCCCTCAGCAGAAACAGCAGCAGCCTTCTTCACCTCAGACAGAGAAAGCATTTCCCCTAAAGTGCTTGAGCTCCTATGGAAAGTCCTAATCTCTCGGGGATTTTCGTTAGTAGTAGCAGTAGACATCAGAGCCCATCTCTCGGAGAGACGTTTCTTGGCCTCCTTCGAAACAGAGGATTCCGAAGAATAAGATGCTCTGCTCAAAGCAGAGGGCGAATAAGGGCTAGCAGCTCTGTTAACACAATCCCAAGAGTGCCTCGAAACAGGGGACATGGCTTCAGAATACTCAAACTCTGATCTGTTGAACGAACTGTCATCGCCCGCATACCCTTTGGAGAACAGTGAAGAATCCATAGCGTGGTACCTCCCAAGCTTCTCACGCACTTGTATGGTGATCGCCTTTGCAACCTCCCTCGCTTCACGCCCCTCATCGTCGTCGTCTTCATCTTCTGCGTCGACAGCGTAGTCTTCGTCGATTTGAGATTTCGGTTTCAGAACCACTATTCTTGTAGGTTGAAATGAAATATCGTCGTTCTTTTGCCTCCCATTTTGATCATCCTCGGCCAGCTTCGAAGGTCTGAGAATGGTGATCCTCTTCTTCTCAACAGCAGGCAGATGAGGATCGTCATAGTTGTTACGAAACAGGGGACTTGGTTCTTGGAGACACTTGAGGAAAAGATCTTTGTTAGAATTCAAAACGTCTAATGCATCTTGCAACTTCTTTGAATTTCTGTGCCTTTCATCCATGGAAAGAAGTTTTGCTTCTGCGAATTTCTGACGAACAAGGGCCATCTTTTCATCATCATCGACGCGCTCATGGAACCCATTATCTTGCTCGTAGTCACTCAAGGGTATAACCGATCGGCTTCGAGTGTGAGCTCGGTGAGCGGCCCGATTAAGGTTTTCTTGAGGAGGAAGTGAATCGAGCCCCATTAGCTTGGCGACTAGATTAGGTGGACTCTGTTTATATCGCAATTCTTTAGACATCTCTTGGTCCATGAGCATCTTCACTGGCTTTATGTGTGATTTTCGATCTGATTTAGTCTGCAAATTAAATCCATTACCAACCATTTAGGAATTGGGATATAGATGTTAATAATTAACCCAGTTGGATATATGATATATCGTACCTCTTTCACTTCGGCTCGATCACCATAGGTCGTTGTACTTGATAGATCTGATGATATTCTCCTGGAGGAAGTGAAGCCTGAAAGCAGAAATCATTACAGTTTAAAAAATCACCCGAATCAGACAAAGAAACAGCAAGAACAATGCATCAGATAACTCGTCAATCAGCAATAATATTACAAGCGATGTAATAACATGTGCTTCAATGCTGTAAGAAGAAAAAAAAGGAGAAAAACATGGAAGAGTGAGCACCATCTTGGTGGGGTTTATCGGTGATACGCTTATTTGCAGGCAAGCCTATGTTCAACTCAAAGAGGTTCACCATTTTCCCCAAGCAACCTTGATATTTCTTCCCAGCATTACGATCTTTCCCATTACGATAGGTGACATTCATCTCAGCACCTGTTTAGGGGCAGGAGGAATGCAGTTTTTGGTTAACAAAGAGTACAAACGAAAAGCAAAGAATGTGCTTGACTGATTCAAATCACACTTCTCACAGCTCCAGGAAGAATTTAAATTGAGAAGCAAAAGAGAAGAGTTCTTTTAAAAAGGCCAATCAGTTCAGTGACAAGAACAATATGACAAAATAAAGAATAAGCAGAAAGAATAACAGAGACAGGACTTTTGATTAGACGCTGCTGTAATAAGATAGCAATTTACAGCATACTCCCATGAAACCTCACATCAACATGCTACACTTCTCAAAAATCCCTGACAAGCCCCCGAAATGATAATCTAGATTAAAACACCAAAGGATGATTAAGGGTACTTACCAAACGTGATAACGAGATAAATTACAATGACCCAATTAATATAATCTCAAATTAATAGCAAAGCAAAGTGAAATCTAGGACTTTTACTCTGTAGAAAACAAGTAATGCTGAAGTAACTAGTAAAGCTTTGCTTTGAAGCATAAGCCAAAAGGTAAGGAACTTTACTCACAAATCATTACAGATAAAAGCTGCAATCACAGCTGAAAAAAGAAAAATCTTAACAGCCAGGTCAATTTACTTCTAAAACCTGCGAGATCGGAAAACAGTACGAAATAATACCACAGTTCTAAAGCTTTCACCTTTCTCTTTAGGTTTCGCCTCCTCGACCTTTTCTTCCGATTGCAGTTGAGGAGGTTTGAGGCGATGACAGTGTATCAAAACCTGGTCTTAGAATTGGCCGGATTAGGACAGAACGGTAAGAATGTCACCGAAGTCTCGCCGGAACTGAACATTGAGAGAGAGAGAGAGAGAGAGAGAGAGAGAGAGAGCACCGACTGTAATGTAGCATTTCTGTGTTATTCTGATATTTTATTTTATTTTTATCTTTTTAACGTTTTCCGAGCAGGTAAAGTAAAAAATAAAATAAATAAATTTTCTGTTCATGGCTACCGTTATGATTTTTCCATTTCTTTATTTTGTATGATTTTTGCAACCAGCTAATTGATCAAAAATGAGTTTTAAGTAATGTATATAGGTTTTACGGCTTGTATTACACGTATCATAGCTTCATAATGTTGATCATTATTTTTCTTTCTACTTTCCATAATATATAAATTAGATATATGAATATCTCATGGCCCATATATTAGGTTTTAGTTACAATGCAAGATGCTGATTTCTTTTTTCATATTCAGAATTAATATAGAGTGGTTGATCGTCTGATGAACGTTATTTATCATATAAGCAGTTTCAGAATTAATATAGAGTGGTTGATCGTCTGATGAACGTTATTTATCATATAAGCAGTAAAAGTATAAAATAGTCATATATAAACCAGCTCAAATATTTCATATTTGTACAATATTTTCTCTAGCAAAGCGCCTTGGCTAGTGGCTACTTGCTTGCAAAATTTGGTGAATTTATATAGTTGCATTTAATTTGAGTTGGTTATTAATGTTTGACCTTTTCTCATCCTTTAAATGAAATGACCTTTGCATGTTACGTATCTTTTATCAGTGATGATACAAGCATATATAATATACGACCAAAATAAAATGACATATAATGTGATTTGTGGGAACGTGGGAAAAACAATTGTATTTCACATTAGTCCGTCGTCAAAACAAAGCCGTTGAAAAGACAAATGAATAATTAACCTACTAAAATTGGATAATGGGCCTGCTAATATCGAAATCATGAATTTCTTAATTAAATTATTTGCATCAGAGGTATTGCTAAAATATAATCAAGAGAAGTTTTGTCGTATCTTGGACACTGTACGCTGACAACTGGACTGATGTGTCTAAATTCTACATGTATGAGCGTTTGTTAGGTCAAGAGGGGTCCAAATGCTACAGTATTACAGTAATAATAATAATAATAATAATAATAATAATATAATACTAATAATAATAATAATAAAATTACATTAATTGAAACTTTTATTATATTTAGGCAGCGAGCATAATTTACAGAATTTGCGCTTATACTATTTTCAACTTATATTGTGCTAATTATTATTTTATTTGGCTTAAAGGTAACAATAGTTGAGACCCAATCCACTTACAACAATAGAAGCCCAAAGATTCAAACCCTACTAAAAGCAAACTCACGATTCGAAACGGGAGGTGGATTAGAAATGTAGAAATTCGGGTCGGGCCTCCGGTAATTTTTCCGTCATCGAGGCCCGCGCACACGCTACACATGAGGAGGGGTCCCGGTTTAAGCTTGATGGGGTTCCTTCCTAAAACGAATTGGTGTTAAGAGGAGTTGCTCATCAATCTTATATACCCATTTAATTTGTTGGTAACTTTCGTGTGGGACTTTTTCCCCCACACACGTGATTCTCAACACTTCCCCCTCACGTGGGAACCCATTTCTTTTTATCGGACGTGAACGCCATTCTTTTCGAACCCGTCATATATTTTTAATTGAGTCGGATCTTCCCGCTCTGATACCATGTAGAAATTCGGGCTAATTTAAGAGAAATTGCTCAATAAGCTTATATACCCATTTAATTTGTTGGTAACTTTCGACGTGGGACTTTTTCCCCACACACGTGATTCTCAACAAAAAATCACGAGTCCTGGTGTTAGAATCAACGAGTTTGTTCTTGTCGTGCCATTCAGTTTTGGGCAGCCGTGAAGATTCTTCGCGCAGCCGTGAAGATCTGGAGACAAGGCCGTGAAGGCCGGCAGAGGCGTACGTTTTGGGCGCGATTTTTCAGGATCGTGAAGCCCAATGTACAAGGCCGTGAACACGCCGACTTAAGCCAAATCTCCAGAAATTCAGTCAAAATAGAAGATATCATGTCATAACTTAAATACAACCCTAGAAACTTGAGAAAATCACTCAAAGGCGACTCAAGAACCTTAGGACACACTTTAGAAGTGATTGAAAGCGTAAAGAAGTAAATTCGAAGGCAACCACGTGAAGAACGTGGGAATCGCACCGAGCCGAATGTAGGGGAGACTAGGGTTGGCAGTGGGGCGGAGATTCCCCGTCCCCACGGGGATTCTTCCCGAACGGGGCGGGGAATCCCCGAGATTTTATCCCCGCGGGGAGGGAACGGGGAATGATTTTTCCCCGCGTGGATCCCTGCCCCGTTCCCCGCCCCGCCCCGAACCCTATATATATTATAATATATAATATTAAATTATAATGTAAATAATATTAAAATAATATGAAATATAGATTAAATAATATTTAGTTAATATCAAATATAAATTAAATAATATCAAATAATACAATAATATATAAAACTATAATTTATGTAATATTTATAATAAAATATATTTAAATTTATATAAAATATTATTATTTTTTAAATTGCGGGGATCCCCGCGGGGACGGGGACTGGTATTAGATCCCCGCCCCCGCCCCGCCCATTGCCATCACTATAGGAGACCATGTTTCTTCTATCACTATTTTCATTTTCCGTTGTTCTTCTATCCTCTATGAGTAGCTAAGATCTCTTTATTTGATATTAGATGAACCACCCCAATGCTTTTAATTATTTATCATAGTATTTCTTCTTGTTACTTTGCTTTCTTTATTATAAGATTTATTTCAGTTAGGTCTATGTGATTGAAACATTTAATATTGTCTTGATCTTGTCTATGTGAGCAAGATAATTCATGGGAAACTGGACTTGGACTCGAAAGAGGAACGAAGATCCATCAGACCACTCCTAAACGGAAGAAATAAATGCAACGCTAGAACAGGTCAAACTACCCCGCCGGATTAGAGTTAAATCTAATAGTAGAATTCATTATGTATTAATGCAATCTTATGATTTGTAGTTACGAAAGCTTGTATGTCTATTAAATTCGTAGGATTTGCCGTGGATATTTTTTACGCGATTAGGAAAGTTACGTCCGATCACATAATTAGCATATGCAAGAATTGAGAGTTCTCACGGTCTAATTAGAAAAAGCTATGTGCTTATATAGATTGGGATTTTTCGACCTAGGGAAATTCGAAGTCTCAAATACGTTCGTTTTCAAGAAGTCGTCTTAGCATTTTTTTTCATAGTTTTACTTCAATTTTCATTAATCAGTTTTTTTCACTAGGATTTTTAGACAACGGTTTTCTTATTTGCATAGTTTCTTTGGGTTCGATACTCGAATACTCGCTAGTAATTACTACTTTCAATATCTGTACTTGCCTGCTTACCACACCATACTTCTAGCTGTTTATTTTTATAAATTTAACTCCTTGCATGCTTCGCAAGCATCATATGACTTCATGAAGAGGGATTATCTTTCACGAAGCGATACAAACTCATGCGACATTCGCGAGAAGATACATACGACCTTTGAAGAGATATGATATCACGAGAAGTGTGACCTATTGTAAATAAGTACGATCTAACTAGGAGTCACAACCTTTCACCAAGAGGTGTGTTCTCAGAAAGAGATGTGACTTTCGTGAAGAAGTGCGTTCTCACGAAGCGATATGACTTTTGCAAAAAAGTGCTTTTTCTCTTGAAAGAGATACAACCTTCGTGAAGAGGTGCATTCGCCAAAAGAGATAAGACTTTTGTGAAGAGGTATGTTCTCACGAAGAGATACGACATGAATATGAAAGTACGTTGTCAAGATCTTTCACGAAGAGACATGACGTTCTGCAAGAAGTTACGATCTCATGAGATGGGAGACATTTCATACAGAAGTACGATTTCACAAAGAGGCACGACCTTTCACTACGAACTCACGAAAAGATAGAGGTATGATCTCACCAAGAGGTTCGATAACACGAGCATGCACTACCTTCCCTGAGAAGGTGTGATCTCACGAAGAGGTATTGTTGGCAATAAATTATATAAAAATTTAAAAGTGATGCACTTCCTCAGGGGTTAACTTTTTAGAAAAAGTGGTCACTTAACATGATATCAGAGCTTAGGGACCTGCAGGTCCTGGGTACGAATCCTCACGACCACCCATTTATGAGAGTTACACGTCTAAGGCTAGATAATAAAGAAATCAGCCTAGACGTGAGGGGGCGTGTTGGAAATAAATTATATAAAAATTTAAAAGTGATGCACTTCCTCAAGGGTTAACCTTTTAGGAAAAGTGGTCACTTAACAGGTATGCCGCTTTGAGAAGTACGACCTCACAAAAGGCACGATCTTTAGTAAAAACTTATAAATTTCCAGAAAGCTATAACCTTTTGCAAAGAGGTACATTTCATGAAATGGTGCGAGTGCGACCTTTCAAAGTAAGAGAGACCGGACCTTCCACAAATGGCTATAACTTTTGACGAAAGGTGTGATTATTGGGAGACTATTACGAATAAAAGAGATTATTTTTATTGATTGAATCGATAATACAATCACTAGTTTACAATATATTTATACAGATGGATGTAGCAACTAACTAGCCGTTAACCTACCGACTTAAGCTATTTAATTTATGATAATTAGCTAATACCCCCCCACAAGATGAGCCATATATGTTAATTATGGACATCTTGGACATGAGACGAGTAAGCATAGGAGCAGATAGTGGCTTTGTAAACATGTCTGCTAATTGGTCTTGACTTCGTACTGGTAGCAGTTTGATAGAACCCTGCATGATATGATGTCGAATGAAATGACATTCAATTTCGATGTGTTTGCTTCGCTCGTGAAACTTCGGATTCGAAGCTAGCTGTACGGCTGATTGATTATCACAATAGAGAACGGGAACAACGTTTGGCCTGCAATCGACTTCAGAAAGCAACTGTTGTAACCACAATAATTCAGTTGTCAACGATCCAAGAGCCCGATACTCTGCTTCTGTAGAAGACCGTGATATAGTTGTTTTGCTTCTTAGACCTCCAAGAAATCAAGGAATCGCCGAGAAAGATGCAATAACCGGTAACAGATTTGCGAGTGTCGTGACAAGAAGCCCAATCGGAGTCTGAAAATCCTTTGATACATATGTCTGAAGAGGATGAGAAAAACAGACCTTGACCAGGAGCATTCTTGATGTATCGAAGGAGATGATGGACGGCCTTGAGATGAGGTTGGCGAGGACTTGATACGTACTGACTTAGTCGATGAACCGCAAAGGATATGTCTGGTCGCGTAAATGTGAGATACAAGAGACGACCAATCAGCCGTCTATATTCCGTAGGATCAGATAAGATATCTCCTTCTTCGGCATTGAGTTTGATCTTAGGATCCATTGGTGTTGACATTGGCTTGCACTCGAGATATCCAGTGTCTTCAAGGATCTTCAGAGCATATTGCCGTTGTGAAACTGTAATTCCTGCAGCGCTTCGAGCAATTTCTAAACCAAGAAAATACTTTAGAGCACCTAAATCTCGAAGTTTAAAAAGATTCTGTAATTGAACCTTAACTCTGTTAATTTCAGTCATAGAAGGACCGGTTATGATAATATCATCAACGTAAACAAGTAATAAAACCATAGTAGAACCTGTCCCTTTAATGAACAGAGAGTG
Organism: Craterostigma plantagineum; assembly: GCA_027422505.1. NCBI lineage: Eukaryota > Viridiplantae > Streptophyta > Magnoliopsida > Lamiales > Linderniaceae > Craterostigma > Craterostigma plantagineum. The sequence continues at coordinate 615,205 of JAPQWV010000104.1, forward strand.
GTCCGCCTCAGTTTGATGGAATCCAAGCATTAAAACAGCTTGCGAGAACTTGGAATTCCACTGACGAGAAGCTTGCTTTAAGCCGTAAATCGACTTCTTGAGTTTGCAAACTAGTCGTGTCGAGCTGTGAATCTGTTCCTTAGGTTTATAACCCAAAGGGAGGTCCATGTATACCTCTTCAAATAAATCGCCATTGAGAAATGCATTGTTGATATCTAATTGAAACATATGCCAATGATGAACAGCAGCTAAGGATAAAATGACTTTAACCGTTCCAGGTTTGGCGACTGGGCTGAATGTTTCGATGAAATCAACCCCCGCTTGTTGGTTGTAACCTTTAGCAACCAACCTTGCTTTATATCTGTCAATTGATCCATCCGCTTTGTGTTTTACCCTGTAAACCCAACGACAACCAATAGAGTGCTTCTCATTAGGAAGTGGTACTACATCCCAGGTTTGATTATTTTTCATAGCAGTTAGCTCATCTTCCATTGCAGCTCGCCATTCTTCATGAAGCACAGCTTGGTGAAAAAAATTCAGGCTCCACTACTGAGCTAATAGAAAATACAAAATTTTTATAATTAGTTGATAGTTTATCATATGAAAGAAAATTAGATATGGGATATAAAATTGAGTGTGCATGAGCTGAATTGCAATGGTAGTCCATTAGATAAGATGGCGTCCTTGTCTGCCTTGTAGATCTTCTCAAAGACGAGGATGGCATGTCAGATGAGTTGTTCGATTCAGCCTGGCTTGGCTGATTGTCGTCTGATGATTCTGGCTCAGAGACATACTCAGGTGGCTTTGGAAGCACAAAATCAGCGAGAGAATCCTGCAAATCTCGATTTATCCTTTGAAAAGGAAATGCGTTTTCATGAAACATAACATTCCTAGATATTGTAACAGTGTTAGTTGTAAGATCCATGACCTTATAACCCTTTGTGCCATGAGGATAACCCAAAAATACACAAGGTTTGGCTCTAGGATCAAATTTAGTCCGATTGGCTGTCAAAGTAGAAGTAAGACAAAGACACCCGAACACCCTCAAAGACGAATAATCAAACGGTTTTTGAAACAATATCTCATATGGAGTTTTATTTTTCAGAATAGAAGAAGGCGTTCTATTGATAATATAAGCAGCTGTCAGCACACACTCATTCCAAAATACTAAAGGCACATGAGATTGAAAATATAAAGATCGCGCAACATTAAGCAAATGCTGATGTTTTCGCTCAACAACTGAATTTTGTTGAGGTGTTTCAACGCAGGAAAATTGATGTAGAGTACCCTTTTGTGCCAAAAACTCAGTCAAAGCTAATTCCCTAGCATTAGATCTTAGTGTTTTTATTTTACAATTAAATTGAGTTTGAACCATGTTAAAGAAGCGCATGATAGCAGCAGGAGCATCTGATTTAGACTTTAGCAAATATAACCAAGTAAAGCGTGAATGATCATCAACAACAGTTAAGAAATACTTATGTCCCGTATGTGATAACACTTGAAGAGGACCCCATATGTCACAGTGAATCATATCAAAAGAAGAACAAGAAACATGATTATGAGAAACAAAAGCATTTCGTTTTTGTTTTGCCAAGGGACATATAGTACAAAATTTATGCTTATCAAATCTATCGTAACACTGTATAGAATGTTTAAGCAAATCTAAAGTTTTAGAAGATGGATGACCAAGTCGATTATGCCAAGTCTCTAAGGAAGTTCTATTGAAAACCAAACTCAAATTTAGTGAACAATCATCTTCAAATCTGGTAGCATCAAGAATGTATAAGCCTTGATGTCTTTTACCCTTGCCAATCACTTTCTTGTGATTCACATCCTGAATAAGGAAATGGTCAGTCAAGAATACAAGTCTCAAACTATTATCAAGAGTTAGAGAACTTACAGAAATAAGATTGTACTTAAATTTAGGAACAAACAATACATCACGAAGGATCAATTTTTTGCCAATGATCACACTTCCAGCCATATCAACTTTAAGAGAACAATTATTAGGCAATGTAATAAACGACGGAGTGATCTTGACTAAATCAACAAATAATTCTGGTTTACAGCAAATAGGTCTTGATGCTCCCTAATCCACTATCCAATTATGTATGGAAGTGAGACTTGGAACATCAAAAGACATACATATACCTGGTCTAGGATCAGTCTTTACTGAAGAAACCGATGGCTGGTTGTACTGAGTAATTAAGAATTGCAGTTGTTGAATTTGATGGGAGTTAAGCTGTTGAAAGAAATCAGCAGCAACATTCTGTTCATTGTGGATGGAACCAGACTCAAGATCTTGAGTAACTGCTGAAATCTGATGGCCTCTAGCGTTCATCGCTTTAAAACTTTGCTTGTATCCGGGTGGAAAACCATGAATTTTAGTGTCGATTGTGTGGCCAGGTTTGCTGCAATGAGTACAAAAAGGCCGATTTCCTTCTTTTCTTGATTGAGGCGGTACCTTTCTAAACTTGATATCAGAGGATGCATTTTTCTGAGAGTTCTTGGAAAACATTGTGAAGTTTGGAAACGAATCAACGGGTGATGGCGCAGACGCAATCGATCTTTGTCGTTCTTCTTGATTAATCAAGGCGAAAACCTTATTGATAGAAGGGACCGGATCCATCAAGAGAATTTGTCCCCGAACATTAGAAAAGGATTCGTTGAGTCCCATCAAGAAGGTGATGACATAATCTTTGTCGAAGTACGACTGAAGGTCTTTTACGCCACCGCAAGTACATTTCCCCACGAACAGATAGGTCTGAAATTATTCAACTCGTCCCATAATGCCTTGAGTTTTGTGAAGTATAAGCTGACTGTCGATTGATTCTGGCTCAGCCCAAGTAATTCCTTTCGAAGCTGAAAAAATCGGGGAGCGTTACTTTCTTGAAACCTTTCCTTCAGATCAATCCATACATCTCTTGCTGACTCGGAGTAGATGATGCTAGCGGAAATTTCCTTTGAGACGGAGCTTAGTATCCATGAAATAACAATATCGTTATTTCGTTTCCACGCCAAGAACGTTTTCTTATCAGTCTTATCAGGTGCGACAATAGTGCCATCAACAAAACCTTTCTTGTTCTTTACAGACAGGGCAATGGACATCGATCTTTCCCAAGAAGCGTAGTTATCCCCAATCAATGGTTGATGAACGAGCACCAAGCCTGGATTGTCCGTGTGATGAAGATAATACGGATGCGAAGGATCATCTAGCGCTGAAGCAGTGGAATTGTTTGCTGAATCGGCCATCTAGGTCAAGAATGGCAAATTTGGGTTGAAGAACTTTGAGATTAACTCTGCAATTGAGATTGTTGAATCTTGAAATCGATTCTGTAGAAGATTCATAAACTCTTGGTGTGGTTTGTGGCAGATTTCGGGTTGAAGAACTTAGAGATTATTTCAGAAATTGAGATAACAGAATCTTGAAATCGATTCTGTTGAAGACGCACGTTCGTGTGAATTTCGCAGATGAATCAGAGGAGAAATGCAGCAGAGACTCTGCTCTGACACCATATTACGAATAAAAGAGATTATTTTTATTGATTGAATCCATAATACAATCACTAGTTTACAATATATTTATACAGATGGATGTAGCAACTAACTAGCCGTTAACCTACCGACTTAAGCTATTTAATTTATGATAATTAGCTAATAGACCTGAAATATATTGACAAAAAGGCTCAATTTGTTGCTAAGAGATGTGGTCTTCTGAGAAAAGACTCAAACTTTCTAAAAGAGGTATAGCCTTTTGAAAATATATCGCCCCTCGAGACATGCCTAGAAGTGTGGGTCCTTCGTGAAGGTCGAAAGGCCTCAAATAATTCAAACCTAAAACGCTGATAAATATTTATTGGATTTGCCAATAATAATAGTGAAGATCGGTTTTATGTATATCAAAGAGCACGTACGAATGATAATGAAAAATATGTCATTAGGTGTTGGACGGGTGTTAAGATGCAACGAGATAATACAAAAAAGTCCAAACCACAATACAATGACTACGAGTTGATAATTGGTGGTAGGGCAGCATATTTAAAAATTCATCTAAGAAACAAGTGTTATTCGGGAAATATGAAAGCCGAGTTTATCACCCTAAATAAAGCCGTAAAAGAGGCTGAATGACTATGAATTTCTAAAGACACACAATAATATGATTGCAGTCGGCGATGATGCCAAATAGAGGATCATTTGATAGGCTCTATTACGAATAGGATCGAGATCATGTAAACTGCACATCAAGAGGAATATGGTTAAAAATCTACCAATAAAACGATTGTAGCGGTAACCCAGGTAACCCAACCATGTTGACTGTAGATTCTAAGATCTTGGTTCAATGAGACAACTAAGTTATAGACGTTGTGCTACAACATCTAAGACATATTTGTCATTACACTACAAAAAAAAGTTCATATAGCGACGGCGAGCGTAACAAAAATGTGGTCGCAAAATTTTGGGATGGATATTTGCGACGGTTATTCCGTCGCCGAATTTTCCAACGGAAAAGCTGTTGTAAATTTCGTCGCAGAACTTACTCGACGGATTTTCCGTTGGAAAACGTCCGTCGCAAATTCCGTCGCAAAAGTTGCAACAGAGTAGTCGTCGAATAGATTCAGCGATGGATATTGCGACGAAATTTTCGTTGGAAACTGTAAACTCTAGGAAGGAGTACCCAAATCAAGATCCCAAATCAACGAGCCAAACCCTAATTTCAAATCGAGGGTTCCAATTGCAATTTAGTCCTTAGTTTCATCAAGTATCAAGAAGGTCTCAATACCATATGAAGAACGTGCGCACACGAGATATTTGCCACGCAGCAGTTTGTTAGGAGGCAAATAACAAGAATTGACGTGGGTGTTTTCATGCGAATTTCCTAATTTAGATTCTCTTCTATTTTCTGTTATGAGTTCTATCTATATATATGATCGCTGTAATCTTTGAGAGGCAATGAAAAATCTAAGTTCTTATTCCTCACCTTTTGCTCATCACCAATTCTTCTTTGCTCACCTCAAATTCTTTTACCCCCGTGGATTCAGAGCGACAACCATTAACGTGAATTCAGTATCCGTGTTTATCACATACGTATTCGTTTGGTCCTTACAGAAACATTTCCCATGGAAATTCCGTCGCAAAATCCGTTGATATGTCCAAAATATTTATTTATCCCCCCTTTCTTCCTCATCTCCCGCTCATTAATTTTCACCATCTCTTTTTCCCCATACTCTCCCGCTCATTAACACTCCTCTCTCTCTCTCTCTCTCTCACTTCTTCTTCTTCTTCTTCTTCTTCTTCTTCTTCTTCTTCTTCTTCTTCTTCTTCTTCTTCTTCTTCTTCTTCTTCTTCTTCTTCTTCTTCTTCTTCTTTCTGGCAGCAACGACGAGTGGCAGAGGCGGCGACGAGCTGGGTAGCGACGACGAGGCGGCGGAGGCGGGGACGAGCTGGCAGTGATGACGAGCGGCGGAGACGAGCTGGATGCAGATTCCAGCGAGGGTGGCTAATTCAGGAACCGATAGAGAAGAGCTTTGAAGGAACGAGCTGAGATTCCGATGACGGTGGCTTGCCAGTTCTACGGCAGGCTTTTTTCTTTATTTTTTTACCCAGTTTTTTGCGACGGAACTTCGCTCAGCGCAAAAAATCTTGCGACGGATTCTCGTCATTGCAAAAGTATAGCGACGGCTGTCAGGGACCAGTTTTTTCCAACGGGCCTTTTAGTGACGGTGGCTTTCCGTCACAATAACGCCGCAAAGCCGTTTTAGCGACGAAAATGCCACGGTTGGCGTCGTCGCTAACTGATCTTTTTTTTTAAAGTGTTATCCCTTCCTAAGATGATTGTGTTGTCCTGTCCTATTACAGGTAGTGAGGTTGTGTTTTGACTTAAATATTTCTATACCGTTTATAAGGTGGAATATTGGTAGGATACCATTAATAGAAGTGTCACCTATGTGCATGTGAAGACGGACCCCTTTAACAAAAGACTCATGAATCGAAGATCGTATAGATGGCCAAAACGGGACAAATATGAGAACAGATAAGTCACTCTTCGGGTGTTGTTGTCTTATTATACACAAAAGGCTTGACAGTTCAAGATCTCGCGTTCACTGCATAGCGAGCATGCTCGATAGCATTCCACTACGGAAGAATCAAACTCGCAAGTTATCTTTTCCGATGCATTGACTTATCGCGAGATTTAGCAATCCCTGAATATGTGGGAGGATTGCTAAATAATGAGAATATGCCTAATATATCAGATCGCGATAATGAACCTTCTCCATTAGTTGTTTCAGAACCATCTTCACGGAGGTCTGAACGAGTGAGAAGGCCGACTTTTCATGATGATTATGTCTATTTTGATGACTGTGATAATTCTATTGCGAATGATCCTGCGTCATTTGATGATGCTATGACGCGCGACCAAAGAAGTCAATGGCTTAAAGCCATGAACGAAGAGTTAAACTCAATGAAGTTGAATGAGGTTTGGGACCTTGTAGACTTACCTAAAGGATTCAAACCGATAGGTTGTAAATGGGTATCAAAACCAAAATGAATCCTCAGGGTGATGTCGAACGATACAAGGCTCGGTTGGTCGCTAAAGGGTTTACACAAAGAGAAGGTATTGATTATAATGAAACCTTCTCTCCCGTTTCTAAAAAGGATTCATTCCGCATAGGTATGGCCCTTATAGCTCATTATGATTTAGAGCGGCATCAAATGGACGTTAAAACAGCATTCCTGATGGTGACTTGCATGACAATGTTTATATGATGCAACCAGAAGGTTTTCTAGTCGAGGACAAGGAACACATGGTATGCAAGCTTAAGAAGTCCATTTATGGCCTTAAACAGTCATCTCGACAGTGGTATTTAAAATATCACTTGAATTCATGTGAAGATTAATAGCTTTATGTCATCTCTAACACTTTAATAATGTTTCGCATGGTGACATAAAATAAAATTGGGGTGTCGATTAGTGAGTAGATGACCATGACGTGAATGAGTTATATGCCTTTATTATTTGATCTGTATCTACTAAATAAATGTCTTAATTAGTATCAAGATCTCTTATAGGCATTAACATGACAACACTATATTATGTATATACTAATGAAATTACGCATTAAGTCTAAGCGCAAAATATATACATAATTAACGTCAAGTGGTTCTTATTTATTCTTCTGCTATATCGGCCCAACGGAAGATTGCCAATTGAATAGATAAGACTAATGAAATCACACTTATGTTTTATATTCATTGACAAGCCATATTGATCTAATGGAAAGTTTGGCTATCATAAAAATGAATTTATAGTTTAAATCCACATCGCCGTTCGGCATAAGATTCAATGAATATAAAACATAAGTGTGATTTCATTAGTCTTAACTATTCAATTGGCAATCTTCCGTTGGGCCGATATACCAGAAGAATAAATAAGAATCTCTTGGCGTTAATTATGTATATATTTTGCGTTTAAACTTAATGCGCAATTTCATTAGTATATACATAATATAGTGTTATCACGTATGCCTATAAGAGATCTTTATACTAATTAAGACATTATTTAGTAGATACAGATCAAATAATGAAGGCATATAACTCATTCACGTCATGGTCATCTACTTACTAATCGACACTCCAATTTTATTTTATGCCACCTTGCGAAACATATTAAAGTGTTAGAGATGACATAAACCTATTAATCTTCACATGAATTCAAGTGATAGCCATGCCTTTCGACAAAAAAAGAAATCAATAATGGAGCACTATGTCTTAATGCGTAACATGTCCTAGCAGTGCTTTCTAATATATATATATATATATATATATATATATTTTCTGATATTATTATATGAATTTGTCCTTATTAAAAGAACAAATCTTTAGTGGAAATGTGACTCACATACACGTTATAGCATGGTTTGCATAGTGTCGAACTCAGTAATGCCACTTTTTAATCATTGTATGAGACTCATGTACAATAATACCATTTTTTTTTATCATTTTATGAGAGTCATCTTCAATGAAATCCACGAGGCTGTCGTAAGGAGAGTAGTGTTTCTTTACAGAAACCTTTTCTCACATAGCTCGCACGAATTTTTGCATGAAAAAAGCTTCATGATCGTTACAAGTATAAGCTATGTGGTTCATCATCAAATATGATAAATCTAAGGTATTTGATGTTCATGATTTTCATCATATACATAGGTGTTTGTTATCATGATCATAAGCTACGATCATCGCAATCGCTCAAAGTTCATGAGGAGTCGATCGACGAAAAACGCAGAGACATCTCATATTTATCTACAAACGGTACTACTGATCTTAGATCCACCATCAACCGGAAGATCTTGAGATGATCCGATGAGGTAACCATAAGAGACATCATACTATGATGAGCAAAAGGAGGTCATTATGTGGCTACATCGATTTTAAAGGTAATTACGAAACTCATTCGATCCATGCATCGAATCAACCTTTCTCTGATACCAAATGATAGAACTGACGGATCACGGTCACGATAGTCGTTACGTAATCTCGAACCCATACTCGAGTTACTAACGTAACCGTTAGATCCTTAAGCATAGCGTCTTAAGGTAATCTCGTTTTCGTAAGCGAGATTACGGCCATGTCTGAGGAAGCGTACGATGATTATAACGTGGTCTCACTATTAGTAAGCGAGATCACCACCGTGAAGCGGATCTTCTCTAATACATGTTCGAAATGAGTTTATACTAATGAATTACCTGTGTTGATCGCAGACATCGTTGATGGCCGTCAGGATGCAATCTTGACCTCTTTCGCTCTACGGAGGTTGATGGAAACCCGTGTACTTCTTTAAGGGCTCCCACAGTATAGTGACAGCGTACCGTTCAATCGTTAGAAACACTTACGCTATAGTGTGTGTGTGTGTGTGTTTTGTAAAGTGTTTTTCTAAGTGTACGTTAAAGGATTATATTATAGCCTATATAGAGTCACTAGGGAGCCGGGCTTTAATTATGTAGAGCAAGAGACGGGACCGACCCAATAATAATGGTTATTAGTCTGTCTATCAAAGCTTTATAACCAGGGAATAAAGATAAATTATAAAAGATCAAAATATCTCAACTAATTATTTTTGTAGGCCAAAAAATAACGGGAATGGAGCGTATCATTCCAACTGGGAGATGCAAGGTCATAAGTTTTCTAGCGTTATTAGAGTGATCAAACTAGGCGGTTGGATGTGGTTCTTGGAGGGGATCGGTTGAGGGAGAACAGCCCAGTTAAGTTCAATTACAACCAAATGAAGATCGCTATTACTCGAGAGGGTAGAGAGGTTACCATGGATGCTTTAACCAGTAGGGCTGAACTGAGCTTAATCTCTGCCACAAACCTCACCCAATTAACTCCGGATACTATTCCAATGATTGGTCAGTTATACTCAGTCACACCTAGTATTATCCCTAACCTTCCTCCAGATCCCGATTTGCTTAGTGTCCTTAGCACATATCAAGATGTCTTCTTATAACCCAATACACTACCACCAAATAGAAACATTGAACACCAAATCCTGTTACACCCTAATGCTACCCCAAGAAAACAGCCTCCTTATCGGTACGGTCACTCTCAAAAATCAGAAATAGAAAAGTTGGTAGCTGAGATGTTAGAGGCGGGAATCATTAGACATGGACAGAGCTCGTTTCCTCCCCGGTTATATTAGTAAAGAAGAAGGATGGGGGGTGGTGGATGTGTGTTGACTATAGATATTTGAACACACTCACCATCAAACACAATTTTCCCATTCCGGTTATCGATGAGCTTTTGAACGAACTCTATGGGGCAAGGTATTTTTCTAAGACTGATTTAAGGTCAGGGTACTTACAGATTCGGATGAGGGCAGAACACATCCCATATACAAGCTTCACCACCCACCAAGGCCATTGCGAATTCCTAGTAATGCCGTTCGGGTTATGCACCTTCTACCTTTCAATCTCTCATGAATCATGTCTTCGAGCAGCACCTTAGGAAGTTCGTCCTAGTTTTCTTGGACGACATCCTTATATACAGCAAAACTAAAAAAGATCATGTCAAACACGTCCAGCTGGTGTTGGGTTTACTTCGGCTGCATAAACTCTATGCCAAAATGAGCAAGTGTAGCTTCGGGCAGGTTAAGATATGTTATTTAGGACATATCATTTCAGCAGATGGGGTAGCTACTGACCCAGAGAAGGTAGAGTGCATGCTTAGCTGGCCCACTCCAAAAAACATTAAGGCACTTCGAGGGTTCCTTGGACTCGCAGGTTATTATAGGAAGTTTGTGAGAGGTTACGGTGAGATTAGTAAACCCCTTACGCAGCTGTTAAGGAAGGAGGGATTTCTATGGGGAGACGAAGCTACACAGGCCTTTGAGCAGCTAAAAAAACCATAACTACCGCACCTGTTCTCGCCTTACCTAACTTCGCTAAGCCTTTTGTGGTTGAAACTGATGCTTCAGTGAAGGGAGTTGGTGTTGTTCTGATGCAAGAAGGACGACCTATAGCATTTTTGAGCAAGTCGATCAGTGGGAAAAATCAAGGAATGTCGGTATACGAAAAAGAATTGATGGCCCTATTGATAGCCGTGATGAAATGGAGGCATTATTTACAGGGACATCACTTCATTATAAGGACTGATCAACAAAGCTTGAAATATATCTTGGAGCAGAAAGTTGAAGGAATTCTGCAGCAAAAATGGGTAACTATATTAATGGGGATGGACTACGAAATACAGTACAGGAAAGGGAAGGAGAATAAAGCAGCGGATGCTCTGTCAAGAAAAGAAAACAGAGAAGCTGAATGCTTGACAATTTCTGTTGTTGTTCCCAAATGGATGGATGAAATCATTTCTAACTATGAGAATGACCCTGTTTTCAGCCCTATCCTACAGAGCAAAACACTACATTCAATCACTCATCCTGAGTACACTCTAAGCTCGGGACTTCTGAAAGACCAAAACAGAAAATGTGTTGGTATACACGGCCAACTCAGATACAAAATATTCACGTTAATGCATGACTCTATGCTCGGTGGACACTCAGGAATCCATGGCACCTACCAAAGAATCAGATCCCTTTTCACATGGCCCGGCCTCAAGACAGACGTCACAAGTTGGGTAAAAGAATGCAACGTCTGCCAAAGAACCAAACACGAAACTATATCACCCCCAGGTTTGCTTCATTCTTTAAAAATTCCTCAGCAAGCATGGACTAACATTCTATGGATTTTATTGAAGGTTTACCTCGTTCTGATAGTAAGGATTGCATTTTGGTCATTGTGGATAGGTTCACTAAATATGCTCATTTCATTGCACTAAAACACCCGTACAATGCTGAAATCATCGTCAAGGTTTTCATAGAAAACATATACAAGTCGCACGGTCTTCCAACGAGCATTGTGTCGGATCGAGATAAGGTGTTCACTAGTCATTTTTGGCAAGTTTTGATTAAGACTTTAGGCACTTCACTTGATATGTCCAGTTGTCCACGGCATACCATCCTCAAACGGATGGACAAACCGGACGCGTCAACCAATGTCTAGAGACCTACTTAAGATGCATGTGTCACCTCAAACCTCACTCATGGTCTAAATATCTTGCATTAGCCGAGTTTTGGTACAATACCAACTTCCTTAAGAGTCTTAAAATGACACCCTTCCAAGCATTGTACGGTTACCCTCCCTCACATTTACCCTTAGGGTCATTTATATCGTCTGGGCACTCGAATGTCGATGAGTTTCTTCAGGAAAAAAACAGAATTGTACAGCTGCTTAAGGATAACCTCACTGATGCTCAAGCAAGAATGGAACATTATGCCGATGGGAAGAGAACGGAGAGAAGCTTTGAGGTGGGCGATGGAGTTTTTCTCAAACTCCAACCCTACAGACAGAATTCAGCTGCTCTAAGGCGAAAACTCAAACTAGCACCTAAATTCTACGGGCCTTACAGAATCATTCAGAGGATCGGAGCGTTAGCCTACAAGTTAAAACTACCAGAATGAAGCCAAATACATCCAGTGTTCCACGTATCACTACTCAAGAAGGTAATCAAATCCAAGTATGTGCCATCAACCTCACTGCCAAATGTTAACTAGCAAGGGGGGATCAATCTGTTCCCTGTATAAGTTCTGGGAGAGCGGATTATCCAAAGAAAAAGATTAGAAGTTCCACAGACTCTGATTCAATGGGCTTTCTCAACACCTGAGGAAGCAACTTGGGAGGATATAACCACGACTCGGACTCAATTTCCTAATTTCGAACCTTAGTGACAAGGATCATTTCAAGGGGAGGGCAATGTAAGCTCCGGGAAGGGAGTACCCAAATCAAGATCCCAAATCAACGAGCCAAACCCTAGTTTCAAATCGAGGGTTCCAATTGCAATTTAGTCCTTTTAGTTTCATCAAGTATCAAGGTGGTCTCAATACCATCTATACTTCTATATAAAGAGCGTAGGGTGAGTATAAACTGCCCAATTTGATCTGTCAATTTAATAATGATTATTTACAATTTTATCCTTAATTGTTAAATTACATTTTCTCCTTGATTTTTTATTTATTACACAAGTATCCCTAAGTTAAAATTTTATTATAAATTACTTTATTAATGATATGAAATGTTCGAAGTATAAAAAAATTAAACATGTTTGCACACACATTGGGTGTGCTACAAAAACTAGTATGAAGAACGTGCGCACAGGAGATATTTGCCACGCAGCAGTTTGGTAGGAGGCAAATAACAAGAATTGACGTGGGTGTCAGAGTTTCATGCGAATTTCCTAATTTAGATTCTCTTCTATTTTCTGTTATGAGTTCTATCTATATATATGATGGCTGTAATCTTTGAGAGGCAATGAAAAATCTAAGTTCTTATTCCTCACCTCCAATTCTTCTTTTCTCACCACCAGTTCTTCTTTCCTCACCTCAAATTCTTTTACCCCCGTGGATTCAGAGCGTCAACCATGAACGTGAATTAAGTATTCGTGTTTATCACATATGTATTCTTTTTGGTCCTTACAGAAACATTTCCCACGGAAATTCCGTCGCAAAATCCGTTGATATGTCCAAAATATTTATTTATCCCCCCTTTCTTCCTCATCTCCCGCTCATTAATTTTCACCATCTCTTTTTCCCCATACTCTCCCGCTCATTAACACTCCTCTCTCTCTCTCTCTCTCATTTCTTGCATCCCCTTCTTCTTCTTCTTCTTCTTCTTCTTCTTCTTCTTCTTCTTCTTCTTCTTCTTCTTCTTCTTCTTCCTTTCTGGCAGCAACGACGAGTGGCAGAGGCGGCGACGAGCTGGGTAGCGGCGACGAGGCGGCGGAGGCGGGGACGAGCTGGCAGTGATGACGAGCGGCGGAGACGAGCTGGATGCAGATTCCAGCGAGGGTGGCTAATTCAGGAACCGATAGAGAAGAGCTTTGATGGAACGAGCTGAGATTCCGATGACGGTGGCTTACCAGTTCTCCGGCAGGCTTTTTACTTTATTTTTTTACCCAGTTTTTTGCGACGGAACTTCGCTCAGCGCAAAAATATTGCGACGGATTCTCGTCATCGCAAAAATATAGCGACGGCTGTCAGGGACCAGTTTTTTTTCCAACGGGCCTTTTAGTGACGGTGGCTTTCCGTCACAATAACGTCGCAAAGCCGTTTTAGCGACGAAAATGCCACGGTTGGCGTCGTCGCTAACTGATCTTTTTTTTTTAAGTGTTATCCCTTCCTAAGATGATTGTGTTGTCCTGTCCTATTACAGGTAGTGAGGTTGTGTTTTGACTCTTAAATATTTCTATACCGTTTATAAGGTGGAATATTGGTAGGATACTATTAATAGAAGTGTCACCTATGTGCATGTGAAGACGGACCCCTTTAACAAAAGACTCATGAATCGAAGATCGTATAGATGGCCAAAACGGGACATATATGAGAACAGATAAGTCACTCTTCGGGTGTTGTTGTCTTATTATACACAAAAAGCTTGACAGTTCAAGATCTCGCGCTCACTGCATAGCGAGTATGCTCGATAGCATTCCACTACGAAAGAATCAAACTCACAAGTTATCTTTCCCGATGCATTGACTTATCGCGACTTTCGTGAGTCTTACCTTTCATGTAGGCAATAATTCCTAGTTATGTGGGGGACTGTTGAAAAAAAAATAGAAATGGATGCAACGATTGTACCTCTTCATTGTATCTATTCACATGAAAGGTGTAAAGATGCCTCACTCCATTAAGAATTGCATCTATTTGGCTAAGCGATGAATCTGTCAGGTGAAAGGTTGTCACCATACAGGAACAAACACAACTCTTTAGCAAGTTCTAGCCCCATCTATATAGGGAGGTTCATTTGCTCATTTCCTACACCTCGAGATTCTCTCTCGATTTTTTTAAAAATATTAGGGTTTTCTTCTATCGTCGCGAAATATATTTAGTATTTTCCGTATCAAAAGTCGTCCGAAAGTCCAAAAAGCATCGAGTAAGTTCGTCTGTCTCGTAATTTGGAGTGCTCCTATTACGAGACGTTTATCATTGTATCCTGGAAAACAGTCAGTGGTATTCCCTAAGCACCGTATATGCGGGGCAATATCGTTTTAAGAACACAGCGTCTAATGCTACCTTCGACAATAAAATCAGTCTGTCTCCCGTATGATCGACATATTATATTAGACGTACACACAAACTGTATCTAACAATCTTACAATGATATTGGGAATTGTTTATAACATTGTTGTTGATATGCGGCTATCCCAATCAACAAAATTTACTTGTTGTTCGGGAAATTTATTTAGCGGTAGAATCGGTTATCACAAAGTTTTAAGACATGCGTAAGATGCTCATTTGTAAAGGAACTGAATGGGACGTGTTTGGTACGTAAACGAAAGGGCACAAGATATACGTGGTTCGAATCCTTGCGGATTCTACGTCCACGGGCGCTCTGAAATTGTTTTTCACTATACTTCCGAAGATTACACACTCATCTAACTTACTTCGCTCATATATGCTAAAGATCATGTGGCAAAAGAACCATTACAGTAAAAAGAGAGAGCTCCTATGTGCTTTTCGTGTGTTGAATGGTTATCATCGTGAAAATGGCCAAGTATGGGCTTTTATAGGAGCTCACAACGTCTAGCTTGTCTTATATCCCAGAATTCCCGGAGATGGGACGTATTCCATCATGTCAGGGACATCAGGCGGTCTGGAGACGGGACTTGGCTCTTTGCTGTCAGGAACAACGGGCGGATGGGACTTGGCCTTATGTTGTCAGTAAAAGCATACGATTGGCGCAACTTTTCCAATATTGTCAGAAGCACCTTTGTCAGGCGCAGTAAGATGTCTTTTTAGGCTTCTGGACCCTCAGTATATCTTAGCTTCCTCATAGCGTTTCCTCAGGACGACAGGACCTGCTTAGCATAGTAGGTCCCGAAACAATTCCCTAATATGGGTGTTAGTTCCCTAAAGTCTGTCGAAGGTCCCTAAAAGTTTTATTTCATGTTTTTATCTCCCTATTTTTCCCAGGACTCTAATTTCTATCAAGTCTTTTTAATTATCACCGTAATCTAAATTATTCCCCTAATTTCGTTATTTAGTCCGCCTAATTTCCGTGACACATCAGTTGTATACGTGCATCTTTCAACGAAATATAGTGGGGTTGCTTCAAGGAGCTAGAGTACGTTCGCAAAGGGATTTTGTGATTGATATATAGCTGATAGCCCAAAGACTAATCGCGCGCCATGCTTCGATCAATGGGACATTTCTTCTCTTTGTATCACTTAATAACGAGATTAGCAATCATGCATTTCCCCGGACAACTTTAGCTGGCTAATCCTTTGTATTTCTCTTATCTCTACTCAAACAATTATTTATTATTTATTTATCAAAGTTCTATTTTCTTTGTCATTGAACAACAGAGAACGTACTAACATTTAATAATGGATGATTTAGTTGTTTTTCACGAAGAATCTAATGTTTATATTAGTATGAAACTAGTGTAGATTACAATCACAGCTCCTAGATATTATTGAGAAAAAAAAAAATACATGATTGTAAATTCACAACTTACGAACATCCAAACTCATTAAAATAATAACTACAAATGGAAAAAAAAAAAAAAAAAAAAAAAAAAAAAACCCAAGTGGAGCTAATCATCAACCCAATCTACAAAATGCCGACCTGGGCTCTAAAAGAGGACTGATATGGTTGTATCATAATAACATATACAGTTTTTTACGAATGAATATATAACATCTTTACCTACCTATCTATCAATCTATCTATTTAACACCGCCGAAGAAGTACGTAATTTATGATCATCTTTCCATATACTTGCGATATGTTGCGATACATTAACAGCGTCAGCAGATGCACCGGCGAGCCCTCTCCTCGCAAATCCAACGGCATACAATCCATTCTTCCCTTTCCAAGGCGCATTTGGAAACGAATTATTACAAGCTTTAGGAAAACCATTCTTGCAAAAGAATTCACTTTCACGGAGCCAATAAGGCGTATTGCTACGATACCCAGTCGCCAAAATGACCGAATCGACCTCTATTTTTTCTCCATTGACGAGCTCGACAACGTTTCTGTCCGAAAATCTTTTGATCCCTTGCACGACTTGAATTTCGTTCGATTTGATCTTTGCAAGTGCACCTATGTCTAAAACTGGGGTTTTCCCTAGTGTGTTCTTTAGCTCCAAAGGTCCCATCGTGGGCCTTTTCAGACCATACTTGTCGATGTTTCCTAGGATCATATAAGCCAAGAATAGCAAGATTTTGTCTACCAACCATAGTGGCAGCCATTTTAGCATCAACATCGCCAGCTCAAAGGTCGACTTTCCTAGTACCTCTCTAGGCAGCACATGAACCTGAAAAATAAATAACGAAGACAAACGAATCAATTCCATAATCTCCAATCATAAGTAGCTGAAAACCCTAAAAAGATTTGCTTCGGAAAGGGCGAAAAAACCGTTAAAAAATAATTAAAAAAAATTACCGAGCTGCGAACGACCATAGAAGCCTTGGCACCATGATTCACTAGGTCAAGCGAAACCTCCATGCCTGAATTACCACAGCCAACGACGAGTACCCTCTTGCCCTTAAAGTCCTCGCCGCTCTTGTAATCACATACGTGTAATAGTTCTCCATCAAAGTCCTTCAACCCTTCGATCTCGGGCATTATGGGAGCTGCATTTTCGCCCGTGGCAACGACTAGCCACTGGCACAAGTACTCAACTTGATCATCTACGGCTTCATTATTATTACACGCCTCGCTCCTTACCCTCCACAGGCCCGAAGATTCGTCGTACTTTGCGCACTTCACGCACTCGTTGAACCTTGGACTTATGTCGTAATGGCTGGCGTAAGATTCGAGGTAGGCCACGAACTGTTTCTTGGTTGGGTATTGTGGGTAGTTTTCTGGGAATGGGAAGTTAGGGAGTTGGCAGAACTGTTTTGGTAGGTGAAGTTTGAGGCGATCGTAGCTTCGTTTCTGCCATAGGGAAGCTATGCAGTCTTCCTTCTCCAAGATTACAAATGGCACGCCTTGCTGTCTAAGGCCCGAGGCGACGGCCAGGCCCGACGGGCCTGCGCCGACTATGACGGGCCCGTTCACCCAGACGAGCCGTGGTGGCTTATGATCGTTTTGATGTGGTGATGAACTAAACATTTTTGCCTGAAAATGAGATGTAGTGTGTTTGTGCGTGTGTGTGTGTTAGATTTGCTTTGGTGATGAGTGTTTGTTTGGAATGAGGAAATGAAGAGGTGGGAGTGTGTTTATATAGGAAGTGGAAAGTGCTTTTGCATGTGATATGGGGTGTTATAATTATTAAAATTATAATTATTATTATTGTTATTATGGAATTGAATTGCCTTATTTTCTTCTTTATTATTATGTTGATGGGATATGACTAGAAAGAAGATTCGCATACTTAGGCGGCTATATATTTTTACGGTTGAGATCACCTATTCCACTATTGGTATTCCACTCCGTATTCCAACGAACGAAAATCGTTACACCTTCCCCCGCCAAGTGTTAAAATACCCGTAAACATCATTACACCCATGAATTTCATTACAACAAGTGTTTAAACAAAAAGAAATACTCATTATTACGTATTATTTTAATATATAATACTGATTTTTTCTACACCATATCATAAAAATACGTAATAATGAGTATTTTTTTTGTTTAAACACTTGTTGTAATGAAATCCATGGGTGTAATGATGTTTACGGGTGTTTTAACACTTGACGGGGGGAGGTGTAACGATTTTCGTTCGTTGGAATACGGAGTGGAATACTAATAGTGGAATAGGTGCTCTCAACCGAGATATTTTATTGTTCATATAAATAAATATTGTAAGTGGAAAATTATTATATTGGAGAAATCATTGCACTCATAATGGCAATCATTGCCTTTTGTAGTATGTCACATGTGTCAACACACACAGTTGAGGCATTTTTGAGGATTTCTTTTTCCTGATTTCTAGCTAATATATAGAAATAACTAGTAATAAAGAGTAATAATTATATTTATGCAACGATGTGTCGCGTTCAAGTGATTCTCAAGACCCTACGAAGAATTATATATTTATATGCCCAGAAGATTAGGTTAGAGAGACCCATTAGATTGATATATAGCTACGTAGTCATTATCATATTATTTTATACTATCTATGCTGACGTGGCAATTTGGAAGTTGCTTATTGGGACTATTTAATGTGGGCTCACGTGGATTAGAGAACGAAATTCAACACTACCCACACGTTTAATGGACCACCACATGAGACGCGGCCCACTAAGCCCATTCCTTACAACGCTGCATTCCTTCGCATTTATTATGTAGTGGTGCCTTATAGGGCCCCACAAAGATTTTATTTTATTTATTAAAAAATATACTATCACACTCGATCATTTTTTCACTCAACGTTTTTGGACAGGAGGTATCAAGGTGGAAATAGCGAATTCGATTTCGAGATCTTCAAGAAGAAAAAGGAAAACAAAAATCATTTCTTTTCATATGAAAGCAGGCCAAATCTTAGCGTATAAATAATAAGTTAATTCGGAATAGTTAATGGTGGCCAAATACTATATACATATTACATCGCATGCACACGTTCCACGGCCAAGCCGTTCATTCGTTTTCCAATTTGAAAAATAAATATAAAAAAAATTAACTGTAAACTGGACTCGTTTTAGTGGTCACACTTCATCTTGTCCAATTTCACTACCCACCGAGTACGAAAATCGACGTTTCTCATGTCGTCCCAATAATTAATTATTAGCTGCTATATTTATTTGAATAAACTAAAAGAATGATTAGATAGACAGATTATAGGAACTGTATTAAAGAATATTCATTGAATATAGTTCCCACTATCTATCTATCTTTAATCATTCTTTTAGTTTATACAAATAAATATAGTGTCAGCAATATTATATTTCTATTTGCCTATATAAAGGCAGTGAACGAAGGCATATAAGCGAGAAGAAAAAAGAGGTAGAGAGAACATAAAATAGAGGATTAGTTTGGTATTTGCTCCGACTATAAAGAGAGATATTGAGTGTTTCCTCCTTTGTAGATTGAGAGGTTGTAACCCCTATTTTTATCCCATTAATAAAATTCCTACCTCGCCCGTGGTTTTTTACCCTAAGTAGTGTTTTCCACGTAAATTCCTGTGTTCATTTTATCCTCACAGTCATTTTCAATTTGGTTTCGTTGTCTATTTCGCAACATATAGCAGCTAATAATACGTGCGTATACATTACCTGTATGTGCCGACAGATAGAAAACGAGTAAGCTGATAATAGACACTTCGTTTAGAAATCGCAAGGATCAAAGTTGTGTCGTTTTTGTTTCTTTAATATCGTACGCAAGAAATATATTTATAATATTAATATCACTAGTCAACACATTTTATTCAAACGTCGTGGAATTTTGATTACAGTTATAATATGCTAACCGCCACCAATACGTTTGACTCTCGAAAATATAATAATATATTGGTCAATCAGCATCATCAAAATTCTTCGTAAAACATGTAATACTATACACGTATATCAATAAATAAATAACCAGACTCTATTAGTGGAGATTGCTCTCAACAAAATCGATGCAAGGATAAACTAAAATACGTATCCAAAATCACATTGGACTTCGCTTTAATATACCAGTTTGTTGGAAAATATAATATTTGTGTTGGTCCATATACCTAGTACAAGTGAGATTTCACTTCAAAACTAACTACAAATACATACATTTACGTGGACTTCAAAATTAGTAGTAAATGCAGCGAAAGCTACAGATGAAGGTTGTGGAAATAAAAGACGTTGAATTGTTTGGTTTTGTCAAATATCAATTTGGTATGTGTACATATGGGGGGGAGGGACCTTATTGAATTTAAGACGATGGACCAATTACAGCTTTGTCCTGACGTACTAAGTCAGGTGAAATCAATATGTGAATTGCATGGGCTATCCAAATCAACTTGTCCTATGCATGCCTCGTATTAATACTCATTAGTAATTTGACTACCAAACTTATCCATTGTATGCCGACAACTTGAACTCACTAATGTATCTTCGCTAATCTACTTTAATACGAATACTGATTTTTAATGAGACCTAATCACAATCGATATCTTATAATTGCCCGTTGTAATTTGATACACGGAGGTTGAGCATAACGGTAAAAATTATGAATGACCTTGGGCTGGTAGAAATGAAACGAAAACAAGTACATGTATACAATCGTTCATATAGTAAAATACATTGCTAGGATTTTTAGTCTCTTAACACGAACGAATATCGGTGAAATGGACCAAAGTAGTTACAAGATAACTACTATTCAATATAGTATCTTGTTTCACGAATAGGACATTCTCGAATGGGCTCACAGAAAAAGAAAAAGAATTATCGGAGGAAGTTTGAATTGTTTTAAAATTGATTTCCCACGCATTTATTCATTTTCCGGTTCATTATCACTAGGCTAAATTGCACACTCATATTCGTGTGCTACATAATATATAAATCATTCATGAAATATTAAATAACAGTTACTAAAAATAGAAAATAAGTCAACATATAAATGAAAGGTAGTGGTTGGTTTCTTATTTTTTATTTTATGTTAATTATTAATTTGAGAAAAATTTCTCATTGGCCGATTGATACACCAAATTGAGTGGTTTTTAACGCGTATTGAGCATTAATATAAGATTATAGATGTTTAGCAGTTTGATTTTGCATTGCGACAAAAACCTATATTAATCAGCTATATATATTTGCTGATGTGTTGATCACTTTGAAATATTTTTTTGCTGATTTATATCATCTTTACGGCGTTAACCTAAATTTATCCAATCCAGAACAATATTTTTTTAGTTAAGTGTATAAATAAATTATATTATGGAATTACTAATATGTGAATGTTTTAAATTATCGTATTAGCTGGATGATATATAATTTATAGTATTAAAATGCTGATAAGACATGTTGGATGATATTATTATATTAGATGTCAATAACATATATTAAGATTGTAATTAATGACATATGTTGTAATAGTGTAATTTTAGCAGTGTACGTTTATTTTATCCTCTCACCTATTTAAGGCAAGTTGTTGGTCTACAAATGGGCAGGGTAGAGAGGGCTACATGTAATTTTTTTTAAGGAACTATATTATACCCAAGTGAGTAAGTAAGAAAAAATCGTGGTATATATAGGTGACGAGCGTTGTTGTAAAAACAACCCAAGTACTGAGATGCAATTAATAGTCTCATCTAATAGAATTGTTTTCTCTACTTATTGGAGATTCTGCTAGAAGGTGAGTTTTTTAAAGTGGAGTACTTCAAATTGAGCTTAACGGCCACTAATATGGAGTTTTAGATTCAATTTATAGTAGATTTTTTACTTCCTGTAATTTTGAAAACTGGTCTTTTTTCTTCTCCAGTACGGAAATTCGGTTTCCTTTTTATAAGTGTGTTTGTCCTCTCTAAGAGGTATCTTTTCCTACGGGCATTTACGATATGTCTATAGGACTCTATGGCCTTTTTAACCCGTTTGTAATATTGGTTATATGTAATAGCAAACTATTGTTTGAAATTGCTTAAAATCATAATAATATTATGGGGATAATTGCAAATTTGGTCACTCAGTTATAGACCAACATCAGTTTCAGTCTCGAAAACACACGTCATCAATATATGTCCCTCAGTTTTAGTCGTTAATCAACTTCAGTCCTTTCCGGCAAATTTGACAGGGTTGACCGTCAAAACTAAAGGAATTGACCGTTAGTGCCGTTAAATGTTTTAGAAAGAAAAAAGAAAATTGCCAAATATTAAAAAAAGCGAAAATAAAATTTAAAAAATATAATAAAAGTAAAATGAAAAAAAAAATTAAAAATTGGAAATATAATTAAAATAAAAATAAAATAAGAAACATAATATAAAATTTAGAAAATTAAAAAGATAATTAAAATAATAAGAAACTAAAATTCTAAAAAATAGAGATATATTTAAAATAAAAAGAAATCAAAAATAAAATTAAAAATTTTATTAAAATATAAAAAATTAATTTAGAGAAGCGAGAAATATAATTAAAATTAAAACAATATGAAATATAAATTTAAACTAAAAAAAATTTAAGACCAGCTTCTTCCATGATCAATATTCGCTATCCGAATTCTTTTCAACAGTCGTCTCCTGCGGAGTGATCAACCGCACCTTTGTTGGGTGTGACCCTGATACCCTGCTTCCTTTTTTGGAAGAAATCAACTGTTCCTCCTCCGACATTTATTACTTTTTTAATATTTTTTTCTTCTTATTTTTATTTTAATTATATTTAAAAGTTTTAAATTTTAGTCTCTTTTTTCATTTTCTTTTTATTTTAATTACATTTCTGCTTTTTCTAAATTAATTTTTTTATGTTAGTTAAAATTTTTAATCTTATTTTTATTTTCCTTTTTATTTTAAATATATCTCTGTTTTTCAGAATTTTAGTTTCTTTTTATTTTTATTATCTTTTAAATTTTTTAAAATTTATATTTGTTTCTTATTTTAATTTTCAAATTTTAAATTTTAATCTCTTTTTTCATTTTTACTTTTATTATATTTTTTTAACTTTTATTTTCGTTTTTTGATATTTAAGCAATTTTTTCATTTTTTTTAAAAATATTTAACAGCACTAACGGTCAATTCCTTTAGTTGTGACAGTCAACCCGGTCAAACTTGAGGGAAAGGACTGAAGTTGATTACGGTTAAAAACTGAGGGACATATATTGATGACGTGTGCTTTCGAGGGACTGAAACTGATGTTGGCCTATAACTGAGGGACCAAATTTGCAATTATCCCTAATATTATGTATAAAAACATCATATTAAGTTTTATATGATACATAATCAGAATAATATTTTTGTAACACGTTACTAACACGACTCTCTGCATCGATACCCGTCTTCGAAGATGTAGTCAATGTATCGGTTGAAATCATATGTACCACAATTCTTGTCCCACTTTGTTAAATAATTCTTATGATTATCGAAAAATATATGATATCGATATCAAATTGATCGTCATAGAACAATGAATAAATTAGTTGTGTTTATTTATTTTTATCTTATAAATCACATGAAATAATAATGATTTTATGATTTGGCGGAATATAGAATTAAAGGAATCAATAAAAAAATGAAAATTTTTGAACCGCAGCATTGGATCATTTGGGACATAGAGGGACATGTGGGACATGTGATGCGTTAATCTATGTTCGTATTTCATCATTTATGTTTATTTTAGAAATAAAATTATTACTAAACGTCACGACCGTATGGTTTTGCGTAATAACATTCACTATGAGTGACGAGAGATTAATCTTCGATGCTTGGTGGAGGCATTTGGCAAATATTGTTATTTCTAAAAAACATAATTAAATAATATTTAACAATGGAATAGCTTTCATTTATGTCTTGTTTCAATTATGCAAAGATGGATATTGTCCTTCATATTTGTTTACGGTAATACTTATCGCGATGTTGCGAATGTTTTTATCAACAATTTTATATAGGGAAAATTATACAAATGGGTCACTAAGTATGCCAATTTTCGATTTTGGTCACTGTGTTTGCCAGTTACAAAATTAGATCACTAAGTATGTATATATTAACAAAATTGGGTCACTGGCCCCTTTTTTTTCTAATTATATACATACCTAGTGACCCAAATTTGTAACTATATACATACTTGGTGACCTAGTTTTGTTATTATATACATACTTAGTGACCTAGTTTTGTAACTAGTAACCCAATTTTGTTATTACATATATACTTAGTGACCTAGTTTTGTAATTGACAAACATAGTGATCCAAAATCAAAAAATGATACTTAGTGGTCCATTTTATAATTTTGCCTTTTATTTATAATATTAAGGCGAAACTTCGGAGAAATCCCCATCAGCATAAAAATTCTATCACATAACTCCTTATGTCAGAAAATTTATCATTTGAAGACCAAATCTTTCATTTAAGGACCAGTAGGACGAAAATGATGAAATAAGATTTTTATTTTAAGTAAAAAAATAAACAAAAGCAAAGAAAATCAATGAACTCAAGAGCTAAGAAGAAACGCAAGGGAGCCTCAAATTGAAGTACCCACTACAAATTACTCCTACGAATAGAAACCAAAGGAGTGGTCGTCATCGCTGGGTGTTGGAATTTCGCATTTCGCTAGCAGCCTAGGTATCCATTTTGGTTATTATGTTTCGATTACAGATTTTATATGTTTAATGTAAGTCTTCATATGCTAAATTTGGGGTGTTTTTAAGCTTAATTTTGGGCTTTATTGAGGCGTTGTTCAATTAGTGCTCTTGGTGTTGAAATTGATTCCTTTCCAGTTTCGTTTTTTGGGTATTAACTAGAATATAACTTTCATATTTCGTACGCTGTATGTATGTTTTAGTACGTTATACGCATATTTAGTACTGTCCATGTGTTATATAGGTATGACGTCATAGTATAGATTACTACAGTATTAGGGGTATTATGGTATGTTGAGTCTCTTTTCTATAGCATATGCCTTATTGTGATTACACTATGTTTCATTTCATTTTTATCATCTAATAGTCCGTATAAATGATTAAAGAGTATGCTTGTTATGTATGGAATATCATGTAAGCATGATGTGGTATGTATTGCAGATAAGACACTTGTTTAATGATTAGTATGATCCATACTTTTGGAAAACAATGGCACAACCGTTGTACGCGTAGAGAAGCCGTGTTTAGATAGGGCATTTAGCAATATAAATTGTATGCTCCATATATGTTGATTCGGTTGTAGATATTTTATTTACAAGCATTTTTCATATTGGTGTAATGTATGATATGTTCAGAAAACGGATGGTGCAATTTTTAGTATGGTAAAACAAAGTACAATGACCGTGTGCACACGGTACATCAAATACCTGTAAAATGATACATAAATGCATCAAAATAGTACGCTATATTAAAAGCTGTAAGAAATTGCTGAAAATACAGAAAAACCAAACGTTTTTGTTTTCTCACATTATTAATGGTACTATAGAACAAATTATGGCACGTACAAAACGATCTGACACGCACAAAACTTTTATGTCAGAAAAGTACACTATATCTCCCGTCAGAATATTCCTTAATTTTGGTACGTCACGCTATTTAATTGTGGTGCTCTATAGCTCCACATTAAGGTACATTCATAGGTTGTTGGATGGTACCGTCACATGCTTTTCAATGGTACAACCTATTAGGGTAAGCGTTTTTCGTCGCCATTTGAATTAGTTTTCACGCGAAACTGTTTTACTACATGCATATATATTATATGTTTAACCTATTATCAAATTTGATGCTTTAAGTCTTACAAGCATGACTTTGTATTTCAAATCGCAAGTTTAACAATATGATGATGATGATGATGATGATGATGATGATGATGATGATGATGATTATTATTACTATTAGTATTACTATTATTATTATTAGTATTATTATTATCATCATCATCATTATAAAGGTACGCGAAGCACACGTATAAAGGTACGACGTATACAAACAAGTGTGTTGACAGATTAACGTCATTTAGCAGCAAAATCAAAGCAATTGCATTCGATGTCTAATTAGTAATAACTCCGTATAAGTCGGAGACATCCGTGAACTGAGCTGTCAATGGAACGCATTCGACTGAACCCTAAAAATCCCAATTTCTTCTTCCTCGATTTTTGAATTATTTGTTTACTTCACGTTTGAGTTTATTTCTTCTTATTACCTGTTTTCTTAATCTTTCCTTTTTTGTCTTCTCTGAATCATGAAAACCCACTGTTTTTCCTTCTTTCTTTGCCTTTTTTCATCATGTTCTTCCATGTTTATGTTTCTCTTCTTCTTTTCCCTTAAGAAACTCGCGTGGACGTAGCTCGGTCTAAAAATCTCGCAACGAACTCTTCATCTTCAACCCTTCTCCCTCCTCCCTTATCCCTCCTCCCTTCTTCCTTCTTTCCTCCTCATCCTCCTTCTTCCTCTTCCTCTTCTTCTTCTTCCTCATTCTCTTTCTTCTTTTCATTTTTTTTTTGTTTTTGATGTTAGTTTCATTAAATAAGTTTTCATAGGAATTGGTCCTTATGTGAAAGAACAGTTTGGAATTGGTCCATGATGCAGTTTTCTGGCATAGGTAGTTATGTGATAGAAATTTATGATGGTGGGGATTTAAATGAAATTGTCCCTACTATTAACTATAAACTTTCTTTATAAAATATATATATGGTGATAGAGTGATGCTACTCTATCTGATGTTTTATCTATTGATTATAATTATTTTTACAACGACACTTATCTGGATTTGAATACCGTTTTTCATTCGAACTTTTCTCAAAGGAGATTATTATGGGTTTCTTGTTATGTCTTGTTGAATGTGAACATAACACTAAGTACCCTCTTTCTTGTATTATTAGCTTGAATAATCTTGAAAATTAGCAAAGGTAGTTTCAAACAGCTATGGTTTCGAGTGAAATTCCTAGGAATACTATAGAAGCATTGAAGGATAGGAATTGGAAACATGCAAAATGAAGGTCTTAGCTCATAATAACACTTGAGACTTAGTAGAATTACCTTAGGATAGGATGGCCATAGGGAATAAGTGGGTTCATAAAATTAAGTATAAATCAAATTGTGAGACAGAAAGGTACAAGGCTAGATTAGAAGCCAAGGGATATAATCAAAACGAGGGGATAGATTTTAATGAAATCTCTGCGCCTGGAGTAAAAATGGTGACTGTTAGGTTAGTCATTACAATGACTGTTATAGGTTGGATTGTGTTCCAACTTGACGTAAACGATGCCTTTTTACATGGGAAATTAGAAGAAGTTACATGTCATTGCCTGAAGGGTACTTCAATAAAATTGACAAAAGAGTATGTCTGCTTAAGAAGTATTTGTACGGTTTAAAGCAAGCACCTAGGCAATGGAATGATATATTGGCTAGTGTTCTTAAAAGGAGTAATTTCATTCGAAGTTATCATGATAACTCTTTGTTATATAAATCTGGAAATTCTGAACGCATTTATGTAATTGTATCATTGTTGTAAAATTCGGTCTAGGCGGCCGCTGGCTAGTGTTCTTAAAAGGAGTAATTTCATTCGAAGTTATCATGATAACTCTTTGTTATATAAATCTGGAAATTCTGAACACCTTCATGTAATTGTAATTGTATATGTGGATGACATTGTGGTGACGGTAGTTTTGCATCATGAATTTCGCATTAAGGATTGTGGTGAAGTCAAGTATTTTCTGGGCATAAGCAATAACAAATGTAGATGGCATAGTTCTCATCAAAGAAAGTATACTCTATAATTATTAGAAAATATGGAATGTTGGATTCTAAACCTAAACATACTCCTATTGGAAGGAATATCAAATTCAGACCCATTGTTGAATCTGATCAAGTCTTAGAAAATATTATTGATTATCAGACTGATCTACTTGTGTAATACAAGGTCGAATATAAGTTTTGTTGTACAAACTTTGTGTACTTCATGCATGCTCCAATGAAATCCCACCTTACATGTGCACTTAGGATTTTAAGATATCTAAAACAATCACCTGGATGCAGTATTATGTGTTCTAAGAATTCTATCTAGTGTTTAGATGCATTTTGCGACTCTGACTGGGTAGCTTGTGTGCTGTCTAGAAAGTCAGCAACTGGATATTGTATCTTCCTGGGAAACTCACTAATTTCCTGGAGAAGTTAGAAGCAAAATACAGTATCTAGATCATCATGCAAAGCAAAATACAGGGCGATGGCTCAATCCTGCTGTGGAGTGATTTGGTACGAGGTTTGCTAAAAGATTTGGGTGTGAATATTGCTGATTTTTGAATCGTTATGTGATAATACGGTTGCCATACAAATTGCTTTTAACCCTATGTTTAATGAACGAATATAGAGATTGATTGCCACATGATTAGAGATTGTATTCAAAAAGGAATCATCAAAACTGATTTCCTATCTACTAAGCTTCAAATTGTAGATATATTCACAAGTCTCTTGGAAAGGAAGCTCATGAGAATTTAGAGAGAAGACATGGAATGGTAGATGTACTTTTTCCCACCTATCGTTAGTAGACGTAGAGCTGTCGGGCCGAGCCCCTCGAGTTGACCCGCCCCGCCATGAAAAATAGGCGGGGTGGGCTGATCAATTCCAGGCCCGTTTAAAAGCGGCCGAAACCGGCCAGCCCGCTTGGGCCCGCTTGGGCCCGCTTGGGCTGCGGGTTGAGGTGGGTCGTGGCGGGCGGCAGGCCCGCCAGTAAATGTATATATTTATTTATTATGTATATATTATATACGTTTTTGCATGCTAAATATTAATAAATAATATTTATTAGTAATTAATTATAATTGATTTAGCTATGAACTTATATAATTCATAAATGATTTATGGACTCCGTTGATTTCCAACATCCATTATTAAAAAACTTATTCGAAAAAAAAAAAACACAATTTTTTTGAAAAAAAATAAAGAGTTAGCGTATTGGCCCGCTAGCCCGCCAACCTGCTGTGAGGTGGGGCGGGCTACTAGTTTTGTAGCCCTAGCCCGGTAGATGAAATTTTTGCCTATAAATAGGTTATATCATTCCATTGAAAATGTACACAAACAATATACAAAGTTTCTCTCTTTGTAACTATCACAACGTTGCTTTATATATTATATAAGTATTTTATAACAAAAAAAATAGTTTTGTTACTGTTATATATATTATGTCTTTCAGCCCCTTCTCTCTCTTCATGTCAGACGTTTCTGGGGATAAAATTCTCATTGTTGATTCTACGATATTAAGCAGATTTATTGTTATTTGACCTACATGTCGACAGGAAGAAAATTTCACGTGGGTTTGATTTATTCAAAAGGTTTGGCAGCTCACCTTTGAAGCATTCATAGCCGAATAATTAGTCAAAAGAAACGGCAGTGTAAACCTTACAGTTCACATGAATAATCAGTGCGGAGCTATGCCTATAAATAGGCTTATTCATCGAAGGATGAAAAACACCACAATACAGATCTTCGTCTACTCCGAATAATTCTTTCTGTAGCCTACTCCTAATATTGTTTTAGCTATTTTTGTATCACGTCAGTGTACGTGTCTGTAATCTCCACATAATAAAGAAGTTCTACCCTCCGGCCCGTGGACGTAGGTCATTCTGACCGAACCACGTAAATCTCGTGTCACTGTCCAAATTTATTATTCGTCTCTATTATTTATTATCGTCATTTTTCGGGCAAAATAATAATCGGGGATTTCCGCATATCCTAACATTTATGTCCAAGGTTGAAAGTTTTGTTTGTACATGCTGATTATCCGGCACTGATTGATACAAGAGGCGTATTTTTTTTCAGTATGTATTATCACCAATGCCAAAGCCAACAATTAAGTTGCCTCCTTCCTTGAGATTATGCGAGGCTTGGCCTGTTATTATACTCAAGGAGTTGGAAAACCTTTAATTACAAAACGTCGTATCTTTCTCAGCTTCATGTTTGTCTCGAACAAATTTGCATGGGGATGATTACGTGTAATAACAGCTTCCTTCAAGTTTGATTGATACAAATCGCTAGCTATTTGTTTACCACGTGACTATCCATCCCACCCCATAATATCATACAAATCTGTTTTGTCGAAACTATAAGGCGGCTTTAAAAAATAATGAGCCCCTTCACGATTATGGCTAATTATTTTCCCTTCACGATGAGTGCATTACTAATACCTACCTGTTCTTGACTGATTTGTCATCTAAAAGTGTTCAGAACTATCATAATTAACAGTTAAAGTAAATTGTATATATATAAATGAATATGGTCGTTAATTTCATTTTGGATCGACATACAAAATTACTTAATTAGCGACGACATTCTTGCCCATTCGAATGGGTTACATAAGGAGATTAAAACATTAGAAAATTAGTATAGAATACATAATTATACGCGTCTCATTTATTCAACATATAACGTAAATCACAAACAACATTACGCACGGCCCATTACGTTTCGGGGCCGCAACGTACATAAATTTCCAAGCAACCGGCCTACGAATAAGTACTAGCTTTACAAAAAAAAAATTGTGTAAATACAAAAAGAAGATCAGCACAATAATAGATAGACATTAATTAATAACTCTCTCTGTATATATTTCTCTCTATACATAATACATACATACTCACATAATAACAAAAAGGTAGAGAAAAGAAACTGCATTTTTTTTTTGCCATTACGAAATGGATCCGTCTTCCGACGAGGGGAAGATCTTCATCGGTGGCATCGGCTGGGAAACGACGGAGGACGCTCTCAAAGACCATTTTGCCCGTTATGGAGACGTTTCGCACGTCGTCATCATGCGCGATCGCGCCACATCGCGTCCACGCGGTTTTGGATTTGTGGTCTTCGCCGATCCGAGCGTTTTGGCCAACGTTCTTGGGGACACTCACGTCATCGACGGGCGTACGGTATGTTAGAGAAAAAAAAAATTAAATCTTGATTTTGTATTTATTTGTTTGCCCATTTATTCTGATCCCATCGAATAGGAATAATGGATATGCATGGTTTGTGCATGAGCGTGCATACTTCGTGAATTTGATGTTGGGCCCTTGAGGGTGATTTGTAATTAATGCGATTGGATCTCAATTTTTTCTTTTTGGAGTTATTGTGAAAAAATAATATATTTATTTTCTTCTATGGCTTAGTTCTTTAATTGGGTGGTGGAGTAATGAGTGTGTGATCTGATTTATTTTCGTGCTTAGGGTTGTTAGTGTCGCTTGGCGGGCCAGGGGATGGAAAATTAGTCCCACACCGTGCACTATTGACAAGCCTCATTTTGACCGAGTTGTTTGCCTTTTTAGGACAGAATTTAGGTCATTTATGTTGTTGTCATAATGCATATATATGTTTGGAGTTGAGTTTAGTTTCTACTCTCATTACATGACAGTACATATGCTCCGTCTGCATCGTGGTGTGCAATATATACGAAGAATTAATTTAATATACTTTCTTGTTGGTCTAAATTATTGCAAAGGTTGAAGCCAAGAAAGCAATGTCAAGGGAACAACAAAAGTCAGCAGGGATCACCACCAACGGCCTCACCAACAACACCAACTTAGCCGCGCTCGGCTCGTCGGACAACCTCAAAACAAAGAAAATATTCGTGGGAGGCCTTCCCTCGACCCTAACGGAGGACCAGTTCAAGGAGTACTTTCGGGAATTCGGAGAAGTGACCGACGTCGTCATAATGTACGACTCCCACACTGGCCGGCCGCGCGGGTTCGGTTTCATCACCTTCACCGCCGAAGAATCGGTCGATCGAGTCCTCCACAAGACCTTCCACGAGCTCAACTCCAAGCTCGTCGAAGTCAAAAGGGCGCTCCCAAAGGACTCCATGCTCGGGGTCGGGCCCCGCCTAGGCTTCAGAGACTATTATTACAACAACGGTTATTATTGCAACAGCTACATCAACAACAGAATACTTGGAGGGCAGTTTGGTAATAATGACAGGCTCATGCAGCTCTGGCATCTGATGAACCCTTACTCGGGGTATGGGAGCTTTGGCTATGGTTATCTAGGAGGAGGTGGTAATGGGCTCGGGTATAATGCTTACGGCGGTTATGGGATCGGTGGTTACGGTGATAATCTTGGGCTTTATCCGAATAGCAATGCTTATTCGAGTAATGGTTGGGGTAATAGTCAGAGTATGGGCTATGGTGGGTCGTTGTACGGCGGTCAGAGCGTGAACTTCGGTGGCTCAAGGACTTGGAGAAACGGGTCGAGGAGTGGTGGTAATAACGGGTCGACCCGTAGATTGGGTGCGATTAAGGGGGATGCTCATCAAAACGGCTGTGATCAGACGGATACTTCTCGGGGTAATAATAGTAGTGGGGATGAAGTGAGGGAGCGAAGTGAAAATGGTGGTAAGGTGGAGGGGCAGCTTTGCAATGGTGATGCTTCTTCCTCAGGATAGAGCTTATGCATTGAGTTGCAAGAGGAGAGATTCACATTGATCTGTGGGTATTGTTATTGGGCCAGATGAATGCGAAGAAATATCGTTTTGTGTTTCATTTGGATTTTCACCAACTGTTGTTTTGTGATATGCTAAAACTTGGATTTCATGTTCTGACCATGGATGTTTTGGATCATTATACTTGCATATTTTGGCGTTGTTTGTTGCATTTGCATCTTCTCTAAAGCATCTTATTGATGGTTGCATGGCTTTCTCATTTTGAATTGCTATGACGGTAGAGCATCTCTGACCGATAAACTCAATCGCAAACTCAAACGCATTCTCAAACGCATAATGCAATAATTATTCTCCAATCGATAAACTCATTAAAACTCAAATGACTATTTTTTAAATAATACTTCTAGACCAACTTTTACAATTTTTGAATGCTGGCTACATATTTTATAACTTTTAAAAAATAATATTTTAATAACATATTAGACTAAATAAATAAAAAATGTTGTTGGTAAATTTTATACTTCTAAAAAACTTTCTAATTACTTTTTTTAAATTTATTTTTATTTTTTTATAAGGATACTTGAATTACTTAAACAAATAAAAGGACATTAATGAGTCCATTTGGGATTAGTTTTGGAAAGGTGAAAAGGTTTTTCCATTTATTTTGAGTCGGAAGAGCAATTAGCAATCTTATAATGTCATGCTAGCAATCGGCCCAAGCGTGTCATTTGAAGCCGCCACCATGTTTTTGTGCGTCCCACTTGACAAAAAAGTCTTCATTTAGCTTCATCGTTATTCGTCTTTGTCCACTATACGCATTAAAACCTCTCATTCAGCAAGAGCTACGTTTAGTGGTGTTAAACTTTCGGTAGACCGACCCAACGGAACCGAAACCAAAATGTCGGTTCATACCGGATACCGAACCAAACGGTATTCGGTTTCATATTTTGTAATAAAAAATTTTCGGTTCGGTTCGATTTATTACTTCGGTAAATCGAATTGAACCGAATCGAATTTCTTATCTTTTATTTTATAAATAAAATTATAATTAATGTATTACTATATGATATATTAATAATATATACACTATATTAAATAAATTATAAAAGATATTCATATTATATTTATGGTAATATATATTTATAATAATATAACAATATTAATATTATTATGTGTTATTTTTATAAAATTCGGTTTTTTGGTCGGTTAACCGAACTGAACAGAAAAAAGTTCGGTAAAATCGATACCGAACCAAAATATTTCGGTTCGATATTTGGTTTATAAAATGCACTAACCGAAATTTCGGTCCAACATTTCGATCCGGTTCGGTTCGATTTTCACCGAATGGACACCCCTAGCTACGTCCTCGTCAAGTGATCTTGCCTATTTTTTATTGTTTGGACAGTCCAGACTGAGTTAACCTATCCAGTCCAATATCAGTTTAGCCAATCAGTCTTGTTCCGTGACCGACCATAGTTGTCAATAGCGCTCGCTGGCGCGCGCTATTACGAATCGCGACGGTGGCGTCGCCCTTCACTCTAGGCACATATAATCCGAGATATCACTGACTGGAGGATGATCTGTTTCCTCTTCATTCTCAGAATTCTGTTCTGCATGGTCTTCATGTGCATCAGCATCACCTTCATTCTGAGCTGGTTGAATCTTGCTCCACCTCAGGTTGTACCTTTCCTAAGTAATCAGATCCTTGATGTCCCTCAGACTCCTCAGTTGAAGATTTCTTCTCAAGGTAGGCCATCTGATTCTCAGAAAACTTCACATCCCTGCTAAGAAAACACCTCTTCATACAAGGCTCCAAGCTCCATAGTTTGTAGCCTTTTTACACCCTCAGGATACCCAATAAAAATGGACTTAACTGTCCTCGAATTTACCTTATCTCTTATTATATGTGGATAAGCTATACATCCAAAGACCTTCAAGTGCTGCAGGTTTGGCTTAGAACCAGTCCATAGTTCATCAGGTGTTTTGCAGCCTATGGCAGTTGAGGGAGATTTGTTCACAAGGTAGGTTGTTGTGGCTATGGCTTCTCCCCAGAAAGACTTAGATAATCCAGCACTGATCAGCAAGCATCTGGTCCTTTCAAGCAGGTTCTATTAATTCTCTTAGCAAGTCCATTCTGCTGAGGTGTGTCTGGGATGGTTCTGTGCCTGCTTATACCCTCCCCTCACAAAATTTGTTGAAGGCCCTCGAACAAAACTCAAGTCCATTATATGTTCAGCATCTCAACCTTCTTGGCTAATTGCTTTTTCCAGAGCTTCATCCTTCGACCTCAGCATGATTGTCCACACCTTTCTGAAATAATCATCTATGATGGACATAAAGTATCTAGCTCCACCATGAGATGGAACTGTTGCTGGTCCCAGAGATCTGAATGAAGATAGTCCAGAGGTGCTTTTGAAGTATGCTTTCTAGTTTCAAACATCACTCTATGTGACTTTTGGTAAACACAATTTTCACGGAACTTTAGTTTGTCAAGCTTTTCTGTTCCCAGTAGTCCCCGTTTTAACAGCTCGAGCAGCCTCATTTCACTCACATGAGCTAATCATCTGTGCCAGAGTTGCAGGATCACATTCTACATCAGCCACAGATGCTGTCCCAATAGTAGTTGAGCCCAAAAGTGAATAAACTACATTCCTTTTGACACCCTTCATGATGAGTAGTGATCCTCTGAGAACTTTCATCTGTCCATTTCTTGTGTCTGTTACAAAACCGAGATCATCTAACACTCCTACTAATATCAAATTCCTTCGCAGTTCAGGTACATACCTTACATCATCAAGGGTGAGCTCACTCCCTTTGTGCATTCTCAGGCTTACTAAGCCAATGCCTTGAATTCTGCATGGAGTATCAATTCCTAGTAGCACCTCATCTGTCTGAAATTAGTCAGACATGACCTACTCGAAGTCATGTAAAAAGAACACCCTAAGTCCATCACCCACTCATGTTTCTTATCAACCTCAGTCACATTAAGTACTTCAGCAGACTCATATCCATATGCCACAATTGAGACCTCACCTTGATCCTTATGTTATCCTGAGATCCTTTACCTCGCTTAGGACATAATCGCCTGATACGTCCTTCCTCGTGGCAATAATAGCATTTTTTTACTTTGGACTTTGATCTAGATTTTCTGCCTCCTTTCCTGAAATCTCTAGAATGTGCTCTTCCCCGAACATTCAAGCTTTCACCAGGACTATGTGATTTGATCTCGGTTCGTTTGTTAAGTTGTCTTGAGTGGATTGCAGAGAGCACATCTTCAAGGCTTCCTCGTGAGCATAGAGTAAGGTCTCCTTGAAATGATCATAGCTCTTTGGAAGAGAGCTCAACAACAGCATAGCCTGATCCCCATCCTCAATCTCCACCTCAATATTTTCCAGATCGAGAATTAGTTGAGACCATTTGTCAAGCTGCTCTTTGATAAGTTATGAATTTATATTATTTTTATACCCCGTAAAAGCGTGTTTTCGGCCGTTATTTACC
Organism: Craterostigma plantagineum; assembly: GCA_027422505.1. Classification (NCBI taxonomy): domain Eukaryota; kingdom Viridiplantae; phylum Streptophyta; class Magnoliopsida; order Lamiales; family Linderniaceae; genus Craterostigma; species Craterostigma plantagineum. The sequence continues at coordinate 651,200 of JAPQWV010000104.1, forward strand.
TAAAATTTCCTCGGTATCCTATATTTATTTTCAGATTTATTTTTCGACAGATACCCGAGGATCTTCGAGGATCTTTTTGCAATCTTCTACATTACTTGGGACAAATTTGCAATTTGACCAGACTTTATTATTTTGAATAGTTGGCCACGTAAGGACCTATGTCAAGAAAAGTTGGTGTTTTTCTATCCAAGGATCTCGCATGATAAAGGAATAAAATATTTAAATAAAAGGAAGAGATCAAATACTAAACAAAAGGAAGGCATCGAAGAGAGGATTATTGCCATATTAAGTCGGTTCTTTCGATATAAAGAGGAGACTTGTGGCTGAGAAGAGAAGGGGGAAGAGCAGCGATTGGAGGAGAATAAAGAGCAGCGGAGGAGCTTCGACGGCTGAAATAAAAAGAGAAAATATTTACGGCTGCGAAGAGACAAACGACGGCTAAGAGCGAGACAAGTCGGGCACCGAAAAAGGGCGAATTTCTTATCTTTTAATATTTCGTTTTCGACAATGTTTTCTTTTGATTCTTTCTCGTCTTCGTATATTAATATGCTAGCTTAATTTCTTCTGTGATTAAGGACGTGTGAGGCCGGATTATGACTATGTATTAATGCCAATTATTATTTTATTTAATCATATGATTTGAGTTACGTATTCTTTGTTTGTGCTTCATATGCGTACGTGTGATTTTTCTCCATGCGTAAGATTATTTATTGATTTATGAGACCACTAAGTGATTAAACCGATTAGAACAAAACATTGAATACCACTACGTCAAACCGACCAGAGATGGAATTCAGTTTCGTATATGTGGTTTTCGAGACCTTAAGCGCCAAAAGCGTCTAAACTCGGGGAATTTCACAAAGATCGAATGCACGTATATGAACTACAGTCATATAGATATATAGTTGATTGGTTCTCTATTTACGTAGGGTTGCTAGTTACGTGAATAACGGGTATCACATATATTAGGAAATTCCACATTTACTTGATTTATGTTGACTAGATAGATGATATTGCAAGACGTAGGAATATTTCGTGCCGAGCATGTGTCTTGATCACGTTCATCGTTAACTGCTTTATCCTCACCTATTTTATTATTTGTGTTTTATCCCTTTTATCAAATTATCAAAACTAGAAAAATTCCATTAGTCTATATTAGAATTAGGAATATTTTCTTTGAATTAATCGAGCTGTCTTCGTGGATCGATACTCGGACTTCGTCCGTTTTACTACTTGCACGACCTAGTACACTTGTTAGTATTTGAGCGTGTCACTCTTCGATTGGATTATTTTTCTCCATCTTATAGGAATACAGAGCTTGTTTCAGATACAGTAGGTTTGCCAGTGACTTAGTCATATAGAGACTCTCTAGCTTCGACCACAGGCCAACCGCCGTGTCTTCCTTAGCTACCTGTCTCAGCACCTTATCTCCAAAGGACAGTATAATGACATTGTGGGCTTGTTCGATCATTGTTTTCTTCTCAGCCGCAGTCAATTCCGCAGGCATTGATGCCTCCTCCTACATCCACGGTCCAAGGATCCACGTTTTATTCTAGTTTTAGTTTAGATTTATTATTACTTTTTTATTATTATTTTTTTCTCTTGTATTATTTTTCATTATTATTATATTATTATTCACTTATTTTGATTGTTATATTCTTTCGTAGGAATAATGGAGAATCAAGAACACGAGGAGGTTCCTCCACGACCCACTTTATTAAGTCGAGCACTTCCGGGACTTTTCAATGACAACGATCCAATTGTCATTCCCGCCGGGCCAAATAATCATTTCGAGATCCAACCTGTTACTATACAGATGGTTACGGGTTCAACACAATTTCAGGGGCTGATAAATGAGGACGCAAATTCGCATATTTTGAAATTCACTCAAATTTGCAAGACTATTAAGTATCTCGGAGTCTCTACAGAAGTGATTAAATTGACATTTTTTCCCTTTTCTCTGACAGGTAAAGCTTCTGAATGGTTTTCCTCACTGCCACATGCATCCATCACTAGCTGGGAACAGATGGTGGAGTGTTTCTTGGCAAGTACTACCCACTCTCGAGGACTAGTGAGATACGGTGCGAGGTTGTGAACTTCAAGCAAGAAGGGGGTGAGACGTTGAGCGATGCATGGAGTCGATACAAGAGCCTTCTCAGGCAATGCCCAAATCACAGCATTCCGTTGATCGTGCAGATGCAGTCGTTCTTTTTGGGTCTTAGCACACAAAATAAGAGGATCGTGGATGGAGGATGCGGACGAAGTTTCATGGAATTGGGCGACACAGATGCACTCGCAGCCATCGAGAGGATCGCGGCCTACCCAGGGAGATACACTGTGCAAGATTTGGATCGAAGGACGGCAGGCGTGTACGAGATAAGCACCTCGCTAGAGGCCCAATTTGAGGCTATACACCGTAGACTAGACTTGATGCAAGCCAATAACCTCGAGGAAGTGAACCAAATCCAATCGAGGCAAAAGGCTTTCTATTCAAACACAAACGACCCGAGTTGGAGAGGTCATCCTAATTTATCTTATGGCAACACACACTACTTGAAGCCTCCAGAATTTCAAAGTCAACAGAGCGCGCCACCACCAAAACAAAAGGCTGATTGGGAGATAGCATTTGAGAAATTGACGAATTATCAAGGCGATTAGAGTCGTAAGATAGACGAACTATTCAACAAGATAGCGGGCACAATACAAAGTTTGGAGACTACAATTGAACATCTAATATGTTCAATGTCCGTGCGCAAGTCAGGCACACTCCCAAGCGACACTGAAAGAAATCCTCGAGAAGTACGCGAATGTCATTGAACTGAGAAGTGGAAAGAAGCTTGAATCGTTCCAAGAGACCAAGGATGTGGAAGAAGCAAAAGAGACAAAGACATCCGATCAAAGCAAATCCACAAACACTATGGCTCGCGGCCCTGAAAAGAACAAACGAGCCGAAGAAATCGAGGACGAGTCAGATTCACTCTTGGAGGAAAAGAATATCAACCCACTCCCGCCGACAAAGATCCCACCTCCATATCCAGCGGCTTTACGTAAGGGAAGAACCATAAAGATTTTGATCGTTTCATTAATATATTTAGAAAACTTGAAGTTAATATCCCATTTATTGAGGCTTTGTTGCAGATGCCAAAATACGCCAAATGCCTGAAGGAGCTACTATTCAAGAGGAACAAGTTAGAATAAGATGGAACAATAGCTCTCTCCGAGGAATGTTCAATGGTATTACAGAAGAAGCTTCCGCCGAAGCTTAAGGATTAGGGCTGGGCATTCGGTACAAACCGTACCGAACCGAACCGAAATTTCGGTACCGAACCGAACTCAATCGGTTCGGTTCGGTACAAACCGAATTTTTTTCGGTTTATTTCGGTTATTTACCGAACTACCGAGGTTCAAGAAAAAAAATTGCCTAAACTCATCTCCTCACCGTTACTCCGCCGTGAAAGCCGGCATTTCCGTCAGAAACTGCACCCAGACCACATCATTCGCCACCGAAGGAACATAAACACCATCGATTCTCTGCAATTCGCCGCCGACATCAGCAGAAACCTTATTAGTTGAAGGGCTCGAATTCACGTCAACGTGGACGGGCTATATTTCAGGGCTGTCGTCGTCACCGGCGATGTTAGATGCAGAACTAGTTGTCTTGCTGCTAATTTTTTTATTTTTTATTCTGAAAGAATCGTGAGGTAGAAGATAAAGAGGAACCCTAAATTGAATTGGGGCTTAATATTTGTTGGGTTGTGTGTGGGCTGCATATATATTCGGCTGTATATTATAATAGTTACTGGGCCTACGAATCATATAACACTAACAGTTAAATTTAATATATTATATTTTAAATTCGGTAATTCGGTATACCTAACATACCGAACAAAAAATTTTGTACCGAACCGAAATACCGAAATTTTAGAACTTGTGAACCGAATACCGAACCGAATTTTTTCGGTTCGGTTCGATTTGTACCGAAATTTCGGTATTTCGGTAATCCGGTTCGGTAAACCGAACTATGCCCACCCCTATTAAGGATCGAGGGAGTTTCTCTATTCCTTATTCTATTGGTTCTCTTACATTTAATAATGTGTTATGCGATCTTGGTGCGAGTATTAATTTGATGACATTCTCATTATTTAGGAAACTGGGACTCGGCGAGCCGAAATCCACATCGACCATCCTCCAGCTCGCCGATAGATCAATCACATATCCACGAGGAAAAATGAAAGATGTATTGGTAAAGATCGGAGAGGGGATGGATGTTATATCCATCGACAAGCAAATGGATGTTATTACAGAAACGTCGCTCATTCAAAAAAAAAAAATGGAACACACGCACACCAAGCTGACCATATAGGCGCATACATTTATTACAATAAAACCATAACCTCTACACTTAGACCCTAACACTAGCCGATCACATCAATCATTATTCCTGAATTAAAACTCCGAGAGAAGCAAATAATAAATAAAAGCAAATGAGTAATAATACGACGTCATCTACCCTTCACTTGGAGAAGATTCGGGCTGGTGATCATCGCCCTGGTCAGCCTCCTCTCCGCCGCCGTGAGCCTCCGCCGGACGCTTCCTCTTCTTCTTCTTCTTCTCATAGCTGACGCCTCGAGCCTTACTTTGCACGTCACGAACCTCTCGCAAGTAAAGCCTAATGGCCCGAGCACCAAAAGGGTTTATCTCGGGTTTTCCTCCATTCTCTTCGAACGCTGCCCTCAGCCGCCCGACTAGAGCGTCGAGGCTGCCCCAGGCCTGTCGGAGCGGGCAGGGACACGGGGCGGGCGGGTTCGGGTTTCCGTAGAACGGGCAGACCGGGCTGTGCACTTTGGTCTTTCCGAACTGGTCAAGGTACCTGTTTGTGTAGTAATAAAACCCAAAACCACATGCATTTGTAACGTGTTTGTGTCGGAGGTAATAATATTCTTCTCGACTTGACTAATCATTCAATAGTCTTGAAAACACCACCATTAACATGTTTTCATGGACGCAATATCTGAATTTAGAAAATGATGGGCTATTATTAACAGCATATAGTTGGTGGTTTTTCGGCTCATCATTAACAGGACATTCTTCATATTCACGACGACTGTAGTCTTTGAGATGGCAATATGCATTACTACTATATATCGGTAGTTCCCTCCCAATAATCGCGGGATTGAAGAGGGGTTTTGTGGCTCAATTGCGTTTTTACCTTAGGAATTCGAGGACGTGTGCCCCGCTGCAGCGGTGGAGGGCGAGAGGAGGTCGATGGTTCTTGAGATACTGATTGAAGGTGTTCCAATCTCGGCGTTTCTGATTTTCGTACCGGGAAGATGACGACGTGGCGGCGGCGGCGGTGGTTGTTGAGGCGGAGGACGTAGTAGGGGCGGAGGTTGTGGAGGTCCCGGAGTTTGTGGGCTCGTTTTGGGGTGGATTATTGGTGAAAAACGATGGGTCCATGTTGTTTATATAGTAAATATATCTTAACTTGTAAAAGAACACTATGGTGTTCTTCAATTAGAAATAAAAGAAAAGATAAACGACACTATAAAGGGAGGTTGATATTCATGTGATGTGATGTGGCTTTGCAGAGAAGTAGCTATAGCTAGCTAGCTAGGGTTTGATAATAATAATAATAGTGTCGTCGTGCTTGAAGAGAAAAGAAAACAACGCACGAGGTTGTGGAATTTATAGGGCAGAGAGAGGTAGAAAAGACTTTTGGTCTAATAACCGAGCGTGGTGATTGATGTAAAGAGGAAAACTAGCGAACTATCAAAATCGCATTATTAAAGAGGGACTGCTATAAGTGGAAAAAGTAAGGAGTGTTCCTTGATTGATATATCACGAGATATATTATTTGACGAGTCGCTACAGTGTGTACATATATATATATATATATATATATAGAAAGAGAGAGAGAGAGAGAGAGAGGAGAGAGAGAGACGATTGGATTGGACTGGTGATGGACGACCACGCAAGTTTTGAACAAATTTGGATAGGTTGCTATTCATCCAACACCTTAACCTAGGAATAAAACTGTATTAATAATAATGCGATGACAGCTTTCACATGAGAGGTCGAGTGGAAATTTATAGAGTTCACCTAATCAAATTTATTTTATTTTTCATGTTGGTTATGTACGATTGATTAATTATACATAAGCTATTATACCCGTAAAAAGTAGTCATTGATCATTTTTTACTCAAAATATCTTATTTACCTACACATTTCATATTTGACAAATATCCGAGCCAAAAAAAAAAACTAGAAATTGGATGATCGAGGCGCGGAAAGAAGTCGAAGAAAACGTATTGGACTAACATGCGATTGCAAGCTATGAGGCTAGTACTGTCAATGTGGCCCGCGGCCCGCGGGCTGGGCTTCAATTTTTCAGGCCCGCCAGGAGGCGGGCCTGGGCGGGGCAGCCCGTGCGGGCGCGGGCTTTGGCGGGACGGGGTGGGCTAGCCCGCAGGACGGGGTGGGCTAGTCCGCGGGCGGCCCGCCAATATTGTAATATATATAGTATGTTAAATAAATATATAATATATAGAAAATAAATACTAAATATAGAAAATAAAACTAAATTAATTAGATAATACAATTAATGTCATTAATTATGTATAATTAATATCATGTTTACTCATATTTTATCAAAAAACACTAGGCGGGCGGTCCCCAATTTTTTAGGTCCGTCCCGCCAAGTGGCGGGCTTTGGCGGGCGGCGGGCCAGCCCGGCCCGCCCCGTCAATTTGACAGTACTATATGAGGCCATGAGGGGAAGCCACGCGATCGCCTATGTTGCATAGCGATTGTGTAATACTGATACCTAAAAAGTCGAAATCGAAATTTTTTATTACAAACGCGATTTCACGACCGTATGTGATCGCGCGCTCGTAGATCGAGCCCATTAGGCTAGCTCCTAATAAAGGCAATGGTTAGGTATATGTCATTGCAATGTTTTTTTTTCGGTCCCGAGTTATCCCCGCACAGCCCCGCTATGGGCTAACCGCCACACACTCCAGAGGTGGGACTAATTTTCGGGGTCAGATGGATACGTCTCAAACCCACCCAACAACGATAGTCATGAGGCCCATGAGGACTTTCTCAAAGTCATATGGGAGGTAGGGTTCGAACCCCTGAACTCCTAGTCACATGCAATGTTATTAAAGAATGAAATGTGTATACGGTTTTATTTGTATATTGTGTTCGAATTTAATATAATTTCCATTTGTTTTTACATTTTCAGAATAGACATATTATTAGTTTGTCGATAAATACTTACTTGGCAGCGGACAAATATATAAATAAACAAAATTATTGTTCTCGTGGGATGTGGAATGGGGTACTAGTGAGTTACTATTAGCGAATATTAAATTTATCCATAAATCTTAAAATCCCGTAGGGTGCTCGAATAAGCCTAGTACGCCTATTTGTCGAAAACTATGAAGTGACTTATCAACATTCACTGGTGAAGTGGGAGGTTGTGACATTAATACAAGTCGAATAAGTGAATTCACTGAATTTGGATACTAACTCATAATAACGATCACATGGTTTATTATCGGATTGTCGATGATCGATCGATTAAGTATACTAGTCTAGGTGAGCCTTAGAGGTTCACTGATGGAGTTCGACAACGATCAAAATCTCAGTTCGGGAATTATGATCAAATTTTGCATTCAATTTGGGATTACCACGTAACTCGTTTTGTGAATACCGAACTCATGGAATGTTCTTGGTGCCAAATGAGACAAATAAAGAAGGTCAAAACTTAAAAATGTCATTGAGGTAGTATTTATTAAGGAGAGTCTTCAACAGATAATTGTGGTCATCCTCGAGTGTCCTTATTAACAATAGTTTCGAGTATCTCACTTGCTAGAATCTTCGAGGCGTCTATTTTATAGTTTTATTACTCGCATGACCTGCACCGACAATCGATAGTTCCATCCATGGTTTTTAAATTGTGTTTTTTAATCGGACCGAAATTTTTAGTGGTTTTAAGGTTAATTGATTTAACCGATATAAAATTCGAATAAAATCGAGTCAAACTGTTATCTTTAAAGAAATAAATATAATTTTATGAATGAATATATCACATAATATAGAAAACATATTTATAAACTTTTTCCATACTAGAATTTTATAAAACCAGGGGTCAAAATTAAATAAAATAAACTTGTGTTGTGGTAAATTAATTAAACCATGGGATGTCAAAAATTTAATCTTTAAATTTTGGGGCAAAAAAAAATAAAACTAAAATATTGGGTTCACAAGTTAATTATAAAATAAAAATTAATATGATTTATAGGAGAATCAAACCCAAACCTACTTAGAAAATTAGCCAAAGAGTTTTACCACTAGGTCACAACTATAATTTTTATTCATTTTTCCGTGTCTTACTATGTTTTGTTGTTTATAAAAAAAGACGTAGATCGGATCGGTACACCATTAGGCCATCTACAACTAAAGTACCTTCTCAAACACAAACTCATCTTCAAACTCAAAATTTTTTCCTCCAACTATTAAACTCACTCACAAACTGAAGAGAATATTTTTGCAATATTCTCTGTCGCATCAACTTTTATAATTTTTTAATATGACCCACATTGTTACAACTTTTCAATATTACCCCATAATAAACAAATGATATTTTACTAGACTAAAATTTTTAATAAATATTTTAAATATTTTATTTACAATTTTGAACATTATTCATGTGGTATATTAATAAAAATAATTAAATAATTTATAAAAATCTAATTATTTATGTAATAAAAGTTAATTATTAAATTTAGTATGGACTGTTTTGTAAGAGATAAAAACTTATGCGTAGGTGTCAACTGAAAACGCATGTATGCGTTCATAGAATAGAAAAATGTTATAAGACTCATTTTGTGTATGCGTTTGAGTGTTGGTTGGAGTATTTTTTATGTTTGCGTCTGATTGTTGGTATCGGTTGCAGATGGTCTTAGCCATGTAAATCCGATGTTATTTATGACGGTTGAGACTTGAGAGACAGAAACTACGGATTTGATCAAATCACATGTCGCTAAAACGCTCCTATTATCACTTGGTAAAATCAAGAAACTGTTTCGTTTGACAATTTTTTAAGATTGAGAAGCTATTCTGTAAACTCATTATTATCATTTTTCTTCCAAAACAAGAAAAATGAAAATTCATGTTCTACCACTAGGTAACAATAATGTAGAAAATTATTTTCTCCCCTCATTTCTCTCTTAAATGAAAACTAAAAAAAAGTCTCTTTCCCCCATCAAATAATGGAGGTTGCGGAAGCTTTTTTTTTGGTTCCTTTCTTGTTCCGTGTTTTTGCTAGTCACTCTTGAGTCTCCGTTTAAGGAGCTTTTCCTCGTGTAGGACTCCCCAGTTCCCTTTGAAGTGGTCACGGTACGATATGGATGTAAGACACTAAGTATAACCTAGATGTTGGGTAAAATGTCGGGGTAACACTCAACCTAACATTCAGATGCACAGCGGAATATTATAATTACTTAGTGACGAAACTGAAATAACACAAGGTGTAAATCTGTGCAGCAAGTTATAAAAACTTGCTGCGTGCCTCAAGGCAAAATTCCACTACAGCAATGGATGCAAAATAACTATCCGATGATAGTAAAAACAAGCCTAGAAAAACTACGAATCTAAACGATTCTGAAAACTACGAATCTTAACGATCCTGAAAAACCTACGAAGTATTAAGACTTCTGAAAAAAGAAATACTAGGCTAAAAGTCACTTTGGCTCGCTCAAATTCTCTCAAAGTAAACTCGATAATTTTCGCTCATAGCTCTCAAAAGCTTCTCGTCCAAAGGTGTAAGTTGCAGCTCGAAATCTACTCTTATTTATAGGTCTTGGCTCATGTGAAGAATTGGTAGGAGATCCCTTGAATATCTCCTAATGATTTAGTCTTGACTTGAGCTCCAAGCATACTATTTTTATTAAGTCCTTCCATATTTCGCTCCTAGTTGCTCCACACGTTTTTCACACGGTTTGATCAATTCCCAATCCTTATTTAAGTCCTGCACAGCACTAAAAATAGCCAAGATACGAATTAAACGCGTTTTGGGCATGAAAGATAAAACTGAAGTTGGAGACATTCTCGACCAACAGATGTTGACTAGAATGTTCACCCAACATTTCCAATGTTGAGGTCTCAACATCAACACCAAGTATTATTATTTAAGAAGGCAATATTGAAAGTTAAATAAGAAAGAAGAATATTGTAGGTTTGACACTAATAACCATTTTTCTCTAGTGTTAAGACAAATTTATAAATGGTCTTTTGCTCAGCTTGGGAAAGTCGGGCACGTTCAATCTGCCTCGGCCGAGAATTCGCCCTTTAGTTCCACCTCCAAACGTCACAGATCCACTCCTTAATGGCATGTAATCACATAGATACTCTTTGGTACCCGTCATATGTCGGGAACACCTGCTATCGAAGTACCAAGAACCTATCACGTTAGTTTGCAAAAAGGTATACACAACATGACATTTACGAACAGATTTCTTGACCCAAACTTTCTTAGTTGATAAAACAGCATTTGGGTTACTAGAATTTGAAGGTGAGCCAGCCGAGTCTTCTCCATACATATCTTTCAACATTGATTTCTCAATGTTGAGTGAGATGTTGGATGACATTCCAGCCGACATCGATTTCTTGGCAAAAATCTCCCCCTTCAACTTCCAGCAGTATGACTTAATATGACCAGGCTGCTTCCAATGTTGACATTTAAACGTCACATCCTTAAGTTTGCTAACATCATGCTTAGGACTTGACTCAACAGTCTCACTAACATCACTCAAGGCATGCGATTTTTCCTTCACAAAACTATCTTAGGCTGAACATTGGACATAGGCTTAGGATCATCACATATGGGTTGAGAACTGAATCCTAGACCTTGCTTATCAAAAATACCTAACGATAGTACCTCATCAAGGGTCGATTTACCCTTGTTCAATTTAGTGAACGTTTCATCGGCCTCGTTGACTCGCTTTCGAAGTTTGTCAATCTCTTTGTCCTTACGTGTCAACACAGCTTCCATTTTTTCCATCCCTTCAAGTAGGCTTTCAAGTATCTTTTTGCTCTTCTCATTCTCATCGGTCAGCTTCTTAACCTCGACTTTGAGTTCCGTGTCCATCGCCTTCTCCTTTTCATACTGCGCGGACGACATCTTGTCGGCTTCATTAACTTGAATTTCTACACAAGCATCAGCTTCTAACTCTGCATCATCAAAACTAGAATACCCATCAAAACAGTTTGAATCATCATAATCGAAAATAATATGTTTTTCAGATGTTGAGTCAGATGTTGGCTCAACATCAGTTACCGCGGTGAAACCGATTTGATGATCTTCGTCGTCCGAGAAGGATTGAATGGTCACTGATGATTGCTTAGTCTCCTTGGCATACTGTTCTTCCTCTTCATCATCGGAGAGATCGATCCAAAGTGACTTCCCACGCTTGCGAAGGGTGTTCGCGCATTCATTGGCATAATGACCCCAGCCCGTGCAAGCATGGCATCTAACTGAATCCCAGTCGACATTCTTCATTCCGTCAGTATTGCGTTTGAAGTATGGAGGAGCTGAGGAAGGTTCTGCTTTGGCATTCTGGCCCTTCCTAGATGTTGGGCCAATATTCTGCTCGACATTCTTCTCCTGAATGAACTTTGCAAATTTCTTCACGAGCATAGCCATATCCTCATCATTGTCAGGGTCAACTTCAGTTTGCACCTTGAATGACTGACTTACTAGAGCAATGCTTTTACCGCGTGAAGCTCTCTTTTGGACTTCGAGGTTGGTCTCATAGTTCTTCATAATGTTCATCAACGTGTTGAATTCCATCGTGCCCAGATTATATGCTTTCTTGACGGCTGCTACCTTCACATTAAACTTTTCAGTTAACGTACATAAAGCTTTAGAAACTAGTACCTTGTTAGCAATCGGATCTCCGAGGCTAGCACATTCGCTCGAGACCGTCAGAATCTTGCCGAAGTATGTGGTAATGTCCTCGTCTTCCTTCATTCTGAGGTTTTCAAACTGGTTGAGGAGATACCGTAGTTTGGTTTCTCTCACACTTGCATCACCTTCGCAGTACCTCTGAAGTAGATCCCACGCATTCTTCGCCGTAGTACAGTTTTGAATGATCTTGAACATAAAGATATCAACTGATGAGAAGATGGCTTTAAGTGCTTTGTCGTTGAACTCGGCCGCGTTCTTCTCAGGGATTGTCCATTCATCGATCGGCTTGTCAACAACTTTGCCATCGCCTTCTGGAGGAGATCGAGGTGGAGCGTATCCGTTAAGCACAGCTTCCCACGCTCGCACATCTATGGATTTGATGCATTGTCGCACGCGAACCTTCCAATATGCGTAATTGGAACCGTCTAACACAGGGACTTTGCCGAGATGGTTTGAGCTTGTAACATCCATTATAAAGGATCATAAACGCTTAGTCATGTCAAGCGGAGTCTCTGATACCACTTTGAAGTGGTCCCGGTACGATATGGATGTAAGACACTAAGTATAACCTAGATGTTGGGTAAAATGTCGGGGTAACACTCAACCTAACAGTCAGATGTACAGCGGAATATTATAATTACTTAGTGACGAAACTGAAATAACACAAGGTGTAAATCTGTGCAGCAAGTTATAAAACCTTGATGCGTGCCTCAAGGCAAAATTCCACTACAGCAATGGATGCAAAATAACTATCCGAAGATAGTAAAAACAAGCCTAGAAAAACTACGAATCTAAACGATTCTGAAAACTATGAATCTTAACGATCCTGAAAAACCTACGAAGTACTAAGACTTCTAAAAAAGAAATACTAGGCTAAAAGACACTTTGGCTCGCTCAAATTCTCTCAAAATAAACTCGATAATTTTCGCTCATAGCTCTCAAAAGCTTCTCGTCCAAAGGTGTAAGTTGCAGCTCGAAATCTACTCTTATTTATAGGTCTTGGCTCATGTGAAGAATTGGTAGGAGATCCCTTGAATATCTCCTAATGATTTAGTCTTGACTTGAGCTCCAAGCATACTATTTTTAGTAAGTCCTTCCATATTTCGCTCCTAGTTGCTCCACACGTTTTTTACACGGTTTGATCAATTCTCAATCCTTATTTAAGTCCTGCACAACACTAAAAATAGCCAAGATACGGATTAAACGCGTTTTGGGCATGAAAGACAAAACTAAAGTTGGAGACATTCTCGGGCAACAGATGTTTGACTAGACTGTTCACCCAACATTTCCAATGTTAGGTCTCAACATCAACACCAAGTATTATTATTTAAGAAGGCAATATTGAAAGTTAAATAAGAAAGAAGAATATTGTAGGTTTGACACTAATAACCATTTTTCTCTAGTGTTAAGACAAATTTATAATATGGTCTTTTGCTTTTGTCCAAACTCTTAATCTTGTTTCTTTCGGTCTTGTTTTTCTTTTTATTTTTTTTTTCTCTTCGTCCGTTTGTGCCCGTTTATCCCCTGACGAGAGCTTTCTTTCATCTTGATATAATTATATCAGGTGGAACAACTTTGACCCTTTAACCCAAATTTTCCTGTTGGCTTTGGGTTTGAAAGAAAAATAACTAGGCATCAAGGTAATAAATATTACATTAATATGTAATCTTTTTACCCATTGTAGAAATAATTATAATGATTTCATTTCAAGACAATTCATCCGCAGCTTACATCTGAAATGATCTTGCCAATGCCAACCTCTCAAATAATTAGAGCGCACACGCACTACACATGTATAAATACATATATTCGTTGTGTACAAGTACATACAAACATACATATATATATATTGAGTCGAGCTACGTTCCCAACGTGTAGTGGTGTAAATGAGCCGAGCTCGAGCTCGTCGAGCTTTTTAGCTCATGGCTGAGCTCATTTACCCCTGATGAGTTAGAACTCGAGCTCGAGCACATGAAGCTCGTCGAGCTCATTAGTCGGGTCGGCTCATCTTTCACCCATACATATACATACATACATATAATAACGAAGATATCACTAGACCATTGGGGTCGACACCACTGATTTTTTTTTTCCTTTCATAATTTGCAGTAGAGAATTTTAGTCCTAATCTGTATAATATTTGTAAATGACCCCCTTTTACCTAGATCTGAATCCGCTGGATAAATTTTAATATTTTAATTTGGAGCCCCGCTGGAATCAAATCTAGCTCCGTCAATCAATACATGCATACATACATACATAGATATTCACAATATATATATATATATATAAATATATATATAGATATATGCCGAGTCGAGATATATGAATTCTTACATTGTACAGCAGCACGTGCGACATAAGAACATTCTCTGTAGAATGCCACTGATCTCAAGCGAATGAGGAAATAAGCTGTGGCCATCTTCTTGATAGATTCTCATGTTTCGAAAGCTAACATGTAAGTTCAATTCCAATGTGCTACCCCAACAACCTAAGTACGTGTGGTAGTTAATAGTATAGACATATGTAAAGGAACTATGTAGCCGAAGACTTTGAAACAGTTTTCTTTACTTTCCTAGTATCAACCTATATTTCTCATGCCTCACAATATTTATTATTATTATTATTATTATTATTATTATTATTAATATTATATTTATAGCTTAACACGAATCATTTTATTCTGATAATGCTAAGTATAATGTGTTCATTTTTCTCATTAGGTTTCTTGATTGATCCATCAACAAAGCCCTTTTTCTTCACTTAATGGGCGATGGCCATTGATCGACTCCAAGATGATGCGTGCAGTTATCCCCTGTTAATCGAGATGAAATCATCTTACTTCAGTTATTCTTAAACTCCAAATCATTTGTCAAGAAATCACTATCATTTTATGACGATACAATCGTTTAAATAGTATGACTAACAAGGAACTAATTATCGACTGCGAATGGATATATTTTCAACAAACTCAGGGGCGGATCCAGGAATTTTTGACTGGGGGGACCGCAATTAGGGGTGTTCAGATGTCGGTTAACCGACCGAACCAAACCGTAACTGAAAATTCGATATGAACCGAATACCGACCGCAAAAATTCTGTTCGGTATTGGTCGAAAATATAAATCTGAAATCCTAGTTTTTCGGTTCGGTAATTCGGTTAACCGAATAAAAACGAAAACCGAAAACTAACTATATTAATATACTTCATTTAACTTTTGGGCCACATTGTTCGTACTTCGTAGAATTATATTATTATAATATAATGTTAATAATAATAATAATATGCTAGAAGAAATAACGGAGAAAATAACACGTCATATGTCATAGTTGCAATTTTTATTTGAATTTTTATTTTATTACTATGTTTCTTTGCTCGACAAGTAATTTTTAATTTTAAGAAAGTCAATAATTAAAAATTTGGGTGGATGTTTTTATAAATAGGTTATGTATTTCAAGTGCATAATAAAAATTTAAATGAACCATGAAAGAATTTTAAAAAGATGAAAAAGATTTAAATTAGATATTAAATAAAAACTTAAGGGGATTGATAATATATATAATGGATGTTAACTGAAGAAACCCAAAATAAAAAATTGCTAAGAACTAAAGAGAAACAGAAAAGTAAAACGAATGAAAATCTCTAAGAAAAAGAACTAGATTATAAAAGGCTAAAAGAAACATTAAAAAAAAAAACTCTGAAAATAGTAAAATTTGAGAACTAAAAGAAAACTAAAAAAGAATAACAGAAATCTACACATAACTCCCTCTTCCCAAACTATTAATCAACTAACTCCCCCCTTCCCATTCATTTATCATCAAACTCCCCATTTCAAACTTTTATATCACATAGCTACCTAATGGACGATTTTAGCCTTATAAAAACAACAATATTACCAAAAAACATATCAACACCCACGGACGCCTACCCAAAACTTGTAGTACCAATATATGTATTCTTGTAGTACCAATGTATAGATGTTCGTGGTACCATACCATGGTACCATTCCGTGACATAATGCAGTACCATACGTAGGTTCTTTGTAGTACATTTTCTGTACCATTTGCTTATATCGCAACTCCTACCCTAAAATTGTACTCACGGAACCCTACCCAAAACTTGTAGTACCAATATACGTATTCCTGTAGTACCAATGTATAGATGTTCGTGGTACCATACCATGGTACCATTCCGTGAGATAATGTAGTACCATACGTAGGTTATTTGTAGTACCTTTTCTGTACCATTTGCTTAACTATCGCAACTCCTACCCTAAAATTGTGGGACAAACATACATATATTTGTAGTACCAATATATAGATGTTCGTGGTACCGTATCGTAAGCTAGTGTGGTACCATGAGCAGGTTACTTGTAGTACTAATATGTATGGCAACCGTCACGGACCAAAAATAATTCAGATGACCGAAAATTCCTTACTCAAACTTGAAGTACCAATATACGTATGGTTGTAGTACCAATGTATAGATGTTCGTGGTACCATAACGTGATATAGTGTGGTACCATACATAGGTTACTTGTGGTATCTTTTTTCGGTACCATGTGCTCAGCACAAGTAACCTACGTATGGTACCACACTAGCTCACGGTATGGTACCGCGAACATCGATACACTGGTACTACAAAAATACGTATATTGGTACTTCAAGTTTTGGTAACGAATTTTCGACGTCATCCGTTTTCGTCGTGACGGTTACCGTAGATATTGGTACTACGAGTAACCTAATCTTGATACCACACTAGCATATAATACGGTACCACGAACATCTATATATTGGTACTACAAAAATCGTCCATGGGCTCACGGGATGGTACGGCGAACATCTATATATTGGTACTGTAAACATACGTATATTGGTACTACAATTTTGGGTAAGGATGGTCCGTGGGTGTTGACAGATTTTTTGGTACCACGAACATTTGTATATTGGTACTACAAAAATGGTCCATGGGCTCACGGGATAGTACGGCGAACATCTATATATTGGTACTACAAACATGCGTATATTGGTACTACAAGTTGGGGTGAGGCCGTGGAAATTAATAGAGGCGGCAAAATCGTCCATGAGGTACTACAAACATACGTATATTGGTACTACAAAAATATAGGGGTAAAATCGTCCATGAGGAGTTATGTGTAAGATTGTTTTGATTTAGGGAGTTTGTTAAATTATATGGAATGGGGAGTTATGTGTAAGAAAATAGGGGGAGGGGGATTTAATGGAAGTTACCCCAAAGAATAAAGCACACTAAGAAAAAAAATAAAAAGCGCTAGGGTAATATGAACAAACTTCAAGAAGAATAAAATAGAATACCCAAAGCAGAATTGAATCTCTGATCACAATAATGGAACACGGGCTCACCAACCGCTATGCCATATAACGTTATAGAATATTTAGAAAGTAAAGACATATTTCAACGTATTAACACTATATACTACATATATACTAAAAATTCCAAAAATTTCCGGGGGGCGTGCCCCACGAAAAAGCCCGCGAAAAGCCATTTCTCTCTAACAAGCTTTCACCTCGCGAAAATAATTCAGCCGCGAGAATAATCGAACATCTGTCTCACACTTGCGAAATTAATTCGGCCCGCAAAAACTGGTTTTGGCCCGCGAAAATTGATTTCCGACCCGAAAAATAAATAACTTTCGAAATCATATATTGAAAAGCATAACTTGCGAAAATCATCTTTCGAAATTAAATTTCGGTACAGAATTGCGAAATCTTTATTTCGAAAATCTCACATGTTGCGAAATCAACACTTTCGAAAATAAATCTCGATATAGTTCTGCGAAACTATATTTCGAAAATCCAAAAAACACTATCAAACATATCTTTCAAAATCATAATCCTAACCTTTCGAAAATCATCCTAAGTCAAAAACAGTAAATCCTTCAAAAATCTTCAAAACCCTCAAGCAGTTAATATTTGAACATCATCAAAACTCACATATCATCATAATCTCTTTCGAAAATCATCCTAAACCCCGAAAACCATGCACTCGAAAATAATCAAACTCTCAAGTACACCACATATGCGAAAATCTTGAAACTCCTATCTCAATCTATAAACACGTATAAACATTCAAGACCCTCATGGTAAATACCTGTCTTACGAAAATCAGAATCTACTTTTCGAAAATATAAACTTTCTGTTGGCTGTGCAAACCCAAGTATTCCACACCGAAAGAAAATTTGAGTAGTTCATAAGCTTGTGAGTTCACTGCCTCTCTATTGCGATATTGCGAATTGGCTTTAGAGAGGAACCCCATAAGCTTATGCGGGCTTGGACTTGGCCTAGAATTGGGTCGATAAAAATCCGTACATGGTGCGGTGAGCGTGGACGAACACGTGAGGGTGCCTTCAGATGGAGAATCTAGCCCAGATACGGTGTGGGTGATGTGTCCCCGACCCTTGTAAGACGATTGGTGAATCTGCGATGAAAAGAGCTTGGTGCAGTGATTGCGGTAGAAGCTTGACGTAGATAATCGTCGTAAGGGAGGCCCGTTGTGTGGTCTTGAGTTTGAGGGGAGATTGTTGGGTGTGCAAACCCAAGTATCCCACACCGATTGATTAAAGAAAAATTGAGTAGTTTATAAGCTTGTGGGTTCACTCCCTCTATTGCCAATTGGCTTTAGTTAGAGAGAGAACCCCACAAGCTTATACGTGGTTGGGCTAGAATTGGGTCGATAAAAATCCCTACACTTTCACATGCACATTTTTTGCTAAGCATGAAAAACATTATATTTCGACTGAAAATTATATGATCTTCATACCTATCGAAAAATCTCCTCTTCTTAAATTTCTTCTCCATCTATATAGTTTTCAAATGAAATGAGGTTCATGAAATGAAATAATTCTTTCTTCACCTATGTTTGCGTGTGTTAGTGTATAAATGACATGAAAGTGACTAAATGCTTATCTTAACCTAAGAAACATACATATTTTTATTATTTTATTATTTTTCCTTTCATGTTGGGTTTTGGAAATAAAGTCACAAAACCCGAAGTTTCGAAAATTACATATTTCGAAAATTTATGATTTTCAAATTCATCTTTGGAAGATCTCTTCCTTTCGAAATCTCTTATTTTCGAAACTCCTACTTTCGAAAATCACCTCCATCTTAATTATTTTCGCAACCCACTTTCAGAAAAATCCTATTCTTCGAAATTCCTTTCACTATTCGAAAATCTCATACATCACAATTCCTACTTTTACCTGTCGAAAATCACTCACCCTTCCGAAAATCCCTACCTTATTTCGAAATCCCCCCTAAGTCCCAATATTTTCCAACCATCAGTTATCACATAAGCACATAAATATATAAATATGTAATGTACAGTCCTATAAAATACATATTATGCACATAATGTTAAATCCCGTAGAGACATAATATGCAAATAAATTCATAGGTTAACACACTCACAATCCTATAAATACATATTATGCACATAATGTTAAGTCCCGTAAAGACATAATATGCTAAATTCATAGGTTAACACACTCACAAAATTTCGGGGTATTACAAGAGTGCATTCGTGCATAATACTATTTGGACAATGGGGTGGGTCGGCCCGTAACTTTCCCGCGGTTCAGGAAGCATTGGCAGCACCAAAAACGGCATGTCGGGACGTCGCAACGGGCCGGCCCGGAACCGGAACCGGCACGTTAGCACGTCTGGCCGGCACCAATCGGAACGTCGGGCCGGCCCGCTCGGAATCAGTACCGTCTGCTGAACCGCATATTTATATTCAAAATTAATATATATATATATATAATAATTATATATTACAATTAATGCTGATTAATGATTTATATGATTACCCAAATAACTAATGCATTGATTAACGAAATTTCTATATTTAGTACACTTTTATTGATTAGAGTAGTTAGTGCACAGTTCCAGATAATTTTATCTAATTAATAATGTATAAATTATTTAAAATAATATTATGAAACAAAATAAAAAAATTACTAATGTATAGTCGAGTCGTGGCAAAAGTTGGACCCATAGGGTCAAATAAAGGTTGGCTCTGCTCTTCTCATATTATTAAGACCGGTCAAAAAACTCATATATTAACGGACCGGGCCGTCGGGTTTAGGACAAACTCGGGTCACTTGATAATCCTGCTTAAATGTGACTTCAGAAAGCAAAGAAATCCATAATATTAATCATAAATTAGGCCATATTTCTCATTTCACTTTAACACCATGTTAAATTTCAAATTAAAATTGTCCATTCAACTAAAACTGGAGATAGTTATTTCTTAAAAATAGAAAAACTCTATCCATGAAAAGAAGAACTGCCACAAACTGTGTTGAAGTTTGCATTAATCGATTATTCGGATGGAATATAATATACTAACAAATTAAAGATCCCAAGAATATCCCTTTTCTTTGCATGCAAATACAAACACGAAAACCCCAACCTCTTCACTACAATATATATCATCGTCACTTCACTTACTTTCTGCTTCAGAGAAACTTTGCCACATAACCCTCTCAACCTCTTATGTGTCTTCCACAAAAGCATTCACGCACATGCATAACGCAAAATGGCACTCCAAAACAACACATCACCTCTCTTCATTACATACCTACCTACGTGTCAATCCCTCACGCACCTCTCACTCCCTATATAAACCCTACGTTTCCCACTCGCCACTTCCACACCTCATCAAAGCAAAGACTAATATATCGACGTAACTTGCTACTCGAAAATGGCCATTAACAAGCTCATTGTCCTTCTCTCCCTAGCAACAACAACCTCATTCGCTTTCCTCTTCAGCCTTAGCTTAGCTCAGAGCCATCAGCAGCAGCAGCAGCGTGGCTCGTGGCAATATGGTCAGTGCCAGCTAGATCGAATCAACGCCCTCGAGCCGTCGTATCAGTTGCAGTCCGAAGGCGGCGTGTCTGAATTCTGGGACCATAACGCCCAAGAGTTTCAGTGCGCCGGCGCTGCCATCCACCGCCACAGGCTTCAGCCTAAGGCCCTTATGCTCCCTGCTTATCACAACGCTCCAGCGCTCGCCTACATCCTCCAAGGTCGACGACGTTTCATCTTTATGTTATCATGATTGTTTGTACTCGTTCGTCGTTTATTTGCAAATATATATATATATTTATTGCAGGTAGGGGAATATTCGGGCTTTTGATTTCGGGCTGTCCTGAGACTTTCGAGTCTGGTTCTTCCCATCAGCAGCAATATTCCGAAGGAGAAGAAGAAGAAGAAGGGCGAGGGGAAAGAGGTGGTCAGAGGTTTAGGGATAGGCATCAGAAGATTGAACACCACAGAAAAGGAGATATATTGGCCATTCCGGCGGGTTCTGCCTTTTGGTCTTACAACACCGGCGACGAGGAGCTCGTCGTCGTTGTCTTTTCACACACCGCAAACTTCGCCAACCAACTCGATTCCAACCCAAGGGTATAATTATAAGTTTTATTCCATTCATTAATTAATAATCACGGTTATAATCTCGTGGCTTTTCATATTCTTTCCCTCACTTTTCTTTCAAGACATTCTTCTTGGCCGGAAACCCACAAAGCGGCCAGCAGCAACGTGGTCAGAGACAAGGACAGCAACAAAAGCAGCACGAAATGGGCAACGTATTTCGAGGAATTGACGTCGAAATCCTCAGCCAAGCATTCGATATCGATCAAGAAACCGCCAGAAAGCTTCAGGGACACGACGATCAGAGGGGACATTTGGTAATAATTGAGAGAGGTCTTCAAGTCATCACTCCTCCCGGGAGAGAAGAAGAACAACGACAAGAAGAAGAGTACGGACGCCGCCGTGATAATGGCCTTGAAGAGACCATCTGCTCGGCCAAGATCAGAGAGAACATCGACAACCCATCCAAGGCCGACATCTACAACCCACGCGCCGGCAGGTACACCACCGTCAACAGCTTGACCCTACCCATCCTCCAGTTCCTTCAGCTCAGCGCCGCAAAGGGCGTTCTTTACAGGGTAAATATAACGCAACACAAATATATATAATATATATATATATACTTCTTTGTTTTGATAACATTTTGTGATGTGATTTGATGGCCAGAACGGTATGATGGCGCCGCACTGGAACGTGAAATCACACAGCGTCATCTTCGTGACTCACGGGGAGTCGAGGGTGCAGATCGTGGACCACAAGGGTCGATCGGTGTTCGACGGTAGGGTTCAGAAGGGTCAGGTGGTGGTGGTCCCGCAGAACTTTGCGGTGGTGAAGCAGGCCGGAGAGCAAGGGTGCGAGTGGGTTGAGTTCAACACTCACGGCAACGCCATGGTCAACACTCTGAGCGGGCGAACGTCGGCGCTGAGGGGTCTTCCCAACGACGTCGTGGCAAACATGTATCAGATATCGAGGGAGCAAGCCGACGATCTCAAGTACTCCAGGCAGGAGACGCTGCTGTTCAGCGCCGGCGCGGCGAGGTCGTACGACAGAGGAGGAGCAGTTGCTTCTTCTTAAAATACTAAAATTATGAATGATCCATGGCGCATGCGTGTTTTTTACTAGTATGTATAAATAAAAATAAGATTCTCTAATGCATGAGCGATGACCGAGAGAATAAATGCGTGTTTCTATAAATGCGTGTTTTTGTATGTATATCTATCTACCTTTTTAACGGGAATAAATAAAATGTATTGGAGAGAACAAATGATTAAACAATAAAAACCTTACAATTATTTACTATTTAAACAAATTTCTATATCCCTAACCCGCAACTGTAATATGTAATAGGGTTATTTTCTCCGAAAAAATATGTAATAGGGTTATTTTTCATTTAGTAATTACGTATTAAGGATGTGACCTCACTGAAGTGTGATTATCAACGTACACACTTGGGATTGGGAAAATAACTTATTAACAACTAAACGACGGACGGCGATATGACTTTGTTATTACACTTGGTAATAAAGAAATGTATCATCACAGAGTGCCTTATCAATCTCTTTTTCAATCTATATGAGTCATACCAGTGATTCTAGAATACTAAAGAACGATAACACCACCTATTATCTATTCCCTCCGGAAAAAAAAAAAAAAAAAAAAAAAAAAGCATCTATCTATTTAGTTAAAAATATGTATGTGTCTATCCTGTAATTAACCCCCAATTGTAATACAAAGGTTGTATTAGAATTAAAATTAGTATTAAGAAAATGGATAAATACCTTCTGTCCTTATTAACTGAACTGTGATTCTTGACGCGCACACACTTGGGAACATGACTTACTATTACCATAACATAATCTACTAGACAACGACGACGACGACGACTTTGTTGCACAGTGTACATATAAAACATGAAAAACTATATAACGAAATCTTACAAGGTAATTCTCTCGCTCGCTCTACTACTGTTTGTTACCACCATCACCATGATCTCCTTGCTGATCTTCCTCCGCCGCCATGTCATCGTTTTCCCCGGACAAATCCTCGAGGGACTTCCCCTTCGGCTCGGGCACGAGGAAAGTGCACAGAAGTCCCAACAGATTGACGACGCCGAGGACGATGAGCGAGTTCTTCACACCGATGCCGGGCGGGTATCCCGCGTCGGTCTTCATGGGGTCGGGATTCTGGGCCAAGTAGAGGAACCCGAACGCACCCACCATGGCCCCGAGCTTGCCCGAGGCGGCGGATATCCCGTGGCACGTCGACCTGAGCCTGGCCGGGAAGATCTCGGCGGGGACGATGAAGGTCGTGGCGTTGGGGCCGAAGTTGGCGAAGAAGAAGGTGAGCGAGTAGACGACGACGAACCCTATGCGGTGGTCGGGCATGATCCAGTAGTCGTACGGGAATGCGAGGGCGAACATGAACACGGTCATGAAGAAGAACCCCAACAGCTGGATCGTGAACCGCCCGATCACGTCGATCAGCGCCACCGTGAACCAATACCTGCGTGCAATTAATGAAACACGATTTTACAATAATAATAAGAGCGACAAACGGCGAGATATCACGATTGAAATTATAATCAGGCTGGAACGAAAATATTAGAAGAGATTTCAAGAGTCCCATCTCCTACGGGGTTGGCCTAATGGCTTCAGGGATGAGATTTTACACCCTTAGGTCATGAGTTGGAATCTCATGAATATTGTAATAGGTGAACCGCGGCAGTACAGTAAATATACATAGAAACCCCCTTCTCGTGACTTACCCGGGAACGGTGCTGCAGAGGGCGATCAGCGTCTGGGCTCGTGCGATGGTGAACACCTCTCGGATCGCGTTCATGGTTTTGGCCGGGGGGATCCACCCGATGGCGCTGAAGATGTCCTTCTGGAACAAGTTCTGGCTGTAGAACGCAATGTCTAGCAAGAACCACGTGCTCGTCGTCCCGAGCAGGTGCAGCCCGTGCCTCGCCACAAACTCCTTGGAGAACAGCCCGTACGAGCCCTTCTTCTTCTGCGCCACGGCGTCCACCTTCTGCTGCTCGGCCTCGATGTCCATCTGCAAGACCCTCGACATGTCCGTCGCCGCCCGCTTGGCGTCCTTCGCCACCAGGGCCGTGTACCGCGCCGTCTCGGGCATCTTCATCCTCGAGTAGAACGTCATCATCGCCGGGATGGCCCCAACCATCAGGATGATCCTCCAAACGTAGTCCGCCTCGGGCACTGTGGACCCCACGGGATCCACCGCGTACGGCGGGGCCCAATGCCTGGTGTTGAGATTCTAAAAATTGGACTTTGTCCCACATATCGAATAATTCAAGCAAACTATATATAATAGCTGATTTCTCCTCATATCACCAGTTAATTTTAGAAAGGGCACCTCGATTTCTATACCTGGCATCGAATATAGAGGAAATGACCATCGCGAATACCCCTCCGGCCAATATCCCGAACCCCTGCATGGCGAACACGGCGGCTATGAACGCCCCTCGGGTCTTCTTGTTCGCGTACTCGGACATGATCGTGGCAGACAGAGGGTAGTCACCGCCGATGCCGAACCCTAACCAGAACCGAAAGAAGCAGAGCGTGGACATCACGGTCTTCGGGTCCCGCCCAAAGGATAGGCCCGAGCCAATCGAGCACACGCACATGAGCATGAGGGTGGCTCCGTAGACCTTCTTTCGGCCGAGCTTGTCGCCGAGCCACCCGAAGAAGAGCTGACCGCCGAGGGTCCCGCAGAGGGCCACGCCGTTGACCGCGGCGGAGACGTTGGGCGGGAGGGTTCCCGGCTTGGGGGACCCGTCGACGTGGTAGTAGATTCGTCCGAGCATTTTGGTCACGAGGGATATGCAGAAGAGGTCGTAGGCGTCCGTGAAGAAGCCCATTCCCGCGATGATGATGGCCGTGAAGTGGTACCATTGGGTCTTCGCCACGTCGAGGGCGTTTAGGACTTTTAAGTTGTCGCCCGAAGACGACATTGTGACTGATTTGTCGACGTCGACTATTTTTCCGATATTGGGTTGGTTTAGTTATTGGTTTCTTTCTCCACTTTCCTGCAACAGAATCATGATTATCACACCATATAGCATATAAAAGGTTCAGTACATTATCGTATTATGCATATATGAGATGGTTGTCCCCAACAATTGACTTTCGGAATAACTCCTCAATCGACAATTTTTCTTTACTAGAGGTATGTATTGAAGAAAGTAAGACGTCACTTTTTGCATGAGACATAGACGTACAAGACACATAATGCAATGTATAATGGACATTAGTAACAAAGGGAAAAACGGCAAACGCTTTATATACCAAGAGACATAAGATATATCATTATTACCTGCTTCAAGCAAACAAGAGAGTGGAGAATAGGGCCAGACTCTTCCTTGCCTTCTTTTTCTTGTCTTGTAAGAGAAACATTGAGGAAGTGATGGTTCATATATGTTTGCGTGTAGTGGAATCTTAGCAGGTATATTCCCTCGTCTATCGGATTTCCAATGAAAGTATTAACGAAGAAACAGCTTCCACATTATTCGACGGATTTCTTTCACTTTCACGTTTTGGCCATTAAAACAACCGCTGCCTTTTTAAGTATTCATTCTGACCCTACGTCGCTCCGATTTTGCTAAATGATATATTTACATGGTGTTTCTATATATATATATATATGTCTGTGTGTAAAATGAAAATATACTCTGATGACGATCCTGATATTTTTTATTGATCACTTGCCCTTATTACCTGATTAATTTTTAATTAAATTCATGAAATCGTCCCATTATTTCTAGCGAATCCCCATTTAATTTAGTAAATAGAATTTCCGACGCGTGAATAATATTAAAATAACTACAGCGAGTCTCTCTCTTCTCTCTCCATACCCTCTCTTATACCCCAGAGCTCTCTCTCCTCCACCAAAACCCTAGCCGTCACCTCAATAATACTCTCTCTCCTCCACCTCATGGAGGTGAGGGAGCTTCCATTTCTCTTTTTCTTCATTTTCCCTTGTTTCTTTTTTATTTAAAAAATAATTTGGCCGTCGCTTCCTCTGTCGCCTTCACCGCCTCTATTTCCTTCGCCTCCACCACCGCCTCTGCTGCTACTGATGGGGTTTTCAACCACTTGAGCCAACGTGTTGAAGTCTCAATTTCCTCAACCATGAACGGGACCCATATGATAAATGAAGTGACGTGAGCAATGACGTTTTCAAGCTTCTTCGTGCCTATAAATAGCTTGCACTACTCGTTGATGAAAAACATCCCAAATAGCAAAGTCTAGTGTGAGAAAATAAGACTGAGAGATAAAAGAAATTTATACGAGTGAATAAAGGTGAGAGTGAGTTTAGTTTTACTGGGTAGTTGGGAGTAGGTACAAATACATTAACCAGGTGGATAAGGGATCTCGGGTTTGGGTTTAAACAGGAGCGTTAAATTTGTACTGTGTAATATTCTCAATATAGTAAAGCTGGTACTCTCCGTGGAGGTAGGCGGTATTGGTCGAACCACGTAAAAGTCTCGTGTTCTCTCTTGTTGTCATTCGGCTTTATATTATCCCAACAAAATTGTCGCGCGTCCAACATCAACCTTCCGATGTGCCCTAAATTTTACCGCTCAATCCCAACAAGTGGTATCAGAGTCAAACCTAATTGATATTCTGAGTATGCTCTGTGATTGCAGCTTTGTTTGATCTTCCACATCAGAAAAGATATCAAGAAGGTTCGTTACGGGGGAGCCAGTGTCGGGCCAAAGCTGTTGAATCTCTGCAAGGATAATGACGACTAAAAGCAGTTTCAAAGTGCAACAATTTGATGGTACGAGGAGTTTCACTCTGTGGCAGAGACGATTGAAGGATATCCTTGTTCACTAAGGTCTGGCCAAAGCTTTGAAAGGGGACACGACAAAGCTGGAGAAAATGACGAAAGAAGACTGGGAGGATTTGGGGTCAAGATGTGTTAGCACAATCCGTCTGTAAATTGCGGATTATTGTTGTTAATGAGGATTCTGCACCAGATTTGTGGGCGAAGTTGGAGGAGCTGCACTCGTGAAACTTAACCACAAAGTTAGATCTGAAGCGGGAGCTGTACCAGCTGAAGATGGAGGAAGGTGAAAATCTCATGGATCACATTAGCGTGTTCAACGGACTCGCAGATCAACTTGTAAAAGTTGAAGTAAAGTTAGAGGAAGAAGATAAGGCCCTTTTACTTCTTACCTCGCTTCCTGATTCTTATGATAATTTGGTCATAACCATCTTGTACGGAAAGACGGCAGTGAAGATGGTGGATGTGCAGTCAACTCTTTTGGCGCATGAAAAGAGGAGACGATCAAATTATGGGGATAACCAAAATTCAGCGTTGGCTATACATGGGGAGAATCATAGAGGAAGGTTCCACGCCAGGGAATTTGGAGGTAGCAGCAGGTCCAAATCAAAGAATGGCGGGAAGGACATCATGTGCTACAAGTGTGGTGAGCCGGAACACATCAAGAGGAATTGTCCGACTTGGAGGAAAAAAGAACGGCGAGAAAAATTCCACAACCATGATAGCACAAGATACGAATGATGTTGTAGACGTTCTCACAGTCTACAATGATGGTGCTTTTTCTCAGGATGAATGGATATTTGATTCGGGATCGAAGTACCATATTTGTCCGAAAGAAAATATTTTGATACGTTCCAGAAGATACGAAGAGGTTCGGTTTCCATGGCTGATGGCTACCGTCATGCGATTCGTGGTGTTGGAACTGTGAAGATCAAAATGACTGACGGGGCGGTGCGAGCTTTGGGTGGTGCGATCTTTGTCCCAAAGTTACGAAAGAATTTAATATCCTTGAGCCAGTTAGATTCCAAGGGCTATGGGGAGTTTCATAGCAGGGAGAGTCTGTAAAATCACACGTGGCGAAAAAGTCCTACTGAAGGGAGAAGAGCATGGAGGTTTGTATCGTCTGGACGAGAGTGTGGTACAAAATACTCTGACTTCGATGGGTTCACAAAAATCGCATGCGCGTGGTGGAAAGACAGACAATCTTGAGAAGGGAAGTCCCGCTGGAGAAGGGGGTTGCGTCGAAGTCCCTCTTCAGAATGACGGGTAGAGTCGGTTCGGCAGCTGCACATAGGATTGGCCGCGAGTGAATCAAGTAGGTAGGACCTGAATTCTTGATTCGGATATGTGTAGCTGGTACAAGGAAGGCCAATGGACGTTCGAGGTAATTACGAACGGGTAACTCTCAATGGTACTCTCTAGTCTCTGGGATGAGTGTTTGCTAAAGAAGATGCTGAATGAGGTTGAAAAGGGGGAGAATTGATGGGTTTTCAACCACTTGAGCCAACGTGTTGAAGTCTCAATTCCTCAACCATAAACGGGGCCCACATGATAAATGAATTGACGTGAGCAATGTCGTTTTTCAAGCTTCCTTGTGCCTATAAATAGCTTGCACTGCTCATTGATGAAAAGCATCCCAAATAGCAAAGTCTAGTGTGAGAGAATAAGAGTGAGAGAGAAAAGAAATTTATCCGAGTGGATAAAGGTGAGAGTGGGTTTAGTTTTACTGGGATAGTTGGGATTAGGTACAAATACATTACCAGGGTGAATAAGGGGTCTCGGGTTTGGGTTTAAACAGGAGTGTGAAATTTGTACGGTGTAATATTCTCAATATAGTAAAGCTGGTGCTCTCCGTGGAGGTAGGCAGTATTGGCCGAACCATATAAAAGTCCCGTGTTCTCTCTTGTTGTCATTCGGCTTTATATTATCCCAACAAAATTGTCGCGGGTCCAAAATCAACCTTCCGTTGTGCCCTAAATTTAGGTTAATATTTTTTACCTATAGGTTCTTTAGTTCTTGTCGTAGATATGAGTTTTGTTTTCTGTCGATTTTTGTCCCTTGTGAACCTTTTTCTCCCCATGTGGGAGTGTTGTGCCCCTTTGTGGGGTTGTGATGTGCTCGTTTGTGAGCCATTGTTCTCCCGGTTGACGATGTACCGGTGAGACCCTTCGAGCTATTTAGCCCCTGTATCTTTGTTGATTTGTACAAGCTTTCGAAAAAAATAGTATTAAAATAACTAGGATTTCTGATAGGTAGGTGCATAGAAGATCTACTAATGTATAAACTTTATGGTGTGATATTAATTATTAATTTAACAGACGATACATGATGGAATAATAACTATGAGGCCATTTGCAATATCATAAAGATTCCTCACTTGAAAGTATATGATTTCCTAGAACTATCGATATGATGACGTGTTTCAAAATCATGAAGCAGACTATGATTACAACATTGTCCACATAGTTCCGAAATCGGGTTTTCGAACATGACCGGAAATTTTAGTGGTTTAATGTTTAGTGGTTTAATCGGTATAAAACCGGAATCAAATCGGTATAAAACCATTACCTCTAGATTTAATAATTATATATTTTATGAGAAGATGAATCAAATAACATCGAATTCAAATAACATCGAAATATATGCTTTCATGAACTTTTTTCAATTAGAATTTTATAAACATATTGATTAAAGTAAATTGTGTTGGTAGTTAAAAATTAGTGGTATAATAAATCTCAAAAAGTAAATTTATAAATTTTAGTGGTCAAAATGAATAAAAAAGAAATATTGGGTTCATAGTTTAATTATAAAATAGACATGTAAAATGGGTTGAGATAGGAATTAAACCCAGCCCAACCACAAATATTCAAAGCATTTTACCACTAGACCAATGCATATTTCAGTATATTCACTGGTTTGATTATATTTGTATATTTTGCATTTGTCTTTTTCTTTTATTTAAACTAAGACCGGACCGGAATCGAACCGGAATTCCGATCGGTTCACCGATTTCCGGTCGGAACCGGCCTGTTCGGTCCGGTCATGAAACCTTGCCACATACCTCAAACCAGTTAATGTTCTCTCCGATATAAGAACGTGACTTCATTGTCTGTTAAATCCTATTCAATTATGTATAACCCAACTCGCTTAGTTTACGTGGAATTTTGACATATGTTGAAATCTAACAAATTGATTGATATACTAATATGATCTGAATAGTGGTAGGTTGACGATGTGTCCATTTTCTAATATACAATAGAAGCTCTACATATTACTGCTCGATAATTTAATAAATTCTTTAATATAATATTTCCGGCCGGCGCCGATTCGGGGATAACGTACTAAATTAATGATTCTCTAAGATTATAAGATAATAGACTTTTGATAATTTCTATAGGTCCCGTATAAATTATAACCGGGCTCGGACGGCACTCGGTCCTCCGGATTTTCAAGGGCCGCCAGAGGCGCACCGGACACCGCGCGATGTGCAGTGCTCAATAATTCCATAAAAATATTCTCATAGTGTATTATACAGAAGATATATTTATTAATATTACTTGAATATACATTAACACCATACGGATTATGATAGACTTGGAAGATTGAAGGTTTGATCCTTAGTTGACGTTCATTAAAGACATAGAAGATTGAAGGTTATTTGATGTTTCGGAAGTTTGAAAGGTAATATACACTATAAATTAATAAAATATAATTTATTAAATTTATCGATTAATTAATAACTCTTTTAATTAATAAATTTGACAAGTCCCAACTGTATTAATTTATAGAGTTTCTAGTTAGTCGGATTATATCCATATGGGTACTTGAAATACAAAATCGAGATAAATAATGCATGAAAACCAGGGGTGTTCAAAAATCGGGATAACCGAATTACCGAACCGAAAATCGAAAATTCGGTATGAACCGAACCAAACCGAAACTGTTTGGTTTTGGTTTTCGGTTCTTAAAAATAGAAAACCGAACATTTTGGTTTTTCGGTTCGGTAATTTGGTCAACCGAATAAAAATCAAAAAAACCAAAATTTAATAAATAAATTAATATATATATATATTTAATAAATTAATATATATATATTTAATAATTAATATATGTATTTTAATAAATTACTGAATATTTAATAAAATAATTAATATAATATAAATTAATTCCGTATAGATATCACTTAAAATATTATTTTCCCCAAAAAAAAAAATTTTATTTCGGTTTTTCGGTCGATAACCGAAAAAACCGAAAAAACATTCGGTTTTTACCAAACCGAACCGATTAAGTTTGGTTCGGTTTCGGTTATAAAACTGTTTAACCGAAAATTCGATTAACCGAATTTTCGGTTCGTTTCGTTTTTAACCGAATGAACATGAAAACCAAAGAGAAGCAACCTAAGTTTTAAATTTCTCAAGCAATTTGGACTTGCAAAGTTCACTTGGGCTTTTACCATAGATGGGCTATATATGAAGTCCTTCATTCAATATATTTCGACGCCAAAGACTAAAATACCCTCCTTTTTCCAGCAATCGCCTGCCTTCTCTAGACGTTCCCTTTGCTTTTGCTTTGGCGGTCACCTCCAACATTTAACTCGTACCACCGTTTGCTAAATTCCAGATTCTTCGGCTTTCCTTACACGGAGATGTAAAAGATGGCTATCAAGCGTATAATCAGCAATATAGGTTTTCACTCGCTCTCCCCTATCCTTACAGTGGGTTTTTCCGTATGCAGCAGATTTGTTCTTATCTGTTTATTCTCTTCTTTGGATTTCAGAAATACGCAGGAGCATGAAATTCATAAGCAACGAAGAGGGTTCTGCGTGCAAGCGCCAAATGTATAACATCTTAAACCGATATCAGTGGTCGAAGGCCGACGATGATTATAGAAGCGATAATAAGGATAGGGAGCTAGAAAGTGCTAACATGGATTGCAGTTCGTCCGACGATGAACTGAGCACGAAATCTTATCGTGATAAAAATAAATGGAAGCCTGAGATAGCTTGGTTCGCTAAAGCTCTAGAGCCTGCTCTGCAGTTGTACAAGTGGGCTCTTCCATTAGGTAAGCAATTACTGTTCTTCGGAATTATTACAGCTGATACGTGCCTGGAGGCGATATGCTTTGATATGCCATTTTTTCTTGAATGTTGTTATACGAGAGTTTGGAGTTTATATTGTGTGATATTGATTATAGTTTCCTTAAGGTTTGAGAACTGATTTGTCTAGTGTTTGTTAGCATACTTGTGGGGGGTTTTCTTAGGAAAATAAATTTGAAATCTTGATACTCAATATTGGTGCTTGATCGTGTTCGAACAAGAATTTCTGTGGATCTGTGAACCCCTTTTGGCAAAATTACAAGTGTATATAGGATTATCTTTTGTTTTAGCCCAATTCTTTGGACGCAACACGAGCGTAGTAAACGTAGATATTCGTTCTGCAGCTAATGGAAAAGAGAACAAACCGCCACCTACCAATAGATCTGTGAGCGAAATTTTTTCTAGCATACAAAAGAGTAAGCTTGGAGTTCAAGATTGGAGTTTGAGTGATTTGACAATCGGGATGTACCTCCTATATTTACGACAAGCATCTACAAGACCCGCCGATGATGTAAAGGGTGAAGTTATCTCATCAGAGTCATTGGTGAGTGAGTATGTAAATTGGACCCCTTTTCCTATTATGGATCAAACGTGTGTTCTTAGTGATGATATGCTTCTTTGCCTTGCCTCACGGTGTCATGTCTTTATTATGCTATTAGGTTCAAGATTTCATATACAACATAGAACTTGCTAAGGGATGTTATAGAGATACTGTAGCTGGACTAGCAAGAAACAGCATGCTCCGTGAAAGCAACGTTGTGAAGTTTGTAAAAAGTTCGAGTGTGTTGAGGCCAGGGTATTATATAGGAATTGACCCGAGGAAAAAGCTTGTCATTCTCGGCATTCGTGGAACTCACACTTTGTATGATCTCATAACCGATATCATAACTTCAGGCCATGAGGAAATCACCTTCGAAGGCTATTCGACACACTTTGGAACAGCTGAAGCTGCTCGCTGGTTCTTGACTCACGAGATAGATTCCATCAGGAAATGCCTAGAGGAACACAAGGTTGTGTGGCAATTGATTTTGTTTCTTGCGTCCTTTTTCTTTCATGAGTAGTTTCGTATTATCAGCTACATTGCCATCTCAATTTACAAACAGGATTTTAGATTGAGGCTCGTTGGCCATTCGCTGGGAGGTGCCATTGCTTCTTTGCTTGCGATTATGCTTCGAAAGAAGTCCGTTGAAGAACTCGGTTTCAGTCCTGATATAATCACTGCCGTTGGATATGCAACTCCTCCTTGTGTTTCTCAAGAACTCGCTGAGAATTGCTCCGAGTTTGTTACGAGCGTTGTGATGCAGGCATGTCTGTTTCTGTCCGAATTGCCCGTTGCTTACTTTATTACAAAAAAAAATAAAAAAAAAATTGGCCTTGTCATATATGCAGGATGACGTAATCCCAAGACTGAGCATTGCTTCTTTGACGAGATTAAGAAATGATGTTGTTGAAACCGACTGGTAAAACGTTTAGATTAAAATGTCATAGTGGAATATTTAAATAAGGTCTCACATAAGCTATCGAATCCGTAATTACTACGCAGGGAAAGTGCTGTAAGCAAAGAAGATTGGAGTGGCGTCATAGAACTAGTTAGCAATGCTAAGCAAGTGGTGTCTTCTGTTCAAGACGCAGCTCAAAAGCTCGCAGATTACGCCAAATTCGGAGGAAAGGATTCTGGTATGTTTTTTCGCATCTTTTTAGTGCCAACTTGACCCTCGATTTACCCGAACTCATACCCCATTATGTCTTAAGAACTCACAAAGTTCTGCTGTAGTGTTTCCAAAATAATTTCGTGAAATGGTATTCAGACATGTTAACTTGAGAGGTATTTATTTGTCATTGTGAAGACAAATCGTCGTCGACAAAGACCGAGGATTCGAATGCCAAAAGCTCAACTCAAACTCCAGCTGATCGTTCTAACTCCGAAAAAACTGTCCAGAAAGAAGCAGAGGACTTGTTTGTACCTGGGAAAGTGTACTATCTCAAGAGGAACGTGGATAAAGGGAAGAAGATGAAGCCTGTTGAATACTTCACCTTGTTGAAGAGAAAACCTGGCGAGCATTGTCAGAGGATTGTTCTTTCGGGCAACATTATATCAGACCACAAATGCGATAGCCATTACTATGCTTTGAGGGACGTACTTAAAGGTCTCCCTGCTTCTTCTTCTTCGGATAATTAATAACTAGTTAATTCAGATTTTTGTTGTTGAAAATAAAAGGTTTTACTCATTTGTTTTGTTGTATAGACCATAGCTATTAAACCTTGTAATACCTCGTTAGTGTTGGAACAATTAAGCTTGGGAGTAATACATTTAGATTATATGAGATGTACGGAATAGTTTTATGAGCAGTTGGTTATTTATTTTATCCCACGACACGTTTAGTTTTTTGTTTATCGAAGTTCAAGATATATTTATTTGGTTTCGATAGCATTCCTCTTTAACACCAAGGGATAGGATAACTCGAGTGGATGTTAATAGATTTAATTTAACGTAAACTAAAAATATTATTTAACTTGGGCAACATAAGCTTGAACTTAGTTCCGAGTTGAGCCGAATTAGCTCTGTTAGGAGTTTTCTCTTGAAATGTTAGCTTCATAAAATGACTACAAGAAAAATACAACTGAAGAGGCTAATCAAGAACAACCTTCTAGTAACAATCAATCATTGAGATTAAACAAAACGATGATAATAATCATTATAATAATAAAAAGAAAAAACTAACTTGCAAAATAACAATGTCATATCTCTTGAAACGACTCATAGTCATGGATGATCATTAATACATATATCACTCCATATATTAAGGTTTGTGATAGCTATCTATTCTATTTAAATAATATCAAGTTAAAACAAACCACACACGTGCGATGGACCCACGTCTATCTCCGCTGTCGACTTGCTTGACCAGCTCAATTTAATGAAGAATACTATTACTCGAGAAAAACAAAGAACGAAATCCTTCTGTTGACCAAGAAATTTAGGAACGATAGATATGCCTTTCATTAATACTTTTTGGATCATTATTGACAATGACGGGTTACAGAAAAAATGTCACTCAACGCTTGCGAAATTATTCCCTTATAAAGCAGGCAATTTGAGTGAAAAAATCCAAAATATTGTAAGGTAAATTACGCTATAGCCTATACCCCATATGGTTATGCTTGTTGGTTTCGAGGTCCAGCCAAATATAGAGTCCACCGACCGAAGAAAACAATAATTTGATATAAATAAACTAATATTTATTAATATTTTATTATAATATTATTTTTCACATATATATATATATAATATTAATGAACATTTCGTATTAAAGAGAGACGTGGAGGATTCCTGGCCAACGATTTCGAACGGTCCAGAAGAGCTGAAGACATCTATAAATAGGCCTAATTGTTCAATTGTAAAAATTATTCCAAGCAAAAGAGCTTAGTGAGTGTAGAGAGCCAGAGAGATAAGAAAAAATTATCCGGATGGTTAAGGGTGAGAGTGAATTTAGTTTTACTGGATAGTTGGGAGTAAATACAAATACATTATCCGGGTGGGTAAGGGATCTCGAGTTTGGGTTTAAACACGAGCGTTAAATTTGTACGGTGTAATATTCTCAATATAGTAAAGCTGGTGTCCGTGGAGGTAGGCGAACCACATAAAAATCTCGTGTACTCTTTTCGGCGTCATTTTGATTTTGTATTGTCCAGATAAAATTGTTGTGGATCCAAAATCAACCTTCCGCTGGTCCCGAAAAATTACCGCTCAACCCCAACAAGTGGTATCAGAGCCAAGCCTAATTGATATTCTAAGTATGATATGTGGTTGTATCTTTATCTGATCTTCCACATCAGAAAAGATATCAAGAACGTTTATAGTTACGGGGGAGCCAGTGTCTAACCAAGCTGTTGAATCTCAGCAAGGATAACGGCGATGGAAAACAATTTCAAAGTGCGGCAATTTGATGGTATGGGGAGTTTCACTCTGTGGCAGAGACCGGTGAAGGATATACTTGTTCACCGAGGTCTGGCTCTTTCAAATGGGACACGACAAAGCCGAAGAAAATGATGAAAGAAGACTGGAAGGATTTGGGATAAAGATGTGTTAGCACAATCCATTTATACATTGCGGATAACATTATTAATACTTTTGTTAATGATGATTCTGCACCAGACTTGTGGGCGAAGTTGGAGGAGCTGCATCTCGGGAAAAACTTAGCCACAAAGTTAGATCTAATGCGGGAGCTGTACCGGCTGAAGATGGAGGAAGATGGAAATCTCATGGATCATATTAGCGTGTTCAACGGACTTGTGGATCAACTTATAAAACTTTATGTAAAGTTGAGGAAGAACATAAGGCCATTTTACTTCTTACCTCACTTCTCGTTCTTACCTCACTTCTCGTTCTTATAATAATTTGATCAAAAGTGACAGTGAAGATGGTGGATGTACAGTTAACTCTTTTATCGCAT
Organism: Craterostigma plantagineum; assembly: GCA_027422505.1. Classification (NCBI taxonomy): domain Eukaryota; kingdom Viridiplantae; phylum Streptophyta; class Magnoliopsida; order Lamiales; family Linderniaceae; genus Craterostigma; species Craterostigma plantagineum. Next base: position 687,940 of record JAPQWV010000104.1, read on the forward strand.
GAAAAGAGAAGACGATCAAATTATGGGGAATATTCGGTTTGGCTATACACGGGGAGAATCGTAGAGGAAATTCAACGCCAAGGAATTTGGAGATCGTATCATGTTCATTTCAAAAGGGCATTGTGCGCTACAAGTGTGGTGTGACCCGGGACACATCAAGAGAAACTGTCCGACTTGGAGGAAGGACAAGAATGGCGAGAAAAATTCCACAACAATGGTAGCAGAAGATTATTTTGGAGACGTGCTCACAGTCTCAAATGATGACGCCCATTCTCAGGTTGAATGGATATTAGATTCGGGGTCGAAGTACCATATTTGCTTCGAGAGAAAATATTTTGATACGCACCGAAAAATATACATAGGTTCGGTCTGCATGGCTGATGGATATCGCCACGATGTTCGAGGTGTTGGAACGGTAAAAATCAAAATGGTTGACAGAGTGGTGCGCATTTGGGTGGTGTGATCTTTGTCCCGAAATTGCGCAAGAAGGGCTATGGAAGTTTCATATATGGGGGAGTCTGTAAAATCACACATGGCGGAAATGTCATACTGAATGGAGAAGAGCATGGATGTTTGTATCGTATGGATGGGAATGTGGTTCATAATACTCTGACTTCGATGGGTTCACAAAAATTGCGCGCGCGTGGTGGAAATGCAGACGATAGTGGGAAGTAAAGTCCTGGTGGTAAGGGGGTTGCGTCGAAGTCCCTCTTCAGAATCGACGAGTACAGTCGGTTCGACAGCTGCACATAGGATTGGTTGAGGTTAATCAAGAGGGCAGGACCGGAATTCTTAATTCGGATCTGTGTAGTTGGTACAAGAAAGGCCAATGGACGTCCTTTGATAGTTATGAACGGGTTACTCTCAAACAGACTCGATGGATGAGCGCTTGGAGAAAATGTGTTGAATGAGGATGGAGCGGGAGAACTGTTGGTTTCCAGCCACATATAGAGTCTGCCCACAGAAGAAAAAAATCATTGAATATATCATAAAATAATATTATTAGTGTTATATTGTAGTATTATTTTAAATATATAAAAAATTAATGAACAATTCGTATTAAAGGGCGACATGGCGGATTTGTGCCCACCGATTTTGAGCGGTCCAGAAGAGCTGAAGACATCTATAAATAGGCCTCATTGTTCAATTGTAAAAATCGTTCGAAGCAAAGAGAGCTCAATAAATAGTTTAGTTTTAATAGGTTGGGAGTAGGTACAACTACATTACCCGTGGTGGGTAAGGGGTCTCGAGTTTGGGTTTAACCACGAGCGTTAAATTTGTACGATGTAATATTCTCAATATAGTAAAGCTGATGCTCTCCTTGGAGGTAGGCGGTATTGGCCGAACAACATAAAAATCTCGTGTTCTCTATCGGCGTCATTTTGGTTTTATATTGTCCAGATAAAATTGGCGCGGGTCCGAAATCAACGTTCCGCTGGGCCCGAAAAATGCCGCTCAACCCCAACAACACTGAGATGCACGTTCTAGAAAAATATAGTTTGAATACGCAAAATCCCCTTATGGTTTCTAAAACGTAACACTATACCCCCATTAGCAGTTTTTACCCGCGTATGCATTGAAATTCTCGTAATGTAACAGACTGAACTAAGGACACGCATTTGAGTAATTTAGAGGGGCGAATAAGTACTATGCCACCATTATGCGTTTTGGCAGTTTCATTTGACAGTTGGCTTCTAACAACTTACTATATGATCACAATCTAACAATGAGGCTTTGTTCCAGAGGTTATCTAGCTCTCCAATATAAATCATGTGTGCGAAGACTAGTTTGTGAGTATGCCTAGGAGAAGTTTGAAGGCTAACTCCTACATCTCACATTCTTTTACAACACCATCGTACGACCCACATAACTGACCCTCTATAGACTCCTATTAACTCGCCCTCGATCGCTTTTTACAGTCAATCGACTTAGCGCCTTTACGGTAGATTGTAAGTGGTTTCTTCCACTTGGTTTATAGTTAACTGTAAGAAATTATGATGAATACTTAGTTGAACCTACGTTGAACTCTGCAACGCCGACTTAGGTGGACTTCTGATTTATAGAGTCTTTTAGTCTTAGAGTGTGTTTGGTTCTAAGGAATTCAATTAGGAAATGAAAAGAAATGAAAAAGGAAAATCACTTTTTTGGTTTGGTTGATCAGATAAATAGATGATGAAAAGAAAAGAGAAACTTAAGTAATCAAAAGCCATGGGAAATCATTTTCCTGGAAATAAATTTCTCTCCAATTCTCTTTTCCCCTCTGCTTTTCGCGATCCAAACACAGCCTCAGTTTCTCATACTTCCTGTACAGGTTGAATTTGAGCGGCAATATGGTGTTCCAGAGTCAATTCTTCAATGATATATTATGCACACAACACACTCACTCGGTGTTTTCTAATATATAATATATAAAATATAAATTCATATATTGCGTTATTTATAACTTAAAATATGTGATAGATAAAATTATAGTCTATCATTTAATTATGTGTACTTCAAGTATATAAAATGAAATTTTATTGCTAAGAATATAATTATGTAATAAATTAAAATATTGAAGGATAGAATGATAATTATTCAAGTTAAGATAATAAATAATATAAGATAAAATAAATGTAATTAACGGATCACATTTGACCATTTTTATCATCCGTCACCAATTATAGATAGATTATTTAGGCACTACTAGTTTATCACATTTTGGACATGTGCTTCTATATATAGTATGTTGTAAAAAGTATTAAGCGGTGTTTGTTTGAGGCAATATTATGGTGATACTCATATCACCGTGATGTAAGTAACACCGTGATTGAGGTGTTCATTCGGTAAAACCGAGCAGAACCGAAATTTCGATTCGATGATTTCAATAACTGAATATCGAACCGAATTTCGGATTCGGTTTGGACGAAAACTTTCAGTTTGGTACAGTAACGACCAAAAACAGAACTTTTAATAAAAACATGAAAATTAATTATTATTTATATTATTATAATATATAGAATATCATATATTATTCTGTATATTTTTTTAAAACGTTTTTCGGTTCGGTTTACCGAAATAATAACCAAACCAAACCTAAATTTTTACGGTTATCAAAAGTGAAAGCCGTATACTGAACCGAATTTTTCGGTTCGTTATTCGGTACGAACCGAAAATTTTGTGGATTAAGATGATGATCATCATTGTATTTGTATTGGGGTGATATTTAATGTCACATATAATGAGATATTAGAATATTGTGTTTACTTAATCATCGTGATGTGTGGAGTGATATTATGTACATGGGTGTTTGTTTGCGGTGATCCATCATGCGGTAATGGCTCATCACCTAGACAAAACAAACATGCATTAATTATATTAATTATTTTGTATTTTAATTATTAAATATAAACATTTTTTTAAGATTTTAAATAGTTTAGTGATATAATTTAAAATATAATAAGGTATATAAGGAAAAAAACGTTAAAATATAGTGGGTAATATTGTACAAATAAAAAGTTGAAACTATCACTCCACTACCGTGATGTAGGATCACCTAGTTTTTTTCTGATCCAAAACTTGGAATATCACCCCATTTTCATCACTTAGGTGATCCGTTAGAGCATCTCCAACGGGTACTTTATTTTTGTGTAAAACACAAAAATAGAGTACGATTCTACTCCAATGAGACTCTATATTTAACACAAATATTGTGTTGATCAGCAGAGAAACTCTACATCTAGAGTACGCACAATTTTTAACACAAAAATAGAGTTTCAATTTCTATTTATTATATTTATTTAGTAATACATATTTTATTATATTTAAGTATTTGATACACTATTATAATACAAATAAAATTAAAAATAATATATATAATAAAATTAAATTTAAATAATATGCTAATTTTATCATTTATGTAATTTTTAAATATTAATAATTAAAATACATTGAATTTTTAATTTTATATAATAAAGTTTAATAAGTCAATTATGATAGTAAAATATAGGAATTTGATTTTTAGTGTAAAAATAGAGTTCATGGGTTGGAATGAAAACTAGTGTAGAAAATAGAGTTTATGGGTTGGAGTAAAAGAACTGTAGCAACTGTATTATTGTGTAATATTACCTGTATTTTTATGCGTTGCATCGGAGATGCTCTTAATGACTCGTCATGTAGGTTATTTTATACAAAAATAAGCAGGTGATGAGAGGATCACCATGGTGTTGTAGAGGATCGCCCTAAAGCAAACACCTCCTAAGTAAATGTAGGACTCTAACTATCATTAATCGTTGGTAGTTAGTGGGTGGTTTCTTTAAATTTCATATTCATTAATAAAATAAATTGACTGACCAAATTACATTCTAAATACAAATCGGTAAGTTTTTTTTATAAATAGTATAGATAATGGGAGCAGAAGAATTTTTTTTTTTTTTTTAAGTTGGGAACATTGTGTCCGTTAGATATACGACAAGGTCGCATATAGTATAGCTTTATATTTAAATTATACGTTTAGTTAGTGTAATAACAACATTAGGTGAACCTACTTATATTACTCTATATATTAATCATTTAATTAAGTTCTAACGTAAAAATGAGTATGTAACAAATCCATGCGTGTGTGTTTGCCTGAACAATAATGATGATGTTAACCTTTTCACCAATCCCAAGTCAGAAAAGTCAAATACATCAATCAAAACATTTGAATACCATGTGCAGCCTTACAAAATATTATACAATTTGAGATATGATATATATAAGGATATCTTCTTTTCAGGCCCCACATAACTATAATTTAGGATTCAGACCCTTTTGGCAAAAAATTTAGTCTTAAGGATCAATTTTCTGCAAGTACCACTTCATTGCTCTCTCATACCAGTATGTTCAAATTTTGTAATACAAAACCATAATTCGGTACCAGTTTATGATCATCAGATACCGGTTTATTTTAAACAGTACCACTTCATTGCTCTGACATACCAGTATGTTGAAATTTGTAACACAAAACGATCATTCTATACCCGTTCATATATCTTTCATACAACTTTTTTACACCACACAAAATGGGTCCTTTAACCTAAAAAATTCTCAAACAGGGTCTGAATTCGAAATCAAACCCTTAATGGGACCTGATTTCGAATTGACTCTATATATAATCAACATTTTTATTTTAAACCAACGGATATAAGCAACAAAACCATGGACGAACATGCATTTATGCAATTAATGACCTTGAGAATCTAATACTCAAAACAAAGTAATAATAAGACTAGCACCATGGATATAAAAATCAAGTTTCACATAATGCTCTTCCTTATGTGTAATAAGCATCCCCTATGTTTCACAGAGTTGGCCGTTAGTTCGAAAATTAAACGACAAATGATTGCATGCTGTCTCTGTATGATATGTGCTCGGTCTATATGAGTTACAATATCTTAAGAGTATCATTTTTAATAACGTTATAAAATTTATATGATCATGGAGGAATAAATTAGCAATTACATATAACCAGAAGGGTCAAGTTATATAATTTCTCTGTACATACTTAGCATATTTTAATGATATAGTAACATAGTAATAAAGAATAAAAACTGCCCAATTCCAGGCTTGAAACCAAGTTTTCTATCCTCCATTATATGCGATTCGTGTTATATAATAAAAAGCAAAGACTATCACTGCAGTTAATTAAGTACTAACCTCCATTAGATAAGCTAATTAATACATCCGAGTAAAGGGGATAAAAAAAAAAAACGCATCCAATAACATCTCTCACGCAAATTATCTTCCTTTATGATATTAATTTTCGTTACTCATCATTCGAAGAGCAAGTTCTTGGAGTTCGTTCAAGTCAGTCTGAGACTGCCTTTTCTTTCCCTGGTAATAAAGCTGATGATGACTGAAGGACGCTACTTCGTTATCTGATCTACAACAACTCTGCTGCTGCTGTAGTTCTTCTAACATCATCATCCCACTATTGTGCTGATGTTCCATAGAATCAAGAGAGCTCTGAGGAGAAATCGACGGGTTTATATAGTTCTGAAATGACTGTAACTGCGATGATGAACACGACGATGACGATGATCCCATTCCTATGTTCCCTGTAATAATATTATTATTGTCCCACTGATGATAATCTGCTCCATTGTTGTTGTTGTTGTTTCTTGAAGATTGTTCAGTGAGGTTCTGAGCAAGTTGGGTCTTCACCTGCATCACCTGAGCTTGCAAATATGCCACCTGCAAATCAAATTATCACTCGGTGAAAACCCTAGCTAATTCTTGAACGAACGCCTTATTACAAATTCATTCAGATGGTAATAATTACAAGAGTTAGTTCTTTCTTTCTTCTATTTTTTACCTGCTGTTGAAGGGCAAAGATATGAGCAACGCAGCCATAGACAGGGTCTCTAATCCTCGCCTGAGCTTCGTAAGCAATGGTAACAACAGCTTCGCACCTCTCATGGACAGGCAAATGATGTAATAACTTGGAAACATTGCTAGCCCCAAACACTTTGTGAATTGCGGCGAACCTCGAAGGGCCTTGCTCGGAGCAGAAGTATGGGGCGAATATGCAATCAGCTGCGCACTTTCTGCGCAAGAATTTGCATGCCCCACAAGGCGAACTTGCCCCTGCTAAAGAAGATGCCATGGTGATTCTACTATGTACTGATTTGAAGTTTTAAAAGATGTTGAGGGTTTTTGGGAAAAGATTACAAGATTGGAAAATTATGAGCGCACGGTTACACTAGGAACACGGTGAGGATGGATTATATATATAATTAGAGAGAATGAACGTGTGTAGAAGGGGAGACAAGGAAGGTTTGTGTGTATGGTTCTAAGGGGACATTTATTAATGGCTTATGCAATGTTGAGTTTCTAACAGCTTTAGACCAGCTTGTTTTACATGACTTTTGGATTATTGTAGGAGAAAGGACTATATTTTATTGTCTGAAGAGGTATAAAAAGGTTTAAACTTAAATCTAATACTGTTAATACACTTTTTCAAAAGTTAAATTGACCCCTCATTCACTTCACACGAGTGGATGGATGTATAGGGGTATGAAGCGAACATATAAATTTGAGAAACTAGAAAAAAAAAATGGTTGCATCGCCATATTTGATACAAAAATAGGTTACTAATTTTTATATATCTAACAAAGTTGATTTTGGATTCTTTAATCGACAACTTAGGTCGAAAATCATACTTATATGCTAACTTAGAATATTGTTCGCTCACTTCGTGGCGACATTTTGCGGTGAAAATGTTTGAAGACCTAAATTTGTTCCGATGTATAAATCTACGGACCTATTTTGATAATTATTTAATATAGTGATTTGAATTTGCTGACTCGAATTAGTTTTTTTTTTTTCGAGATTTACAAAGCAACGTTTGTTTCATCATGCAAGAAAACTTTGGACAGTTCCTGTGATTAATTATTTGAATGACTTATCTCCAACAAGTTGGTCCTTTTGTCCTGTAATTGAGTTTGTTTGTGTAAATAAAAAATATTAATATTTACGCCGAACGCCGCACCTGGGAACTGCTGCTAATGTTCTTTAGTTTGTTTGCTTTTGTGGAATCTTATTATATTATAGATTGACACGTATGCTTATTATTGAAGGAATGGTGATTAGTGATTATTTAATTAGTGATTAGCGAATAGTGACTTGGCTTGAGTCATCTCTAATTATAAAAATCATCATGATAATAAAGTATCGCCTCATAAGGATTTGAATACAATTAACGTCACTAGGTTTGCCTTCTTCAGATAAATAAATAGCTGGATTGATGTACAATACAACAATGCATTCTAATAAACTATCGATTTTTTTTTTTAAAAAAGGTGCATTTTATTAATTATGTTGAGATTATAATGGAATCTTTAAATTTGATCAATCGGACGTGTTTCAATAATGTTAATGATTAATAATATATTTTATGAATACTTTGTGGATCTATGAATATTTTATCATGAATAATTTGACTTTAAAGTAGCTTTGGATTAATAAGTAAGTTTGTGGAAAATTGGGTCACGACTATTAATTTCATGAGCTCAATAAAAGCAGAAAAGTTATTGAGGTTTGACTTAGGACAGCCTCGTGTAAAATGATGTATTAAATATCTTTTCATTCCATTAACGACACAAACAAAATTTTAAAAAGTAAAAACTTATTGTAACGTCTTGCAACATAGCCGACTTCACTCGTATGAAATGAGTAGCTATGATTGTTGTAGATGGTATTTTAGGTTTGCAAATGTAATATCTACAATATATAGTCTTCTATATTTAAGTTTGAGCATCGTCAGCTTAAACCAAGAAAAATGTCAGTTAGCCATTTAAAAGCAATAATAGCCCACATGCTCTGTTCTATTTATACACTATGTTACGTACGTAACTTATTATCAACAGCCTTTTATTTTTTAAGGAAAAACATCTCATTATCATCAACAGTCAACAACTAGAAACGAAACCAAATACAGAGTACGCAATTAATGCACTTGAGCACGAATGGATTTTTCTTTTTCTTTTTTCTTTTTTTATGTCGAAAGATTGATTCATAGCTGTTGTATGGATTTTACATGCGTTTCAGCCCATATGTAATACTAAGTATTTTGTATGAATGTGTAAATGGGTCCAATCGAAAGCTATCGAGCCTCCCAACCCAAACAAAGTAACGGTAATAATGTTTAACTAAGGTACAACATACTCATGGTTTATTCTTCCCTGAGTTGATTGGCAAGTCATAAAAATTGTCAAAAACCCCAACTTAGTTGGATTGATTTCTCACGTGAGTAGGTAAGAATAAATCAAGAAACATAAGGTAGCACTTAAAATTAATTTATTGTTGAATTAGGACATCGCACTGATTTAGTGAAACCATATTATTATTGGCATATAGTGGGCAGCATAAGTTGGAATAGAGAAAAAAAAATAAGTAATCTCAATAAATCCTCTCGCTCATGGTATGGTTTCTTTAAGAAAATTATTATCGAGACATTAGATTAAGCAAAGTTCATAATATATTTATTGTAAATAAATATTACCACATCGCAGATTTCGTCTTATATATTTTCATAACAGCGGTTTGTAGGGAGTCTCACCTAAAGACACGTCATACGTGACAACATAATCTATCTATATACTGTACTATATAAAAGTTGAATAGAGATCCTATTGTGATCACGGTCGCAACAAAATGCCCCCAATGTTAAATAATTTCCCCCTCCAACCAATCAAATTGCTCGGATTATTTTTTCTCTAATTTTTTTCTGTCTATTGGCTGCTGATCTTCTGGTAGAGCTGACGTGGCGGATTGTGGTGGCTTTTATCTCTTGCTCTCCCACTACGTTAGTCAAAGATCATCCCCTCCAGGCTCCATGCGACTCTGTCACGAAACATAAAAAATTCCTCATCATGTGATATACGTTGTATTTAGCTTTTGCAAGCATTGTATTTAGCATTGACTATAATTAATTACTGTAATTAGACTTAACATAAATTCCTACAGATAAGGAAGAGCCACTTTAACATACAAAGAATATATTAATTACAGTAATTAAACTTGAGATAAAGTCACAGAGATAACGAAGAGCCACGTACGAATATATATCCAAAGAAGTACTAACATAAGAGACCGAAGAGTTTTCATGTCAGAAACGAAACCGACATTACCTCCCCGCATCAGCTGAATATTGGGCATCTCTATCTTCTCAAATGAGTCTCATCGATTCTTCTGCAGCTATCTCTGGCATCATACATTTAGGTACCGAAGAAGATATGTTGGCCTCTGTATTTTCTTTGATTTCGAAGTTATTGTATGTTCTCCTACTTTATACTCTCACCGAAAGAATTCATGTATTACATTTATCGTTAATTTCCAGTTACTCCGTAAGTTTCTGAAAAAGGAAGTGTTGACGTGAAAATTATATTTCAGCTGCGTGGCTTTTAACCGAAAGTCTCATTATGCAGTTGAGGAGAGGTTCGTTTCCGTTGTCTCTCTTTTCTGTTCGTTCATTCATTTACGCAAATTCACATTCTTTTTTGGATAACCTTGCAGAGTATTGCATGCGATTCGGTCCCACAAAGCAATCAATAGTCTTGGTCCTGGTCATTTTTAATGTGATGGCCTAGCTGTGGCTACCGTCGCTCACACGGTTAGACAGATTATGCGCTTTGTGAAGTTTGCATTTGTCTTTCTATTGTTTTATTGTTGCTGGCTGTTGTCCATGCCTTTCTTCATTTGAGACTAATGAGTTTTCTGTTTTGTTAGAGTAAAGAGAAAGAGATATGGTAATTTCTCATTACAGCATATACGAAAGTGTGATTTTATAAAGCTGGTATGATATACATTAGTTTCTCTCTCGAAGCAATAGTACAATAATCCTTAAAAAAATTGTTTTTATTATTTTGTGTGATGAAGGTTGTACATTTGGAGCAAGTCGAAAATGACAAAATTTGCACTTACAGTGGCCAATGAGCATGCTTCCTTCAAGGTCAGTACGCATTTATACCGTGTCACTTGGTTGAATCTTTTTTGTTGTCTAATTTGTATGCATCAGCTGAAACATATCTCCCTACGCCTGTTGTTAGTTTTTTCACTTGCATTTTCATATAACCACAGGGGTGGAGTTATTTCAGTTGCATCACATTTGAACTCTTCTTTCTTCTAATTTCACATGAAATGTTCTCATACTAAAACATGTCGTTAATTTGAAGGATGAGCATCGAGTTCGTGTCATAGAACGGATTTAACCTAACCCCGCAGAATTACGGAAAGCTATTACATCCTGGTGGTTAGTTGAAGTACAAAGTAGAGATGCCACTGCCATCTTTGCAGTTATGCCGATTTCAGTATCTTGATTGTTTAAAAGGAATTGATGCAGTTTATTATATTTTTATATGTATGTGCGGTCTTGATTAGCAGAACAGCTGCCAAAGTCCTCCAAGCAAGCACCAAGGGTAAGCCAAAACATGTTTGCAAAACTCTGTATCTTTCACTTAGCTGCTGTTGCACGAACTTAATGTGCCATATGTTTGAGAAGTCCACATCAAGGAACGGGCTTGTATGAGATCCCGAGATCTGTAGTTGGGACCACGCAATAGCTAAGATATTCAGTTGATTGGGAAACTACTGAAGCATAAGCAATCTTGGCAAGTCTCCTCGTTCGATCATCATCCTCTTCAAAACATGCTTATTCGAATTACTAAAATATTTGATAAACAAAACAAAAGTCCTCAATCAAGACACTGTAAATTTGATTCAAAATAAAGATGAGATATTATATATGAATTTGATGAATGTCACTGAACTATATAAACAAACTTATACAATAAGTTCATACAAAGAATTTCGAATACAACGAACTTCGAATACATCAAATGGCCAACAATCTCATTCGAATAAGCCAAAATTCTTATTAATGGCTGAATTCGAATTACGTAATTTTTGTGTATAGACTGCTTATTCGAATTCAGTTACTCATTGAATTAATTGGTATTCTAATTCGGAGAATGAAATCGATGTTGACCAAATTCTCTCAATTACAGATGGGATACAAATACCCATATCACCTAACCTTATCTGTGTTGAATCTATTTTGGGTAGTCTCCCATTTCGTTTGATATGAGTTTTGGAGAAGACAATGCTTGAAAAACGATGAAACTGTACAATGAACAAAAGGGGTGGTATATTAAATAAATAAAACATAATGAACATTAATTAATTGGGGTTTCTAACCTAATCAAGTTCAATCCCTTTTATTTAAAAAGAAAAGTCAATATCCCCTAATTCTTAATTTCTGTAACTTTCAATCCCTTTTGTTAAATTGCCCGAAGTTTTGATGTACCGAAAAATTAGAGTGTACCTCAAACCTTTATATAGCTAAGTTGCATAGCAAACGTGAACAGCGAAGGCCATACCGCAAAGGTTATATCACAAACCTTTGATATGCAGTGTGTGTCTAAGCGCACAACAATACACTTGATATATATTAATCTCTCCTCGATTACAGTTGCATGTACTCATGTAAAATATTCATTTAATGGCTGGACAACACCATGAACATGAAATAAATGATAGGAAGCCAACGCTGAGGGTGTTGCTTGTGCAGAAGAAACAAAATAAATACTGAAAAAATGAAGGCAATATGCCTACTAGCATTACAAATAAACGACGAAATTGTTGAATTAATAAAGTTAGTAATACAGAATACATAGAACGAAAGGTGATCGAATGCAAATCATTACATGATCTAATGTAGGAACATAAAAGTACTATTTCAAGGCCAATTTTCACTCATGGTTAGTTGTAACTTGAATGTTGCTCTTTCGCGGGTACTTCCCATTTAGGAATTAAAGTTCTAAGCATCAAAGAATACGACATGAAAGACGATGAGGTAGTCAGTATAGTTTGTTTATCATGAGGTGCAAAACAACATTGAGCAAGAGGTCTAATCACATATGCCGAATACCATAACGATTTCGAATTTGACAAATCTATTGGTCCTTTTAAATGTAATTTTTTTTTTATCATTGTGGAGCGAGTAAATTCTTACGTTTTCATGGTCTAATCTCATTCGAAACAAAAATGATAATATTGTAACTGTTTATAGAATCCTCCAACACATTACTCAAATTATCTCTTTAGGATAATTACTTGCGATGAGCTTCAAAGGTGGAAAACATTTTCATTTCAGGGCTGAACTCTAATTTTCCTCTTGATTTTTTTCATTTAATCTTAATGGGTAGGGTCAGCTATTGGATACATTACACCGTCATTGATATATTAGGGAAGCGATTTTCACAATCAAGAGGCTTCAAACATACGTCACGCGTCATATTTTGTCTCTTGCAAATATAATTAAAAAACTTATAACTTTGGTATGTTTAGGTCATTCACGGGCAGGCTGCATCAAGTAAATGCGAAAGTGGATTTCTTTTGAGGTGCTTGATTTGCTCAGTTTAATTTAATTGTCTTTATTTGAAGTTCATTGGTGCTCCAGATACAAATAGCTTCTTTACGGACTAAATGCTATATGATAACAATGGCTAAGTAAAGCATAATAACATCGCCACCCATTACCTAATAGATTTCAATCTTATTATCATTGCCACCAATTACCTAATAGACTTCAATATTATTTCCTTCAAAACAAATGAACGGATAAAAATAGTCCCGTGCATCGCACGGGGCAACAACTAGTTGTTATTTAGAAGATTGTTACTGTTTGGTCATAGAAAAATATCAATTTCAACTCCTATATCTTCACAGGACGTGTGTGTTGGTTGAATAAGAGCGTACATATTGGTCAGATGAATCTGATTTATAAATATATGTCCACATATAGATAGAAATATTATATTCAGTTTTAGCATGCAAAACCTCGAGCGACCGTAGCTCGCCGTGTATTACTCGATCATCGCGATGTTTAGAAGAGAATTTGTTAGGATCGATAGATGCGTTTAGAGGGGTGAATAAACGCTTAACGCTTTTTGGTAGTTAACTGGTTATGGCTAATACCGGTTCTTGATATTTTCTGTCTGTGATTTGTGCGGAAGCAAGTCGGTCCGTTTTGAACCAAGACCGATGATAGGTGTGATGTGTTGGTGTGTGTGTGTGCAAGGAAGACAACGGTTTGTTTCTGGAAGTTCGGAGTTAAATCTCCTACGTCTCCCATTCTTCCCTGCAAGGAAGCTTCACTAGACTTCAGTTATACACTCACTGTACAACCTACTCAGCTGCCCTCAGCTTTATCTAGTGAATCCCTAGGCAGTTGTATAATACATCCACCTACTTCAACAGTTTTTTACAGTCCGTCTGAAATAACTCTAACTCACTTACTAAACCGAACTGGTCTACGTACAGTGAGGACAACACTTTCTAATTTCTTCACTTAGAGAGATTTGAATCTTGGCTTTGATTTTTCGTTGTTGAGTGTCGTGGTAGCGTGTTGTATCTTCTCAGTTCTTCTTCTCTGCTATATATAGCTGATCTTTGTTGAAGAAGTTCGTTGACAGAAACTCCTTGGATCGGACAAAGCATTAAATGCATTTTACCCAAAACGGGCACTGTCCGGTCTTCATAGCAGTTCGTGCTGTGCCATTGCTTTATTCCTCTTTTAGTTCTGGCTTGACTTCAACTTGGCTCTGCTCCAGCCTTTCATTAAATGCGTGTGTCAGAAGTCTTCAACTTGTCGCGCCATGAATAATTTGAATCTGGATTACGTGGCATATCCGGTTTCTGTACTCTGCAGGTCCGATATCTGTACTCCGGTACAGGCAGTTTACGTCCGATTTCTGGCGCGCTTGTGAACTGCTGACTCTGGTAACCGGTCTTGAGTCTTCGTCTAACCGGTATACTCAGTCAAGTTTGGACAATCACCAAAACTGTTTAATCTGAATTCTTCGATTCATGATTTCTAACATAATTGTTCAAACCTTTTCATCAAGTCATCATTGGGTGAAGTAAGGTTCAAGAATTCGAAGTGCAATAATAGTCTATTTCAAGGTTTTGAAACTCGAAGCAGTGTGGAAAATTTTATCGGTTTAAGGTTTTGACACTTTAGAGGTGACAATAAAAGTCAGATCAGAATTATTTACTCTTATTAGAAATCGAGGGGTCCTTCCTAAAACCAATTAGTGATAGGAGGATAAAGCCTCTTATATATATAGCGGTTCGAAGAGCTTGAATTATTCGATGTAGGACAAAGCTCAAATTATAATTTCAATACGCACCCTCACGTGTGGCATGACTGACCTAACACGTGGACAGGGTGACGGTGAGCATAATCGAACTCGCTCTAATACCAATTAGGAATCAGTGGGTCCTTCATAAAACCAGTTGGTGGTAGGAGGAGAAAGTGTCTTATATATATAGCGGCTCGAACAGCTTGAATTATTCGATGTGAGACAAAATACAAATTATAATCTCAAGATTTCTAGTTTGTAATCTTTAATACTTTATTAACTAATAAAAATATATTGAAAGTAAAACCCAAAGATTTTACCGCAACTTAATGTTCTGAATAGTTCGGTTTTCAAACTCCTCGTTTATTTCTTTTGGTTGCGAAGAAAGTTATAATGAAAATATTGATTGAATATATATATATATATATAATATATATAGAGAGAGAGAGAGAGAGAGAGAGAGAGAGTTTGACTGCATTAGTTTGTGGGATTTTTTGGGTCGCCTATGAATCAGGAGAATTAATTTAAATGGAAGACATAATCCTCCCATAGTTGATGAGGAGGTTCAAATCCGACTCAAACTGAGCATGTCAATGTGTGGGGACTACGGTGGCATTGTATGGAGATACCTAGACCGAAAACTAGGTGATCCGTTGTTCCGGTGATGATTCATCACCTAGACTAAAACAAACACATTGATAAGACATAGAAAAGAGAATTATGCTGATATTTTGGAGGATCAACTTAAAACAAACAGCCCCTCAGAGTATTCTAATTTATTTTTTATCATCATTTCCACTTGGACTAGACGTGTCATGCGGTTACGATTACGGTTCGCTGTTATTACCCGCCGATTTACGGTTACGGATTTGATCCGGCCGAGCCAGTTACGATTACGGTTTGGAACCGCCGATTCACGGTTTCAAATTTTCTTTTACAAATTTTTTTCCCGTGTAACAATTTGAAATAAATTAGAGTTTTTAACAATAAAACTTTATATAAAAAATATACACTTTACTATTTTAGAAAACAATTACACCTTGAATAATAAATAACGATGATCATCGTCTAATATTCACTTCTGGTATATTTGAAGAACACTCGTCGTAGGGATCTCCTTCTAATGCTCATTTTTATCGCTAAATCTCGTTCTATTGCTCGATCTTCGCCTTAAGTTCTCTAATGGTCAATGCTTTTACCATTGAATAAATAAAATAACTAAGAAAACCCCAACGATTAATAAAATCAATATTGAGAATAATATATAAAATCCGGTTATAACCGCAGGTTTACGATTAGAGAAATGGATAACCGAAACCTAACTGTTATAAATGACGATTCGGTTACGGTTTGAACCGTAACCGTTGACCATGGCTAACCAAACCATTGATCGCTGATTCGGTTCCGGTTTGGTCACGGTTTTTCAAACTGTATGAACACCTCTAACTTGGGCAGGCAAAGAAAACTTATGGAAAACCAAATAAAAAGAACAAGCATAATAATCAAATTAATACTAATCCAATTTTCATTTTAGATGACTCATTCAATTCTAATGTGGTATCTATACTATTATATAATTTGGGAGAAGGGGATACAAACCGTCAAATCAAAATTGATTTGGTCTGTAGTTTTTTATTAATAACATAATAATATATTCTATTTAAAGTAAACAATAAACAATATATATAAATAACCACCCACTACTCTCAGTTAATTACTAAAATTACCCCTCTATTTTTGGTTAAAAATTAACATGATGTAGTTTTATATTATTGCACACGCATTTGAGTGTGCAGAACATACTAGTGTTTACAATAAGAATTCAAGTCAACAGTCAATCAATCCGCTGTACATGTAAAACATATCTAATAAAGATCAACATATTTGAAAAACAAATATAGAAGTCCACCACCACCACCTTTTTTTCTACAATTTCATGCACTATATATATGATATATCCCCCAACCAAACCATTCATCTCTCATCTCACAATCCCCACTTCTAAGTTATAGTTTAACTGTTTCCAACAACAAATCACCGTCATCATCATCATGGCCTCCTCTCCTAAAAAAAGGTTGACAATAATTATTATATTTTCGACGATTTTAGTTTCAAACTTAAGGGCGATCGAAGGCGCAAGGATAATTTCCGACGAAGAAATAAAATGGGAGAGAAATGTATATTCTGCTGCCGTCTTTCCGTGGACCGCCGGTCAATACTCCGTCCCCCAATGGCTGCACTTGGGTCTCGGGCGGCGGTGGGTCCCCTTGTGCTTCCACAGTAGGCCAGAAATACTTCGCCGGCAAACAATAGAGAATAATAATAATAATAATAATAATAATAATATTTGACCAATTCTTATATTCTTTTTACTGTTACTATTGCCTTTTTTTATTTGGGTCTGAAGAAAGAGACCAACTAGTATGAAGACACTAACTACATTGTTTATTGACGTAGTAGACATTTTTTCTTCATGTTGTCTCTTTGTTTTGTAGTTCAATACAGCAATGGATTATGATTATGTTTGAAGATCAACCTGTAATATCAGTCGTAGTGTAGTGATAGCAAGCTTGTAACTGAACATATATAATATCAAGAATTCAAGAAGAGCCTCTCCTTAATCAAATGCCAAACTTAGATCACAGTTTTTAGAATCTGGTAATAGGTAATACGCATAACATAACACGTATATGTGAATTATATACATACAATCAACCTGAATTAATTATTATAAAAAACAACTATTTCTGTAGTTATCTCCATCCAACCCACGCGAAAAAAAAACCCAATGATATGAAATTTCAAAGATGCTGATATGAACATTAACAAAATGGATAGATCTGTTTTCCCGTGCAAAACTTGCTCGTCGTTGCTTACACGAGCTTCAGAAACACGATGAAGATACGCTTTGATCACTATAGTGATCTTCTGGCGATCTCTATTAAAAAACAGATGACATACGTCTACCTCTCTATGCTTCAACTTAATACCTGTAAGTAACCATTCACCTGACAGAAAGGAAAAACTTGTGTAAGAGTTAGAGGCACATTAAGAATATAACACAAGTATTACAGATAAAGAAAATCACGGAATTCGACCTCAATCTTTTAGCCGCCTCTCATGAATTTCTGCAGTTTCCTGCCTCAATACCGCCATAGAGTTGACGTTGTCTCCGTTTTCCATAACCTCATCACAGCCATCTTTTTCATGACGATCAATACTTACGTTCGACTCGTGAGCATCCCTCATCTCAGTATCATCTTCAGCAGACATATTATTATTCAAGGATGTTCCCTCTTGAGATGGTAGGTCATTACTCAGATTTGCATGTGGAGTAACCTCACCGTTTTCAGTACCATCGCCCAAAATCAAATCTTCCCTCGCAATTTCACTTAACGCAGATTCCTCGGCCAAATTATTCCTATAAAAGTCCAACTCAGCTTCCAAATCTTGCAGCTCCTTCTCTCTCTCGTTCAATAGATCGTTCGCCCTATCGAGCGCCTCAGAATCGTACTGGGCCTGTTCTTCCATCATTCTAAGGTACTGCAAAGCCTCCATGTGAAGAGCTGCTTTCTCCTCTTGCAACCTCGTGATCATCGACATGGCCTCGTTCGCTGCGATAGCAGCTGCATTTCTTTCCTCTTCCAACTCCTTGTACAGAGAATTCATGCAGCTTTGGTAGTGCTCTACTTCTTTCTTCAAATGGGATATGGTCTCTTCACCTTCGTCGTCGCTCTTTCCTCTTGGCGAAACCAAAGCAGGTGAGGTCGTATGTGATTTCACTTGTTCGGCGTTTCTTGATAGAGATTCCGGGCTGATCCTTTGAGATTCTTCTGACGAAGATATTAAATTATCTTCCATTTGAGCAGATTCCATCACATTAGTTTCCTCGACTGCATCCTCAAATGGTAGATCATCAGTTTCTACTGGCGAAGATTCTTCTTCCGCTTTAGCAGAAGTCGTCGTCTCAATCTGCTCAACCTCTTCCACAAATGGTAAATCTTCAGTTTCTTCTGGCGAAGATTCAAAATCTTTTTCTATTTTAGCAGATTTCGTCACATTAGTTAGCTCAACCTCTTCCACAAATGGTAGATCATCAGTTTCTTCTGGCGAAGATTCAAAAAATTCTTCCGCTTTATCGGATGTCGTCGTCTCAATCTGCTCAACCTCTTCCACAAATGGTAAATCTTCATTTTCCTTGTTTTTTACCGGATCTTCGGTTAGATTATTGTCGTCATTTGCCTCAAGTTCCTCAGCATTCTCAGAAACAGTATCCATGACAGGTTCTACTTCGATATCTGCATAAATTTCACAGGCAAACAACATTGAAGAATCCCGACACTAAATTCATCATAAAACTACAATCTAACATGGGATAGAGAGAGACAGAGACAGAGACAGAGACAGAGAGAGCTTACACTTCTTTCCAATGACCGCAATATCAGACGAAGAAATATCGGTGTTCAAAGAAAGAAGCTCATTTAACGCAGAAAAATCCTGACTTTGAGGTGCACAAGGCACCCGAGAAACCTCATCTACAGTAAGTAACTCCTCCGTAATAACTCTCCCCTCTTTCTGACAAGATTTTCCCCAATCAAGATCATCAATAAGCAGATCAGGTTGGTCAAAAACAAACGGTTTTTGCAATTTATCCTCAGTTTTAGGACCATAACAAACCTCATCATCAGACCTAACATAACTCCTCTTACCATCGTCATCTTCATCCTCCGAAAAAGGGAACTCAGACTCAGTATCAGAACCTAGCTTCAGCTTCGTATACCCCACATGAGACAAAGTGTCGACACTCTTTTCCCCGTCCAGGGGCAGCCCGGTAATTTTATCCCTCAGCCTCTTGAAGCTATCCCTCCGACCGAACCGACTCCTACCCGGGACCCGCGGCAAGGGAGGCTTGACGTTAGCCTTGGAAGCTCCCAAGCCTACTGCTTTGAGGTCATGCATCAACCTATCTGTGTTCGACTTGGCCCTCCAAGGTTTATTACAGCAAGAACAAGTCCCATGTCCTAAAGAACCTAGCTGAATACGCTTGCTGTTTATCAAGCTCTGAAGCAAAGTTTTATCTATATCCACCCATAGCTTACCTAGGAAAAGCCTGTAAGAACCTGGGCTCGAACTGTTCTTCTGTATCTCAAGTGGGCTGAGGCATTCTTCGCACATGTTGTTCAAATCGGCCAGTTTGTTATGGACCGAACATGAAGTTACGGATGAGATCTGCTCTTTGTGGTTGAGGCATAAAAGGGTGTAAAAACATTCTGTTTTTTTCTTATGGCCTGAAGAGAGAGCTTCGATCCTCGAGCACAGAGGACATGGTGGTTTGAGATCGCAGTAGCAGGCGAATTGGGTGAGGAGGTAAGAGAGAGCTGCCTCGACGAATAGTAAGGTTATCAAGAACCATTCGCAAACGGCGGAGGACAGAAGGGTCATAAATCCAGGGCGGTTTTTCCTTTTAATATGTGAAGATGATATCTCAGAAGCCATGAGGAAGAACGACGCACACCAAGCTGTCTCCTTTTCGAGGTTTTTTAAATCACTTCTTCAGTGACTCAGGATTCTTGCAAAGGGAAATGAAGCAAATGATGTAATAAGAACATGAAATCGTTTGTCCAGAAAGAATGATAAGGATAAATGCAACCATACATACACATAAATATAACCTCACACGTAAAGACGCGGTGATTCATTCGGATTTCATGAAATAGAAACAAGATTGATATCACATGAAGCGACAAATGGCCGGAAAATAACAGCCCGGATTGCTCAGTTAACGGCAGAAAAATCGACGACGGACTAATACAGAATCTCGTGACAATCTGAGAACAAGAAAAGGCTAGCAAGCATTTCGTCGAACATGATGGGATCAAAGATGATTTGCAGATAAAAAGCATGAAGAGGGTTTGTTGTTACCTTTTTCTTTTTCGTTCAATGAGGCATGACAGGTCGGAGACAAAGTGCTGGTGATGGAGATGAAGAGATGATGAGGACGACGACGACGACGATGATGATGAGTTATGATGATGATCCCATGTGTTGAATAAATCTATTATTGAGGGGAAATTAATTATGATAATAATACATATGTCGCAAATTAGTAAAGTAAATAGGGAAAATGTCAATTATGGTTCAAATTGTCCATTGAATTGAAACAAAACTTGATTTCACTTGGGCTGTTGTTGTCGGGG
This sequence comes from Craterostigma plantagineum, assembly GCA_027422505.1. Lineage (NCBI taxonomy): Eukaryota > Viridiplantae > Streptophyta > Magnoliopsida > Lamiales > Linderniaceae > Craterostigma > Craterostigma plantagineum. The sequence continues at coordinate 708,800 of JAPQWV010000104.1, forward strand.
ATCGGACCGTATCAAATTACAAGGATTTTGAGCACAATTAATATTTTAGTGGCTAAATTATTAAAATAGGACACTAACTATACCTTTCATTTTTTTTAGGTCACTAAGTTTCGTATTTGCAAAATTAGGTCGCTAAGTATCATAACTGATTTATTTTGGGACACTTTTCGAATTTCCGACCAAACTAATCGGATTTCATACACCATCAGCTGGTTTTACTCCTAATCAGCGGGTGATGTGTAAGAAAACTCCTAATCAGCGGTGATTGTATAAATAAGCTTTTAAATTCATTTTTGAGGTTAAAAAGGTCATTAAATAAAAAAGGAAAAAAAATATTTTACCAAGACTTGCGTTAATACACTGCAACATCTCTGTTATCTTTTAGAACCCTAATTCTAAAGCAACGAATACCAACAAATTCTCTTGGTGACACAATAATGTCTTCGTCATCATCTTCCTCCTTGATGTGTGACTGCAAGAAACGTACATTCTTGATGACTTGCTCGAAAGAGGACAACCCAGGTAGGCGGTTTCATGGTTGCCCCGATTGGAAGGTAACACAAGCTGGTATTTGTTCTAAATTTTCAAAATTTGACAGAATTAATGATCGATATTATACGGCCTTGATTTCAGAAAGGTGGATGCGACTTTTTTTGTTGGGAGGATCCACCTATGTGTCGTAGATCTCTTGTTGTAATTCCAATGTTGAGGCAAAAATCCGTAAGACTCCAAGAAGAAAATGAGAGCATTAGGAACATTGTATCTCGACTTGAAGAAGAAAATGACCTTCTGAAGTGCAAAATTTCAATCCTTGAAAGGAAGGATGAAGAATCGAGATCAACTGAGTCTGAGCTTGATAAAATGAAGTTGGAGAACATGAATTTAAAGTTAAAGTTTCTCTTGGCATGCTCATGGATGTTTTTCTTTTTTGTTTGGTTTGGCTGATGGTGTATTATCGTATTTGGTGTGTGGTTTGCATCTATGGTTTAAGTCTTCTGTAATATGTTGTTTTGAGTTTGGATCTCGTGTATTAATATGCTTTCCAGAATTTGAATTGAGTTTGGATCTTGTCTTGAATGTAAGCTTGTGTTTAATGTGATAAATGGCATGATATGACCAAATCAAATCATTTCATTACACAAAATATGGTTTTACACTTTGGTGTAAACACAATTGGCCAAATGACATATCCAAAAGACAGCCACACAACGTAGTCAAAACACAGCCACATAACACAACCAAAACCTGTCCAAAACAACAGCCACATACACTATTTCTTTGTCTTTCTTTTGTGTTGTGAGAGGAGATCTTTTATGCCAGCATACATATTGCCTCTTGTTGTCCTTGGTGGAAGCACGTACTTGCTTGACTGTGACTGATCCTGCTGCAATTGCTCGAACATTGTAGGGCCTTGTGATTGTGATCCAGTCTGAAATGATACATATATTGTTAATTGTTAGAAATAGATTAGAGTTATCAACTTAGTGTAAAATTTACCTTTGGCATATTTGAGATGACTTGGATGGACGTTGTTGTTGGTTGAGACTGTGCTCTAGTCTAAAAGTAATCAAAGAAAGAAGCTATTAAATCTATTCAAGAAAAGTATAAGTTAGTAATGGTACCTTAGGCCTAGCTGGTAACTTTTTGAAACCTTCATATGCTTTAATTTGGACATGTAAATAGTTAAAAGAAAACCATGATAATCAGATTTCCAGCAAATCTGATGCCCCAATTTTCAAACCATTAACATATAAAATAATGTAGTTATGTATTACCTTAGGATATGCAGTTAACAACACATCATCTTCAGTTATATTTACCTCTTCTCCAGCAACAATCAACTCTTCATCAGCAACATGGAACACTCGAGCAGCATTTAACTCTTCATCAGCATCATTTAACTCTTCATCAACAACATTCAACACCTCAACATTACTCAACTCTTCATCAACGTTGAAGTCTTCAGCAATGGATCCCATCTCCTGACTGGCTCCTACATTGCCAAATCTCACAGGACACCTCCTCATATTATGACCTTCAACCCCACAGTGCCTACACTTCACGCTTTTCTGAATCCTTTTCAATCTGGTATCAGCAGCCGTACTCTTCCTGCCTCCTGTCATCCTTTTTTGCTTAATTGCAATCTCATCAGCCCCTTTTCTTCTTGCCTTTGCAGGTCTGCCTACTGATCTAACGAGTTGTGGAGGAACTGGTGGTGAGACGTTAGTAAGTATCGACTCATCTCTACCATTAATCGGCATAATAGTTGTCTCATACACCTTCTTGTATGTATCCAAACTGCTCAACATCCAAACCTTGACAAAGTATAGCACTGACTCCATGTTTGCATGGAATACCACTTAAATCCCATCTCCTACATCCGCAGGTACCTTTCTCAAGGTCTACACTAAACTGCGAGCCATCAAAGCATGAAACTTGGTAGTGTCTGTCATTAGCTTTAATAGGAATGCAGTCTCCTATGCTTCAACTCTCTTCTGAATCAATTCTTTTATTCTGGGACACAAAAGACCTTGCCACCTTTTAGATGCATTATCTCTGTTCAGCTGTAACCTTTGCATCAGGTACTCCATGATCCACTCTAACATGCTCAAAATCGGTTTCTCTCTAGCCTCTAAAATACAAGCATTAAAAGTCTCACACACATTATTCACTAGCAGGTCACACTTAGAATGGCAACTAAAATGTGATCTTGACCAGTGTTAGCTGCAGAGTCCATTTCTGCCATTTCCCTCATGTAATTTCCAAATGTGTTAGATGTTGATGCTCTTGCACACTTCCATAACTGATCTTTGAAAGCCTGCCCTCTGAATCCAGCATTAACAAAGTTCCCATGGAGATGTCTGACACAAAATATGTGATCTGAGTTGGGAAACACTTCCTCAAATGCATGAATCAGCCCCTTTTGAGGAAGTGTTTCCCAACTCAGATCACAGATTTTGTGTCAGACATCTCCATGGGAACTTTGTTAATGCTGGCTTCAGAGGGCAGGCTTTCAAAGATCAGTTATGGAAGTGTGCAAGAGCATCAACATCTAACACATTTGGAAATTACATGAGGGAAATGGCATAAATGGACCCTGCAGCTAACACTGGTCAAGATCACATTTTAGTTGCCATTCTAAGTGTGACCTGCTAGTGAATAATGTGTGTGAGACTTTTAATGCTTGTATTTTAGAGGCTAGAGAGAAACCGATTTTGAGCATGTTAGAGTGGATCATGGAGTACCTGATGAAAAGGTTACAGCTGAACAGAGATAATGCATCTAAAAGGTGGCAAGGTCTTTTGTGTCCCAGAATAAAAGAATTGATTCAGAAGAGAGTTGAAGCCATAAGAGACTGCATTCCTATTAAAGCTAATGACAGAAACTACCAAGTTTCATGCTTTGATGGCTCGCAGTTTAGTGTAGACCTTGAGAAAGGTAGCTGTGATGTAGGAGATGGGATTTAAGTGGTATTCCATGCAAACATGGAGTCAGTGCTATACTTTGTCAAGGTTTGGATGTTGAGCAGTTTGTAGACCCTTGTTACTATGTGGATACATACAAGAAGGTGTATGAGACAACTATTATGCCGATTAATGGTAGAGATGAGTGGATACTTACTAACGTCTCACCACCAGTTCCTCCACAACCCGTTAGATCAGTAGGCAGACCTGCAAAGGCAAGAAGAAAAGGGGCTGATGAGATTGCAATTAAGCAAAAAAGGATGACAGGAGGCAGGAAGAGTACGGCTGCTGATACCAGATTGAAAAGGATTCAGAAAAGCGTGAAGTGTAGGCACTGTGGGGTTGAAGGTCATAATATGAGGAGGTGTCCTGTGAGATTTGGCAATGTAGGAGCCAGTCAGGAGATGGGATCCATTGCTGAAGACTTCAACGTTGATGAAGAGTTGAGTAATGTTGAGATGTTGAATGTTGCTGATGAAGAGTTAAATGCTGCTCGAGTGTTCCATGTTGCTGATGAAGAGTTGATTGTTGCTGGAGAAGAGGTAAATATGACTGAAGATGATGTATTGTCAGCTGCATATCCTAAGGTAATACATAACTACATTATTTTATATGTTAATGATTTGAAAATTGGGGCATAATATTTGCTGGAGATCTGCAGATTCTCATGGTTTTCTTTTAACTATTTACAGGTCCAAATTAAAGCATATGAAGGTTTCAAAAAGTTACCAGTTAGGCCTAAGGTACCATTACTAACTTATACTTTTCTTGAATAGATTTAATAGCTTGTTTCTTTGATTACTTTTAGACTAGAGCACAGTCTCAACCAACAACAACGTCCATCCAAGTCATCTCAAATATGCCAAAGGTAAATTTTACACTAAGTTGATAACTCATAATCTATTTCTAACAATTAACAATATATGTATCATTTCAGACTGGATCACAATCACAAGGCCCTACAATGTTCGAGCAAATTGCAGCAGGGAGAGTCACAGTCAAGCAAGTACGAGCTTCCACCAAGGACAACAAGAGGCAATATGTATGCTGGCATAAAAAATCTCCTCTCACAGCACAAAAGAAAGATAAAGAAATAGTGTATGTGGCTGTTGTTTTGGACAGGTTTTGGATGTGTTATGTGGCTGTGTTTTGACTACGTTGTGTGGCTGTCTTTTGGATATGTCATTTGGCCAATTGTGTTTACACCAAAGTGTAAAACCATATTTTGTGTAATGAAATGATTTGGTTTGGTCATATCATGCCATTTATCACATTAAACACAAGCTTACATTCAAGACAAGATCCAAACTCAATTCAAATTCTGGAAAGCATATTAATACACGAGATCCAAACTCAAAACAACATATTACAGAAGACTTAAACCATAGATGCAAACCACACACCAAATACGATAATACACCATCAGCCAAACCAAACAAAAAAAAAAGAAAAAATCCATGAGCATGCCAAGAGAAACTTTAACTTTAAATTCATGTTCTCCAACTTCATTTTATCAAGCTCAGACTCAGTTGATCTCGATTCTTCATCCTTTCTTTCAAGGATTGAAATTTTGCACTTCAGAAGGTCATTTTCTTCTTCAAGTCGAGATACAATGTTCCTAATGCTCTCATTTTCTTCTTGGAGTCTTACGGATTTTTGCCTCAACATTGGAATTACAACAAGAGATCTACGACACATTGGTGGATCCTCCCAACAAAAAAAGTCGCATCCACCTTTCTGAAATCAAGGCCCTATAATATCGACCATTAACTCTGTTAAATTTTGAAAATTTAGAACAAATACCAGCTTGTGTTACCTTCCAATCGGGGCAACCATGAAACCGCCTACCTGGGTTGTCCTCTTTCGAGCAAGTCATCAAGAATGTACGTTTCTTGCAGTCACACATCAAGGAGGAAGATGATGACGAAGACATTATTGTGTCACCAAGAGAATTTGTTGGTATTCGTTGCTTTAGAATTAGGGTTCTAAAAGATAACAGAGATTTTGCAGTGTATTAACGCAAGTCTTGGTAAAAATATTTTTTTCCTTTTTTATTTAATGACCTTTTTAACCTCAAAAATGAATTTAAAAGCTTATTTATACAATCACCGCTGATTAGGAGTTTTCTTACACATCACCCGCTGATTAGGAGTAAAACCAGCTGATGGTGTATGAAATCCGATCAGTTTGGTCGGAAATTCGAAAAGTGTCCCAAAATAAATCAGTTATGATACTTACCGACCTAATTTTGCAAATACGAAACTTAGTGACCTAAAAAAAATGAAAGGTATAGTTAGTGTCCTATTTTAATAATTTGGCCTATTTTAGTATCCGATTGTATTTCGCGATTTGAATAAAGAAAGAAATTGATTGTTCATCAGTTCGAATTTCGATGGTGTGCAATCCTTGAATTAGGACATATCAATATTGTTAGCTGTCGATTTAGGAAATATGGGAAGAAAGAAGGCAAGAAAGGAACGTGTACACCCTATTAATATTATTAGATAATAACCAGAGAAAATATATTCTATATAATTAGTTAGTTAATCAATAAATCTGTTTGCTGTATGTAAGACGTGGAGGCACGGGACTTTGACTTTTTTAAGAGGTCAATGGTATGAGACTTATGTGGGCACCAAATTATGTATCGGCAATAAGGTTAGGCAACGCATGATCAGATGGCCCAACCCATGTGAAGGGCAAAGTTACAACTTCAAATAACTTGACCAAATGCCTATAAAATAAAATAAAATGTTATATCAAATGCTAATTATGACTATACAATGTTATAGAGATAAATAATCTATTTATAGGCACAACTTTCAAATTAAGTCCATAGAAAAACTTACTTTTTTAATAAACATTTTAGCTAAGATAATATTACATCTACAATTGCAATCATGGGATAATCGCGTCTAACTTTCTCAACCTCCATTCTTAACTTAACTTTCGATGACTTATTTAACCAAATTCTATACTATATGCATCCACCTATTTAGTTTAATATTTTACAATATTCCCTTTGGATTTATATTACGTAATAGACCATGTTTAAAACTTATATGGCGAAAAGAGTAAGATGAAAACCCAATGAAGGAAAAAAATTATATTAATTTGATACGGTTAGTATGTTCGACTTGTTAAAAACTTAATGGAAATCCTCTATTCCAAAAAGGTGTTCCACTAGGTATTTCAATTTAGGAAAATCATTACACCTCCTCATACAAGTGTGTAAAGACCCATAAATATCGTTACACACACATATATCACTAACGGAGGTTAAAACACAAAAATTAAAAAAAAAAAAAAGATATATAATTTTGATGAATTTTAGTGAAAAAATATTAATTTGGAAATCCAATGAAATACCTAGTGGAATAGGGGTTCCCAAGCCTTAACCGGCATCATTTGGATAGTTTACTTTGTTTACATGTGCTGAATGTTATGTGATGTGAGAACTTCCAAGTTCTTTACTATAGATTTAAAAAAGAAAATAAGTTTAAATAGTATGTAATATAATTATTAAAATCTCTCGATTGTTCACCTGGCAAAATGCAATTGGCGCAATAAAGATAAGGTTTTATCTAAAGCTAATCTGAGGTATGTGGTTCGTCGCTCACCCCATGGAAATAAAAGATAATTAAATTAACCACACGCACGAAGTTCCATTCCACCACGAAAAGCTTTTGCTTTGAGCTGTTTGTTTCTTCAGAGATTTGACAGAAAACTCTTTGCTTGAAAGTGTAAATACACAAGAGAAGAAATGGCCACAATCTCTGCCTGCATAACCACTCCGTCCGTGGCACGCGCCGCCCTAGTGCAGAAGTCCTCCGCCGTGCACCGCCCCATGGCCGTTCTTGGTAAGAAAAACCACCGCACTCACTAACCGATCAATCATAAATAACTGAAGTAAATGGCAACGGTTCTTCTTATAGGTCTGCCCACGATGTCGAAGAACAATGGCAGGGTAAGCTGCTCGATAAAGAAAGAGGCTGAGCAGCCCAAGGCGTCATCGTCGGGATTGGCGGCCGTCGCGGCGGCAGCTTTTGCGGCGGCGATGTCGAGCCCAAGCGCCATGGCTTTGGTGGACGAGAGGATGAGCACTGAGGGAACTGGGCTTCCATTTGGGCTGAGCAACAACCTCTTGGGATGGATTCTATTGGGCGTATTCGCATTGATTTGGGCATTCTACACTGTCTACACCTCGACACTAGACGAGGATGAAGAGTCTGGTCTCTCTCTCTGAAGAAGAAGAAGAAGAAGACAAGACAAAGACAAACACAGAGAGAAACTTAATCTATCTATCTATCTATCTATCTATCTATCTCCTGTTCGCATATGTAACTCGCTGTGTTTTATGATCGATCCACTGATTATTATCATCGTAAGCCCGCCTATCACTTTTCTTCTTACCATCAATTTTGACAACTAAATCATCGCCGTCGTCATTGTCCCATTCGATATTTTTGGGATTATGAGAAATTCAACTCACCTCGCCCAAGTTGTCAAATAAAGCACACTTCACAGTCATGAAACTAAAAACATAATCTCATCGACATTACGTACGCTACTACATTTTCAAGGCTTGTACTAACAACATTCTGCTCCACTGATTGAGAATTTTCTTTTTTCTTTCTTTTAGAAGTTTGGTCGTCTTCATCGAACCTCTGTTGGGCTTAAACTGTTGTGGGCTATTTTGTCTTAGGCTAGATATGTGTCTCATCTGATAGCACGTCCACACCGATCAAGAAAATTAACAAGTTCAAATCGATTCAAAGTCGTATGACTCGCCCATTTGGTCCATCGTATTAACTCCTTATATAATTCTTCTTCTTTTTCTTTAAACTCACTCCCCAAGTCCAAATTCAAGGTTCCAATTCTTTGTTTCTGGGTTGGGACCAATGGTGAATTTTTGGTTCAATTCCTAATTAATCATCACATCTCAACCAGTGTTTTAAAACGCGTATAGCGCAACGCGCCGCGTTTTAGTTTAAATAGCGCGTAGCGTAAATAGCGCAGCGTATTGCATGAGTATTTCGGACAAGTCACATACTACGTTAAGAAACATAATTTATAACTAAATTAATCATAATCACATTATTCAGTAAATTTTATGTAAAATTTAAGTTCAATAATATATGTAAAATCTAATAGTATATATCCAAAGAATAAAATTATACATAAAAGCATATTAAACAGAATTCATGTACATCAAATTTAATAGATTTTTAAATCTAGTTCACTTCTCATTGGATATTCGGATTGGACCAACATTAAAAAATTGGAAAATTTTAGGTAATATAGGCTTAAAAAACATAGTATTTAAGCAATATTTTATGTATATAAAAAAATATAAGGTATTAATGTTATTTTGATCGTTGTTAAACAAAGAATAAATTAATAATTTTTTTTATTTTTACCATATAGATTACATTAAATAATCCCTTTTTATGTTTTTGGGGAAGTAATTAAAAAAGTTAGAAAGAATTGAAAAAGTAAAGTAAAACAAATATGTTAGTGAAAGACGTTGCACATTACATCACAATAAAACCTATCCTCTTGTCAGAATAATGCAGTTACTGTAGTGCTTTTTTTAATACGCCTCAACGCGTTTTGAAATTTATTTACGCTTATACGCGCGTCAAAGCGCGCGACTTAACGCTTTTTAAAACAATTATCTCAACTCAATCCATTAAACATATTCTAATAGTGGGACAAGGAAACAACGTGATATTCTATTCCTCGCTCGTTCTTAGGGGCCTTATAATAAATGAATAAATAGGCCACCACCAATCAGCAAAGTCAAACTTTACTTAATACACCCTAATGAAAGCCCTCACGTGTGGTCGGGCCCTACATTTATCTAAAAAAAAAAACGCGTACGTCGTTTCTCAATTTAGTCCATGCGTTAGGCGGCGTCGATCTATTATTAACCATGCCAAATTAGAGTTATCTTTTAACAAAATATACTAATACTTCCATTAAAAAAAAATGCAGTATTGTAGGATTTTGTTTTTTAAAAGTCAAGTGCGTGTGTGTGCGCGTGTAGTGTCATGTTGAGATAACCTTTGTGTACGTGCGTCAAAAGAAATAAATGGTTAAGTTGATGAGTAAGTTATGGTGTGTATGCGATCTACGTTCACAGTTTGTGTTGGTGCTTGCTGATTCGCCTAATATTGATGGACATATGTTTATACTCACCTGCTGTTTCTCTTACCATATTTATTTCTGCCTACATTCTTACATAAAATTGCTTTATTATTACCATCCAAGTGTATCATATTTTTATTTATATGTTCTGGGCTGCTAAAAACCAACCCGACACGAACCGCATCCGAAAATAGCAGGCTTGAGTTAACATTTTAATTGTTGTTGAATTTTAGAAAAAACAACTGTTTTATTTCTCTATTGTTTTATTTTATTTGGGTTTATAATTATGACTATGTAGTTAATTTTTTTCCTTTTTTTTTCAACGGATTGGCGGGTTAATGGGTTATATTTGAGTTAAAGTAGAACGTGTTAGGGTTTGATATTTCAACCCGTTTAAGTAAACAAGTTAGATCAGGGTTGAAGTTTTCAACCGTTTATTAAAGGGGTTGAACCCGAATGTGATCCAACCCGACCTGTTTATCACCCCTAATTTCAACCATATGCCGATTTAGTTCTTTATGAATTATTCTTTTCGCATGTAGTCGTGCGGGTTTGTACCGTGACTATTTTCTGTCTAGTTTTTATATCATGTTAAATAAAGTCTTTTAGTATTCAATCTTCTTGATTCGCCTTTATCTATTGTATTGTGGGTGGTAACGACTTGACGGGCTCGATTTGAGCTTGTGTATCCTGGCACACTACAAGGATCACAAAATTTTTGGGGTCCTCATTTTGTGGTTTTTTCGACAAGGCTGGAGTATCCCCATTCAACCAGCTATGGGCTTACGCCGCACATTTCGTGGATGAGACTAGATCTTCAGGGATTAGGTAAACACGTCCCAAGTTTACCAAACACGATAGTCATGTGATAAGACCGCAAGGGGACAACTCAAGAAATTGTGGAAGGTGGGAGTTGATCCTAGGGCTGCAAACGAATCGAATCGAGTCGAATAGCACAATATTCTATTCGTATTCGGATGACAATCAAATACCTATACGAATATTCGAATATTTAATCGAATCATAAATTCGATTCTTATTCGTATTCGAAAATATTCGAATCGAATATTCGAATACTCGAATATGGATTATACTTGAATATTTTATCTCTATATTTAATAAAAAAAAATATAAATATTATTACATTTAAAATATATTCTTAACAAAGTATAATCTTTAAGATAGTTTTTGATTTAAAATATTCTATAAGTAATTATATTTAAATATAAATGAGCTTGTTGATTTCTAAGTTTGGGCTTAATATTTATCTTACGCTCTAATATTCTAAACATTCTTAATGGTTATTAAATTAAAGTATTGATAATATATTAAAATTTAGAAATATATATTGAATTATTCGAATCGAATAATTCGATTAATATTCGAATCAAATATTGTGATTTCATATTAGTATTCGGATATTTCTCGAATCAGAAAAGATATTCTTATTCGAATTCGTATCCTAAATATTCGAATTCGAATTTGAATCTTAAAATTTCGAATCGAATCGCGAATCGAACAAAAAAGTTCGATTCGTTTGCAACCCTAGTTGATCCCATGACCTAGTCCACAAATTCAGTATCTCATATTTTGATTTTGGAGCCATTATTTATGGCCCAATATATCATAATTGATAAAAAAAAAAATGTGCTCAAAAAATACATTACGTGTTAAAATTGTATTTATTTGGGCCCCAAGGCCATGTCGACTCAATTCGGGTTTCTCGAAAATTTCTATCAATATAGTATGAGATGAGATTTGCATCCTTGAAGAGAATTGAGGATGAAGATTCTTAGATGAGTTGGCTCCTCTCCACTTTCACATGCCATGCCTAAATAATAATTTCCTTTTACCACCTATTTAACATCGATTTGAGAAATTGGGTCCCTTTGATATTATCATGTTAATTGTCGGGTCCCATTAATAGCAACCGACAAGGTTTAAATAACTTTGACCCCACACATCACATGGGATGCTTTAAATTAATTTCCCCCCTAATCAGCCTCGTTAAACGAATCTAATCAAAGGAATCTATTGCAAAGCATGTAATTAATATGCAACCACCCCTCAGCACCTCATCTGAGCCGTCCGTGCGAAGAACGAAGATCAAGGGCCGAAGTTGTCCCACGCACTGCTGCCTCTTTTGATAGTAGAAGTGTGTTGGTCTTTTGGGAGACATACATATCTGTCTAGTAGAACACATGTCCCCACAACACTTAGCAATCTCAATAAATGCGTGTCGCGCGCACGCGCGTTGCAATTTTAATTGGGTGCACAATGACGGATTTACCACCGATAAATGGATTTTATATGTGTTACTACTTGATGTGGACTCAACTAAGATGGGCCGAGAAAAACAAAGAATAAAGAGAGGCCCAACAAAGCCCAAAAAGAAGAAGGGCTCATAGTGAAGTACAAGCCTAGGAAGAAGGACCCGCAGGGATCTGACGGGCACAAGTCTTGACCGGACAAAAGAAAAGGAACCGTTGTGTATAAATGCGCAGGAACAGCGAAAAGGAAGAAGGGCAGTGGCAGGGACGCGTGTCGCCTTATAACAGGGAGATATCACTGAGCACCTCACTGCAACTGTCACAGAAGTCATGCCATCACTCAGTCAGTCATCTTTCCTAAGCACCCTAGGTGGTACGTCCCCCGGAAATCCTGGGATATTACTTGGGAAGGTCGTTGGGAGCTGCTATAAAAGGAGGGACTTAGCCATTTCTCATAATAACGATTATTATTCTAACACTTTCTCACACACAAAAAACACCTAGAAATCTCTCTTTCTCACTGTAATAGTTCTCTTCCACAAGATCTTTAGCACATAGGAGCGAAAGTGAGTTGTGAGCATGTAATTCTTCCAAGTATAGTGAACATCAGTTTAGAGCCCCCGTGGTCGTAGGATCTGCAAAGATCCGAACCACGTAAATCCTGGTGTTATTTCGTTTACGTCTTCAAGCAGGTCCCCCACGTTCCAAATACATTCAGACAGGTCCCCCGTGCTTCAATCACGTCCCAGACAGGTCCCCCCAAGTACCAAACATGTCCCCAACAGGTCCCCATTATGTCCCCATCATAAAAACAGCACCTTACGCCCTTAAAAACTTCCAATTTTATTCACCGGCTATATAAATTCCTTTTCCCACACCTATAAATTTCGTTGATTGGGTTTGCCCATATCACTACTATACTTAAATTGCAGATACAATTTGATAAGAATAAATTGCAAATACACAGCGAGTTGGAAAACCTCGTAGTCGAGTAAAAAACATCTTATAGCATCTCCAATCGCTCCCAACTCGCCTCGTTCTCAAACTCAGAATGCATTAATCATTCTCAATAGTTAAACTCATTCTCAAGCTCATATGACTATATTCAAAATATTCATTTCTACACGAACTTTTAAACTTTTCAATACCGCCCACAGATATATAACTTAAAAATTAAAAATATTGCTAGTAAAATTTTATAAATTAATAAACATTTTACTTAGTTTTTAGATATTTTTATTCTTCTTTTTTATAAGGATGTTTATTATGAAAACAAATAAACTGATTTTAATGTAATTATTAGATATAAAACTGATTTATGCATTCAAACACGTAGATGCGTTTATTGGAGGGGAGAAAATCTATTTTGAGATGGGTTTTTACACATAACCCCCTCTATAAAAAATTGTAATTTAGTACTCTGTCAGCATTTTTTATATGTAGCTACTTAACAGAATAAATTTTTTGCAGATAGGTACCCGACTCGCCGCAGGTACGCCATTCAACACATCTGGATACCCTATATCAACATATTGTGGTACGTAATACGTTTAGAAAATGTACGCCGTATTAGCACATTTAGGTACGCACTATTTACACGTTGAGTATGCCGTACAAACATATTTAGGTACCATATATCAACGTGTTATAGTACACAATACACACACAGGAAAGTACGGCATGATTGAAGAGACTGGCACCAATTAAATCGTACCTATGTGTAAAAATTTCTGACATAGGTACTGACTGTAAGTTTTTATTCAAATAGGTATTTATGTGCCCGTATTCATTTTTTTGGATTGGTTGAAATGATTTCAGAATATTTTTTTTTTGCATTTTTAAGTACACAATCGGAGATGTCTTATATCCAATTTTTTTGAGAAATTTATCTTACCACTTGATATCCAGATTAATTTATTCTAAATTGAATTTTATACACACCACATCATTTCCATTAATAAATACCAAGGTCGAGTGGACCCACCATGAAATTCCACTAGCTTGTCCAAACCCTTGTTACAATATTCATGAATCATCATCATCCTCCTTATATAAAACCTCATATCCCTTCACCAAATCTACACAAAACAATTCCCAAGAAAGCATCACTCGTAAAAAAAAGGTATTGATCTTCTTTAAGGCATCTATGTAAAGCTCGATCTTCAACGAGCTCTAGAAAAGAACGTCTTTCAAATGGCTAAACCCAATTTCAACAATCACCTAAACCTCAAGGCAACCGAACTAAGGTTAGGCTTGCCTGGAGCTGACCACGATGATCATAACAACAAAAAGAAGAGATCTTCATCGGACTTGGTCGGAGAATCTTCTGCCCAAGTGATTCAAGAACAAGAAGCATCTTGCGATGCGCCGGCTCCGAAGTAAGTTAAAACATCTATGTAACATACACAGTAAAAGAAACCCTTAATATGCATTATTCAGAAGAGACTTGTGAGTTATTCGTTTTTCGTTGTGTTCTTTTTATCTTCTTCCAGGGCGCAAGTGATTGGCTGGCCGCCAGTTAGATCATACAGGAAAAATGCGCTGAGCAATAGCATCGCAGGCGATAAATCTGAATCAAAAACATCAGAATATGATAATGGGTGTGCTGGGATTTACGTGAAGGTGAGCATGGATGGTGCGCCATATCTGAGGAAGATAGATCTCAAGTGCTATAAGAGCTACGCTGATCTGCTAAAGGCGTTGAGGGATATGTTCAAGTGCGCCATAGGTGTTTACTCTGAGAGGGAAGGGTACGATGGATCAGAGCATGCCCCAGCTTATCAAGACAAAGATGGAGATCTTATGTTGGTTGGAGATGTTCCATGGGATATGTTTGTTGATTCTTGCAAGAGGCTGAGGATTATGAAAGGGTCTGAAGCTAAGGGCTTAGGAGGTTGCTGCCAATAGAAAGAAGATCGTCTTTGTTTGTCTGGCATACACACAGTGAAAGAAAGAAAGAAAGAAAAAATGTAAAGGGGGTTTCCTTTTTCTCTTTTCCAATTCGATGAAAGAAAAACTCTCATTAGAAAAATTCTGGAAAGGAAAAAAACGAGGCGTGTAATGGTATGACCACCATAAGCGTAATATATCATTGATTCACTAATTTTACTCTATCGTTTTTCCAAGCACAAATTCCACTTAAGTTGTTTCCTTAGGTTAGCAAAATGGAGAGATTTGTGGCCTCGACCTCAGCTATGTTGGCAAGCAGCTCAGTTACTGGCATTGTATGTACATGGTTTACAATGAAATTTGATGCGTTACTTTCTTTAAATAGTTGAATAAATCGTCTGTAAAAGATTTCTAATTTCTTACGTGTTGGAAGATTAAAAGGCACGAAGAGAAAATACCTTGATTACACTTGCACGGAAATGGATGATTATAGATACGCTCTTTGAACTCAGTTCCGCTCAGACTAAGTTAAAAGTTGTATCCAATATGTAAGCAAATTCGATTGTGATACGAGGGTAAGATAGAATCTTGATAGCATAATACATATATATATCACTACCATACTATACTACCTTGAGGAAATAAAAGAGTGGTAGTGGTTATGGCTGAATCTTGGTTCCAGTCTGAAGGCCAAGTTGAACTTTGCTCATGACATGTGACTCCAACCTGCAAAAAATACTTTGCCCAGTCAAACGAAAAAAATCCCATTCGCAGTAGCAATAACAAGTGAGTGATGACAATAGTCAGACAGATCTCCCTCTAACCATAGTTAAATATAGCCCTAGGCTTCTCTTTTTCAATTATGAATGGGACTCTTAATGCTATGAGGTATAGTTGAGTAATTTTACAAGGTTATCTGTAATACTAACTAATAGCTAAAACTAGAGAAGCATCAAGAGAAGGTGGAAGCAAATCATGCCTTGTTGCGCATTTATAATAAATTGTGTCGGGAGAGTTGTACGTGCGCGCATTTGAGAACATCCTCCGAACATCAGCCATGAACATCTCAAAGGTCACGTAGAATTGCTCGGACTCTACTCGCTTCAACATGGTTTTCAAATCTGTGGAGCAGACAATGCAGTTGAAATTGTCAGTGATGATTTTTGGGCTTGCGTCGAGGAGTTTAAAGCAGGAAAATTATAGTTTACAAGTACGAATAACAGAATAAGACAATAAATAAAGAAAAATGTACCCATTGGATCTTTAATGATGTCATAATAATCAGGCACATCGCGGGCATCGACAGGTTCTTTGAATGGCCAGGCATCAGGATGCTCGTGCATCACCTGCTCAAATATCACAATATTGGTATAGTGAGAAATAATAACACTAAATAAAAGAGAAATTATTGGGATCCAAGGAGTAACACCAGCAATAGGTTACTCATTTTAAATGTTGATATTGGTAATACTGAAGCAGCTAACTGTTACTAGCAGCTACTCTCCTTATTTTGAATGATTTTTCTTTTGCAGGCAGATCGAAGCCTTAAGCAACAGTTTTTGAAGATACATTTTACAATAGTTGGAAGAATGGTAAACCAATCGGAATACCGTGTGAATTGCCTTCAATATTCAATAGAAGATGGTAAATAGTACTGTGACTTGCCTTAACAAGCGAACGCATGAATGCAGTCAATGACTTTTGATGTGCCACAGCATCGGCTGACGAACTCATAATTTTTATTTGAGAATGGCCATATTGATCAGGTGTCCAGCCAGCATCTTCTGTTGTAGGTCATGCGAAATTCAAATCAAGATAAGGTAACCACGAGGAAGTAATATGAAACTAAACAGCAGTCGTTGAAATAACGACCAGTAAAAATCACAATGAACAATCGTACGGTAAAGGCTAAACTTGTTTTAAAAAATGGTCAAACATGAATGATAAAGGAAAGACTTACTTAAGCCAGGTATGTCCTCTACCTTGATCATCTTCTTGGGACCACCAGCTTCTTTCTGAAAAGTAAGAAGTTGTCTCCAGTAATTGAAAGTCTTTTGCTCTTGAGCAAAACAATATATGATTCCAATGGATAATCTATTTCTTTGAACATGTTTGAAACACTACGAATAATAGTTTGTTACACAAAGAATGGAACCCAGAAATAATGTGGTCAGTACATCCAGAAATAATATGTGGTCAGTACATGACGGATTAAGTGTCACGAAGAAAAACATCAAAACGTATATGATATGAATAAGGAGCCCGAATTACGAAAAATGGAGAGGAGAATACCTTCTGAAACTCAATTCCAGCGTAGATGATATGACAATTTGACAGCTCTCTAATCTTCTCGTCTATTGCCTGAGATGGAAAAAAAAAAAAGAGCCCCAATGATATGAGAGAGAGAGAGAGAGAGAGAGAGAGAGAGAGAGAGAGAGAGAGAGAGAGAGATGTAATTGAATTCACTTTCCTTTGTTTGCATCAGGAGCACTTGCCACATAATAATTGCGACTTACAGATAAACTACAGAATCAAGTAATCTATATAGATAAACTTGGCTCTTAAATCCTAAGCCTACTTGTTGGATAGAAAATATCAAATAACCAAGGCAAAAATCATTAACCTGTCTCTGACGGCGTATCATAGTTGATAAATCAGTATAGGGAAGCTTAGGGTCGATTTTGCATTCCATAAGGATTCCTCCATCATAATCTTTAATATAACTGCAAAAGAGATAACAATATCAACAAGGAACTCGTACAGATATGCATTATTAGACGGCTAACAGAAGTTATAGGTTAGCTAAATACAGGGACGTTATTGATATTTATCAACATTGTTTGTGATGAAATAGAATTCACAAAAAATTAAGATCAACAAAACTTCATGTTACAGAAGCGCTCTTAAAAAGTGATCAAATAGAAAAAATAAATTATAAAGTTACCCGTGCCATCGTTCTTTCTCCAAATAAATTTCTTTGGTAAAGCCCTAGAAAGAAAAATATATATGCAATATACAAATATTAGAAGCATCAAATTGGTGTAACATCTTATTATATTTAGAAAATATCATTCAAGTAGTTCGAATAATGTAGCTGATGCTACCAAAGACCACTCTTAGTGGTTAATGAAGCGGCGAGCTACCGTACAAAAACGGAGAGCAAAGGACAGAAGGAAAAAAGTAAGAGAGAAATATGGGGGAAAACACAAGTTGTTTACTAAACTAGAGTATGGATGAATGTAGTCTCACCTGCTTGACAAAGTAACCAACTGCATTGTTATCAGCATATGTAAGGAAATGAGTTAGGCCATCCTCATCACGAGCATGCTGCTTTAAGTGATTCATAAGTCTTGTGCCATAGCCTTTAACTTGTTCATCAGCAGTGATTGCACAAAAAGCTATCTCCCCAAACTTTTGGCTACATGTATATTGGCATGTTACGGAAGTTCTAGAGAGGAGGTATTTATTCATAATAACATTATAATGGCTGGAAGCCATGTAATACATCTAGCTGGGTTGAGTATGCTAACACATTGGTCAAATTTTACATCACAAAAACCACAACTCAGATTAACATTAACACCTACCAAGATATGATAGGATTGAGAACAGAGTACATTTAGTTCCATCCATCAATATAAACAAGCAAATGAAAATGAAAACATCAACCTGTTTGATGTCAATGAAGATTTTGACTTGCCTACACACTTGGGTATAACCCAAGTCCACTAATTATTTAACACGTGTTCTTCTTACACACTGCCTCTACCATGTTGATACACCACCAACCCAACCCATTTTACGTGCAATTTAATTTATATTAGTGCCACATGTCACACAATGAGTGGACTTGGGTTATACCCAAGTGAGTAGGCAAGCCAAAGCCCTCAATGAATTAGAACAAACTAAGCAGATGAGCATATGTTATGACAGTCAGAGGACATAAGCATGACACAAGGTCACTGGTACCTGCGATATGGTCTATACGTAATACCACCCACAACAATATTTCTTCTGATAACCATCACAGATTTATGGTTTCTGCAAGATGAATTAATAAGAGAACATGAGAAGTTCGAACATAAAACAAGAGGCTCAACTGATGTCTCAGTAAATAAGAATAGCATCCCAGGGTTATGACCGGAAGTGGAAACTAGCTAGTGCACCTTTCAATCAAGAATTGATAAAAATTTATCTTTTACCTAAAACAATGTCAGACTATTTTTCATATGCATACCTGTCCATTAGAAGGCGGACAATGTATTCCTTAGGCATATTAGGAAGCTGCTTCGAAAAAATATTTTTCAGTCCTACAAGCCTGTAGTTACAAGAGAAACATATAAGTGAGATTCTTCCATTATCACACAAATAGGTATTTATCAGTAACGAAGAAATGAACAAAACGATGAAAAATATCTGGCAGATAATTTTTTGCTCTATCATAACGACTTCAATTCAATAAACTATTAGAGAGAAGGGAGATGTATATGTATGTACCAGACCATGTGTTGGTCTATACCATCATTCGACGCACACAGAAATTTCAACCTTCCTGCTTCTTCCTGTGGAGTTTTGGGCCAAACTTTCATTAAAGTAGCTTGAAGAATCTATAGCTTTCACAGATAAAACAATGGAAGGATACAACAACTACATAGACCAGGAATTGCCAATGCTGCATGAGATGCATGTGTAAATAGATTTTCTGAAATAGAATAAATACAAAAACATGGGAAGCAAGCCAGCATATGGTATGTAGCATGTCATATGATGAAGTATCAACTCACTGCATTGCCTGCTTTAGTTAAGGTAAATCAAGTAATACTAAACGATCCAAGCAAGTACTCTCATTCACTTTGCATGTTCAGATTCAACGCATATATGACAGCATGAACAAAATCCCATCCGTGCGTATTTTTTAATATTCCTAAAACAAAATTCCAAAGCCCAAAAATATTTATACTTCGAGATAATTTAAAAGACATAAACAAAAAAAGAAAAACAATGGTAACAAATTAAAAAACCTCTCTTTTCAGAGCCTCCTCTCTGGCACTGTACGCTCCACTCGTTTGTATATTGTCGGTAAAAATACCCTTCACAACGTCCTCCTTCACCAAAATCCCTGTCGCACCTCCATTCGCCGCAGCATTTCCCGATAAACTATTGCTATTGTTATTGGCACCAACGTTGCTGGCGTTAATGTCTTTTACCCCGTCAGCCGCCGTGGCCTCGGGTTTCACGGAGGCTGCTGCTTTAACTTTCGTGTTACTCTTATCGAGTCTTGAAGCAGTGAAATTTCTTATGGACGAATCGTCTTCTTCGTCGGAATCAGAATCTGCTTCGGAATCTTCTGCGCCGAGGACGCTGACACTGTCGAGATCGTCGGACGGTGGCAGCTTTCGCTTGTGGAGAGATGATGTGGCTGACACAGACGCCGACGCCGACACGGACTGAGACGGGGAAGCGGATTGGGAGCTCCGTGATCGGACGGGATTGGGGAGGTGGTCCATGGGAATTTGTAAATTAGGGCTTGAGAATTGGGGATTTTATAAGCCAAATATTGAATTAATCTCGAAATCGATTAACTTCATTCCTTCTTGAACTACTTTCCTAATATTATGAGAAAAAAGAAACGCCTATACTCTTAAAGGGTGTGTTGGTTGTTATAGCAGGTATAAGGCCCATCATAAATTTAACTTAACAAGCCCGTTATAATTAATCGTACCTTTTCAACTCAGCTATCTTATGTCGGGCTTCTATTTTTATAATGCGCTTAGTTATTAATTGCGGGCTGTAAATAAACTACCAAACATAATATTACAATGCAGTATTTATATTATCTGGGCTAATCTTGCGAACCAAACGGGCCCTAAAAGTAAATAAAATTTAGGAAAATTGTGATTGCTACTAGACCTGGGTTTTGGGCCGGGTCAACCAAGAACCGGCCCAAAACCGACCCATTAATCCGGTCCAGAACCGGAACCGGTAGATCCGGTTCTGAAACCGGTAACCGGCCCAGTTAAAATGAACTGGGCCGGTTCGCGGAACTCGGAACCGCGGATTACCGGTTCCGGTTCCCGGTTCCGGTTCCGCGGTTCCGGTTCCGGTTCCGGTTCGGAACCGGAACCTGCCCAAATGTCTTTTATTTATTATTTTTTTAATTCAAAAATACATTAAAAAATAAAAAAAAAAACAAAATAAAAATTAATGGGCCGGTTCCGGTTCCAGAATCGGAACCGGCCCATTTAAGGCCCGTGGTCCAGCTCCGCGGTTCTGGTCCGGGACAGTAGGCCCATCGGAACCGGAACCGGAACCGGAACAGTGCCGGAACCGGTGGAACCGGAACCGGTAGAACCGGCCCGGAACCGGCCCAATCCGGCCCATGACCCAGGCCTAATTGCTACTACTATTTTTAAGGCCTTTTCTCCGGTGTCGTTTAACAAAATAACATTTGACTTAGTCAATGTTAAAAAAATAGTATCGTTCCTTTTTTTTGTCAATGGCGTTCATTAAATGTGAGTGTGACGAAAATCCTGCATCTCGTCCTGCCAAGTTAACGAGGACACAATTGTCCTAATTCTTGATTTTATTTTACATAATAGTGGGACGACTGCGTTCTCATTAACTCGGCAGTGACAGAGTCCGGGATTCTCATAAACTTCCAGTGGCATTTTTATCATTATTTTCATTTTCACTAATACTTAAACGCAGACAAAACGAGAGAGAGAGAGATAGAGAGAGAGAGAGATTAAAGATTAAATGATGAGGGATAGTTGGTAAGTTCAGCTCTGGATATCGTTCCAGCGGCCGAAAGTATGGTGATCCTGGATCGCCTTTTGCGCTTTGATAAAGGAATTCGATTATATCCTAAAAATAACACAGCTTGAGTGGTAATCAACTATAAAGGAAGTAAAGAAAACCCTAGTTGGTGTAGTAATCAACTATAAAGGAATTAAAGAAAACTTTAGTCGCTAGTTTGAGTAGCACCAATAAAGGAAGTAAAGAAACCCTAGTTTGAGTAGTAATAATCGATAAAGGAAGTAACGAACGCCCTACCAGATCGTGCTGAACGATCACCAACTCGGGCCGAGTTAAAATTAGCGACAACAGGGTTTTGTCGCTAATCTATCAAAGTGTGAAACTTTTGAGGCCCGAGTTGGTGTCCCTGAACTATCAACCGACGTCTCGACGTGAGAAGTGCTTGCCGTGTCCTGAGAATCTTCTGTTGTGTCTTGAGAATAATCACCTAGCTGAAATGAGCATCGGACGAAGAACTTCCCATTACTTCCTGCCATGTATTTATAGGAACATGTAAGGGCAATTGATGGGTACAATGCGATACAACCAACAAAGCATGTGTGTGAAAAATAAGACGCACAAATCATTCATATGACAAAATGGACATGGGATAGAGTGATCGGTGGAGCTCGACGGCAGAAGAACCATGGAGTGACTTGACCGGCAGACAACCTTGAAAAAGGACCTACTGTGCAATGTTCTAGCAACTTTCTCAAATGCATTTAACAGAGTAAACATTTTATGTCCTAACATATTATCTTCAATGCTTCTATGCATTGTTTGTCGTTCTTACACACACAGATTGAAGTCTGAAAAGCTTCACTTTTATTGACATTCAATTTGGAATCTCAATTGAATGTAGTAATAGGCCGCAGCTAAGTTGAACAGCAAACGAGGAATCGAATCGAAAATCCAAGGTTACCCATACCTTCTGATGTGGACCGCGTAAAACGACTTCTTGGTGATGGCGGTTGGGCTTGTTGTTCCTTCGCTCGTTTCTACTCTGGCGCGGATTTATCGCTCCCCGTCAGTTGTCTCCGTCGAACCTGGCGCTCAAAAACTAGAAAACACGTCAGAAGGGGGCCGGGATGGATGCCGGCGTATCCCCTCCGATGCTTAAGTCAGGAAAATGAGTGAGAGATGGGTAGTTGGCTTGTAAATTAGTTCTTAGTTGTCATGTGCGTACCTGGAAAATGAGTTTACCACTACTATTTATACTAACCTCAAGTATTCGCTGCCTTGACCCAATCTCCACCCCGGCCCGCCCTTTTTGCGGGCCTCTCGCTGAGAACGTAGTTGTTTTCCACGATCCCACGTTCTCCATGTCTCTTTCTACTCCCATTCCATCAGCTCGGGCGAAACCGTTCTGGTCGGGCGTTCTCTCCTGCTGGTCGGGCGTTCTCTTCTGCTGGTCGGTCGTTCTCTCCTGCTGGTCGGGCAATCTCTCATATTCCTCTTCCTTCCACTCAGCTTTTCCCGTTTCTCCCCAATCGAAACCCCTTATCGCCCGATAAGTCTTATCCTGGCATACTCCTATCTCTGTTCCTCACCTCCTCGATCAGCTTACACCCGCCAAGGCTTCCTGCCCCGCTTCATCTGTCGTTGTTTTCCTCTTAGGAGCCCGATCATCCGTTTCCACTCCTCATCGGGAATGACCGCCTCGTCCTGGCGACTCCCGACCAGGTTACCTCCTCCCGATCAGGAGCGGTTTCTGGCGGCTTCTGTTCTTGGGCTATCCTTACCCGATCCGGGTCTCCCGTCGGATTCCCTCCTATTCCCTTCGCGCCTCGTTGCTCGCGGGAGTTCTTTGGTAGTCAACGTTATTTTACCGTTAGCTATAAAACCCGAGGGTAACAATAGTCCCCCCCTTAAATAGTCCAAAAGGAGTGCAACGAGTATTTGGACGTTAACAATCGGTAAAATAATCGCTCGAAGGGCCTTTCGATCTTCCTCGAGAACCTTCTCGGGTGTTGCGACGCCCCCTTTCCTTCTCCCTTAACATCTTCTCCTTATGCCACGTCGTTTTTTCCCCTAGGCGGGAAAATTGCCGCCCTATCTCATCACGATTAGATCAGTTTCGCCACGTGGCTCCCTCAAAGAAGTTCGACGTCTCTTCACTCACTTCCCCCTTTTTATTTCTTTTTCTTCTTTTCCCCCTTTTCCTCGTTTTTCGTGCCTTTTCCCTCTTCTCTTTAGGGTTTTCGGTTTTCTTCTCCTCATCTATCTTTCCCTTCTCTCTCATCTCGCAGAAAGCTCCCGGCGCAACAACCCTCCATCTCTCCATCGGTGTCTTTTCCGCCCGCGTCAATCATCTTCTCCGCCGCCGTTACTGGTAAGTCGTTCTCGCTATTCGTCCTCTCCGTTTTTCTCTGTTTTGATTTCCTCTTCTCACTTTAAGCTTTTCGCCTTCCCTTTCGCCCCTTTTATAGCCGAACTCTGTAATTATCACCAAATTTCTCCTAGCCAACTAACTCCCAATTCTTATAGCCTCTTGCTTTCGCTTGCTATCCTTATCGAGCATTTTCAGATTCCCCTGTCTCTTCCCCTTCTCCTAACCTTCTTGAAAATAAACCAAAAAGAGCCTGGCAAATTCTTTCTCTCTTCCATCGCTTCTAAGGAATTTCTCCTCGGGAATCCCTCTTCTCATAAGGGATGGATGAAGAAATTCTTCTATGTCCGATCTCCTGAGGGGAGTCCCGAAAACGACACCATCGACGCCTGGCCTGAAACTGTATCCATATCTACTCCTCTCCCCGCTGCTTCCAGTTCAGACGTTGAGAGATTCATGGAGGTGCTCGGGGAGCGGAGCTTTAGTGCTCCCGAGCTCGTCAAGGATGATATCCTCTGTCACTTTGGTTATTGTTCCAAGGGTTTAACGGTAGATGACTTAGGTATATCTTCTTGAATTCTCCCCCTTTTTCCTACTTTTATTTCTGACCGAGCTTTCTATTTTTCCTTATCAGACTCGCGCATGGATCTTGCCGATCTGCTCAAGATTTCCCGGGAAATGAAGGAAGGTGGTTCCTCGCAGGCCCCCCAACCAGCCTCAGTCACTCGAGCCCTTAACAAGGGGAAGGCCAAGATCTCTGCTGGTTCCTCGGGCTCTCCCAAAGCAGCCCCTAAAAGGAAGCTACTGCCACTTCCAGCCGTCCCTCGAGCAAGAAAACCAAGACCACTGCTCAGGTAGGCTCAGGCTCGGGAGAGGCCTCTCCGGCTCCCGTCGATACCCCCGACCAACCAGATTATTTCCATCGTCCTCGCGGGGCTCACTGTGTGGAGTACCTGCGCGGTTTTCGGTCTGAGGCCAATCGGTCCCACCTCTCGGAGTTACAGCCTCGGGAGTTCTTTCCTCTCTTTGCCCAGCACATGGGTCAGGTATGATACCTTCCCTTTCTCCTTATAGGCCCTAGTTAAGTCTCTTCCTTCCCTCCTAAGTTCTTTTCTTTCTTTTTATTCACCCTTTCCTTCCCTTTCTGATTAGGGCTTTGCCTGCGCTGCTGAGGCCCTGGAGAGAATGCTTTTCATGCATGAAGACTGCATCGAGCTTACCCAGTCGGAGGCGAAACTAAAGGATGAGGTAACTCGACTCCAAGAGGAGCTTAAACGGAAAGAGGAGGAATTGAAGAAGGTGTCTAGAGAGGCTCGCACGGGATCGGAGAAGATAAGGAAAGATTTGCTCAAAGAGAGAGAAGCTCGGGAGGAGGCGGAGAACAACTTCCGCGAGTTGGAGGAGAGCATAGCTCGGGACTATTTGCCCCGAACTTCATACGGGCGGCAGGTGGTCGAGTATTTCCAGCATGGCTTCTGGGGATGTGTCCACCAGCTTCGGGTGGCTGGCATTGGTTATAAATGGAAGCTCGATTGGCTAGACGTCGATCGGGCTCTTTCTGAGTGTCCCCCAGGAGGATATCCCCCCGACCCCGTTGCCCGAGGAGGTTCCGCAAACGTCGCTCTGGAGGAGATGGTCTCCACTCCTTCGAGTGAGGAGAATGAAGATGCTCTCGAACCTCCCGAGAAGATCTCCGAGCCCCCTGTCGAGGACCCTCCACCTACACCTGAGCAAGTGATCCCGGGCGAAACAGTTGAAGAGGCTCCTAAAGCTACCTCGCGGGAGGAAGAGCATCTCGCCTCAGTGGTCGAGTCAGTGGTAGCTGAAATTGAAGCAGTCGTCGGGGAATCAACTCAGGCCGGATCGGCCGCCCCACCCTAAAAATATTTGCTCGTGTTGATCAACTTATTTCTCTTTGTCTTTTCTTCCTTTGTGAACTATATGTCTTTTCCCTTATGTCTATGTATTTTCCGTTGCGACTCTATAATAGTGTACTTGGTGATTTTCTTCGGCGATATCATAAAAGTTATCCTCGCACACATCTTCTCCTCGCGCGTTTTATAGTCCTTTCTTTCTCTGCAATTATAGTTGGAGACTACTACGCAATCGGGATCTTCCTCCCTCGCAATGCTTTGCCGGGACTTCGCCCGCTTCCCTCGGGCCGCGTTCCGCAAACCCTACATTCTAGTGTTCCCTTATTGCGTCCCCCTCTTTTCTTACTCGGGCATCTTACTGACCGTTGTCCAACGGTCCTTTTATCCTTGTTCTTCGCCTTCTTTCTTTTAAATTTCAAATCCCCTGAATTCTGACTTTCGTAACAATCCGATTTTGGGGGGTTTATCTCTTTATAAGATCGGTGCTCACTTCAGTGACTTCACTTTCCTTATCCTTCACTTTCCTTATCCTTCACTTTCCTTATCAAGCTGTGTTCATTTTATCCAGGTTATCTCATCTACCCCCAGGGGTTTTACTCTCCCTTTTCCTATCGATTCAGGTGGTGCTTATTTCGCCTATCTTTTTGAATTTCTTGTATCCTTTATCCAGTCCCCAGATGGATCTCAGAGCGACGCCCTCCAATCTTAGGAGAAACCTCCCTTCAAATCCTCATTCCCGTCCTCTTTGGGATTTATGGGAGGATGCCACAGGTTTCGTTTCCAACGCCAACGCGGATTTTCCGCACAGGGAAGGCCAGGTCTTCACGACCCCCCTTTTCAAGCAACACCCTCCTCAAGGGGATTTCGTCCAACCCCCCGATTCCTTTTAGAGGCCGATGGCGTTTCGTCCCGTCGATTCATGGAGAGCTTCTTGGAGCCCGAGGAGAAGCGGCGCCTAGCAAAATTCCCCGACTCCAGCTTCTGGGACTGGTGGGCTCTAAGTGAAAGTCGGGTGAGTGATCCAATCTTCGTAGGTTAGTTTACCTCTTTCTCTATTTTCCTGACTTTTTTATCAGTCCTATTCACTCTCCTGCGAGGGACTCCGGCGTTATACTCAGCAATGTGCTTTACTTCAATATTATGAGGAGGCTTGTGCCCGGTTGACCACCTTCCTCGGTGAGAAGGATCGGCAAATCGCCGAGCTGAAAAAGTCGCTGGCCGACTTTCATGTTGAGAGTCAAAGTACCCTCCCGATATCTCGGGGGAGGAACACTCGGGTTCGATCCCCTATTCCTGGACCGCGCAATTTCTCCCTATACTCGGGCGGGGTCTCGGCGTCAAGATGCAAGAGGATTCCTCCGGATTCAGAGACTTTCGCCTCTTCGAGGATTCGTCATCAGAGAACGCCCTATGCTCGGGAAATAAGGCGATAGATATTTAATTCTCCTTATGCTGTCTTGCCCAACATATTATCGTTTGATTGTCTGACTCTGAACCTAGAGGGATAGACTTATCTCTTTTATGTCTTTCATATTTGTGCTTAGTACTCTTATCTTTATGGTCAAACATCGTACTTGTTTCTTACTTTGACCCCTGCTTGCCTTTGCTTTTGTTTGGAGAGTTTTTTCCCCCTTTCTGGTGATCGTGCCTCATTCGAGGATTTTCTTCGTTTTCATTCGGCGATTTGTTCACCCGCTCGGGCGATCGTGCCTCATCCGAGGACTTTCTTCGTTTTCATTCGGCGATTTGTTCACCCTTTCGGGCGATCGTGCCTCATCCGAGGACTTTTCTTCGTTTTCATTCTGCGATTTGCTCACCCTTTCGGGCGATCGTGCCTCATCCGAGGACTTTTCTTCGTTTTCATTCGGCGATTTGTTCACCCTTCGGGCGATCGTGCCTCATCCGAGGACTTTTCTTCGTTTTCATTCGGCGATTTGTTCCCCTTTCGGGCGATCGTGCCTCATCCGAGGACTTTTCTTCGTTTTCATTCGGCGATTTGTTCGCCCTTGCGGGCGATCGTGCCTCATCCGAGGACTTTTCTTCGTTTTCATTCGGCGATTTGTTCACCCTTTCGGGCGATCGTGCCTCATCCGAGGACTTTTCTTCGTTTTCATTCGGCGATTTGTTCACCCTTTCGGGCGATCGTGCCTCATCCGAGGACTTTTCTTCGTTTTCATTCGGTGATTTGTTCACCCTTTCGGGCGATCGTGCCTCATCCGAGGACTTTCCTTCGTTTTCACGTTCTCTTTCGGACATAAATAACTTCACTAAAAACGCGAATGTTCGGAAATAAATACAGGTAATTTGCACTACTGAGACTCCCTAACTAAGAAAATAAGCATAAATGTGATAAGCAATTAGGATAATAAGATGCGGTCCCGAGAATATCTCACGGGTAATACTTCTTCAAATGTCGAGCGTTGTGTGGCCTTTCCAATTTCTTCCCTTCCAAGTCTTCCAGGTAGTAAGCGGCTTCTCCCGCCTTCTTGGTTATCTTATATGGTCCTTCATATTTGGGATCCAACTTCCCCCGCTCGCCCTTGTGTTGTATTTCCTTCATGACGAGCTCCCCTTCCTCAAACCTTCTTAGACATACCTTCCGATTGTAACCTCGGGTGATCTTTCTCTGATAGGCTGCCATCCGAAGCGCGGCCTTTTGCCTTCCTTCTTCTATCAAATCTAGTTCATCAGCTCGGAGCTGGTCATTCTCCTCCGAATATCCTATGAGTCGAGCGCTTTCCTGTCCTATCTCCGCGGGTAGGACGGCCTCACTTCCATATACTAAGCTGAACGGGGTCTCCTTCGTCCCGGCTCGGGGTGTAGTTCTGTAAGACCAGAGTACGCTCGACAGCTCATTGAACCAAGCTCTCTTCAATCCGTCTAACCTGACTTTCAGCGCTTGAACGATCGTCCGATTCGTCACCTCGACCTGACCATTGCTTTGGGGGTAGGCTACAGACGTGAAGACTTGTTCGATCCCGTACCCCGTACACCATTCCTTCAGCTTGCGGCCACTGAATTGTCTCCCGTTGTCGCTTATGAGTCTTCTCGGGATCCCGAACCTACATAGGATGTTTTTCCATAGGAACGCGATTACAGCAGCCTCAGTGATCCGTGCCAAGGCCTCGGCTTCCACCCACTTGGAGAAATAATCAATCGCGACCAACAGGAACCTTTTTTGGGAGGCATTGCCTTCAAATGGCCCGACAATATCCAGTCCCCATTGGTCGAACGGGCATGCTGACACGACCGCTTTCATCATCTCTGCAGGTGCCCTTTGTAAGTTTGCGTGTTTCTGGCATCGAAGGCAGCTTCGCACCACCCTGATCGAGTCTGCCCTCATCGTGGGCCAAACCGGCCAATATCGCCTTTCGTGCTAGGGCTCTCCCCCCGATGTGGCTTCCACAGCTCCCTTCATGTATATCGACTAAGACTTCCTCCGCCTCTTCCTTCGACAAGCACCTTAGCAGGGGACCCGAATAGGATCTTTTGAAGAGAATCCCGTCGATAATCGTGAAACGACTAGACCTCTTCTGCGTTACACGGGCTTCGACTCTGTCCTCGGGAAGGGATCGTTCTTCCAAATATCGATAGATGTTGTATCGCCAATCCTCAGGTTCCAGATCACTTCCTCGTTCTATCTGATGGATCTGGGGAGCCCTTTCTATCTTCACCCCATCCTCGGGTGGGTTCAGGGCGCTTGCCCACTTAGCGATCCGATCTGCTTTCTCGTTTTCCTTCCTGTTGATAAGTTCTACCTTCAATTCTTCGAACTTCTCCTTCATTCTCTCGAACGCCTTCACATACTCCATCAGCTTGTCTTCCTTGATCGTGAAAGTTCCCTGTATTTGCTGGACTACTAGCTGCGAGTCAGAATATAGGGTTACCCGGGTCAGGCCCATCCTAATAGCCGTTCGCACCCCGAGTAGCAGCGCTTCATACTCAGTTTCATTATTCGACGCCCGAAAGTCTAACTTGATTCCCAAGCTAGTTTCTTCTCCCCACGGTGATCCGATCACAAGTCCCACGCCATTACCGAACTGACAA
This sequence comes from Craterostigma plantagineum, assembly GCA_027422505.1. NCBI lineage: Eukaryota > Viridiplantae > Streptophyta > Magnoliopsida > Lamiales > Linderniaceae > Craterostigma > Craterostigma plantagineum. Next base: position 738,618 of record JAPQWV010000104.1, read on the forward strand.
GATGACCCGTCTACATATATCTTCCACATCTCGACGGGCCCTTCCTCGGTCATTTCAACTATGAAGTCTGCTAAGGCTTGTGCTTTGATGGCTGCTCGGGGCCGAAATTGAATGTCGTATTCTCCTAACTCGGTCACCCACTTGATAGATCTTCCCGGGATATCTGGTCGTGTCACGATCACACCCAGCGGGTTGTTGGTGAGTACCACGACCGGGTGCGACAGAAAGTAAGGCCTCAGCCTCCTGGCCGTAATCACCAGAGCCAATAATAATTTTTCTTGAGAAGTGTACCGTATTTCTGCCCCTTTCAAGAGATGGCTGACAAAGTAGACCGGCTTCTGTACCTTTTCTTCTTCTCGGACCATCACCGAACTGACCGCTCGGGGAGTGGTGGAAAGATAGACAATGAGCTCTTCCCCGGGTTTTGGTTTGTTTAATACTGGCAACTTTTTCAAATACTCTTTTAATTGTTGGAAAGCCTTCTCGCAATCGGGTGTCCACTCGAAATTTTTCACCTTTCTCAGCACTTTAAAGAAGGGCATGCTTCTTTCCGCAGACCTCGAAATAAACCTAGACAAGGCTGTGATCCTCCCGGTCAGTCTCTGGACCTCGTTAAGATTCTTCGGGGAACTCATGTCAGAGATGGCCTTCACTTTGTCTGGGTTGGCTTCAATCCCTGACCGAGTGACCATGTACCCTAAGAATTTTCCCGAGCGGATTCCGAAGGTACACTTGGCGGGGTTCAGTTTCAAGCCGTATCGGCGGGCAGTAGTGAAGGTTTCCCGAAGGTCTCCCGAGAAGCTGCTTTCTGTTTTGGATTTGATAAGGATGTCATCCACATAGACTTCCACATTCCTCCCGATGTGGACCTCGAAAACGCGATCCATTAGCCTTTGATAGGTGGCCCCAGCGTTCTTTAGCCCGAATGGCATGACCACGTAGCAAAAAGTTCCATCTGAAGTGATGAAGCTGACCTTGGGTTGATCCTCTTCGGCCAACCCAATCTGATGATAACCTTGGAAGGCGTCTAGGAAGCACAAAAGCTCGTGTCCAGCCGTGGAATCTACCAATTGATCGATACGTGGTAATGGGTAACAATCCTTCGGGCATGCTTTATTCAAATCTCGGAAGTCAACACACATACGCCATTTCCCTGGTGACTTAGGGACCAACACCACATTTGATAACCAGGTTGGGAATTGTATTTCCCGAATGTATCCGGCTTTTAAGAGTTCTCCTACCTGGTCTTTAATTATCGCATCCTTCTGCGTCCCGAGGTGTCTTTTCTTCTGAAAGACCGGTCTAGCCGTAGGAGAGATGTTTAATCGGTGTTCCATTATCTCCCGAGGTATCACGGTAAGTTCGTGTGCCGACCAGGCGAACACATCTTCGTTTGCTTTCAACTGCTTGACAAGGTCCGCTTTCAGGTCGGGGGGCAGGTCTCTAGAAATCTTGACCGTTCCCGACGGCGGCCTAATCATCACCTCCTCTATTTCGCCCTCAGCTCCTACTTCTTGAAGGGCGTGTATGGTGTAGAAGGTTCCCCGACTTGTAGGGTGACCCTCCCGTCGGCTTTTCAATGATTTTAACTCGATCCTTACTTCCTCAACATAGCATTTTCGCGCTATCTTCCGATCTCCAAGCACCTCCCCCACACGGTCTCCTACTGGGAACTTCATTTTCTGATGTAGGGCCGAGGCGATCGCCGCGAAGGAGCTGAGCGCCGGGCGCCCCAGTATGACGTTGTAAGAGGAGGACATGTCAACGACCAAGAAAGGGGTGATTCGAGTTTTCTTCAATTTGCCGGATCCCAAAGTCAAGGGCAATTGTATCGACCCCACGGCCTCGACAGCGTGCCCAGTGAACCCGAACAAAGCCGTCTCCACGGGGTCCATCTGGTATTCTCCCAACTCCATCTGATTCATAGTCTCCTTGAAGATGATGTTCACAGAACTTCCGTTGTCGACGAAGACTCTTCCCACATCGTGGTTTGCTATCTCTGCTCTAACCACCAAGGCATCTTCATGCGCATCACACCCTCCATGAAAATCATCGGGCCCGAAGGAAATGATGGGTCCCGATCGCCTTTGTACTGAGGTTACTCCAAGACTTTCGAGCTTCCTTACTTCCGCCTTTCTAGCTCTATTCGAATCCCCAATTGCGGGCCCTCCAGATATCATATTGATCCTGCGGGGCGGCATGTATGCCTCCGCGGGCTCCCGAGTACGTTCTGGCGTTCGCCGACCTTCTCGGTCGAGTTTATCTTCCCTTCGACATTCCGCTCGTCTTCTTTCCGGTGATCGATTGAATCTGTTCCGTGGTTTGTTGTTATCCTGCGGGTAGTCTCTTCGAGGTCCTTTCTCAAATTCTCTCTTGAAATATTTTCGTGGGGCGCCTGCCTCTCCGCCTACCACTAATTCGGCTCGGGCTTCCGGGTTGGCCGCCACGATTCTCTCAAGTTCATCGTTTAGATGGAAGCAGGCCTCTGTTGTGTGGCCATACTCCCGATGGAATTCACAGTACATTCTCGACACAGGGTTCCTCGGGCCTTCTTTACTTTTAGCTGGCCTTTTGATAAAATATCGTTCCGAACAGATTTCCAACGCCCGAGCTTTGCTCACCTTCCATTGAGTGTTGGTTGGCCGATAGCTCTTTTGGACTTCTATTCTGGGATTTTCCTCCTTCGGCCTCATAAGGCGGGCCGGCTCCTGCGCTACCTCAACCGTCTCAATCGCTCTCTTTTTATCCCCTTTCTTGAAGTTGTGCGCTTCCTCCACCCTCACATATTTTTCTACTCTGATTATCAAATCTTCCACGGTGGTCGGGTACTTTTTTACTAATGACCGGTAGAGGTCTCCTTCTTTTAGCCCATTGTGGAAGGCTTCGATCAGTAAATCGGGGGTGGCAGTCGGGACTTCCATCATGGTCCGACTGAATCGCCTCAAGTAATCTCGCAAGCTTTCCTGGTCTCCTTGCTTCATGCTCAATAAGCTTACGGCCGAGAAAGTCTTCTCCGGCTGCTAGAGAATTGCCTCAGAAAAGCGCGAGTGAAATCGGCGAAATTATGAATCGCCACTTATTCATGCAATGTGAGTTTAGCAGAGTGATCAAAGAGAAGACGCAGGAATGGCTCAACGTACGAATTTCAGACACACTGGAGGGGCTGAAGAGGCAATTGAAGCAGATGGGCAAGCGCAAACATGAGGCATGCAAGGTACGAATCATGGTGATTACTGTTATGCTTTATATGGTGTGGAATGAACGAAACCGAAGATTGCATGGGGAAGAAGCGAGATCAGAGGATGAAGTTGCAAGAAGAATTAAAGGAGTTGCAATTGAGCAACTCAACAGACTGAAATACTTCCATATCAGTTTGGCCGAGCAGAGTTCTATTGCGCAACTATTACATTAATTTGGCTGATGATACTGTGAGCAAGTACGTGTACATGTAACGAACATACGGAGTTTGTGGTAATGATAACTTCTTACCAAAAAAAAAAACATGGTAAACCATTGTTGGCTCCTTTCGCGAATGTGGTTGCGAATACTCGGCATTTTATGGCGTCTCCTAATTGGTATAGCGCGGCATTCCCGTCAAAATTAGCTAGGTGATCCTCGGGAGGTCCCGATCCGTCGTAACGATTCATGTCCGGAAACCTGAAGTTGTTTGGTAAGGGAACACTAAGGACCTCTTCCGAAAAAGGAGAACCCCGTTGGATCGGGAGAGGCATCTGCGGATTGGCTAACTCCTTCAACTTTTGGATCTCCTCTTTCATTCGCTCCCACTCCCGGGTTTGTCTTTCCTCCAGGGCTTTCTTCTTCTCAGCCCGGAGAATGTTGATCTCCGTCCTCAACGTCTTCTCTTCTGCTTCCTTCTCTTGCTCCTTGGCCCGAGCATGATCTTCCTCGCGCCGCAATCGCTCCGCCTCTTCTTCTTCTGTCTCTGACCGTGGCGGCCACGGCACGCGAGTTTTGCGCGTTCGTTCCGCCCTTAGCATCTCTATTTCCTCCCTTAATTTCCTCAACTCAGCTCCTTCATCCTCGCGCGTCTCCTCATGATTTTCCTCCGTCCAGTCAGTCTCCCTCTCTTCTTCTCTCGGCGGTGGCTGAACGTCGTTTGCGGTGTCCACCATGTTGTTAATGAGATGTCGTTCCCACAGACGGCGCCAATTGATGTGGACCGCGTAAAACGACTTCTTGGTGATGGCGGTTGGGCTTGTTGTTCCTTCGCTCGTTTCTACTCTGGCGCGGATTTATCGCTCCCCGTCAGTTGTCTCCGTCGAACCTGGCGCTCAAAATTAGAAAACACGTCAGAAGGGGGCCGGGATGGATGCCGGCGTATCCCCTCCGATGCTTAAGGAAAATGAGTGCGAGATGGGTAGTTGGCTTGTAAATTAGTTCTTAGTTGTCATGTGCGTACCTGGAAAATGAGTTTACCACTACTATTTATACTAACCTCAAGTATTCGCTGCCTTGACCCAATCTCCACCCCGGCCCGCCCTTTTTGCGGGCCTCTCGCTGAGAACGTGGTTGTTTTCCACGATCCCACGTTCTCCATGTCTCTTTCTACTCCCATTCCATCAGCTCGGGCGAAACCGTTCTGGTCGGGCGTTCTCTCCTGCTGGTCGGGCGTTCTCTTATGCTGGTCGGTCGTTCTCTCCTGCTGGTCGGGCACTCTCTCATATTCCTCTTCCTTCCACTCAGCTTTTCCCGTTTCTCCCCAATCGAAACCCCTTATCGCCCGATAAGTCTTATCCTGGCATACTCCTATCTCCGTTCCTCACCTCCTCGATCAGCTTACACCTGCCAAGGCTTCCTGCCCCGCTTCATCTGTCGTTGTTTTCCTCTTAGGAGCCCGATCATCCGTTTCCACTCCTCATCGGGAATGACCGCCTCGTCCTGGCGACTCCCGACCAGGTTACCTCCTCCCGATCAGGAGCGGTTTCTGGCGGCTTCTGTTCTTGGGCTATCCTTACCCGATCCGGGTCTCCCGTCGGATTCCCTCCTATTCCCTTCGCGCCTCGTTGCTCGCGGGAGTTCTTTGGTAGTCAACGTTATTTTACCGTTAGCTATAAAACCCGAGGGTAACACCTTCAAAATTCCTAAATCGATTCAGGAATACAAAGACCCTCGAGAAGCTAATGGAGGCGTCCTCGGTTACTTGAAGAAACAAGTTTGCCTTTTTTTTTTATTCGGAGCAGCATCTGATTGTTGTGAATGAGTAGCATGAGAGTAGGTTCGTGATTTGAAGGAGTGCTCTGTAGATTATTAGCCTTTTTGGTTTGAAGTGGAATATCCATGATCAAGTGCTTGCTTTCGAAGACAGCTTCAAAAATAGTAGTAGAGATAGCGTGAAGAATTCTGTTCTGTATGCCCCTCTTTTCGGGTTGAATTTTGATCGTAGCCGCACATCGTGCGGCAACTACTTAGCTAGTGGTATATAAAGGGAAGAACAACGTCATTATCTGTGTGCAACACCTAACCTAACCTCGGTCAAAACCAGATAAGATTTAAGTTACTCCAAATTAAAAATAAAATGGAAGAACGAAAAGTAAAAACAAGGCATAGAAGCAAATTGTATACGTAGGTATATATCCTTTCACGAGAGGCCAAAACACCATCGATCATCACCACTCTCTTTTAAGTGTAAACCCACAGATAGACATCGCCTTCTTCTTACATCTGTAGTATGCATCTCAATTGACTTTTATCTCTATGCACAAAGAAACCTTTATATGAACCATCGTCCCTCATCCGATAAAGATTCCATTTTTTCCCCTCAAGGCTCAAATTCCCTCTCCACGCTCGCACATTTCTACCACCATTTCGTCGCTAAAAGGGCCCATCTTTTTTTTTTCCAAATTCCCCCCCTGGGCTGCGCTCAATTGATTCGATCGATTTCTCTGATTATCGAAGAAAGAAGATGAAAATCCATCCACTGCCAAGACCCACCACGAACACCATCGCAATCCGATACGACGTCGCATCGGCCCTCTCCCGGAAGAAGCTCTCCCGCGTTCCCCACGTCTTCGAGAAGGTTCTAGAGCTTCCTTTCCGATCGAACGCCAACGTGTCGGTCGACGAAACGCCCGAATCGCTCAGATTCGCGGCGGCCACCGACGACATAGCCGGAGACGTGAGGGCGGACGCGGTGGAGATATTCCCGGGAGTGATCAAGGTCGTGGTGAGGGGAAACGGCGTCGTTCTCTCCTCGGGCGGCGCCGAGCTGGAGCTCGACTTGTGGAGGTTCAGGTTGCCCGAAGCTATGAGGTGTGAGCTGGCGTCGGCTGCTTACGTGGACGGAGAGCTGATCGTCACTGTTCCCAAGCGAGAGATCGGAGGTGGGTTGTGCTTTTGCTTTTTATTATCCTACTTACTTTTTTTTATTTCCTCCTATGACTGTTCTGTGGTAGATAAGGATTGTTGTAAATGATGGTTTGTGTGGTTCTTGAAAAAATTTTCATGTTCAAAAAAGTGAACTTGGTTTATTAAGGTGATTGATAGATATATAGGCTCATGTATGAATTGGTTAATGAGCAATTCTAGCATTTGCCCCTACTCACCATGGATTGGCAACGGGGCGAGGCGGAGAAATGAAGAGATAAAATGTTTGGCACTGTATTGAGAAAGATTAGGTTGGTTTAGGATATTAGTGAGGATAGTAGTTTAATAATCAAGTGATTGAAAATCTCCATGGAGAACGGAGCGGGGAGAATATATCCCTCGTTCTTGTCGAAGTGGGGAGGGAAAAAACGTTGATTTTCTGCCCAAACGAGGGCGAAGTTCTCTGCGGAAGACGGGGAATCACTGCGCCCATTTGCCTAGCCTACTTTTTGTCACCATGGTTTAGAACATTGCTTGATGTCTAATTGATCTAAAGTAAGGTTTGTTCGCTCAAAATTGCAGGTCATATCCTCGTTTGATGCAGACCTGAAAGCCAGCCAAAACTTGAGAGAACTAGTAGAAGAATAGCTCTAAGAGTTCTCTTACGTTTTGTTTATTGGGCTTCGAAGGATTGTATTATGTGACCAGGTTTCACAGAGGAGAAGTATTGCACCAAATGTTTTGTCTATAAGATATAAACCATTCAAGATTATCGAGTAACAAAAAGATGATCTTTTTCTTTTCCCTACTCACATGGGAGCATCCCAACTCCATTGAATTTTGAGCATGTATTCGAAAAGCTAAATTTTCATGACGTCTAAATTTGGTTACTTTTCCCCTCAGTAACATAAGACACAGAAAATCTTAAATATTGTCGTCAGCCTCGAACAAGAAATAAAAATGTTGTCGCACGAAAAATCTCAACCCAGGAAACAAAAAAAATGGTAGCAAGCTTATTTCTTCTTTCCAGCCTTGGCAGCATCACCAGCCTTTGTCTGCACATACAGAAACAAAATGATGTTTAAAGAACAAACACTTCTTGTTCGGAACGTAAACGACCTAGTGACCAAAATGCTATACCTTCTTAACACCGCGGATCTTCTTTGCTCTGTTCTTTCTTTCCTTGATCTGCTTCCTCGACTTCTCAACCTTAGTTGCCAGACCATTCTACAATACACAAATTACAGTACTGTGACATTTTTTACTTCATAGATAAACTGTAGAACTCAATCTTATAATTTGGCCAACTGCCTCTGAAAAAGGGCTATCTCTGCAATAAGGACAAGAAAAATAAATGCTTCCAGAAGAAAAACATATACCCTGATAAGCCTGTACTTGGGCTCATATTTCTTAGCATTCTCAACAGAGTCGTAGATCAAGCCGAAGCCTGTGGATTTGCCACCACCAAAGTGGGTCCTGAACTTGAATACGAAGATGGAATTTGGATCCTTAACATCATACATCCTTGCCAACTTCTCCTTCAGCTCGGCCTTTATTCCGATTACAGACGAAGATGTTGGAATTTGAAAATAAATTGGAGCAGAGAAATCAACAATGTAACAAACAAAAAAAAACATATGTATGACCTCCACAAGATTCAGTTTTATTATAGAATGAAACGGCACCATTCCTAAAAGTCTCCCAACACGAACTGTAAAGTGTGATACAGATAAAGTTATTCCTATATTGACTACACGTTACCTATATCGACTAATCGACCTCCATAATGTCATAAATCCTGACAAAGGATACAATCTGGAAAACCTACAATATTATTTATAATATTCCTAACTTCAAACACCTTTTAAGCTCAAAATGAACTAAACAAATCAACGATATATAGGAATACTGGGATTCTTTAACCAGATAGTTTCAGACTAAAGAAATGCAAGCTCATGTGAAATCGCTATAGAATTTTTGCCATAAAACAAAAATATAGAGTAAATCATCGCAATTTTACCTTAGAAACATTAGGTCTTCCAGGGTGCAAAACATCAATGACCTACCAAAAACATAGAAACCAAGACTTCAGGAAAAAAAAAATAATGAGCAAACGAAAGACCCCAATAACGAAAACAACAACGAAAACATACGAATTGCTTCCTGGAGAGCAGGCGATTGGTCATGAACTTCCTTGTCCTGATCGTTACCGCCTTGTCCGCCATTCACTGCTAACCGAAGAAAAAAAAAACTCAGAAGAACGAACACAATTCAAAGATCCCGTTCATACTATATCTCGTCAGAGGAAGATAATGCAAAGGACTGTTTACGGTGTTTTTTACGCAGCTTTAGCACCGGCCGATTCGTCAATCAACAGACAACAACTCAGCTCTCACTTCTCACCTAAAGGAAGATGACGAAGAGACTAGGGTTTTGTACAAAGTAATGTTGACTTTGGGCCCATTTTGATTATTGGGCTTTTAATGGGCTTAAAGCCCATAAGAGTCCCTTTCGACTGGTCCAATATATGGAGAGAGATAATGTAGGCTCAGTTAAACAAGAACAGAAGAGAACGCTCACATAAATCGCATCAGGGGACTTTTTGCAACACGAAAGATGACGACGATTCGAAGGTTTTGCTGTGACGATCTGCTCCGATTCGCCTCCGTGAACCTCGACCACCTCACGGAAACCGTTAGCTCATTATATTTCTATCTTTATTTCTGTCCAGTAATCGTTCATCGTCGATTTTGTGGTTTTGGGGTTTCACGTCATTTGATTCAATATCTTGCTGTCCGTAATACGATTTGCAGTTCAACATGTCGTTTTACATGACATACTTGGCTCGGTGGCCCGACTACTTCCACGTGGCAGAAGCACCCGGCAATCGTGTCATGGGCTACAGTGAGTAATTTGTGAAATTTATCGTTGCGACTGCTTTACTATATTGGTATATTCTTGAATGATGAATATAGATTCCACTCTTTGTGTTTCTGCTGTTCCGTTTTGGGTGAACCTCAGCTGTACTTGTTTTTGCCATGCTTGGGGAATTGAGTTGTCCTTTTAACCAGATTGATGTAGAAACCATTCTTTAGAAACTGCACTTTGGATTGATGATCCTCTTAAGGAATTGCATTAGCTTCACAAGGTTTGTCTTAAGCATTGCTGTGGTTTCGGTTCTCACCAGCAACTTTATATGTGATAACATGGATGCACACACAGTAAGAAACAATGTATTGGAAACGTAAATGATTCGTGGTTCAGTAATCACCAGTGTTTTTTTCTTGTTTTCGTAAGGTGTGATAATTGTATTTAAACTTGTGTGTTTCTTCACTACGGTGACATCTGATTGTCTTATGTGGATAATATAGTCATGGGTAAGGTTGAGGGACAAGGAGAGTCCTGGCATGGTCACGTCACTGCAGTTACTGTCGGGCCTGAATACCGAAGGCAACAATTAGCCAAGAAACTGATGAATTTGCTTGAGGAAATCAGTGACAAGATGTAAGACTTGTGTGCTTCTCTTGATTGTGCCATATATTTTGTTTTAAATTATATATGAAATCTTGGCTGAGGTATCCAACATCCCTTTATATCTGTAAGTCTTTCTAGTTAATACACAGTTTACAGTAGTATGTTTGCAGTATAAGCTCCTCTACATGCTTCATGAACCGAGATATAGAAATTTAAGAATGAACCTTGAGGAACAGCTCTGCAGTTTACGTCTTTCGTAGTCAAACTATTTAGAAGGGTTCTGTTTATGGAAGCCAGTTAGAGTTCGAGCTTATTTTTAGTTTCAGTTTGACCTTGAGTTTAAGTTTGCTTAAAATGTGCCAGTCAAGCATGTTACTGGTATCGTATGCGTGACAGAAAGTGTAGCTGTTTTAGACTTTGAAACCTAACAAGATTGTGATTGTCTTAGTAATGAATAACTTACTTTGAAACGAGTAGCAACCAAGGAAGTACACGCTACTATTTTTTACAGTGACAAGGCCTATTTCGTCGATCTTTTCGTGAGAGCTTCAAATACACCTGCCATCAAGATGTACGAAAAGGTACAAGAAACTTCTATAGCTTCTTTTGTCCTCTATGAAACTTTTAATCGGAGTATAATCCCTTGTTGAATTGATCAGTATCTAAGCAAGAGAACCTAAAACTAATAAAATCCCTGGGCTTTTCTTTCCTCAGCTTGGCTATGTAGTGTATAGACGCGTCCTCAGGTATTACTCTGGCGAGGAAGATGGCTTGGGTAAGTTTCTAACGGGGAAACTTTCCATCTTTTCTGTAATCGTCGTAAATAACCTTTTTCTTGCGCTTTTTTTATTATATTTAGATATGAGAAAAGCTCTTTCGAGGGATGTGGAGAAGAAATCCGTTATACCTCTCAAAAGGCCGATCACACCAGATGAATTGGAATATGATTAAATGTTTAATTTGCCCTTGTTGATGTTTTCTTTTGTTGTACTCGTCAAAGTCAAATACTCTGTTACAAGTTCATCCATCGATAGACTTTTCAATAGAACGAACATATATCGTCTTCTTCCTCTGTATTCCTCAATAGAACGAGCATAAATTATTTGCCTTAGGAAAAATAATTGGCTTATTTTTACCACGAAATTACCGGCTTAACATCATTTAATCTCGTCGCACGTGTACACATCGAGAAGTGGGACAATGAGCAAACAAAAAACAAAATATTAATATTATATAAAGCAACGTAATGACATGCGAATACAACCACTCTTCTTCTCCACTCTTCACTAAAAAGGGAGCAAAAAAAAAAAGGAAATGCTCATCAGTTGTCACACACTCAAAGTATGACAGTGTTCTTCATTAAGAAAGCTTGATATATCATCTATACGTATAATTCCATCTCAAATCAGAGAAGAAAATAGCTTAGTATTTGTTTCTAAAAGGAATGGATTTGAGCCAAGTGACGTCGGAGATATTCGCCAAGCTCGAGCAGAAGTGGCTCTACCACTGCGACGGCAAGAAGACGAGAATCCTTACCATCGACGGCGGAGGCACCACCGCCATTGTCGCCGGAACCGCCTTGGTGTTCCTGGAGGATCAGATCCAGGTGAAGACCGGCGACTCGAATGCCCGAATTGCAGACTACTTTGACGTGGTCGCCGGCACCGGAATCGGAGCTCTACTTGCCGCAATGCTGGTCGCCGACGACGGCTCCGGCCGGCCACTTTTCTCCGCCAGAAACGCCGTCGAATTCTTGGCCGAGAATCAGAATCAGCTCTACAATGCAAAGCGCGTCGGCTTCTTCAGGAAGAAACTCAGGTCAGTGCCCGCCCACTAACCCAATCCCTCCTTCGATCAATTAATCGTCGGCAAATGTAAAATATGAGATGTTCCATCTTCGCCTGAATGTACGACAGATACTCAAGCAAATCCATGGAGTCGGCGCTGAAAAGGGCCTTGACACGTCAGCAAGACGGCAGAGCCCTTACGCTCAAGGACACGTGTAAGCCCCTCCTCATCCCATGCTTCGACCTCGAAACCTCGGCGCCGTTCGTCTTCTCCAAAGCCGACGCGTCGGAGTCGCCGAGCTTCGACTTCGAGCTGTGGAAAGTCATCCGCGCAACGTCGGCGACGCCGTCCCTTTTCAAGTCTCCGTTCGAGCTCTCCTCCTGCGACGGAAAAACCCGATGCAAGGCCATCGACGGCGGGCTGGTCATGAACAATCCCGCGGCGGCGGCGGTGACGCACGTCCTCCACAACAACCGGGACTTCCCCCACGTGAGCAGCGTCGACGACTTGATAGTCCTTTCCTTGGGAAACGGCGTCGGTTCTGCGACGGAACGACTCCGCCGTCACGGCGAGCTCTCGGCGGTGTTTGGGATTGTGATGGATGGGGTTTCCGAGACGGTGGATCAGATGGTGGGCAACGCGTTTTGCTGGAATCCCAATGATTACGTCAGAATTCAGGTAATAGATAAAAAGAAAATTAAAGAAATAAATCGAAATATTAATTAAAGATTAAATTCTGAGTCTGACGAGTGATTAACGGCGTGATTCTTGCAGGCCAACGGCGTTGGGGATCAAGTGCTAGCTGAGAAGGGAGTTGAGTCGGTGCCGTTTGGCGGCAAACGTTTGCTGACGGAGACTAACGGCGAAAGGATACAGACGTTAGTGAAACGTCTGGTCACGTGGGGAAGGAGCAGTCAACCGGCGAGTCCACGCAAGGAGACAACTGCCGCCGTTAGTCCTCTCGTCACGGCCGTTAGCCCGCTTGTTAACGGTCGTTAGTCTTGTCCTTTTCTGTACTTTATTGTTTATTGTCTTTATTGTCAAACTCTAGCAAGTAGGTTCTTAATTTTTAATTAAATGCGCTGTAAGTTGGTTAATTGCTGGTATAAATATTAGCGGCTCGCTCCTTCGTTGCACCTACCTAATGATCCATAGATTTAGAGCCTAAAATAATTATTAACTTGCTTCTTAACATGCCTACGATTAATAAAATAGGAGTATGTAGAAGAAATACTATTAATTACTGTAAGCTTAATGCATGAACTCTCATTTAATGAACTTTGAATTATTTCGAAAAAATTAAATATATGACGAACCAATTAATAATGGCGTTTCGTCATATAACTAACTGACACTAATAGTTAAGTTTTTATATCTAATTTGTCGCCAAAAAGCAACATCGTTTCGTAGTCACATCACATTGATTTATTTTCAATCTTGATGGAGATTATTATTATCAGTTATAGAACAGTCTCAACTTCAAGTGGAATTAATCCACGACCCATGTGTAGTCTTAAGTCCACATTCAATTACACCGTTGACCTCCCACCTAGAGATATTATATTAAGAGCTATACCATTTTACGTCCACATTATATATGAAATATATTTATATATATTAGAAAAAAGAAAAAGTAATCTCTATGAGAATTTTGGATAAGAGCTTTTGGTAGGTACAACAAAGAATCGTACGTAGGTGCGGTTGAGAATTTGAGAAAGACCCGTCATTGAATAATTCAATTCTATGGTACGTTTGGTTATAAAAGTAAGAAAAAGGCCCATGATAATATTAATTATATAAGGCCCAGCATAACTAATCTGACCCATTTTTTTGCTTTATTTATATCGGGCTCTGAGATTTAGTACTGGGCTTGCCTACAATAACGGGCTGCAACAAACAAACCAAACACTATAATACATATTATTATTAATACTATCTAGTCTAATCTGTTAAAGCAAACGGGCCCCTATGGTATTAAATAATAATCGTGACTAGTGGAGTTGTTGGTTGTTTGTGTCCATTATATGAAGTAGTACTTCCTAATTGTTTTCTCTTTATAAACCTTGGACCATGCCTTTTATGCTTATAAGGAGTTAGGTACAATACATTTATCTTCTTTTTTTAATATGCCTTTATTAGTCAATAAGTTTTCTAAATTTATTGAAATAATTATCAAATGCCGTAATAATTATGCATTTACAACAACGCAAGCAAACTCTCTTCAATATGGTTGATGGTACATATTTGTCTTGACAAAATGTGGTTGATATTAGAACAAATTAGTAATTGGTGGCTTGCTTAGCCACTCAAACAAACACAAACATATAGATCTATATAATATATATATATATATATATATATATATATATATATATATATATTGTTATATCATGACGTCGATGCAGTTAGCTTGTTAATAGCACAGCAAAAAGTAGAAAGATAGCTGTTGTCTCTTGGGTAGCCAGATAAATAAGAGGGATTTAATTGTCATTATATACATTAACTTTGGTCCCATGTCTAAATAACGTATCTTAGAAATTATAAATTTGCAAGTTGGATTTTCTTATATTTTGCAACTGAATATATACGGATGCTAATACCAAATCCGGGCAATCTTTATGCTCATAAGCAAATGATAATCAGAGGCAGAAAATGGCCGTTAGTCATTGCAAAATCACAAGTTCATATAGTGGCTGTCAAATTTCATGGCTCGATAATAGTAGTAATAGTAGTAGCGGTTTTGATAATAATAATTTACGACATATTAATTTTCATCCTTGTGATTATTGATTCATAGTATCCTCAATAATTCGTGCATTTACTTTGTAACACTGTTTTTCTACTCACAGGTTAGTGAAGGAATATATATTGTCTAGGGACCCCATAGAGCATCATGTTAAGTTTCTTATTATTATTTTTATTTTTTTTGACGTTTCAGATGGAAGTACTTACATGGCATCGCTACAAATGAACGTAGGAGTAAATTCACATCCTTGATATGACATTGAAGGCTGCATATATAATGAATTTATGTTCTTTTTTTGTCCCAATAGTGAAAATCGAGTGATAGAATGAATAGGCAATAGAATAGTATTGAACCCAGCACATCCAACAGTGAAGGGAAACAAATTATTTACCAATTATTAAATAATGATTTCATTTTTTTTTTCGACGACGAATCGCATTATTGGCAATGAGATTTATAGTCTCATTTCTGATGGGACTTATTTTAGAGAAAAGAAAAAATAGAAAATTGACTAAGAGCAAAGAATAGTTCTCACTGCTACCAAGCAAAGCATTTCAGTCGCATCAATTTTCATCTTGTTGATTAAGATAATGGATCACGTTATTGTCTTGGACTTTAATAACGAAACAATTAATTTGTTTAGTATTTTCCAAACAAAATACTAACTCAAATACTAATTCCTTTTGGGAATACTATTGGGTTTGTTTAACAACATTTTGTTATATCATAACCGCGCTTGTTATCTTTTCGAACAATCTTTATTAAAAAAAAAATAGTTATGTTACAGATAAATGAAACTTTATGTGACAAAAATTTTTGATACATGTCCCTATATTTTGATGCGATGACTCCGTTAGGTGTATGAAGATCTTAGGTAAAATATAAATGTTACATAACTTTGATCTTTCGCACGTATTATAATTTATCAATAGCATAGCATTGTCTTGTCGCAGTATTATATAAGATCCTTGTCTCATAAATTAGATTCTTATATGAGAAGTTATAAATATCGTCGTGGGACACGATGCGAAATCAAACGCGGCACCGACGTTATGCGTCGGATTAAAATTCTACGTCGTCCTTGCTTTGGTAAAAGATCGCTTTCAAATATTTATATATAATGTATATGTACGCACACGCACATTAAATAATTATATAACTGAGGACGATGACATATAAAGATCTAAAAGCGTCCCCTACCGAATGTTATCGCCAAATATGACTACCCAACGACAACATTTATGAATCATCAACTACCCCTAAGCTCTTCCAAACAGTATACTATAATAAAATATTGAATAAATTGACTACACACTTCTACAAAATTTCTACGGCATAAGTTATTAGCTTTTGGTCAATAAAGTTACTGATTATTTTATTGAGTCCACTAATTTTATATCTTGGATCCAAAACATTCTGGAGATCATATTTTTCAAGTGAAAAACCACCATTCGATCAATTTTTTCCCACTCATTTTGCAAAGGCTTGATGAAACACCAAATCTATTTCGACGTATGAGTTAGTGACATTCTTTCAATAATCGTGAGGAAATTAACAATGAAAAAACTGTATACTATCCTAATAATACTCCCTCTCTTCTATAATAGATGTCGTTTCAGATTTTATTTTGTTTTTAAATACATGTCGTTTTACGGTTTTCAAGACAAACAAATTGATTATTTCCAGTTTTACCCCTTATATTTAATATAAATTGTTAAATTAAATTAGACAACATAAATAATTAAGGGTAAAATGGATATTTTACTTTATTTCTTAATATGCGTGTAATATCCTAAAACGACAAGTATTTCGAAACAGATGGAGTATGTTTTATCGACACGGAAAAAACTTAGTCTTACGAATGGTTTACAGACATTATTGAGATAGTAAAAAAGAAGAAACTAAACTAAATGTGGTTGTTTCAATATTATATCTAGACGTATTTATGGGGCAGCAAAAAGATTAGTTATGGGGCAGCAGACGTTTTACCTTCTAAAAAATTTTAAGACCTTAACACATTATTTATCCTTTCCCCGTTCAATTTAACAATGTTCACATTTATTTTTGTTTGGCGATATTACCATTCCTCTGACAAATTTGTCGGAACAGAGAGGACCGCATATGAATTATGATGTTAAAAATAAATAATAAATAATACACCAAATATATTCCACCCATTTAGGCTTGTTCGCATATCACGCACACGTGCGGAACTCGGCCATACCATCATTTAATGGCATGCATGTCTCTTAGCTACATTAATTATTCTAGGGTCTGACAATCGAATATATGTAACATATATGTATATATCTCTGAGCGGTAATATTGGAAATAATATAATCGCTACAATGAGCTCCATCATCATTTACAAAGAATTAATATTTGAGTAATATTTCGGATGTATCATAAAATTTTCAAGCTTTAAATTAAATATCTTTCGTGATGCCGATCAAAGAGACGGCAAAAAATACATGAACAAAAATGCTTATTATGCGACTTTTAAATGAAAGTACAATCAGAAACTTTAGATGCAAAATTTATGATAGATCTTGATAAGATACTGTCCCCTAAGGCTGCATAATACCAACGAACAACTTGCTTTTCACTTGCTGATGGATCAATGAATCAGTACAATTATTGCAATAATAAAAATAAATGGTCGCTGGCCCTTTTTCGTTTGCAATTATATTTTTGATTGGTAATGCCACCCACCGCAGTTTTTTCTTGCTCTGTTGAATTTATTATGTAATGACGTTCATATCTACTTGTACAGGGTGTTGACATTAATAGGCGCACCCTTTTGAGAGTAACTAACAAAATTACTCTGTGTGTAAATTATTAAAAAACTAGGTATAATTTTTTATTTTGAATTTGTTGAATAAGTTATTAGGGAGTTCATAGTTTGCCTAATGGATCGAACTGAATACCGAAATTTTTCGTTCATAAGACTAAGTAATATTGATTCTATATTTAGTATCTAACTTTTTGCAGCCTACCGTTCGATCTGAAACCTAAAACTATTCTTTTAATATATATAGTAATACATATGATATTATATACTTAAAACGATATAAAATAACATGAAATATTAATTAATTTTTTCACTAAAAGTTCGGTTTCATCAAGCTAACTGAACTGAACCGAGAAAAGTTTGATAAAATATCAAATTTAAACAAATAAATTTGGTTCGGCATATGCTTTCAAAAATTTTAATGGAATAGTTCAGTTAAACTAAAGTTCGCCTCGGTTCAGTTCACTTTTTATGGTTTGAATTGCTCAAATAAATTATGTTGCCTTTAATATGCAAATAGGTTCTATCAATTTTGATTTTGTGCCGATTCTACCGATTTCGGAGAAAAGGATAAGAATCGATGTGAAATTAGTTGCATACTTATTCTCCAATTTTGACATATTTAGTTATTAAGCTTGTAATAATTAAAGCACAATAAAGCCCCCAAGTTGAAAAGAGAGAGAGAGGGGCAAACCCTGCCCCCACGCCGTCATCAAACCCCCTGCCCACCAAGACGTGATATCGATTGCTGTCCACCACCTCCGCTCCGCAGGCCCTTTCCTTGATCTCACGCCGGACATCTTTGTTAGGAGGAAACGAAAAAGGGAGAAGCAGAAGGTCTTCACTTCTCGCACTGAAACTGTTCGACAATATTCCTCAAAGGAGGATTCTCCAATTTTTCCTTTGTACTATGGCTACCTCATCCTTGCTTTGTGGCTCCATGATGTGTGGATCGTCGTCATCCACTGACGTGTCGCATACCAAAGTTCAACCGCCGGATCTGAAACGCCTTTGCCACGATTTCCCGGGTTTTAATTTCGCGTTTGATGTTGGAAGATTCGACGCCTTGCGTACTAAACTTGAAGATTTTGATCCTACCAAGTCGACGAGTGGGGAGGAGGCCGCATTTGCAGTTGGCTCCCGTGAGCCTCCATTACCTATTCGGCCTGCATTTAGGATCCCCGAAGGTGATGGCTCGCTGGTAGCCAAGGCCGCGACTGTTAGATAATCTCAAAGCAATATAAAATAATAATAAAAATAAGAGAATAAAAAATAGAAAATGAAAAATATGCATCTAACGTTATGCATGTTGGAATGAGAAGTCAAGATGATCTAGAAGAAGTTTGAATTGCATGCTATGATCTAGAAGAAGTTTGAATTGCATGGTATGGAAAGAAGAAAAAAACGTGAGGTAGAAGAAATGAAATAGCATAGTCAAAGAAGGGATGCTAATGGATGCATATATATGTACGTGTTTGTAATGGTTATTAAGTGGGAAAAATTAATAGAGTTAAAGAGAAAATATTCCACCTCCTCTCATATATCTTACGTGAATATACAAAATAAGTTATCCTCTCGTCTAAATATGAGAAGCACCGAAATGTGCGTATGAGTGTTCGTAGATACGAGTGATCAAAACGAAATTGTGTGTAGTTAAAACAACAAAATGGTATCAGAGCTGATGGTGTCAACGGAGCCGACGGAGCCAGTGGTGATGCTGAAATTACCAGGTGTTGGAATGCCACTCCCGCCAAAACTCACCGAAAATAATTACGTACGGTGGAGGGTCGAGACGAGAGCGCTACTGAAATCAGAAGGCTTATGGGAAATAGTCGAAGATGGATATTCACCCGATACGAAGGGGTATACAAGGCCGCAAGGAAAGACGTTGCGAGTCGCCGCCATAGAAAATAGTCTTGCGCTCGTCGTCATCCGCAAAGCGGTAGAATTTACTGGTGCTAGAGTGATAGGTGCAACAACAAACGCCAAGGAAGCCTAGGATCTGTTGGAGAAAGCGTATAAAGACGCTTGCAGCAATCAAGTTCAGCCACAAAAACAGGGCGAGCTTGAGACGACGAAGGAGGACGAAAAGAATGCTGGGGGCGAACCCGTACGAGTAGAGGTAGCTCATGACGTGGAGAGCAAGCACGATAAAGATCACGCTGAGCTGGTAGTGGAAAAGAAAGAAGTCGAACCACCACTAAAACCCGAGACGGGGGAAGGCAAATCATCAAAGATGAAAGTCGATGGCGATGAAGAGGAGGAGCCCGCAAAGCTCGAGAAAGAAGAGGCGATTGAAGAGACGCCGCCACGACAACCACCTGAAAAAGTCGAGGAGATCGACGTGAAGACATCCGAGAATGTCGATGAGATGAAAAACACGATTAACGAAGCCATGCACACGTCATCGGAGGAAGCGTATACCCACGTGGCGAACGAGAAAGCCATAGAGACACGAGAGACAGTGTCCGAGAAAAGCGTTGAGACGGTTGAAGAGACAACCCAGCAAGATGAAGAAGCCATGCGAAGAGATAACCAGGAGCGCGGCGTGAAAGAGACGATCGGCGCAGCCACGACGGAGATCCTGCAGCTGACTAACGATGAAGTCGGCATACAAGAAGCTGGAGAACCTATAGAGGCCAGTTCGAACACGAATGAACGCGTTGACAAAGAAAAAGCGCGTCTGAAAGACAAGGAAATAAAAGAATGGATCAAGGCAAGAGACAGCCTTGAGGCCTACGTGAACAACTTGAAAAATCCAAGCAACGAGAAGTACAAGCTCGCCGAAAAATTAGAGGCCCCCAAACGGATCGCGACGACGACCAAGGAGGTCCCCAAGCTGATAGACGATAACCAAAGTATGAAAGAAAAAGATATTGACGAAAGTCGCAGAGAAGTTCCCGATGAGGTCACGAAAAAGATCAATGAGCTCATGACCAGCGAGATGACTGATGTACCAACGAAGGAAACCCTCGAGATGCCGAGGAAGGCCCAGCAATCCGGAGCGAAGGACCCAATCGACACACTCGCAGACATTGCGTACGACAAAATCCACAGAAAAATTGCGGAGGAGGTAACATTTAAATTCGAAAATGTGTTCGTAAAAAAGGATGCGGAGCAGTACAAAATTATGTCAATAGAGGTGGTAAATAAGGAGCTTGTTAAGAAGCGCGAAGAAGCCGACAATCCCATTTTCAACGACGAGGTGACGAGCTTGAAGGACTACGTCACAGGGGTCAAAGAAAAATACGATGATATTTATTACGTCGCTGAAGAACCGAATCAAAGGGCAAAGACGATCCAAGAAGAAAAATTAGAGGTAAACTTTTTGTGCTGTTTGGTGACAGGCGAGTACGACGAGATGGCAAAAATGGCGAAGATCACGAAGGAAATTATTGACGGCAAGTGGCGAGCCGCAACATATGATACGCGGAAAAGAGTTAAATTTAAGGAGTATCGGGAGACGACATGGCTTTGAGATTAAGGGGAAATTTGTTAGATAATCTCAAAGCAATATAAAATAATAATAAAAATAAGAGAATAAAAAATAGAAAATGAAAAATATGCATCTAACGTTATGCATGTTGGAATGAGAAGTCAAGATGATCTAGAAGAAGTTTGAATTGCATGCTATGATCTAGAAGAAGTTTGAATTGCATGGTATGGAAAGAAGAAAAAAACGTGAGGTAGAAGAATGAAATAGCATAGTCAAAGAAGGGATGCTAATGGATGCATATATATGTACGTGTTTGTAATGGTTATTAAGTGGGGAAAATTAATAGAGTTAAAGAGAAAATATTCCACCTCCTCTCATATATCTTACGTGAATATACAAAATAAGTTATCCTCTCGTCTAAATATGAGAAGCACCGAAATGTGCGTATGAGTGTTCGTAGATACGAGTGATCAAAACTAAATTGTGTGTAGTTAAAACAACAGCGACTACTGCTGTGGCGCCTCTCTGCCCTTCGCCAGCGCCCATGGCGGACACAACCGGGCTTAGTAATGCGCCAAGTGAGATTAGGGTTTCTCCATCTGGCCTGAAGAGTCACAATTCTGGGCCCAATGTTTCTGTTTCAGGCCCGAACCCCTTGCGCTCGTTTGCTAATGCCCTCCGTGGCCGTACAGCTCGAGGCCTTGAACCTAATGAAGGTTCTCGCGCAACACTAACCTACACGCCACCGGTTGTGGTCGACGGGGTACCCGAGGTTCGGCTGACATGGGACGTAGCTCAGAAAGGCCTTTCGCGTTGGAACTACACGCTTGTGGGATATTTATTGGGTCGTAAGCCTTTCTTTCCCAAGGTGGACAAATTCTTTCGAGCTCATTGGCCGTCTGTGGTTGAAATTCGGGCAACTTCCAGCGGTTTCTTCAAGTTTCGATTTGAGACTGCCGCGGCGATGGCCGAGGTTCTTGAAGGAGGCCCGTGGATGCTTCAGGGCCAGCCACTCTTTCTTGAGGAATGGAAGCCTGGGATGTCGTTTTCTAGACGTGAACATCTTGATGTGCCCACGTGGGTGCGCTTTCGCCATGTCCCCAGTGAGTGTTGGACTGAAGAGGGTCTCGGCCTCGTGGCGAGTGCGGTGGGAAAACCCCTCTTTGCGGACTCTATCACCATGGGGTGAGCGTATTGAGTATGCTCGGATTTGCGTCATAAAGACGTTGGCGGATCCTTATTTGGAATGCTTCAATATTCGACTATCATCGGCTACAGGTGAGGAAGCTAGCATCAAAAAGTGGATGTCGAGTATGAGTGGCGCCCAGCGCGTTGTGGATATTGTGGGTCTGTGGCCCACCGCTCGGCTGCCTGCCCGGGTCGCGCTACTGAAATAGCTGCCTCGAAGCCACCGAACACTTCTGTTCCGCCCACTCAGCCTGCCTCACAAAAGCAGAATGGCGACGGGTTGACAAGGGCAAAGGGGCAGCTCCAGTTGAACCCGTTGCGGTCCGGCGTTCATCTACTCGCCGCGTGGACCATCAGCGTCTTGCTCAACCACTTGTCAGTGTCTCTAACTCATTTGCTGTCTTACAGGATATCTCTGAGGATGGTGAACCCAATTTGGCCCCTAAAAGCTTTGCGGCCCCTGACAAGGTTTATTTATGATTCCACTCGCTTCATGGAATGTACGTGGTCTCAATCGGCGAGACCACAGTCGGGCGGTGGGGGATCTTATCTCTCGCTACTCACTTTGCATGGTTGGGCTTCTTGAAACACGCGTGGCTCTTTCTAATGCTTCGTTTGTTTCTTCCTCGATTCGTCCCTCTTGGACGTGGTTCTTCGATTATGACAGCGGACCGGGCACGAGGCTGTGGGTGGGCTGGGACTCCTCTTCTATTGCGGTGTCGATTGTAGCAATGACTGAGCAGTCTGTTCACTGTCGAGTGAAGAGTTTGGTTGATCAGACATCTTTCTTTGTCTCTTTTGTCTATGGTCGTTCTCGGCGTGATGAGCGAATCTCCTTGTGGGCTGACCTTGTTTCAGTCTCTGCGTCTAGGACTACGTCCGCCTGGCTTGTTTTGGGGGATTCCAACACCATTATCGGCCAAAATGAGTCCCGCGGTGGCTCTCCGAATACGGCTAAATTCGCTGATCTTCGCACATGCATGACAGACTCCGATCTTTCCTCTATTCCTATGACGGGCCATTTTTTCACCTGGCACAATCGTCAGCATGGCGACGGTGCAATCTGGCGTCGACTTGATCGCATGATTGCTAACCCATCGTGGTTCGGTCAAGATGAGGGTATTCGTTACCACTGCGATGTCCCTGCTACCTCTGATCATTCACCCATTATTTTACTATGTGGACGTTCTGCTCATCCGAAGGGTACCTCATTTCGCTTTGATAACTTCTTGATCGCGGACTCAAAGTTCCTTCCCACAGTTAGTAGGGTCTTGAGTAGAAGATGCTTGGGCCACCCTATGTATCGGCTCGTCCAACGGCTTAAGCACCTTAAACCGCTACTTAACAGCTGCGACGTGACAAAAGGGACCTCCATCAGAATGTGATTGACGCGAAGCACTTCCTTGATATTACCCAACGTTTTGTCTATGATTTCCCTGACGAATCGCGGTTCCTTGTTTTGGAAGGGGTCTGTCGGCGCCTATATGCCCAGGCGATTTCTATTGAACAGTCATCGTTATCGCAGCGTGCGAAACTGTCATGGCTCAAAGATGGCGATCAGTGCTCGTCCTTTTTCTTCAAGCGCGTTGCGATGCGTCGGGCAACTAATCGTATCTTTTCACTCGAAGGACCTGATGGTGAACCTATTGATGGACCAGAACGGGTTAAGGAGGAGCTCCTGCGTTTCTACACGACTCTCTTAGGGACTTCGTCCTCTTCTGCACATAAAGCCGACACCATCCGCGCTTTTATTTCTCAGCCCCTGTCGTTGGCTGACTCTCTCTCCATGGTGTCCCCCGTTATGGATGATGAGATCAAGGACGCACTTTTTTCTATGGGAGATGAGAAGGCCCCCTGGCCCGGCCCTGACGGGTACTCGGCCGCTTTCTTCAAGTCGGCATGGAACATTGTCGGTGGCGATTTCACGGCGGCAGTCAAGGATTTCTTTCAGACTGGACTCTTACTGAAGGAGCTGAACTCAACATTGATTACACTCATTCCCAAGGGTGACTCGCCTAGACGACCTTCAGATTTTCGCCCCATTTCATGCTGCAACGTTATCTATAAAGTCATCTCCAAGGTGCTCGCTAATCGGCTGAAGTGTTGCCTACCCAGGCTAGTCCACATCTCGCAGACAGCCTTCATTCCTGGGCGTCGTATCTCTGATAACATCCTATTGGCCCAAGAAATTTGCCACGGCTATAGGAATATGCACCTACCTCCTCGGGCTTTGTTCAAAGTAGACCTAGCGAAGGCTTATGACAAGGTGGAATGGCCGTTCATCCTTGCCACTTTGGAAGCTATGGCTTTCCATCCCACATTTATCAATTGGATTCGATCCTGTCTCACCTCTACTTTCTTCTCCCTCAACCTAAATGGTTGTGCGGAAGGATTCTTTGCGGGTCGCCGCGGCTTAAGGCAGGGAGACCCGATTGCACCGTACATGTTCACACTTGTTATGGAGGTATTCTATGGCTTACTTCAGCAACGCATCCAGGCTGCAGTAGAATTTCGATTTCACTGGCGATGTGAGACATCATCTCTCGCGCTCCTTTCCTTCGCCGACGATGTTCTTCTCTTTTGCCATGTTGACGAGGCATCCGTACGCGTCCTGCATGGTGTTTTATTGACTTTTGGCGAGCTTTCTGGTCTCCATGCAAATGTGGCCAAGAGTGCGATGTTCCTCTCGAAGCGCTCGGAACCGATGGCCACACTCTTTCTGTCCATTATGGGAATCCCGTTGGGTCATCTGCCGGTGCGCTACCTGGGCCTGCCACTTATCACCTCTCGGCTTTCTGTCTCTGATTGCCAACCTTTATTGCATGCGGTGGACAAGCGCCTAGGGTCTTGGTTGAATCGGTCGCTCTCTTATGCGGGTCGGCTACAACTTATTTGTTCAGTTCTCTCAGCCTTTCATATCTACTGGTGTGGTGCATTTTTGTTACCCAAAGGGGTGGTTCGGGCGATTGAGGTGCGTTTGCGCCGTTTCTTGTGGGCATTCAGTTCTGCTAAGGTTGCTTGGGCTGACATTTGCTGCCCTCGCGCTGAAGGAGGATTAGGAATTCGCTCGATTGAGATCGATAATCGCGTGCTAATGCTGAAGCTTCTCTGGTTTATTCTTCAGAACGATCCAAATTCTATTTGGAGCAAGTGGCTTTATGAAACCCGACTGCGGCACAAGTCTCTTTGGATTGTTCATGCCTCCACGACCACCTCTTGGAGTTGGCGCAAGCTCCTTCAATTACGCAATCTGTTTCGTTCCTTCGTTAGGTATAAAGTGGGGGACGGATCATCGATTTCGATGTGGCACGACCCTTGGCTCTCACCGACCCCCCTATTGGAGCGCTACCCTCAGGCCCCTAGGGTTATGGGGCTGCCTTCTGATAGTCGCCTCAGTGTTGTGATCTCTCCCTCAGGGTGGTCTTGGCCTGCCCGTACGGCGTCGGAACTTTTGGAGATGCTACCATCAGTCTCCCCCGATTCCCATGATGTAATTCTCTGGACTCGTTCTCCGGATGGTGTTTTCACTACGACTTCTGCGAGGGACGGTATCCGTCCACGGCATACTCCGGTGCCATGGGCTCATCTTTTTGCGGGGCTCTTCAGATTCCTCGACATGACTTCATTCTATGGCTCACCATTCGCGAACGACTCTCAACCAGGGATAATTTGTGGGTTGCACTGTTGGCGAATACATCTTCTTGTTCACTTTGCGATTCTAACTCTCTGGAGACGGTGAATCACCTTTTCTTTACGTGCTCATTCTCTCGTCGTTGCTTACGCCTTCTGCGGCGCAAAACTCGGCTACAATGGCCTTATGTTGAATGGCGACGGGGGGTGCGATGGGCATCCATGCGCTGGCGTAGTGGCCATCTTTTCCATCTTGCTTGGCGTCACTTGCTTGCGTCCTTGGTGTACCATATTTGGATGGAACGCAATCGGCGATGGCGAGAAGGCCGGTCGACATCACCAAATCGGTTAGTCGAGGAGGTTATGGGGCCAGTCTGCTTACGTCTTTCCACTTTACACCCTAGATTTGCTTTTCAGCTTGTTGCGTTACGTAGAGTATGGCGTATTGCTTGGTAGACTTGCGACTTGTTTGCGACAGTCTGTTGTCGCTTTCTGGCATTAGCATTCTGCTATTGCGTTTGTACTCACTACCTTCTTATACACGGAAAATTCCAAAAAAAAAAAAAGACATATTTAGTTATTTATTAATTCAATTTATATATTTGATTAGTGGTTTTGGTTCTTGTTTTTTTACTATTATCGATCTACTTCTTTGGGCTATCGGATGGATGCGGATTTTAGAACCTATTTGTAATCTGCTACGATTTCATAAATGAAATGAATAAAAAGTTCTCTAATATGATAGAATATTGAAAGTTTTTAAAAGCTAACTAATATGGATTGTATGTTTACATTCTTTTTCGTTGATATGGATATTATGTTAAAAATCAATCTCATTTTTTGTCTTTAATTTGATTATAAAATTAATTCATAATAAGAGAGTTAGAACAAAAAATAATTGGATTGCGCGAGGAAGCTGGTGTCCCGTGCCATTTATTGATAACTTTTTTGCATAAATAAAATTAATTCAAAAAAAGAAAATAAAGTAAAAAAATGCCTATATTTGAAACAAAATACACACAATGCCTGTTTTTGACACTTGGTCAAGTCACAAGTGACCACATTTGTGATTAACTCACTTATATGTCATGCATTAAATATATATCTTAATTGTTAATCAATGTTCTAGGAGCTTGTAATGAATAACTTTCTGAATCTATCCCCGATTGAAAAACTCATTCTCAAACTCAAAATGCATTATATGTTCTCCAACCGGCAAACTAATTCTCAAACTCAAAAGTTTCTTATTTTAATATTCTCTTCTACCTGGTTTTTAAATACTACTGGAATTTACAAATTAGACAACACTATTATTTTTTATTCGATGAAAAAACTACTTTCACAAAATTAATAAACTCAGAGATGTTTCCATATAGAAATGGATGAATAAATTAATTAATAATATTGGGTCCTTTTATAAATTTTTATTTATTTTTTATTTTATATGTCGTACTTTAAATTAAAACAAAAAAGGGCATGCATTGCAATTTTTAAAATATTAAACTCAATTTTTTGGATATCTAATTCTCAAACGCATATTTGGGTTAAAAACATGAGAGGATGAAAAACACATTTTGAGTTGGTATTGTTGGAGAACTTCTAGTCTACTTTTTGGATTTTAGGGTCTCGGTTGTTGTGCTATAATACCGTCTAATTCAAAGTCACCGAGCTTTCTCCTCAAATAAAATCGACTATCGGAATAACTATAATTTTTTAACACCCCTAATTTCGCTTGAATTCACCTGTTCCACGTTACATGTCCCACTCCCTGTCCAATAAATCCAATTTAAAAATAAATGGTTCTTTTAATCCTTGATTTCGACATACAAGTGATTTAAATAAAAATTCACTTGTAATCCCAGATTTATACACCTTAAAATTCCGAATGAAAAAATATAAAAAGGAAAACGAAAACGCTGGAGGAGAGAAATGCCACCATGTATTTGCTGTGATGTAAGTGTAAACCTCATAGTATATTATAGTCGGCACATACCTGCACACATCAATATTTGTTTAAATTTATATAATATATTTACGTCTATTTTAACCGTAGAAGTCAACATCACACATGCATGTCAAGTCGGCAGTACGATAGTGCAGTACTAAACTAACTATAATTGTAATAGTTAAATAAATAAAGGGTAAATTATCATTCATGCCCCAAAAGTGATTAAAAATAGTTTCCAGGACCTTTAAGAAAAAATTTTAGTTTAAAGGACCAACTTTTCGTAAAATTTATAGATAAGGACCAACTGTTATAAAGTGTGTATGAATTGTTATCGGATGATCGTTTTCTGTTATTTTCATAACAATGAACTGTTATTGTGGGAACAATGAATTGTTACTGCAGACCAATAAATTGTTACTGAATAATCGGGTCCTTAAAACTAATTTTTTTTCTGACAGGGCCTGAACAAAAATTTCAGACCCTGACAGGGGACTGAACGAAAATTTCCCCTTAAATAAAAGAGTTACTACAGTTTGTCTGTGTCGGCGAGGAAGAAGCTTCCTCGTGCTGTTAATTTCTGTCTGAGGTTATTATTATACAACTCAATACTCACCGGCAATAAGTTAAAAACATGTTAGCAATAGAAAATTAAATAGAAAAACTGGTTTACATTACAAATAAAGTAAATAACTTGAGCCGTGTGTTACTGTGACGAGGGGAAACGTGTGTGTATGCCTTGCGTGCATTTTACTAGTTTGGGAAATATCTACACTTTTGTATTAATGCTCAGCATTAGGCAAAAACCGCTCAATAAGTATCAATGGGCCAATCAGAATTTTTTTAACATTAATAATTAACATAAAGTAGAAAATAAGGAACAACTCACAACCTTGCATATATTGTCACATTTACCATTCTATTTTTAGTAATTGTTATTTAATATTAAATAACTGATTTATATATTATGTAGCTCGTGCATATGAGTGTGCAATTTATACTAGTATACATTTAAATCTTTGCAAGAGCTTGGGTAGGCCTTGTTTTACCTATCCAATTGGATATAACCGAGCTCCCACTAAATATATGACTGTAATGTAATGCATTTAGTAAAACACACGTATGTGTGTCTTAATAGGTGGGATTTGGTGTAATGTGCCATATGTCATTCTCTGAGTGGAGTTGGGTTATACTCAATCGGGTAAGAAAGACAATCGTGTGGGTACATTATCATCTATACTCTTTTATTAAGCCTTTTCGTTTGGGATAAATCGTGTTTGGTAATGTATGTCATTTTATTAAGCCTATTAATACGTATTATATAGCACAAACGTTTGAGTGTGCAAATATACTAGTAGACATATAGGAGACAACCTATTCTCCCGACTATTTGTCATTTATAACGTATTCCCCAACTAATATCTGGCAAATTCATCGTGTGATAATAAAGTACTATTGGACGCCTGAAAATTTCCTTGTCTTATGCTTATTATTATGAAATATATATATATATATATACCAACTTCGTTGCATGTAATGATATCAGAAATGCATTATACACTGTTACTATTATGAATTTAAATGTCAGGGCGATATTAATTCATTGTGATTATGAAGTGAATATGATCACATGTCTGGTCAGTTTCCGTAATTGCAAAATCAGACACTACCGAAGCAAATTGAAAGAACTAGAATCATTATAAAAAAATAATGGTCCAAATGCGTTATCATAAGAATCCGATTTAAATTAACAGACGAAAAAAATCGATATTGTTTAATATAAGTAATATAGTTTGTCCGCATATAGATGCTCATTATCGAACTTAAAACGATACACATTTCGTTAGCATAATGGCTGGATTAACTCATAAATAATTAATAATGCACATGCATTTTCATTTATACTACATCTCACGTGTATCAGGTAAATAGATATGGGCTTTAGTAACTTTGGGCCCAGATAAGCTACATTAACATAGATTTGACGTGCTATGGGATTCAAGTTGTGTAATATTTTGATAATATTTTAATTTCTAGTAAAATTAACTTATATGTCAAAATTAATGACGACAAAGAGGGGTGACGAGCCAATCCGAACCCAAACTTGGGTATGCTTGAGTTTGAATTGATTTACGAGCCGAGCTCGAGTCGAGCCGACCAGAGCTTGATCAATCAAATTCGAGTCGAGCTTTGACTAATCTGAGCTGCTCCCAAGCTGTGAGGGAACACACCGTCTACTTACACGTCCTGTATACCTTTAGGCTCCGTTTGGTTTAGGGATTTTGACGTGGAAAAGAAAAGGAAAAGTGGAATGGTGCGACACGTGAAGTATAATGTACAATGATTCAATGCGTGTAGCCACACTTTTCTTTACTTTTCCACGTCGAATTCCGCGGACCAAACGCACCATTAAGTTTTTGATATTTTCTTAACAATTTTAGTACTCGATGTGATGCTCGGTCATTCCTCACGTAATTTATAATAAATATTTGATTCAATTTAGATAAAAAATGATTTACTTGATAATGTTGGAAATCAAAGTCAATAATTTCCCTATTTATTAAAGTCTCACGAGATATATACTAATATATAACTTAATCGATCTTCGAACTGAGTCGAGCCGAACATTCCCTAAGCTTGAGTTTAACTTGATTATTAACGAACCGAACTCGAGCTCGAACCAAGCTTTGGTCAAACCGAATTCAAGTCGAGCTTTGACCGAGCTGCTTGCGAGAGCAGCTCACAAGCGGCTCGGTTCGTTTTCACCGTATGAGCATAAATAATCACCTATCCCTTCGATATCACATGGGTTTGCATATCATAATTAACTTATATATCTCAGCTTGGGTTAAAAGATGAAAATTTGGTTGGGTTAACTCATGAAAAATTAATTTGTACGAAATTGTTGTCTATTCATGGCGCTAGAGGTAGTCGTTATTTATCGAACCACACAATTCTTGTGCTCTCTCATGTCATTTAGGGTTTATAAAGTTGTTCCGACAAACTTAACTATTGCAGTACCCAAATAAACCTCCTTTGCATCCATCTTTTTATTTGTTTTTTTTCAAATAGAATCATCCAATAACATAGTTATATCGCGACGATGACTTCCATTACTATGGAGCATATTAGTTTCATCTATGTTATTCTTCGTCCGCAATTTGATTTTTTTGGAAAAATACAACCGAGTATAGTTTATAACCAAGAAAACTATGATAGGATAGGGACGTGAGGTACAAAAAATCCATAGTCTTTGAGAATAAACCACGCCAAACACATACATCATTCGTTCGAACATTCTCTTTCCTTATTAAAATACATGCCTTCTCAACAACCAGAAACAACCTAGTAAACAACGATCCACCTTCTTTTATATATATATATATAAATGTACATATTAAAGAATATATGATCAAGAAACCCCTAAAAAAAGAGCTCAAAAAATCAATCACTAAGACAAGATCCAAGAATGGGCGTGGGTTACCTACTGAGCTTCATATAACAATATGTCATGTCTCACTCGAAATATTTACACAACCCGAAAGTCCGGAGAATTGTCACTTAATATTTAATCATAGTTTATGAGAAAGTGAAATAATCCTATTTATATTTTAAAATTCGTGATACAATAATTTCCATGGGTCAGGACTGGAGAGGTGAATTTGGAAAAAAATAACTATATTACTTAGGGGCAATACAGCATATTCTATATAATATGTCATGTGATCATGATAACTCAATTGATGGATGCTGGTTTATTCAGGAAAAAATGAACTATTTAAAAGGTACAAACACTATGTTTACAAATAGCTGTGTCAATGAAATCCTACACTAATCATTAATTACGATGATTTTGAAAGGCATTTAAAAAAAAAAAAAGGCTTCGATTGGGCTTTCCGTATTTCTATACTTCTCATAAAATTATAAATCAACTTTTAGAATTTTTATCAGTTCGACACAACAAAATATTCAAACTAAACTCGTTTTTTAAACGATGTATATATTAATTGTCCCTCCGAAAAAAAAGATGTATATATTGATTTAAACGTTTCTTGTAAAAGATCAATCGGTTATTAGTTTTGACAATAATAATTCCAAACGAAGAAAACAAAAATGTGACAAGACAACAGAAACGATTAGGGGTGAGCAAACCGGATATCCTGATTTTCAGACATCCGAAATTCGGATATCCGGATTTTCGGATATCAAAAAATGATATCCGTATCCGGTCCGATTTTAATCGGATATCAGAAATCGGATATCAGCTTTATTCGGATATTTAAAGCGGATATCTGCATCCATTTTTTAAATTTATTTTTTCTTCTATTTTCTATTATTTTCTTTCAAATCATTTTTTTATTTCTTATCAAAATAAAAAAATATATATATTTTTTTCATATAAGAAATTCTACATTTAGTAATTGACACAATATGTGAATTTATGATTCAAATTATTACATAACAAATAATTAACAAAGTACCATCACATTGATTTTTTAACTTGCATATCGATTTTTTATGCTTTTTTTATTTCATTCTCTAACAAGGTTTTTGCAATCTAATAATATATATTTAATATTCTACTTTGAGGATTTCTTTTGCTTTTGAATAATCAATTTTCTTTTTCTGCTATTTTTTATTTGTTTATTATTTTTTTAAATATAAAATCGGATACCGGATATCCAAATTTTAGACAAACCACTATCCGCATCCGATCCGGTTTATTCTAAAAAAAAATCGAATCGGATATCCGCTCCGGTTTTTAAAACTGGATATCCTTTTTTCGGGTTTTGAAAACCGAGTACCGGATCGGAATCCGATTTTCGGATACTTTTGCTCAGCCCTAGAAACGATGAAGCCTAAGAACAACTTTGTTCGATGGAAGGTTAAGGTAGTATATAAGCAGTTCCCACTTAGGCGTTAATTTTGTCGAAGAAACCGATAAAACAATTAATCATCGGCCATGCATGCGATAACAACTAAACAGAAATACAAGAAACACAAAAGTCTAATACAATAAGGACGCACTCAAGAACAACAGTACAATGCCTCACAATTAACAAGAAATGCCGAATAAAACAAAATGTACACAAGCCTTATAAACGCCAACGAAATCACCTAATCAACACTCCAACTTACCAAAGAACAACTCAAGAAAAGCAAACAGAAAAATGAACCTAATTACGAAGCAAGCTCCAACTTTGGCGTTCGCCTTCCTAATATTATCGATATTAACCCTAAATATT
This sequence comes from Craterostigma plantagineum, assembly GCA_027422505.1. Lineage (NCBI taxonomy): Eukaryota > Viridiplantae > Streptophyta > Magnoliopsida > Lamiales > Linderniaceae > Craterostigma > Craterostigma plantagineum. The sequence continues at coordinate 771,186 of JAPQWV010000104.1, forward strand.
TCGATTGTTCAAAGCATCCCAAACACAGTCATACAATCGCAGGTGTGCGGTAACAATACATACGCCGCGAGCGACCCTTATTCGAACAGCGTGGCGTACGTTCTCGCAGCTCTCATAAACGTAACTCCTTCGCAAAAGGGATACGATTACTACGCTTCTTCTCCTTACACAACCTCGATGGCCTATGGACATGCTAAGTGCAACCAAACCCTAGCAAACTCTTACTGTGCTGTTTGCTTGGTTTCTGCTCAGTCGAGTTTGACTAATTCGTGCGCTCTTCGCACGAATGGGCAGGTTACTATGGGAGACTGTAGCTTGGGCTACCAAAATACGGCGTACTCTCATTGAATGCGATCGTTGTAATGAATCGCTTCGAACAGCTTTGGGTGGTGTTTTGCATGATGAATGATTAAGTTGGCTTGTCTTTATGTGTACTTATGTTGTACGAATAATCCCAGTTTTTTCTTCTCCTATGTTTGGCTTGGGCTGTGATGAGAAAAAATAAATGTGTGGCTTATGATGGGTGTTTTTTATGCCAATATTGTGAAATTATCATCTAAATCTGCCAAATTATTGTTCCGGCCATAAATTCATTCTTCTAAGAAACGCTTAACTTTTCCCGTGAGATGATTTGTTTCCAATCTGTTTCGTCGGAAAGATGATCAAAGGTGCAACGTTGTTCTTACTGTCAGAATTTTAGGAACCTATATATTCAGTTTAACCATTTAAATACGTAATATGATGAAATTCAAATTTTCAGTCAGCTCTGATAAGTATGCCCATAATCCTTGGATTACGTTGGTTAACTACATTCTTCGCCTATCTATTCTATTTATTAACCATTGCTCAGAATAAACTGTCAAAGTTTGGTCACTCAACTTAAATCAATTAAAAAAAAAATCTATCCACTACTTTTTTTTTATTGATATTCCAACATACCTCTCTATTTTAGTATACATTTATATTGCATAATACTCGCATTTGAGTATGCAAAAAGTACTACTTTAGTTCATGGCTGATGTCGTGTACAGTGAATCTCGATTAATATATCATTTTTATTCTTTAAAAAACTTCAAGAACAAAATTCGAGTTCTTTCTAATTTCAACTTAATGAGAATTTAATCTGCTCTATTTCTCTAAATAATAAATTAGTTTTGTGTAAGTACTTTGAAATTAAACTTGCACCTTCTTTATATGGAATTAACAAAAGAAAAGTGACTATAATCCTCACAATCTATAATTATTATAGTTTTGCATGAAAATAATAATGTTTATCATTATATTCAAATATAACGACTTCTTTTTTAGTATGACTCAATATTGTCTACTAGATTTTGTTGTACCAAATTTTTTTTTATGTATAGCATGCAAAATCCTAGCCTCAAGTTAATACTGAACTAAAAAACGATGTAAAAAAGTAGCAACAGATTATATATATATATATATATATATATATATATATATATATATATATATATTGACATATGTGAACCAAAATTTAGAAATTAGGCAAAACAGAGATCCATTGATCATTCCCCGAGCTTCTTGCTGCCTCTGCAAAAAGAAAATTCTGGCCGGAATTTTGCGGGGAAAAAACGGTCTGATTCCGGGCAGGCAAAATCATCATTGTTCGATCCCACGGCAAGAAGCTTCAGGCGCGATTAGTCATCGATTTGGTGCCATTTGCAAAGAAACCTCTGTTTTGCTCTGTTTCTTGAATATTACACAAATCCGCGAACCATTCTTAATCAAACGTTGTTTCTGTCACTACGCATCAATTAATATCGTAAGATGTCAACGTATTTATTTAATTTTGCCTTTTTCTTTTTACGTTGCATGTCCCAGCATCTTCCATGACATGCAGGCAATGGTAAAAATATTTTCGTATGTTCCCAATATCATTATAATAAAAATCTCAATTTCCCAGGTGACAAAAAAAAGAAGGGTGATCTTCGTCGCATGAGAGTAAGACGACGACCATGGCTAGCGTACAAGATATCGGCGTATCGGCGGCTATCAATCTCCTATCTGCGCTGATGTTTCTCCTCGCTTTTGCGTTCTTGCGACTACAGCCCATAAATGACAGAGTTTACTTCCCTAAATGGTACTTAAAGGGCGAAAGATCGAGCCCCAAGTCGTCCTCCGACCAACTCTTGGTTAGAAAATTCGTAAATTTGGACATTAGAACATATCTTAAGTTCTGGAAATGGATGCCCGAAGCCCTAAGGATGCCCGAACACGAACTCATACAACACGCCGGCCTCGACTCAGCCGTTTATGTCAGAATATATCTTCTCGGGTTATATTTTCTTCGTATCTTTACTTGACATGCATACGTACGCTTTCTGTTTCTGAATTTGGAAAATCTTTTGCAGACTGAAAATCTTCGTTCCAATAACGATTCTGGCGTTTGCGATATTAGTTCCCGTGAATTGGACGGGAGAAACGTTAGATGATATCACGGATTTGACGTACAGCGATATCGACAAGCTTTCGATATCCAATGTTCCTTTGGGATCTTTAAGGTAATAATAATGGCTGGCATTCTTATGTATATATATTTTTCTCGTCTCGTTTTGTTTTTTAGAGAATTATTTTCCCTTTCGTTTAGGTTCATAGCGCACATAGCGATGGCGTGCGTATTCACATTCTGGACGTGCTACGTCCTCTACAGAGAGTACGAAATCATATCGAATATGAGGCTGAAGTTCTTGGCTTCTCAGAATCGAAGCCCAGATCAGTACACGGCGAGTTTTTCTCTCTTTTTTTTTTGTCGGTTTAATTCCCGGGGCCGGACGAGGTGGGTCCCACTCCGTGATGATTTTTATTTCCCATCGTCTATTTTTTCAGGTCCTTGTAAGAAATATTCCTCCGAACTCAGACCTGTCAGTTAGCGAGAGCGTCGAGCATTTCTTTTCCTTCGTTCACCCCGGCCTTTACCTCACGCACCAGGTTTGTATTGTGCATACGATTAAAAGCTCGACTACGAAAATTTGAGCGCATTAGTTAAGCATTCGTCTTTCTTAAAGAAAAAAAAAAGAACGAATCAAACGAATTTTGCAGGCGGAATACAACTCGAACAGGCTAACTAGATTGGTCGCAAGGAAGGAGAGAATGCAAAACTGGCTAACTTATTACCAAACACGGTTCGAACGAGCTCCCAAAAAGCGACCGCGAACGAAGGTATTTTATTACCACCGCGAAAAAGCAATAACATTTTTCTTAGCGCTTACACTGTCCGTCCTTCTTATGCATGTCTGAAAGACGGGATGCTGGGGCATATTCGGGAAATCCGTCGACGCAATCAACCACTACGGTACAATAGTCAAATCACTAACCGAAGACGTAAGACGAGACAATGAGTCCTATATATAACTTCATTACAACGTCTCGATAGCGCTGCGCCACTCATGAAAGTAAAAAAATATGCAACGCAGGAAATCGAAGAGAGGGAGAGAGTGATGAACGACCCCAAAGCCATAGTCCCCGCGGCCTTCGTCTCCTTCAAGTCCCGCTGGGGAGCGGCGATCTGCGCCCAAACGCAGCAGTCGCAAAACCCGACCATATGGCTGACCGAATGGGCTCCCGAGCCCCGCGACGTTTACTGGGAAAACCTTTCGGTCCCATACGTTCAGCTCACAGTGAAAAAACTCGTCATGGCAATCGCTTTGTTCTTCCTCACCTTCTTCTTCATGATACCCATAGCGTTCGTACAGTCACTCGCCAGCATCGATGGGATCGAAAAGGTCCTTCCTTTCTTGAAACCCTTGATCGAAGCGTAAGTCATCACATATCATCTCTTAATACATCATATTTTCTTTTACCAACGTATTTTTTTTTCTTCCCAGAAAGGGTTTTAAGGAGATCGTACAAGGTTTTCTTCCCGGGATAGCGCTCAAGCTATTTCTGATGCTCCTTCCGAGGATTCTGAAGTCCATGTCGAAGGCAGAAGGGCATACGTCGCTGTCCGCCTTGGACAGGCGATCTGCGGGAAAGTACTATCTTTTCACGCTCGTAAACGTCTTCTTCGGAAGCATTATCGCCGGCGCCGCGTTCGAGCAGCTTCAGAAGTTCCTCAATCAGCCCCCGTCAGGGTAATAAACATGCTTTTAGTAACTTCTAGTAAAAAAGAAATAATTAAAAGATCTGTTCAACCTTCCATATTATTATTGGCGTAGGATCCCGAGAACGGTGGGAGTTGCGATTCCAATGAAGGCGACCTTCTTCATAACCTACATCATGGTCGACGGCTGGGCTGGGGTGGCGGCGGAAGTACTAAGGCTGAACGAACTGATTATGTTCCACGTAAAGAACACTTTCTTGGTTAAGACGGATATGGAGAGGGAGCAGGCCATGGATCCTGGCTGCGTAGAGTTTTCGACGGCCGAGCCTCGTATACAGTTGTACTTCTTGCTTGGACTTGTGTACTCTGTCGTCACGCCCCTCATCCTGCCTTTCATCGTCATCTTCTTCGCCTTCTCTTACGTCATCTTCCGCCACCAGGTAGGTAATGGTTCGGTCGGTTATGCACGAGACGAGATGAGAGTGAAACGACTCATTTAAATAAATGTTTGTCCCGTAATTTAGGGGGAAGCATTACAAGGACAGGAACTTGAGACATTAAGCAATTTAGAGACATTAGACGCCGAAGCCACTGATTTTGCCCTAAATTTTAGGATTGTCATCATGCGAACATAAACTTCCAAAACTAAACGATTTGAAAGTTGTGACACGTATAATGCGAATTCCTAAATTCGTTGTCCAATACCATTCACATTGCGTGTCTGGAAAGAGTAGCTAGCTCTTGTTTTGGAATGTGTTTAATTTTTGTTTTTGTGTGTCCGGTTAGATCATCAACGTTTACGATCAGAAGTACGAGAGCGGGGCAAAGTTCTGGCCGGACGTGCACAGGCGTGTGATCATAGGCTTAATCATCGCGCAAGTCTTGCTCATGGGGCTGCTCAGCACCAAGAACGCTGCTAGATCAACCCCAGTGCTTCTCTTACTCTCCGTATTCACCGTATGGTTCCATCAGTTCTGCAAGGGGCGGTTTGAGTCTGCGTTCGTCAAGTTCCCACTTGAGGTCCTCAGTTGTTTCCTTGAACAAACAAAGTAGTAAATTAAAAAATCAAGGAGTGAATGTTTCTTTCTTTTTTCTCCTTATGTCTATCGAACTAGGACGCAATCGTGAGAGACGCGTTGGAGAGGGCGAACAACCCGAGCCTGGACTTGAAAGATTATCTGCAAGAGGCTTACGTGCACCCAGTGTTCCAGGGCACGACCGTGGACCCAAGAGAAGCATCAGACGATGAAGAGAAGAATAATAATAATAAAGCAACCAAGCACAAAGTTAGCTGCAGCAGCAGCGGTTCGATTGAGATCGATCACGAGGCTGTGTTGGAAGAATTAGGCAGCAACTTGGAAGAGCAAATATCGTCCTACTTGTAAGGAGGACAAGGAAGTATACTATTACTACTACTACTACACTGAGATGATGATTAGTAGAGTTCCTGGGATTATCGTATCAAGGCATTAAAGTCCATGTTTTTACTTCTGCACCAAGTGGAAGCAAGATAGCTAACAATTTCTAAGTTTGTACTTCGCCGCTAATACATAAAAAAAGATGCCTACTGACAAGTAGTTGGCGAGTAGTTGTCCATCTCAAAAGTGACCATATTGGATAGAAGTACAAAACTCATTCCAACCTCATTGTTGTCTTGTTTAATGACATCGCAGATTCATGTTTACTTTGAAGGATGTTGTAAGCAAGTATAAGTATGTCTGCAACATTCGAATGGAGTTCAAGGGGTTGACACACAGCTGCAATGTAGGAGAAGAGAGATAAAAAAAGAAAAAATGTATCCTCAAGTAAAGATGGATTCATTGATTATTGATCATACACTCTTGAGCTTTCAAAAGTAAAACAAAAGAAACAAACAAATGTTTGCAGGGACCGAGTCAAGACATTTTGAGGCAGTTAAATCATCAGATCAAGGCAATTATATTAGGAACGCAGCTAATGATCTGACAAGTAGAATGATGATGACAACTCTATTTCCTTGCCCTTCTTCATGCAAGAATAGGTGAAAAAAAAAGTCGCATTACCATAATTCTATGGATGACATGTCTTAGCTGATAACTTTTGAAACGACTCCAGCACCTACTGTTCGACCGCCCTCCCTTAAGGCAAATCTTTGTCCTGGCCAAATAAAAGGAAAAATGAAGACTTTTTAGCTAAAAATTGATCTTTTATCATGAGACCAAACGTGAGAAGAGTATGCAAATCATATACCATGCCCAATCATTTACTGTTACATTTCAATGGGCGAAAATTTATCATCATTGACTTCTGACCACGCATGAATACATAAGCCTATTTGTTTCACTTGCAAATTACGACAACCATGCATTGGCTTCTTCAATCTACACTATATGACAGACTAGCGACAAGTTGTGAACATACATCGCATATAATTAGTATTCCATGAGTAATGCAACACAACACTGAAGTTATTCACAAAAAACATGTTTAAACAAATAAGCACACAAGACTAATAATTCGAAGTACAAAACACTATTAAATTCCATTCATACCTGCATCTAAAGGAACTGGGTAAATGAGCTCGAAAACTGCAGTGACATTGTCCCCGGGCATTACCATCTTCACATTCTCCGGCAACTCGACTTTACCAGTAACATCTGCAGTCCTCATATAGAACTGAGGTCTATAATTTGAGAAGAAGGCAGTATGGCGACCTCCTTCCTCTTTCGTAAGGACGTAAATTTCTGCCTCGAATTTCGTGTATGTCTTAAGAGTATTAGGTTTTGCAATCACCTGGAAAAGATAATCAAGAAAGAAGATTTAAAGCTCTTTGTTCTTCGCAGAATTCATCTCCTAATGTAAATTCAGAGAAATGGAACTTGTAAATATGGTATAATGGAAAATAGAAGTGGAAAAACTAACGCAGCTTCAAAGTAGCTGATTCAAAAAACAGTTAGGTATAACATCCAACGGCGATAAATCAAAATCCTTAAGATTAACATAAAAAGTTCTAATACAGTGTCACGCACCATTCCACGTTGGATGTCATCTCGTTTCAAGCCACGTAAAAGCAGACCAACGTTATCCCCAGCCTAACAGAAGACAGAATAAATAGCATGTCACGCATAGAATATCATTATCAAATTACATAACAATCATACCTGGCCAAAGTCCAGGGTCTTCTTGAACATCTCAACTCCAGTCACTGTTGTTTTCAGCTTATTCTGAATAAAGAACAGATTAGCTCAAGGAGCTGAATGGTAAACCCCACACAGATGTATAAGATTATTGTAGTAGTTAAATGATTGTGATGAGAGAAATCCGCAAAAAAGATATGACTGGTCTAAAGAAAATATAAGCTCAAGAGCCTGCGTGACAACCCCAGTAGCAAATGTATGGTGGTTAACAGAGTTAACTTTTGAAAATAGAGATTCGCTAATGAAGTAACTTAACTTCAATTCTGGATACCAAGAAAAAAGATGAACAGTAAACACCTCCAATTTGATCAATGATAGTTCTAGGAACGAATTCCAAAAACCAAAGAGAAGTCAGTTCAATAAAAGTATTTCAACTAGTTCCAGGAAGGGACACTGGCAAAACTCCAATTCCAAAACAACAGTAAGAGCAACGGATATCACTCACCTGTGACAGTCCCAAAATCTCGACTTCTTCACCTGGTTTTATGATTCCTTGTTCAACACGGCCAGTTGCAACTGTTCCACGTCCCTGTCAGGTAAAATAGCATATAAGTATGTCTTGAGGAGAATTTTATGAACTTGGATGGACCAAACCTACTTTATTCCCACATCAACCTCAAAAGGCGTGAAGCAATATTAATTACAGGTGTGGGTGCGTCCCAAGACAAACATAAAAATTAAAGACTCCAAATCTTTGTACAAACAATACCTGGATAGTAAAGACATCTTCAACTGGCATTAAGAAAGGCTTATCAAGTTGACGAATTGGATCCGGAATGTAAGTATCAACAGCATCCATTAACTTTAAGATGGCCTTTTTTCCAATATCTTCATTTTTACCCTCTAACGCAGACAAAGCTGAGCCTCTCACTATTGGGATTTCATCCCCAGGAAATTTGTAGAAGCTGAGCAATTCTGCAAGCAGGGATGATTACCAAGATAACGCAAGAGTTTTCTATGATAAAAGTATATACATTCAAACAAAAAATTAAAATCTAACGCACCACGTAGCTCCATTTCTACAAGTTCCAGCAATTCCGGGTCATCTACAGCATCGACTTTGTTTAGGAAACACACAAGTGATGGAACACCAACCTGTAAAAGCTTAAAGCTAAATGGGGCAGGAGAAGGAAAACGGACAAGCATAATATTAATCAGAAATGGTAGAAACCTGACGCGCAAGCAATATATGTTCCTTAGTCTGTGGCATTGGTCCATCAGGTGCTGATACTACAAGAATACCACCATCCATCTGAGCAGCTCCAGTAATCATGTTCTGCAATGTCATTAGAGAATTGGGTCACATTTTAATATAAACCATGTGATGCCAGTCCACTAATATTCCCATGACTTCGTTAAATAGCAGTAAATGAAAAGTGTTTATGTTTCTCATGCATTTGAGAGTTCTCTAAAGTCTATTGAATGTCAATGTTTGTAAGTCACCAATCCCTGAGCAGTGTTCTGTTCCAGTTACATTTTTGGTGTACTTCTAGTTAGTACTCCTTCAAGGTGCGGGAGATCACTGATATAGTGACTATATATGTACGTGTGTGTGTGTGATGGTAGAGAAAGACTTGTGGATAAGAGGTCTTTGGTGGGTGACCTTCTAAATTATAACACTGTACCATATTTTGTCTTAACTAACGATGCAGATAAATCTAGATAACTAATCGCAATAATAAAAACGGAAAAAAAAAATGTGTGAAAATTATAAGCATCTTAAAATAACGAGTTAAAGACAACTTGATTTATATCTCACTTTTACATAATCAGCGTGTCCTGGACAGTCTACATGCGCATAATGTCTTTTTGCAGTTTCGTATTCAACATGGGCCTGCAACAAAAGAATACAAATTGATAAAATGACCAAACGGGCTATAAATGAAGAACCTAAAACAAAATATCAACCGTGGCAATCGTGATCCCTCTCTTCTTCTCCTCAGGGGCTTTATCAATTTCATCGAACGCAACAGCTTTAGCTTTACCTTCTTCTGCTAAGACCTTCATTTCATGATATCAAATGCATTACAAACCAAGCAAGGAGAGTAGAAGCGCAGAAGAGATAAAACGGGATCACTTTTATACTGAATATACTTAGTATCGCTGTTCTTTTTGAGCTTAACCTTGGTGATTGCAGCAGTTAATGTGGTCTTCCCATGATCGACATGCCCGATTGTTCCGACATTAACATGAGGTTTTCTACAAGAAAGTTATACAATAACCAAGTTAGCACTTGCCTTGGTTGTGACGCATCAATATATTAAACACTTGAAATAAGCTGAAGAATGAGATGCATTTTAAGATTGTGTTTTGTAATCCAACAAATCTAAATCCATCAAAGAAATCAACAGCTAGTAGTAAGGTATGCGAAAGTACACCAATGAATTGAGGTTAACTGAAACAAAACCAACAATATGTCACGGATTCTCAAATTTTCCATTGCTAAAATTTAATCAAGAGCAAAAAGCTACGGAGCTTCTCAGCTTAGTTATCATGTAAACAGTAATGAATCCATTTCACGAAACGAAACGGACAGACTGGTCCGCATCGTCACACGCACACACAGAGTAGCAAACGCGACACAGAAGAATGCAAACACAAATCAGGTACCAAAGAAGGCGAAAAATCCACAAATTTCAAGCTCGAGAAACTCACGTGCGAGTGAAAGTAGCCATAGACCTCCACCATGGATTGTTAGAAGATTGATAGAAAGAGATCTGCGAATCAGATACCAAGGGCGGCGGCGATACGACAGATCCTCGGCAGCATAACGAATACACTCGAGGCGATATTGCGAACACTCGCTTCGAATTAGGGTTCCGTGCAGCCATTAACGCCATTTCTCCTATTGACGTTTAAAACTTCAAACTTAGCGTCTGCGAATTGCGAAATAGGATATGACGTTGAGAAGAAGAGGGTTTTTGGAGGATTACGGGTTTAAGGGAAGAAAACTCGTTAGGGCTTTTCCGGTCATTTAAGTCATCTGTTACGAGTTACGACGTCGCTGTCTCCTATTTGGCTATTTCAATTTTCGTTTTCTTTTTTCATTTGACATCCAATCCAATTTCTTATTACATGGGAATTTGGATTCGAAAGTGAGATGGACATATGGGTATGTGATGGAACAAATTTGCATCTGGAGATGCTCTGATATACTTCTTGAATGGGCTACGTATATGATTACAAAATCATAGCAGCCGAAAAGCTTTTCATGCACAAGAGGAAAATAAATTGTTTGGGCTTTCTAATAATATGGCGAGGCCTTAATGTAGGGGTTTGTAGACCAGCAATAATAATAAAGTAAAAGGCAGAAATGGTGATAGAATGACACAAATAGTGTTATTTTAAATAGTACTATTACAAAAGTAGATAACTTTTCAGCCTATTACAAAACTAATCAACTTTCTTATTTTAATTATTATTATCTTCATTTTTCACCACAAATCTTGTTAATATTGCTTTTTTTACCTTAATCATCTCAAATTCGCTACAAAATTATCAATAACTATATTTTTAATCATAATCTTTTAATACTTTCATAACTAAAGAAATCCCATGTTTCAATCTTAGTAATTCAATACTAATGATTTAATTTCGAAGATATTACTAAGAAAATGACTTCAAATAGAACATAATCAAAATCATTAGTTGGTAATAAGAAATATCATCCATTTTATATTGTAATAAATTTTATTATTATTATTATTATTATTATTATTACTATTATTATTATTAGTGTTGTTGTGTTGTTGTTGAAATTCTTTTTGCTCTATTTTTGTTCAAGTTGATCCATATGAATATGTTCCAGATGATTAATGAGATATTGGAGACAGCATATTCTTATCAGTATGAGTGTCCATTAGACGAGCCACGTTTGAAGGCTCATTTTCATCTGGTAAATAATCCTTATTTATGTCAGGAGAGAACGGTAGGGCGTAAATGATCATGAAGATATCTATGCAAAATGGATCGAAGGTCTCACAAGAAAAACGCAAGGAAAAACTATGATGAGTTGTAATAAAAAAATTAGGAAGTTTTGTTAAAGAATACTTATTTGAACATTCTATGAAATAATCTGAACTCCGAGACATGTATTCACCACCATTATCTGTGCGTAAACACTTTAGCGGGATTTCCGTTTCTCTTTCCACCGTCACATGGAACTTCCTAGAATAATAGAACACCTGGTCCTTCTTGCGCAACAGATATACCAGGTCCTGCGCGACGTACCATCAATAAAGGTCAGAAAATAATTATTGCCTCCCAAAGATTCGACTTGCATCGGTCCGCATACGTCAGGTTGTACCAACTCCAACTTCTTCGTTCGCCTGGTTGACTTCTTCGCGAGTGATACTCTATGTTGCTTCCCAAATAAACAATAATCGCAAGGGTTCATCGCTTTCTCCTTGGCTACTGGTATGAGGGACTTTCTAGCCAACATTTCAACCTCTTCTCTCCTACGTGCGCCAGTGGTCTGTGCCATAAATTTGGAGAAGCATCATCTTCAACTGCGTTCACTTAGTTAGAATCTATCGTTGCGTGCATCTTATACAACGAGCAGCATAACTTCCCTCTCGTGACCACCAACGATCCCGTGGTTAGTTTCCACCATCTCGTTATAGTATCCTTCGTTGTCCAGTATCTTCACAGAAACTAGGTTGAGATGCAGGTTGGTATATGTCACACATGTTTCAACATGGTTCACCCTACGCTCTTCTGGATACAAATATCACCCATCCCCATTATTGTAGAAACACTTTGGTTACCATCTTGGTAGTGCCAAAGTTTCCCACCTTATACGTGGAGAAGTATGCACGCATTGGAATACTATGGTAGGAGGCACCAGAGTCCACTACCCATTGGGTGCTCGTATCCGCAACATGGCAGCAGTCTGCTTCATTTACCAATGTAACCTCTCCTCCATCATTGGAGGTTATTGCAAACGTGTTCTTGTCATCATCTTGTTTCTGTTTCCGCTGAGAAGCCTACAGTTTCTTTGTAAGTGGCCAATTCTTCCGCAATGGTAGCACTTTCTCATCTCTCTGGACTTGGATCTATCTTTCGACTTATCATATCCTTTTGGTCCTCTACTATTGCTCCGATCCCTATTCTCTGTGAAACGAGTGATTTTCAGTACTAGTACTAGCAGCATCCTTCCGCTGTATCTCTTTATGACAGAGCTTGTTTTTCACCATATCAATTGTGACTTTACCTCTTGGTGCCGAGTTAGTGAGTGATACAACCAACGTATCTCAGCTATCAGTTAGATAACCCAGTAGTGGACATGCTTGTAGCTCACCATCAAGGACTAGACCGACACTTGTGAGTTGAGTTACCAGTCCTTCAAAGTCATTTAGATGTTCAGCAACTGATCGTCCCTCTTTCAGCTTCAGATTCATGAGTTTCCGCATCATGAATACCTTGCTCAGTGCATTTTTTTACCTCGTACATACCCTCCAATTTCGTCCAGAGTTTGTCGGGGTCTGTCACATTTCGGTCGTGGTTGTAAAGGCTAATGTCCACCCATTGGCGGATCGCACCTCCCGTCTTTCTCTGCAATTTCTTCCATAGGACAACATCCCCGCCTTCGAGCATCTTGTCTTCATGTTCAATTGGTTCATGGAGGTCTTTGCAATAATGATATTCCTCCATCCTTGATTTCCATATGGAGTAATTCGTTACTGTCAGCTTGATCATTCCTCCGCCGTTCTCCATGGCATCAAATCTACCAGTGACCTATTAGTATCTTTCCTAATGTGGAAGATCAGTCAAAGCTGCAACCACAGAGCATACTCAGAATACTATCGGCTCTGATACCACTTGTTGGAATGGTAGTGGGCCTCGTGGTGGTTATTGGGCCCCACAACGGAACAGGTCTTGATTTGGCTCGATACGTCGACCGGGAGAAGTGGGACTCGCAGAGTAACTACCACGATAAAAATAAAACTACTGTAAGGTAAGAAAGAACACCAGAATTTTTACGTGGAAAACCCTTAGTTGACGAAGAGGGAGAAACCACAACCGAATAGGCAAAAGTTTTACTATAATAAAACTACAACCTCGAATTTTTACTATATTACTTTTACCACTCGTGTTTACCTCACACCTCACTGTGGGTGTGGAACCCTATTAGTTTTTACCTGACCTGATAACCTCAATTCACTCGAACTACTTCACTCTATGTACTAAACTCGAATGAGCTTGTGATGATAATAACGGAAGAACTTCAACCTGTTTAAAGATAACTTCAGCTTTTCTGGACCGCTCGAAACCGATGGTTAGGAATCTGCCGCGTCGCCCTTCGATAGGGACTGTTCGTTAATAATTATAAAATAATATTATAATACATTATTAATAATATTATTTTATTATATCTTTTGTTTTCTTGTGTGGGGTTACTTTGTGCTTGTGGCTCGAGACCCAACACTATGGTGCTATATACTTAAATATATGTAACGTAATGCATTATTGATCTGCTGTGCAATTGTCTTCGTAAATAATTAAGGGGCAATTTTCGTTCAGGCCCTTGTCAGTTTTTTCTAAAGTTTTCAGGTGCTATCAGAATTTTCATTAGTTTAAAGGACGTACTTTTTCGTAATTGTAGTGTTAAGGATTATAAATATGATTGACGAAAATATCCTTCTTAATATATTATGATAAGAGTTAATACGGCCACTTTCAATTACGCAGTTAGATTATATTGTTATGTTCGTAAAGCGAACTGTTACTTTTCATCCATTATGTGTTACTAAGATGCAATAAAGTGTTAACGACAGAGAGTTTTTATTTTATAAATCTCGTTTTTACAGTGAATCAAGCTCTGAAATTTCGAATGCCCATCAACCAACCAATTTCGGAGTGTAAGGTATGATTTATTGTGATATTGATGACGCAAGATGTAAGATGTGTAATGAATTTTATCTCTATATTTAAGGTTCTTTGCGAAAATAAAATGAAATCAAAGCCGTTTTGGCAACGATTACAGCTAACATGTATAAATTCGAAGTACCCATGGTATGGGCAGCTCGATTCGATACCTTGTTTGCTCGTTCGTCCGATTTTCATCACTTAATTTCGCAAAAATATGGTCATCCCCAATAATTTGGGTATATTTTTACTACGCCATTAGATTCGAAATTATGTGTCAATTGTTAACTCCTAAACTGTAAAGTGGTGTAATGCATGTGGTAATCCTCCACGTAAGGAGAGTAAGCTGCCTTCTTGAACTTTGCTGTCCATTTTTTTGTTCCTAAATGGGTATTTTCGCAATACCAGAACAGACAGTGAAAAAAACAAAACCATTGCCTGAAGTAACAATACATCACTCGTAAATAACTGATTTGAGTCTAGAAATGGGGTTTCGAGGGAGGTGGGGTGTATTTTTCTTCATTTTGACGGGATTTGTAAAATTTTCAGGATCTGTTACTTATTACTACGTTGTCCAAATATGTTACTAATTGCTCGGTGAAATTCCAGGCGGGAAAACCAAAATGAGATGAATTTTGGGCGGGAGAGTCCAAATAAAATCAAGCATAGACTATCAGTTACCAGCTATGTGTAACTCTGTTACTAATTACAATGTGTTAGCAGAATTATTATATTTTGTGAATCAGGATAGACGGGTAAGCGTTTAATTTGTAGGATCAAGGGTCAAAGATTTTCACACTACGTTCTTCGTAACATGGTATGGTAGAAACCATATTTTAAATTGTATTTTATGGGTTAAGATTTAGAAATTAGAGTTTAATAGTTATGGACATGTGGTATTATTTGCAGGTAATGTGGTACTATTCTAAAAAAATCATGTTATAATATTCTGACGGTTCTGTTAACTCTTCTCTGACATCCAGAACCTTCTAGAACATTCTTAATAAAGTGTTTCATTTACATGTACATGTGTTATAATTACTACAAAAAAGTGTTACTACGTTCATATATTTGGATTTTTCATTCATTATTAAGATATATAATCAAACCGAGTTTCTCTCTCAATATTTCGACAATTGAAGTTGAGATTCCACCATTAGATTTTCGAATTGGATGTTAAGTAATATTTCTGTACAATCATCAACAAATTTCCTTTATTAATAAGACCCATGAGAAATTGACGTCAATTTACCTAATTTAAAAATGTTTCAGTCTTCGATCGCTTCTTCGTTAGTATAAAAAATTATCATCGATTACTAGGACCCATGTACAAATTGAATCGATTTCACATTATTCGACCATTAAAATAGAGATTTCATGTACGAATGGAGTTTGAAGTATTATAAACTTTAAAAATATTTGTTGATTATGAAAATCCATGAGAAATTGAGGTCGATTTAACAATATTCGATCAAATGTGGGAGATCTAGTGGCTTCATTGATTTTTGGGTGTCGTATGTAGTGTTTTTATCTATTCATCTTAGTGTCTTGCTACCCAAGAAGTGTTATGCAGAATACATGTAGTGTTATCCAGAATGCACAAAGCGGTACCCGTAGAGTGTTTTATTAGCAATGCAAAACGCATAAAGTGTTTCCCAAGATGCATTAAGTGTTACCCAACGAGCATTTTATTAGCAAAAGCTTCAATCATAGGCCGCATCAAATTTCTTCGCGATTAACATCAATATTTTCATTGATTATTAAGACTCACGATCACTTTCATCTTATTCAGTCATTAAGGTCGAAATTTTCCCTTCTTTCAACAAGATTTTCGAATTACTTTTAATACATTATTCCATTATAAACATAAAAAATTTTCATTGATTATTGATACCAAATTATCATCGATTTAACGTTACTCGGTCATTACCGTCGAGATTGGGCCGGCTTTTAGATCGTCAATTTTGGTCTTCGTTGAACGTGGTTTGTGCTTCACTCGTTTGGGAGAGACGATGGCACATGGGTGTAATTTTGACATAATGATAGAACTGTCATTTCCAGTTAGTTGGTCCTTTCTAATAGCTTTCAGAAATTAGGTCCTTTGGCCTAAGCGAAACTACAAAAGGGCCTGAACACTTATTGAATGAAAATAGCTTACAGGGCCTGATACGAAATATACCCAATAATTAAATGGTGAATGATCATGCGTGCATAGAGTTGACTTGAGCTGCCGACAAAAGTACATAGTGACAAATTAAAACTAAATAAATAAGCACGATTAGTTCATAGTGTCTTCAGGGTTCTCGAAGAGTAAACCACCTTTGGTGAATAGTATATTCATTCATTCGTTTACAAAATACGACGGAGGGATACTGATGTGTAAACTTGGCATAGCTTTTGTAATTTTATTCAATTATTTCGTGATCTGTCTGATCAATAATGTTCTAAAGAAGCAGAAAAAAAGTCGAATGACAACGACCATCGATAATAGATGTTCATACATTTAATTCCGTGTCATCCTTCGAGCAACTAACGAGTTTTATATATATATGTCCAAAGTGCATGACATCTACAATTGAAATCTATTTATCTAGATTGATATATATTCTCAAACTTAAGAGAAAAAAACCGAAAGAAATATTCCATTCAAATTCAAATACACTTTTAAGTCTGTCGCTGTTAGGACATTATCTTTTTTAAAGTCAA
Source organism: Craterostigma plantagineum (assembly GCA_027422505.1). Taxonomy (NCBI): domain Eukaryota; kingdom Viridiplantae; phylum Streptophyta; class Magnoliopsida; order Lamiales; family Linderniaceae; genus Craterostigma; species Craterostigma plantagineum. The sequence continues at coordinate 787,998 of JAPQWV010000104.1, forward strand.
TGATAGTCTGTTACGAAACTTGTATTAATTATTCAGTGTCGCGCAGCTTGCAACTGAATGACGTCGTCCATGATTTCAGAGTTTTATTTCAAGCCATCTATACCTAAATCTTGAGTTGCTTCGACTCATCGTGAGTTGTATGCACCAGGGTTGCAAACGAATCGAACTTTTTTGCTTCGATTCGAAATTTTAAGATTCGAATTCGAATATTTAGAATACGAATCCGAATAAGAATATTTTTTTTATTCGAGAATTATCCGAATACGAATATGAAATCACAATAATTCGATTCGAAAATTAATAGAATTATTCGACTCGAATAATTTAACTTAAAATATAGTATAACTAATATATATTTACATATAATAATATATGATAACTCAATAAAATATTATAAATCAATATATGCTTAAATATAATTTATTATAATATTTTAAATATAATATTGTTTGTATTTTATTAAATAAAATAAAAATGACTTTAATACTATTCGATATTCGATTCGAATATTCGAGAAAATATTCGAATTCGAATAAGACTTGGTTTTATGATTCGATCAAATATTCGAATATTCGTATTCGTATTCGATTGTCATCCGAATACGAATAGAATATTGCGGTATGCGACTCCATTCGATTCGTTTGCATCCCTACGCACAATGATAAAATATATATATATATATATATGTATAAATATAAACTTCCTCTATATATACATACCATACATAACATATAATATTCGGACATAAACGCAAGACTCGAAACCGATTTTACCGTCAGGCCAACGTTACATTACGACGTTTAGTGATTCATATGACAACTTTCAAATAACTTCCCATTTAATTTGGGACACCAACATGTAAAAGAAATCGAAACGACGCAAAGTTAATCATATTCGTGGAGCCAATGAATCCAATTAATATCGGAGATTTAATATTCAACGCGACAATCGCGAGTTCTAAAATGGCTCCCCTGATGACGAACGAACAAATGAATGAGTAAAAAAATACTCAATGCTACGTTAGTGAAATATTTTGATATAATATAATTAATGTTACGTCATGTGTCATGACTTTGGCTTGTCCGTTGCTTGATGCTAAACGGTTTTCAGAAATTATTTGTCGTCATATACACTTCGTTGTGTTCTGCACGTATTAGTCCCTATTGACATCAACACGTAATGTTTCTTACATGAAATCAAAAATTTGTAGGTTTGAGTGTCTTCAATAACTATAATTAAAATGATAAATAAAATCGATCCCATTTACAGATAAAATCGCGACATTATCGTACGCGTCGTTGAGAGACATAAAACGTAGTGACATTCCTACTACGGATCGCAACACTAAGTTACTTTCTCATATATTAGACTATTTTTCTATATGGGTAAAGCGTAATATGTAAAAGTCAAAATTATCTTTTATTTATGGGCAAAAGGGTGCGCTAGCAAATGGAGAAAGGCATGGCATGGCCTTCAGACATTGCACAGTGACTGTGCTATACATAGAAAATGCCTTTTAATTTTATTGAAGATATGTAATCTTTCGTAGTCAACAACTCACCGCATGCGTCATCATTCCTACGTGTGTGTTCGTCAAAACTTCAAATATGGAAAATGACCAGTTCCAACTATGATACTAGGATTTTTATACGCACACGCTCGATTTATTGTGATTATTGGAAAAAAAAATAAAAAATAGATCACTAAATTCGGAATAAATTGAATCTCCAAATCTTTTCCAACAAATTAAGTCACAACACAAGCCCTTTTTTTATTGACTTCAAACATTCTCACCTCATGATTATTGTAAAAAAAAACAATAATAGATCACTAAATTCGGAATAAAGTGAATCTCCAAATCTGTTCCAACAAATTAAGTCACAACACAAGCCTTTTTTTTTTTTTTTTTTTTTTTATTGACTTCAAACATTCTCACCTCACTTGGTGGCTGTTGATTTGGAATGCGATGTAAGATTTCTGCCCATTTTGTCAAAAAAGTTAGGCTGGAGTTCCAAATTTAGTTTGTTCCGAATTATGAGAATATTTTACCTTTATCAATTTGAATCACCAAAATTGGCCATTTTTATATTGTTGAGACTCAAATATATAAAAGAAAAGAAAGAAAATAATAGAATATTTTTCCTCTGAATATGTATTTTATTACTTCGCCAATATATAGGATTACATATAAAATAAGTAATGAAAATTTGTTACATCATAACGCAAAATAAACTATCATAAATGATAATAATACGAAGATAATCATGAGAGATAATAATGGGTTTGAATTATCCGTTATTGATAATTATCCATTATCACCCCCCTCAAGCAAGACGAGGGGCGTGGACCGTGGAGCGACGCGCAGCTTGGAGCGAAAGAACTCAAATAACCGACGAGCTAGGCCTTTGGTGAAAACATCTCCAATCTGAAGGTTTGAACTAATGAATTTCATGAGGAGGCGACCAGAGGCGACAAGTTCACGAACAAAGTGATAATCGATATCAACGTGCTTCGCGCGTTTGTGAGCGATGGTACTCTAGCTTAGGAATAGCATTGTAGTTGCCACAAAGTAGAACTGGGGTGTCGACGATAGATACATGAAGCTCTTAAAGAAGATTAGATAACCAAACTACTTCAGATGCAGCGTTGGCTAACGCATGATATTCTGATTCGTAACTAGATCGTGTCACAATAGGTTGCTTCTTAGCGCTCCATGATGCGAGGTTACCACCAAGAAAAATAGAGTATCCATAGGTGGAACGACGAGTCTCAGGACAAGCCCAACAACAAATCCGATAAGGTTTTGACACGTATGAATCGGTGTGAGTTGACTCTTCCATAACAGATAGTTTTGAGAGGACAACTTGATTGTTATCATATGGATGAGAGTGGCAGATGGAAGTTTATCCGTATTTGTGCAATGGAGGAAGAACGGGGAAGAGAAAGAGAAGGATCGTAGTATTAGTCTGATACCATGATAGAATATTTTTCCTCTGTATATAAACTTTATTTCTCCAATATGTAGAGATTACATATGAAAAAAATAACGAAAATATAGGAAAATAAACTATCATAAATGAAAAGAATATGGAGATAATCATGAGAGATAATAATGGGATTTGAGATTATCCGTTATTGATGATTATCCGTTATCCGGAAACATGCAACTCTTGATTTGCTTACTCGATTTGAAAATTATACTTTCGAAGAACTAGAGAGTTGAAGCTTCTTACAATGTGCACTTGTGAGTTGTGACAGCTGCTTAATCCGACGAATATGGACAGTTTTGACTTATATCTATTCTATTATATTAAGGGTGCGGGGCTAGGATAAACCGTCAATTGGTCCGTATAAATTGACCAAACAGATTTTTTTCTACATCTATTAAAAAATAAAAAGGGACTTATTAAGCAATATACCATCCATAAACTCATAATAACTATAAAATGTTATTTTTAGTATATTACTTATTAAAATTATTTAATACTAATTAACTTTATTTTATTGCACATGTGTAGGGTGTGCGAGAAATATTAGTTTATTTAATGAGTGGCTCGCATATTTTAGCCTTCTATTATTAATCTTTATATCAAACAGCGAGAAAATACTTGAGATCGATGGTTTTATATCATGGGGTCTTTACACATAGATGTCCTTTTGCATAAAAACTTGTAATTCAGTACTCTGTCAGTAATTCTTTATATGTAGGTACCTATCAGAATGTATTTTATGCACATAGGTACCCGATCCGTCCATGGTACCCCATATAACACATTTAGGAACCACACAGCAACGTATTGTGGTACATAATACAGTTAGAAAATGGTACGTCATATAACACATTAAGGTATTATATAGAAAACGTATAGGGTACCGTATAAACGCGTGTCGTGGTACGCAGTACACACATAAAAAGGTACGCCAAGAGTGAGAAACACAGTAAAACGGGTACTTATGTGTAAATTTCCGACATAGATATTGATTTGTAAATTTTTTATTCAATTGGGTATTTTTATAGATTCACCTTAAATCATTGCCAAAATTAATATGTTAAAAGTTGTAACAATATATAAAATTGACTTCCCATGCCGAAACAATTGAATTTTTAAATAATTATATTCTAACTTTCATGTTTTGCATTTTCAGTTACTTCAGAGCTAATCGTACTTTGCTCTTTGCCAATTTGCCTATTTTTATCACTTGTATTCAATGAAACATTTTTCTATTCTATTAGAAATATGAAAAAGTAAACAATAATGTGAACAACTTGCGTGGAAAAGTGAAGCATAAAGTGACAAAGATTGTAGTATCTTTCCGAAGTTAATTATTTTCCAAAAGAAAAATATACGTGTACATTAAACTTACTTCAATTCTCCTAATTTATTCTATCAAATAAAATAAAAGATAGCCTTTCGTATATATGCTTTGAAGAGAATACTAATAAGAATTCAGGAACTATTACCAGCTTCTCATTTTACAGCGATTAAGACAGCGCACAGCTATTGCCTGACAATTATGGCGGACTTATCAGAAATTTTAAAATAATCAAGGAGAAACATAAAATAAAAAGAAAATGCATTGACGGCTGAAAATGTAATTAAATATTTGAGACAATTACACTAAGGAGGTGTTTGCTGACGATCCAATATCAAGGTGATAATCGCAGATAACATGAATATCATCGTGATGTGAATCAAGGTGATATATCACTGCCGTATTTGTTTTATGCCGATATAATAGAATATTGTGTTTGCCTAATCACGGTGATGGGTGGGATGATATTTCGTAAATATCATATTTAACCCACGAATATTATATCAATTATGCGGATTATTGAAATGATATTTACTTAACAATGATTACTATTTCTATATCGAGTTTTAAGAATTGATAATAAGTTTTTATTTACAGTTATTCAATATAAAAGTTTATTATTAATATATTTGTTAAGATTTAAATACTTTAATTTTATAAATTACAATATGCATAAAGATTTATTAGGTATAAATTTTTGGAGGATCATCCCAAGCCAAAACAAACACGCCCTAAAACTTCGATACTGTTCCCATTACATCAAAACTCGCATACTCATTGTATCTATTCTATTTTATGAAGCCTCTGGGCCTTCTTTAAAATGTCAAATTGATGTAATTTTTGGTCTGTCAATTTTCAATTGGAATTTGTCTGTCAAATTTCCCTGTCAATTTTTTTTAATAAACGCATTATATCGTGAAAATACCGTTTACTGACCACGTTGGCATGAAAGGAAAACTGCCTATAATTATCTATTAAATCAATCCGTGACTAGTAGAATAGAATCAATGGGGAACTACAATTACCTGATAGTACGGGGCTGTAATTGTAACTATTCCCAAATAGTATTGAGTAATATGCACCACAAATGGTGCGAGATGGAATCGCGCTCATGTGCTCAAATTGCCGGTAGATATTCACCCAACCCTCAGCGACCTACTCGGTTCGGTAATAGTGGTCTGCCTAATCATCATTTTCATTTTCTAAACATATATAATAAATTTTTTTATATGCTATAGCCTATATAATAAAATAAGTGTAAGGCTTATATGACCGATCTTAAATTTTTACGTACAAATCTCATAGTTGAATAAATAAGTTGAGGGGATTATTCTGTCTAGTTTTAGTTAGAGACGACGTCGACTCTATTTGCTCTCGTAGGGACGGGATAATAGAATAATTTTATGACTTATGATTCAATTAACATAGTTACCATAAGGAAAAGGTATGGTAATATAAGGCAATGTAACAAATCAAACATCTGAATGTGCTTATTGATGCTCATGTTGTCATTTAAATTAAATCTCCCGCAAATTTTCTAATATACCATTGAACATTCACGCAACATTAGAAATCGCAGGAAAAGTCAGCATATGATTTCCGCATTTTCCAACACGTGAAATTTCTATTTTACCCTCAGCGCTTATATAAAACCCCCCTCGCCCACGCCTATGCTTTCTTCGTCTTTTTTTCCTCTCTCTCTCTCTCGCTCGCCTTCGTAATTCTCACTTCAATTGTTCTTTTGCTTCTTCCCATAACATATTTTCAAAGCAGCGAACCGTTGAACGAGTGGAATACAGTTGTTTTCATCGCAGAAAACGCATCTAAACGTTGATTCATTTCGATTTTGCTATCTCTCAGTAAAAAATGACGCCGGCGGCGAACCCAATGGTGGTGCATCAGACGCCACCGGTGACGATGAAGGCGGCTGCTCCGGCGACGTTGCTTGCGACGGAGGCCTTTACCAAGGATGCGATTCTCGCCTGGTACCGTGGCGAGTTCGCTGCGGCGAACGCCATCATCGACGCACTGTGCGGCCACATCGCTGAGATCCACGACGGAGAGACGTCGGACTACCAATCCGCCTTCGCCGAGATCCACCGCAGGAGAATGAACTGGATTCCGATCCTCAACAAGCAGAACTTCTTCCCTATCGCTGACGTGGAACGCGAGCTGAAAAACGCCGCTGAGGCGAAGAAGGTGAAGAAGAGAGAGGAGGCGCTGGAGAATAACTGTCGCCGTGACGTGCTTGTGAAGGAGGCGATCGCTGGAAAAGTCGAGGACGAGTGCTTGATGAGTGACGACCACAGCGTCGATTCCGGCGAGCCTCAGAGCGACGTGACTGATTCAGGTGAGTATTGTTCTTCGATTCAATTTCTTTGCTGACGTCTTTCCTTCTTTCCTCTTTTAATTTTTTTATTTCGTCGAAGATGTTTTTTTATTTAAGAACTCTTTAATTTCACGAAGAAGTTCATTTTAAAATTAATTGGCGATCGGATCAAACGGTTTTGATCTGTGAATCTCGAGCACTAGCTGACGGTGATTGTCTAACGCTAATCATCACTTTGTGTTCACTCCATGTTAGTAATATATCGGAGGACTGTTATGGTAAAAAAAAATTAAAAAATAAAAATTCTACAAAACTTCTTCCATGCGAATGAATTACTAGGTCTCCACTCTCCATGTCTAGAGATCCTACGTTTGATGTGTATATTATTATCACATAGGCTATTTAGCTTTTTACTAAGTTTCCTAAAATTTTCCGTGAATGAAAAAAATATATAAAATAACTTATTTTAAATTATCATAAATCAATTATTGAAAGTTCGTGTACTTCTGTTGAATTAAGCAAGTTTCTGGAATCTACGTTCAAGAATAGATATGCCTTTTCTTTGTGGGTAAAACAAAAGTCTTTTCTGCTGATGTTAGTTATCACGGGGATTTTAACGTTGAAACTTTTGTCAAATCGCATTGAAAGTAACCTTTTTTCCCGTGTAATAAAAAATGTAAACTTTTCCCTCCGAAAAAAAAAAATGTAAACGTGTAAGCATCGTTCGCCTTAGTTTTTTGGGGAACAGCAAATTCCGATCGTTTGTTCATTCATTAACTAATCAGCGATGTCCACCTTGAGATGTGTGAGGTGCCCACCAATATTAATTGCTTGTTTATATATAAATAAATTTCTTGACCTTATATAATGGGGCGTGCTATTGTTCCCTGGCTGCTTCGTGTTTTTTGTTTGTATCGACGGCTTTGAATATTCAGATGCTATTATTCCAATGTGCCTGCTAACTGTCTATTACTATGAATAGTTTTTGTATAAAAACCGAAGACCCTCTAATGGGTCGGAAATATTTACAATTTAGCTTTATGGGTGTAAATGAGGAGAGTTTCGAAAATTTAACATCATGCTCTCGAGTTCAAAGATAAATAAAATTAAATTTTAATCAACTCGACGGGCCAAGTTCGAGCTCGACATTCACGAGTTCGACCAGATAATCTTGAATTCAAAGAGATCCGTCGCCAACATATCTAACATTATATGGGAAGCAAAGGGAAACGATTTGGAAAAAAAACTATAATGTAATTCAGTGAAACTACGAAGAAAGCTAAAGCTAGTGGAATTTTTTTCTTTTTTTCTTTTTTATTCCGCATCATTACACCTTTTCTTTAACGGCCTTGTTAGAAGTTGTATGGTATATAAACGGTGGAAAATCGGAGATGATCACTTTATTCCCATCCGTATCTGATTCGGCTAGTTAGGTCCATGGATGGCATATCTATCTCTATCTATTGTTGTCTGGGGTAACGCTGATTATATTCTCCACAAGCCATGTGGGAATTGGTGAAATGATTATATTGCATGTGGGCAATTTATTCATTGGATACCTTCTTTTTATTAATTTTGATGAATAAAATAAACTAAAATTGGAGTAGTGGACCTTAATTATTTAGTTTAACGTATCCAATCCATGTATAAGTCTATTATGTACCTTGTTTTTTACCTAATTTGGTTCAGCATGTGGCTTCACATTGGTCCGTCTCCCCCCAACGGATTTCACCCTCGTAAATTTTGTAACAACGATCAAGTATCATGCTAATATGAAATATAATACATATAATATATATGTGTGTGTGTGTGTGAAAAATGATGCTATCTTTGTACATGTGAACCATTCAACTATGAACTTAGTACTATTTACTAGTCTAATTTATATCCTATCTAAACCTTTAAATTGCAGGATCACAAGACACGCATAGCTTCCAAGAGCATGTCAACATATGCTCTAACCACGACCAGTGCGAGGCACGCGTTTCGCAAATCAAGATCACAAAGGGATTCGTGGCGAAGGAGCCTGTAAAAGGCCACATGGTACTTAAAAAAACGCGTTCTTTTCTTTATCTAAACCTTTTTCCTCGGAAATTAAAAGCGATTGCTCACATATAGAGCTCTAATCACCAGGTGAACGTTGTCAGAGGCCTCAAGCTGTACGAAGACATATTCACCGAGTTTGAGCTCTCGAAATTAAGCGACTTCGTGAATGAACTCCGTGTGGCTGGTCAGAACGGTGAACTCTCAGGTGGATCCCGTGATTCGTGATGCCTTTATTCTTAGAAAAAAAACATGAATGAACGTTTACTCTTGTGGGGTGGGCCGGACATTCTGAGATTGTAGCGGCGCAACTTCCATAGGTTTGTCTGAGGAGGTTATGGATCGAAATTGTCTTTCTTTCCCACTTCATTTGCATTTCGTTAAATATCATGCATGCATCAGAATATGAGAGAAAGATGAACTTGATTGATTTGCAACGCAAAGTCATCGTTTTTATTAATCAGCATGGTGATTCTTGGTTCTGACATAGCTATGGTTGTGCTTTCTTTTATTGGTCCTCTTTAGGGGAGACGTTTATATTATACAACCAGCAGACGAAAGGAAACAAGCGAGAACTGATTCAGCTCGGCGTTCCCATTTTCGGGGAGATCAAAGAAGACTGCTACTCATCCACAAACAACGTCTCAAAAAGTACAGTTTTTATTATCGCCGACGTCAAAAGTCTTCATGCAACTCTCATCATCCTAAAAAGCCTTCGATGATCTTTGCTGCAGGAAACATCGAACCGATCCCAACACTCCTGCAAGGCGTAATCGATCACTTCACTCAGTGGCGTTTGATCCCAGAAAGCAGGAAACCAAACAGCTGCATTATTAACTTCTTCGATGAGGTACTAAAAGGAAAAACCCTGTCAATGGCTACGTTAAAATGAAGTTCGATTGACAAACAAGGTACATTTATGTTTGTTTGCAGGGCGAGTATTCTCAGCCATTCGTGAAACCGCCTCACTTGGAACAACCTCTTTCCACGCTTGTCTTGTCAGAATCGACTATGATTTTCGGTCGCCAGCTTAGGGGAGATGATGAAGGCCATTACAGAGGACCCCTCTCCCTGCATCTGAAAGAAGGGTATAATAGTTGAATAAACACAAGTCCGTTTATGAATAAACACAAATCAGTTATATGCTTCAAAATTTTTTTACCTTTTGATCTTCTACAACATGGCAGGTCTCTTTTGGTCATGAGGGGGAAGAGCTCAGACACGGCGAGGCACGCAATGTGTTCATCGCACAACAAGAGAATCACGATAACCTTCTTCCGTGTGTGGACAGAGAGAGAACACAGCGTCAAGAACGTCGCCCAGGACGACGACTTCGCTCCTTCGCCCAAAGCAATAATGGCGACAGTATGGAACAACCCTAGCGTCCCAAATCGATACGTAATCCCTAATAATCTCAAGGTTATCCCTACATGGGGATTACTACCACAGCCAGTCATGGCGTTGGCGCCGGTTCCTCAAGTGACGGTGGATCGTCGGACGGCTCAGCACGGCGGCACCGGCGTGTTCTTGCCGGCGTCGAACCTCGGATCGAGGAAACACGCGAGGCATCTTCCGCCGCGCGCGCTGAGGAGCCGCCGTCTTGCTCTGACAGCGTCTTCGCGAGACGAGCATAGTGCTGCCGGCGAAGGTTGGAATTCTCAATCTGGGAATTGAATTGGGGGGTTCTTCTTGGAAAGTACAGCGCTGTAAGTTTTTGTTTGTTGCTTTGTAATTTGTGTTGGTCGAGTGAGGCAAACAACGTATAGATTTGGCGTTTTTTGAAATAGCTTCTTTTTTCCTGTTGTTTACGCTGTAATCTGAAGTTGGACGATTGAATTCTGGCGTGCGGATTTTAGTCCTAGTTGTGGCGACTTGTGAGTTAATTATGGGAGTTACTATTCACCGTCCCCTTTTTACCTGTTACCGCCCCATAAGGGGATGGAAAAAGACCTTTTTGCCCTTATGATATTTACATTAATTTAAAAAGAAAAAACAATAATAAACAATAAAAATTTCTATTTAAAGTCCTTTTCCACACAACACTTTACAAATCAGACATCAAAATCAAACTAAAAACAGAGAAAATACTCAAATCGCAATGGATCGCCGACAGGGACATGGAAAGGGAAAGGGTCTGTTATCGCGATTGGTAAGCAAATTGTCGTAAAAATCAATAGTACGTAGATGAATTATCGAAACGGGTCGTAATAGTTTGAAAAAACGGCCGATCGAACGCGATTTAGGGTCGGAATCGGGTACCGACCGAAACACAAATTCGGTCGGCATAGGCACGACCGAAACATGATTTCGGTCGTGCAGTGGCCGACCGAAATCATGCTTCGGTCGTGCCTATGCCGAACGAAATCATTCTTCGGTCGATGTTGTCCCGACCGAAATCATGTTTCGGTCGTGCTAGACACGACCGAAATCACGTTTCGGTCGGTTTAGGCACGATCGAAATCATGTTTCGGTCGTGCCAGTATTTCGGTCGCAATTTTTTTTTAAATATGTTTTTATTTGCAGACCAGGGGTGGGAAGTCCCTACTCGGAGGGAGCAGTAGATCCCCTCCGTTGGAGGGATCTGGAGAGCGTTACACGAGGACGCGAGGCGTTGACGCATCCGTTCGTAGAGAATGGGAGGAGGAGAGGCGGCAATGAGCGGCTGCTTCTCAGTCCGTACATGCGGATCATGGTGTGGAGGATGATGCAGCATCGTTTTTTATGACATCCGACGACGATGTCGTACCGGCCTCCTTAGGTTATTTTCTTCTCCTCTATAAACTGACTTAAGATGTCGTGTATTAATTAACGATAAATAAGTTAAATTTATTTTTGCATTATTCGTGAAAAATGAAATAGGGATCAAGCACTCCGGGGTCGTAGATGACGATTCCTGGAGGGTGCAGGGCCACAGCCCGGTGGTCCATATGATGACGAGGTGATCCCTAGTTATCTGGGGCACATCGCGCCCCGCATCTGGCTGGGTGATGAGGAGAGGCCCCTGCTGAAGTGCGAGCAGCGGGCATTAGTGCTTCGATCGCCTAAGCAGTGGTACTGCCAGTTCCCGCCGGAGACGCAGAGCCAGATCGATGGCACGGGGCTTAGGCACCTCACAGATGCCATGGTGGGTCATTTGGACCAGCCTCTTCTGTGCGCTTTCGTGGAGCGCTGGCATCCAGACACGAACACCTTCCACATGCCATTTGGGAAGATGACGATCATGCTCCACGACGTCGAGCACATCCTCGGATTACCGATCGACGGCGCGACGGTGTCCGGCACCCCAAACGTCGCCGATGGGCAGATCGCGGCGAGGGATTGAGTACTCCCAAGCACTTCGATCCCGCTTCGTCGAGTTTTTCTTCTTCGGCCGACCTTTTACAGACGTCTTAACATCAGACTCATTCCACTCACGGGCGTCGGGGTACAGGTGTTCGTGGACGACTCGATAGAGGCCACGCATAACGGCGATATCACGGGTTTCTGCCTCACGCACGAGGTCGTATAAGTAATCCCGATCAGAAATATCGAGAATTACTCCATCGTCGATCGTGAGTGTCCTCCTGAAGTCGTGCAAGTACTCTGCAGCAACTGGGTAGTTGTTGTCGACACATTGCTGGAGCTCGCACGCACATGGGAGATGGTGGGTACATCGTACCACACATCCGCACACGGAGTACAGCTCATCCGACAACTCTTTGGCACGCATCAACTTAGTTCCCATTATAGATATTGAATAGTGTGAAATCCTGTACAATATCGTGTGGAATGGAAATCCTGAGTTCCCAATAGGTCGTTTCGAGCGGGACTCCTGCATGTCAACATAAAACAATAATTAGATAAGTATTTCGTTTGACACATAATAATAATTAATTTACCTTTCTTATGCGATTCAGTTGGCTCTGAATCTGGTCGTGCACCTTCACCCATACGGTGTCAAGAGACCCAATGGCCGAGTTCAGCCATTGCTTCAGCTCGCTGTGAGCACTCTCCACACGACATGTATGGTGTTCCCGAAATGAAGCACCTGGTTCGTCCAAGCTTTGGCGAACTTCTCCTTATGCACCAACCATGTCTGCTCAACGTACTTGACGATAGCGGAGTCGGCTACCCAACGCAGATGCATGTCAGTCACTGCCTGCTCGTACGCGTCTATCGTCGGAGCTTCCATGACTGCTTTCCAGGCCTTATGCGTGAAGTGAGCTGCTGTCTTTTTGTCTTCCCCGCCATCCAATAAACTTTGTTCTCCACGTCTTTATAGATATGCCACGTGCACAACATATGGTGAGAATCCGGAAATACTTCCTGTACTGGTCGAAGAAGGCCCAACTCACGATCAGTCACAATCGCCGAAGGGTAGACACCTGGCCCCAGAATATCCCGAAGGGACTGCAACACCCACTCATAACTTCTCTCCGTCACGTCCTCCATAATGGCAAACCCACAAAAGAAGTTCTGATTACAGGGAGTCATCCCTATAATCTCAACTAGAGGCATCTTGTACATGTTGGTCTTGTACGTAGAATCGATGCCAATGAAGTACGGATACGTCCTCACCAGTGCAAGTGAGTCCGGGTGTGCGAGAAAAACATGCGTCATCGCATTAGTCTCGTCGTCTCCCAAGGCTTGAACATAATATCCGGCGTGTCTGGCCTGGTGCATCAACTGGCTCACCACGTCTCGGCCCTCAGAATAGTCTTTCTTCAAACGATCTCTGTATTTATATATGTGCCTGATCGTCGCGTTATCTTCTGCGTGTCGAGCCCTCATCGCCGAGAGGATATGAGCTGGTTTCGCCTGCGCAGCGGTCATTTCCTCTACGACCTTCATTGCCTGGCGACTTAACCCACTAGTCTGGCGGTGTCCCTCGGGATACTGTATCAGGGGGTGATTGTGCGTGGATTTCTCAGGTGGGCCCGTACGAATGTACCATTTCCTAGTCATTGGTTCCTCCTGAGCTATGACTAGAAACGGACACCTGCACTTGTTCGACTTCGAAACCCTCTCCAATTCGTCCTCGTTGCCTCTATAACGTTCTCCGCGAGAACATCTAATCAGTTTCTTTGTACCGCATTTCTTATGCGACGAAATAATTACCTCGAAACCAGAGCAATAGCGACGCCTTTCGCCCAGTTAATGGCTTCCACGTCGGTCTCAAATCGACCTCCTATGCGAAAATGCTCACTGTATTCTACCCCGTCGCCGATTCGTCTGCAAAAAAAAAAAAAAAAAAATTAGACAGCCGAAATATAATTTCGGCTACTTTAAACAGCGACCGAAACACGATTTCGGTCGTGACTGTTCCGACTGAAACATAATTTCGGTTGGTACAGTCCCGACCGAAACATGATTTCGGTCGGAACTGTCCCGACCGAAAAAAAATTTCGGTCACTTCAAGTCCCGACCGAAATTATGTTTCGGTCCGTAATTGAGGTGACCGAAGTTATGTTTCGGTCGGTACTTTTCCAAACGAAAATCTGTTTCGGTCCGAACTTTTTTGGATCGATTCCGAATCAAGTCGATCATTCATCTATGTACGAACGAATTTTACGAGAATTTGCTTACCAGTCGTGCGAATAGACCCTTTTCCCTTTCGTCGATCCATTGCGATTTGAACGTTTTTTTTTGTTTTGTTTGAGTCTGATTTGAAATGTTTGATTGCGATATGAAAATTGTTGTCTGGAAAAGGATTTTAAATAAAAAAATTTATTCAAAGAGCAAAATTGTCTTTTTGCAGCCCTTTAGGGGGCGGTGACTAGGAAAAAGGGGGCGGTGAATAGCAATACAGTTAATTATATGTTACTCCATTGAGTTTCTAGGTTTTTTTTTCCCTAAATTTTACTTTAATAGCAACTTATGTCATCCCTAGTTCTATTCTATGTCATGGTTTGGACTTCGAACTTATGATTATCACGTTGGGTGAATTTTGAACAGCGCAAACCTTAACGAATTCTGGATTGGTTTCTGATCCGAGGTTAAAGTAGGGGTGTTTATCGGTCGATTCGGTTCGGTTTTTTCAAATGTCGGTTCGGTTTTTTGGTTTTCGGTTTTACGTATGCTTAATTCGATATCCGAACCGTTTAAATTTGGTTCAGTTCGGTGTTTTATAACTCAGTTCGGTTTTTCGGTTAAGAATTTAATATCAACAAAAAAATATTATGAGCCACAAATACATAAAATTACGGTTATTAACAAAGAAGATTTATGAAACGTGAAAGAACTATGCAACGTAGATGCTCCCGACGAGTACACAAATCCCGCGCCGATGGATTCGTTTCCTGACATTACATCAGTTACTGAAGGTCTAAAGAATATTTCGTTTGCCCTCACGAAGATATACCTTCGAGTAGCCCTTGTGTTCCTATTAGTTCGACGGTGGCGCAGCCTGAGATCGTTCATGACGCCGTCCAAGATAGTGACGTCAGTGACTCTGAAGCTGATGACGAGGATGGGGCACTAGACGATTTTCCAGATCCCGCAGATAACGATGATGATAATAAAGATGAACTGCTCCGTCGACATGCTATCGATCGACTCCCGAATCGCACGCAAATTCGAATGCGTCGATGTCGTATATCGAAAAGCGCATTCCACCTGAAATGAAAAAAAATATTAAATATTTTAAGAAAAAATATATTAAAATATTTTAAATATTTTAAGAGTTAAAATATAAAATATATATAATATTCTAAGAAAAATCTATTGAATAAAAATATTCTAGCAGTACGCAGTAATTAATAAACATCGTTTTATTATTTCGCAGCATGTGGCGGCATGGGCAACTCAATTCCATCTTCGACAGTGGGCATCATCTGCACTCGAGGACGGACAATAACGGGCTGCACAGGTAATATACGAATCCATGCCCATACCTACACAAAATTTAAATTAGTATGTATACACCTCAAGAAAGTTCAATTACACAAAAGAACGCACCTGAAGCAGCCGCAAAGCGCCACCGATGTTCATCTTCTGACGCTGGCACGAAGTACATAGCTCTCTGTACAAGAAAGCCATAACGGCACTGCCCCAACTGTAAGTGTGCACGGCGTCTATGTCTTCGAGCAGCGGGAGAAAAGTCATGGACGTCGAGCTTCCGCTGGAGTCGGGGAACATCACCGAGCCCATGAGCAACAGCGCATATGCACGTGCGCGCTGATCGACCCAAAATCTGGGCTTTCATCATCGATCTCGTTGGCTTCTAGCCAGTCTGCAAACTTTCTCAACGATATCTTCGTCCCGCTGTATGCACCCACAGCAGGTCTGTACCCAATCAGCTCCTCCAAGTAATCGATCCACTGATCCTACGTCCTGCTGTGGATCACACCACTGACTGAGTGACCATCGACAGGGACTCCCCACAGCACACCAACGTCCTTAAGCGCGGAGGCCTCACCCACAGGCAAGTGGAACGTGTGCATCTCCTTCCTCCACCTCTCTACGAGAGCAGTGATCAAGTGTGGATCTAACTTCTGAGATCCACAACTATAGACGCCATAGAACGACATCGTATTCAACTTCTCCAAAATACGACCGTGCAACTGCACCGGTCGTGAAAGCTTACCCCACACGACGCTCTCCAAACCTCTAACGGTCAAATGTGTGTCTAGGGCACCATTCGAATTGGATAGTACATCGTTACAACGATGACTATCCTGGAATATCAACAGGGAGCGATCTATCGGACCGTAGTATTCGTACGTATCCATCCTAAATCGAACGTCTACAAGTCAATATCGTCATAACTACCATCAAGCACACACATAAATTGAATCATGTAGTAACAATTGAATCAATCAACCTAAAAGCCCTAATTTCAAAATTAGGATTTGAAATTATGGAAAATTCCTAAATCGAATCAATTATGTAAAATTAACGTATTATATCAATCTATTAAGCAACCCACAATATATAAAGCACATACTATACCAAAACACAAACTTAAACGCAAGAATTCGACAAAATTTAACGAAACATCAAAATCACGTGGTGACGAGGAAGAACGGATCTTAATCGATGATAACGAGGAAGAACGGATCTTCACGTGGTGTTCGCCGGTGGTGTTCGCCGCTGTAATTCACCGGAATCGATGGGGAGGAGCCGTGGAGAAATGAGGAAGAAGAAGAGGAGCCGCGGCCTTTATTAGCCACGTCGTCACTGCTATTAAGCGCAATGTCGCGGCTATTAGCCGCGACGATGATTCTACTGGGCCAGCAGTCGGCCCATATAATTTTTTTTTGAATTTCAGGCCCGATTTTTAAATATTTGGCCCGATCAGGCCCGCGTTAAGCCCTGGCGCCGTGCCACGTCAGCGTCGCGGCCATTAGCCGCGACGAGCGCTGCTAATGGAAGCGTTTTGCTCGATTTTAATAATTTCGGCCACAATCCCCCTATTTTATTGAATATTGATTTAAACAGCATTATTTTAATTAAAAAGCCTTACTTTTATTGCATCTGGTAGTTTATAGCTATGGCATTTGTGATGTTACATGGTGTTGGAGTTTACGCCGCCTCCTCTTTACAATAAAAAAATCTAGAAGTTGCTTTTGATGGCAGTGTTTGAATTATCGCTTGTATAGCATTTGTTTCATCTTACTTCTTGCCGACGCGTATATATTTTTATTGAAATAGAGGTGAATGGATACGAAAGAAGTGGATCTTTTGCTCTTCGTAATTGCTCATGCAATAACAGAATATGAATGTTGGACGAGAGTAATATTTTTATTTTTCATGCTCTCTCCTTGGAGACAAGTGAAGAAAATACATTACCATTTAGTAGGAAAAATGCCAAACCAAGTTGATTATGGTTTAATAACTAATGATAATAGTTATTCATTAGAGAAATTGAGAATGAGTAAATATGCCTTTAGGAGGTTGTGTTTTCTTCTTGAGCATTTCTCGGGATTGAAGCCTTCAAGACACGTCAGTGATTTTAAAAGCGGTAGATAGCACGCCACGCGGCGCGCTATTACCGAATCTTTTATTACAATGCGCCATAGCGTTGTTTAAAAAGCACCGTGTTTTTATTTTTATTTTTAATTTAATTAAAAAAACAAAGTTTTTTACATGCTTTGGACTTATTTTAATGTATCATTCATATATATTTTAATTTCAGAATTTAATCAATTAATTGTATCTCATTCGTTTCTTTCATTAAATTTGTAGAGAAAATATTAATTATTTCATCTGGTAATTACAATATACTAAAAAGAAAGTCACGAGCATAGTATATTTTGCTATATTATAATTTTTTGTATTATACGTGGATTACCCGAAATACTCACATGATACGCTACGGTATTTACAGTATTCTATATCGGAGTTAATCGCAACACATAATGCAATAGGCGTTTTAAAACATTGAGACACGTAGGCGTGCCTGAAAAGCGGCAATATTTTTTGGGGATTTAGGCTCACCATAAAAAAACTCGTGAGCAAAAACATGCTTTTAAAAGATCAACCAAAACAGTGTGTAGGCACTTCAACTCTGTGTTAGCTGCTGTTCTTGCTCTACACGATGTGCTCATGGTCAAGTCAAAACCTATCAATGCACAAAACGCTCCTAAATTTAAATTTTTTGAGGTACATACAACCTTCATAGTACTTTTTGTTGATTTCACTCTGTATTTTACTCATTAATGTAATTGCTTTTTATAGAACTGTTTGGGAGCATTGGATGGGACATATACAAGTGTTTGAGTTAGGGAGAATAAGAAAGCTCGATATAGAAATCGCAAAGGTTCGATCGCAACATATGTACTTGTAGTGTGCAATCAGGATATGAACTTTATTTATATCTTAGCTGGATGGGAAGGATCTGCTGCAGATAATAGGGTGTTGCGTAATGCAGTAGGTAGAGAGAATGGTCTTCGTGTGAGCAAATGTATGATGTATTTGTAGTTCATTAGTGAAGATTCCAAACAACAAAATTGCAATTTATATTATGCAAGAAAGTACTATTTATGTGACAATGGATGCACAAATTGTGAGGGATTTTTAACTCCTTACAGAGGTGTTCGTTATCATTTAAAGGATTGGGGCCAAGGTGTCAAGTTCATCAAAATCGAAGGAATATTTTAACATGCACCATTCTTCTGCTAGAAACGTTGTGAATTATTTATTGAAATGCTTGTATAAAACTATTTCCTTCATCTGGCTTCCACGTACGTTTGGTCTTGTTCCTTTGATTTGGAGACATAATCAGTCATATTGATGAAAAGTATTAACATTTCCAATTGTGCATATTTGTTGTATTTATTGCACTATGTATTGAATATATAAATAATATTCTATCGACCGATAGATTGTAAATATTCAAAATGAAATAGTTACTCATGAACTTCGTTCGTAGATTTACTAATAATATGTCTTAATTAATAATATATTTAAACGAATATTCATTAATAATAAGAACAACTAGATGTGATACCACATTTCACCGACTTTGAGCAAGTTTGTTTCTCACAAAATTTGGTCATGGCTCCTTCTCCGCCTTACATCGTTCTTCATATGTAAATAAGAATGAATATAGGATTACTAAATACAATAACATATATAAATGATTTCTACTTTTTGATCGAAATTGCAAGGGGGAGTGGCCAATGGCTTCAACATATCATTTGTTAATTGTCCCATTTAATGAGCTTTGTTGATATTTAATTTGTTTGTAAGTGAAATGCAATATACTTAGTGTGTAAATGTACTTTTATTAAATACTCATTTATTAAATCCATATTTATCCAAACATATACACATCATTTAAATCCACGAACCAAACGCATATTTTATTTATACCCATTTGTTTTATATAAATCCTTACTTATCCTCCTAAATATAAATCTAGATCATTTAGAATATATGAAAGTAATAGTTATTTAGTCATTGCAGTGCAAGTATGTGAACTATGAATGTCGCGGTCAAAGGCAAGTAATTCACAACTCAGCTGTTAAGACTTACGGGTTACAAATCCATCCGTAAGCTTCGACGAACACGTGTTCATAATTTCGAAGCTGAAGCTGAAACACATGAATTATTTGGTCACTGTCGTCGACCAAACGATTTGACGTTTACACTAATGGGATAATCAGACAGTAGAAGAGGCTTTGAGAAGTGTTTTCAATTGATTGGTGAGTAACTTCAGACAGGATAACGGTGAAAGGCAGTAGAGTTTGTGGGAGACTTGCAATTGGTTTGTAGATGAGTTAACCACCATGGGCAATATAATGGTTGGGTTTTTGCTGCCGTTGTTGCTCTTGGCAGGTATTATAGGAATCACTTACCTCTTTCCTTTGTAAGTTTTGAAGTTCATGTTCTGTTTTCTGTTCGATTCTCGAACACTGGGGACCTTTTTTTTTTTTTGAAAGTTTCAGTTTGTTTTTTGGTAGTCGTCGAACATCTGAGGAGAAGTATTATTAGTTTACTGGTAATTCATGTATAGGGTATTGTGATTTTGATTTAGATTATGTGTGTAAGCTTCCCATACGATGTCTTGGAACGTTCTTTTTTGTTCTTATTTGTATTCTAACTGCTTGTTTTCGACTTTGTAGCTGGGTTGCTGAACTGGAGTTTGATTTCTTTCATTGATTTGGTGATATCCCTCCTCTTGCGGATTATTTCTCCCAAAAGAGGTGATTTTTTATATTTTAATACTTCAATTGCCTATCCTTTATTCTGGACGCATGAGATAACAGAAAGAGTTTACCCGAGGCTTGCTTTTCTGACTTGTATTTCCTAAAAAAAATTACACAGGATTTCAATTCAGAGGAAGAGTCCCCTTTTTGTGGTGTATAATAATATACTCAGCTCTTGTGGTTATTCTACAAGTTATATTTCTTTTTCTGTGTGCTGTTTTGGGTCCAAGGTGGAGCATTGCAGACTCTTGGTGGATGAAGTTATTTGGTTTTATTAAGTAAGTTCCATCTACATTGCTTCTATGATGACTATTTTATTTCAGCAGAATAGAGTTTTTCTGAATATGATTTAATGGCATCCCTGTTAAATGCTCAACTTACATGTTATATAGGCTGCAGTCATGGAGATCTCCCGCTGTCATCTTTTTCATAGTCATACAATTATTAGCAGGACTTGTTGCTTTTCTTGAGGTCAAGCGGAATTCATTTGGCTTTGCTGATGCTGGAAGTTCTGTGAGGGGAAACATATCGTCATTCATTGAACGAATAGGTAGTTTTAACTTTTAAAAATAGCTGATTTCAGTATTTTACTTAGTTTGCTTCTGATTATATAGCCTGTCTTGGATCTTGATCTTTTTGTTCTTTCCTTTGCTCCAATCGAAGGCTATCGTCTCAGATTAGCTTCCTGCTTTTTGCTGCCTCTGGTGCAGCTGGTTGTGGGCATCTGCAATCCTTCTTGGCTTTCTTTCCCCTTTTTCGTTTGCAGCTGTGTTGGCCTTGTTGATTGGTCCTTAACCAGCAATTTTTTAGGCCTTTTCAGGTATTTAACCATTTTAATACATAGGACATGGCTTGCCTCGAATCATATACAGCGTAAATGTTCCCTAACTATATGGTTGAAGTTCAATTTATTTATCGGTGCTCATTTTCTTATGATGTGAAGATGGTGGAAGATATTATGGGTTTATGCTGGTTCATACATTTGCCTACTCTACGTTTATCAGCTTCCCCTTGGTTTTCAACATGCATTCAAGGAAATAGCTGACTCTATCGGTCTGTACCAAGAATCATTTGATTCTGACTGGGAACAAATTTGTTCTGGTATTTCTCTGGTGGCATTTTACTATATGGTATGATTTTCTGGTTGAATCTTAGTTTCCTGTTTGTTCTATAGTTTGCATCAATGATCACATGTGCTGGAGTATTACAATCTAAAAGCAAGATATTCAGCTTTGGTAGACATGATTGTGACTGTTGCAACACTGATTTTTCCTTGACAAGTAACATTGCATGTCGTCTTGAACCAAATCAGCTTCCTATTATAAATGAGCTCAATTTTTATTGACCAAGCTGTAGTTCCCAGTACACTTCTTGAAATATATATATATATCTTTGAATTCTTCAATATTTGGTCTTGCAATACAACCTTTTACATAGACTTTCTGGCTAACCACATATAGAGTGGTGATATGTTGACGGTTTTGCTCTGATTAAATAGTCATTGACACACTGGTGCAGCTCTCTTTTGTGAGACATGATTTACAAGACACAGAGTTCATCATGTCTATGAGACAAGGCAGCTTAACTGAACGACTTCTTCCTTCCAAAAATTCCTTTCTCGTCCGGCAGTTGAGGTAAGTATTTTGAATCAGTTTGGTCAATTGAATTGATACGAGGCAGTGGCAGTACAAAACTCTATCTACCTCGCATAAAGTATTGGTATCTCGCAGTTCATTAAGAAGAAAGCTTGTACAATTGAAAAAAATGGAAGACAAGAACTTTTCCTAATTGACAAGCTTATTACTGCAACAACTTTTGCTGTCAGACCTTTCCCTTTTGATACTAGGCATGTTGTCTTTTGCCCGGCGAAATATATTTGTGTTAAACTGAGAAGTGGCTGATTTGCAGATCTGGTGTAAGGCATACCAATATTCTATTACGGGGAAATGTATTTCGCTTTTTCAGCATCAACTGGTTCACTTATGGCTTCCCGGTAGTTTCTTTTACTATAGAATTAGGTATATTCCATATACATTCAGTGCCAATATTGATACTTACAGATGTGAATATTGACAGATCTCCCTGTTCGCGCTCTCTTATTGGAGCCTCCATTTTGCCAGTATATGTTCATCTGGATTGCTTGCATATGTTGGATACATTTTGTATGCTTGCCCGTCGTTGTTCAGGTTGCACCACTTGAATGGATTGCTTCTTGTATTCATTCTCTTGTGGGCTGCCAGCACGTATATTTTCAACATAGCTTTTACTTATGTGAACTGGAAGCATGGAAAGGTACAATTTCTCTTAATCCTGGAAGTCTAATTTTTAAAGCTTTGTTTGAAGACTATTTTCCCCTTTTCGTTTTTGTTAAGGATATGGAAATCTGGGAGATGGTTGGTTTATGGCATTATCCGATTCCTGGTTTCTTCCTTCTAGCACAGTTCTGTCTTGGGATTGTTGTAGCTCTCGGTAATCTTGTCAACAATTCTGTGTTTTTGTGCGTATCGGATGAGGAAAGACAATTCTCCAATGGCAACACATCCGAAGAAGGTAGCAGAGATGCTAGTGAGTGTATCCTTTTAAATATTTGCTTAGAAGATTGTGAATATTTATGATTTCGCGGATACCCACCAGATTAACATGCTCGAGTAATTCGAATCACTTTGTTGTTCGAGAATACTAATGAAAACATACAGTTTCTGATGTCAAGCTCGTGCTTAGTTGCTGTCCATATTAATACCAACTATTACTTCTTTTCTTTGAATTGCAGTTAAAGAAGATACCATAGTCTTAATTGTGGCTACAATCGCTTGGTTATTACGCAAATGCTGTCGACCTATCTTGCTGGCGCTGATTTTCCTTATTGCTACGAAACCGGGCTTCGTTCATGCTGCTTATCGTATGCTAATAATGGATTTTTTTTTTTCATATTTCCCTTTTCTAATTAGCGACAGAGAGTACCTTGATTGACCTAGCGCTGCTTTATTTTCAGTGATATTCTTCTTTATATACCTTTTAAGCCACGATATCAACACAAAGATGCGCCAGGCTCTTGTTCTTCTGTGTGAGGCTCACTTTGCCATATTGTACATTCTTCAGCTTGATCTCGTCTCAAGAAAGTTGAAGGAGGAAGGCTCCGTAAGCTTGGTAATTCTATCGCAGCTAGGTGTGTGATTCACGGTCATCTATCCTTTTCCATTTTCTCCAGTTCTGGATTTTAACTGACTTGTATATCTCATGACTGTGTAGGTTTGCTTGAAACCCAGAGTTCTTGGGACTTTTTGGAAATAACTATTTTGGCATGCATTTGTGCAATTTATAATCACGGATTTCAAATGCTGTTCTCATTTTCTGCAATTGTTGAGCACGCACCATATCCGCCGATTGGTTTCAGCATTTTGAGAGCGGGTCTGAACAAATCAGTTCTCTTGACAGTTTACGCCACCTCAGACAACAGTGATCGTTGTTCCAATAATTCCCACGGTATTCTAATATGATCCAAGACTGTTTATATTCATGCAGTTCTCAACACACCATAGTTTATTTGGAAATATCTTAGATCAGGCTTGGTTCCTTGGTAAATCAAGTCAGCCTTCGTCCTGTATATCTTTGGCGGTGCAATAATATGTTTATCCATCCACTTGAAGAGCATACTAAAGTACACATTAATGAAAATTTGATTTTGTTAAAGGATATATGTTTTACTTCGTTACACTTTTTTTCTTTCTCCAGAGAGAAGAATAGCTTCGTATCTGAGTGCTATTGGAGAGCAGCTTTCATCTCTTTACAGATCGTTTGGGGCCTACATAGTATTTCTCACAATTCTTTTTGCTGTCTACCTCGTGAGGCCTAATTACGTGTCGTTTGGTTACATTTTCCTTCTCCTTCTCTGGATCATCGGGAGGCAACTGGTGGAGATCACGAAACGACGTCTATGGTTTCCACTAAAATTATATGCAACTGTAGTTTTTATCTTCATGTATATTCTCAGTGTTTTTCCTTCATTCGAGGAGTGGATTTCTCATAAAGTTGATCTTTACACATGCTTCGGATACAAGACTGAGGCTTCTTTGTTGGAAAATCTCGGGGATTCGCTAGCAATCTTGATTGTCATGCAACTTTACAGCTACGAAAGAAGAGAAAGCAAGCATGATGTCAAAGTAGATGACCCAAAGCCTTTGCAGTTGGGAATATTGGGCTTTCTTCAACGGTTTCTGATCTGGCATAGTGACAAAATCTTGGTTGCCGCGCTCTTCTATGCGTCTCTATCTCCGATTTGTGCATTTGGGTTTCTGTATCTTCTTGGCCTCATTTTCTGCTCTCAGATGCCCAAAACTTCCAAAATCCCATCCAAGTCGTTCCTGATTTTTACGGGTTTTCTGTTGTCGGCTGAATATCTCTTTCAGATGTTGGGCAAGCTTGTCCAAATGTTTCCTGGACAAAAGCACCATAATTTGTCTCTTTGCTTGGGATTACAGGTTTACGAACAAAGCTTTGCGGGCCGTGAAGTGGGCCTGAGAGCGAAAGTACTGGTAATCGCTTCGTGTACTCTCCAGTACAATGTTTTTCACTGGTTGGAGAAAGTGCCCGACTTTATTAGGGAAGAAGGAGGTTTGCAGGAACCGTGTCCTTTATTTATTTCAGCAGAAGATTTACCCATTGATTTTGTGACACCTTCCAATGAGAATAAGCCGACAATATCTACTGCTGAAGCTCCTGCGGAAACGGTAGGGAGAAGCAAACCATCGCCGTCTGTTTCTACTTGTGATTCGCAATCATCTCAAAATTTGGCTGCTACCGCCAAAGGTGCAAATTATGGGAGTGGTAGAAGAAGTTTGTTAAAGATCTGGGGAACCATCAAGGAGAGCCACAGGTGGGATAAGAAAACTATTAACGCCTTGAAACAGGAGAGATTCGAAATGCAGAAGACAACATTGAAAGTTTATTTGAAATTTTGGATGGAGAACATGTTTAACCTATTTGGCCTCGAGATTAATATGATAGCACTCTTATTGGCTAGCTTTGCTCTGTTAAATGCGGTTTCTATTTTCTACATTGCATGTCTTGCTATGTGTGTTTTGCTGGCATGCCCAACCGTACGTAAATTATGGCCAGTATTTGTCTTTGTGCAAGCTATCATTCTTCTGGCAGAATATTTCGCAATGTGGAAGAATGTGATGTCACTGGGCCTACGCTCTTTAGATGATACCAATGTGCACTGCCATGAATGCTGGAAAATATCTAGCTCATACTTCAACTTTTGTACCAAGTGTTGGTTGGGTATGTTTCTAGCTTTAACATTTAAGCTATGGTTTCCTTGAGTGACCTTGATGCATAATATAATTACTGGAGTTGTCATCATGTTCAATAAGAAATTGCATAGAATAAGCAAGTTGGTCTTTTTTTTTTTTTTTTCTCTCTGTTCCGCTTTATTGTGGGGATGGGGGCCATGATGCTGAAAACTCAGCAATGGTTCTCAATTAGTGTCACTTGTCAGTTGGAGTACTGTCAATAGCTATTATCTACTTATATCAGATGCCTTGATCACAACGAGTTTGTTGTGTGGAAAACTTTAGAGAGGAACTGGGTAGGGTAAAAGATCTTACAAAATTGTTAGTCACTTTGTGTGGACTGTTGTGAGTTTGCAAATTTAAGCTGATGAGGGTGAAACATCTCGCTATAATGTCACTAACCCGATGTTAATTTCTTGTGCTGTAATATATTCAAACCTTCTGGAAAGGAACAGGTTTCAACCTTCTTATTACCGTGAAAGATGTTGAACTTCAATTGTCTTCGCTTTTTCTTATTGCATTTAATATTTCTTCAAGATTTGGCCATTTTCCAAATTATGTTGACAATTGGTGGTTCCTTTTCAGGGATTATAGTTGATGATCCTCGCCTGCTGATCAGTTACTGTGTGGTCTTCCTTCTCGCATGTTTCAAGCTCCGTGCAGATCGTGCATCCTGCTTTTCAGCGTCATATACGTATAATCAAATGATTTCTCAGCATAAGAATGCCTTTGTCTGGCGGGATCTTTCATTTGAGACCAAAAGCATGTGGACTTTTCTTGATTATCTGAGGGTTTACTGCTACTGTCATCTGTTAGATCTTGTCCTTGCTCTGATATTGATTACTGGAACACTCGAATATGACGTTCTGCACTTTGGATACCTTGGTTTCGCTCTCATTTTCTTCCGCATGAGACTTACCATTCTCAAAAAGAAAAACCTGATCTTTAAGTATCTCCGAATCTACAATTTTGCTGTCATTGTTCTCTCCCTGGCCTATCAGTGTCCTTTAGTTGGCGATTTTAATGAAGGAAAGTGTGACACGATTGGTTATATCTACGAAGTAATTGGGTTTTATAAATACGATTACGGATTTCGGATCACCTCAAGATCTGCATTGGTAGAGATCGTCATCTTTGTTTTGATATCTTGTCAGTCATATATGTTCTCCTCCTCGGAGTTTGATTATGTATTTCGATACCTTGAGGCCGAACAAATTGGTGCGATCGTGAAGGAGAAAGAGAAGAAAGCTGCGTGGAAGACCGAGCTTTTGAGGCATATTCGTGAATTTGAGGAGATGAAACGTCAGCGCAACTTACAAGTGGAGAAGATAAAATCAGAAATGCTCAATCTGCGAATACAGCTCCATGATATGGATTCTGGTAGTGGTGCAGATGACAGTGCGCTGCCTTCGAATGATGGCTTGAGGAGGAGGAGGACCACATCCCTTAATGGCCAGGAAAATCCAAACCTTGAGAAGAAAGATAATGGTAACATTCCTGAATTGAGCTTCCCTATTAACGCAGACGGATCTCCCAAAAGTTTGAAGTCAGAAAGTCCATTCTCCATGGATTCCAAGAAACACTCAATGGATTATTCTCTCAGTGAGATAAAGGAACTTGAGGAGCATCGAAGTGATTCTTCTGTTTACAATTCGGGAAAACACCAGGTTAAAGAACGCCCTTTGGCTTCTGCTGTGCAGTTTATAGGTGATGGTGTTTCTCAAGTGCAGTCTATGGGAAATCAGGCAGTTGGGAATATCGTTACCTTTTTTAACATTTCTTCGGAGGAGTCAGACCCAGAGGAGCACAATTCTTCAGAAGATGAACTTCCGAAGGAGTTAAGAAGCTCAGACACTAAACAGACACAGGTTTCTAGTTCGTCTTCGTCTGACAAGAGTAGCACAGTGCTGCAGGTTCGACGAATAGTGCGTTATATGTGGTCCCAGATAAGATCAAATAACGATCTTGTCTGTTACTGCTGTTTTGTTCTTGTTTTTCTCTGGAATTTCAGCTTTCTTTCGATGGTGTACTTGGCGGGGCTGTATCTCTATGCTCTCTGTGTTAATACCGGGCCAAATTACATTTTCTGGGTTATAATGCTAATGTACACAGAATTGTATATTTTGATTCAGTATTTGTACCAGATAATGATCCAGCATTGTGGTTTCAGCATCCAATCAAGTCTTTTGCGTGAGTTGGGCTTCCCTACGAAGAGAATAAAATCATCATTCGTGATCAGTCTGCTGCCTCTGTTTTTGGTGTATTTGTTCACTCTCATACAGAGCTCTATAACTGCTAAAGATGGTGAGTGGTTTTCAATTGGATTTAGTAATTTCAGACAGTGGTCGCAGAGTAGAGAGAATGTTCATGTGGTTTCTAGTTGGGGCGAGAAAGCAAAAGAGTTTTTCCAGTTAACGAAAGGGTGGGTCAAAGTGTTGGTCTGCAGCTGCTGTAGATACTGGAAATCACTTACGCAAGAAGCAGAGTCTCCTCCATACTTTGTTCAGATATCTATGGACGTCGAAGCGTGGCCTGAAGATGGGATCCAACCCGAGAGGATTGAATCTGGAATAAATCATATGCTTCAGCTTCTACACGGTGAAAGCTGCAAAAAGCAAGTGCCTAGTGAATGCTCATGTTATAGCAAGGTTCAAGTCCAAAGCATTGAAATAAGTGTTGAGAATGAAAACATTGCCTT
Source organism: Craterostigma plantagineum (assembly GCA_027422505.1). Classification (NCBI taxonomy): domain Eukaryota; kingdom Viridiplantae; phylum Streptophyta; class Magnoliopsida; order Lamiales; family Linderniaceae; genus Craterostigma; species Craterostigma plantagineum. The sequence continues at coordinate 816,303 of JAPQWV010000104.1, forward strand.
GGCTGTTTTTGAGGTGCTCTATGCGTCTTCTTCGACAGACTGTAGAGGCGAGGAACATTTCAGTTCTCTTACTCCAGCTGCTGATGTGGCTAAGGAGATCCATAAAGCGCAGAGTTTGGGTTTCGTCGAAGAAGTTGGATTTCCTTACCCGATAGTGTCAGTGATTGGTGGTGGAAGAAGAGAAATTGACCTTTATGCTTATATATTTGGTGCCGATTTAACCGCTTTCTTTTTGGTGGCCATATTTTACCAATCGGTGATAAAAAACAAGAGTGAATTTCTGGAGTATTATCAGCTTGAGGATCAATTCCCGATAGAATATGTCGTCATTCTGATGGTGCGTATCCATCATTCCATCGTTTCTTCTTTAATTTATTTATAATCAGAAACATAGAAGTATGAAGTTAATAGTGAAGAAGATGAGTAAGAACGAAGTTTCTAGCTATATGGTAGCCATCTTCGTTGCTGTGAATCTGATGTCTCCATTTATCATGTGATTCCTATTTATCATGCACTACCTTTGCTATATCGTGGCCCCTTGATTCCTTTATATGTTCATTATTCTCGTTGGATTTTCTTCTTCATGCAGATAATCTTCTTCTTGATTGTTGTTGATCGCATCATATACCTCTGTTCCTTTGCGACGGGAAAGGTTATCTTTTACCTATTCAACCTCATTCTTTTCACATGTGCTGTCTCGGAATATGCTTGGAATTTAGATACTTCACAGCACAAAACTGCTGGAATGGCCCTTCGAGCTATATATCTTACCAAAGCTGTTTCTCTGGCATTACAAGCTGTGCAAATCCGTTATGGTGTTCCTCATCAGAGCACGTTGTATCGCCAGTTTCTGACAAGCCGAGTCTCTCAAGTGAACTATCTAGGATATAGGCTCTACCGTGCTTTGCCTTTTCTGTATGAACTACGATGTGTCCTTGACTGGTCTTGCACGTCTACTTCGTTAACAATGTATGACTGGCTGAAGGTAAGCATCTTAACTCTGCTTTCTCTATGTATGTTACAGGACAAACCGTTTTCTTTTGTAAACAACATATTATAATGTAAAGAAGAAAACATGCAGGAGTATATATGTATACCTTTAAACTTCATGGTGGAAGATGATTGATGCCTTTGTGTTTTAATTCAGTTGGAGGACATAAACGCAAGCTTGTACCTTGTCAATTGTGATAATGTTCTCAACCGAGCAATGCACAAACCAGGAGAGAAGCAGAAAAAGATGACTAAGTTCTGCAATGGCATATTTCTTTTCTTTATATTAATCCTCATCATTTGGGCTCCAATGCTGGTAAGAAATCCTCATTGCTACTCTTCTACGCAACAAAGTTCTGGTTTCTTATTTCACTGATGTCTACAAGACGTAAATGTAATAACTACCTTCATGACATGTTGAAGGAGAAGTAATCCGACTATTTACTCATTTATTATGCTCTAAACGTCAGTTCTCAATCTCTGATTTCTCGATGATTAAGAATATGTCCTATGTCCTGCAGATGTACAGCAGCGGAAACCCTTCAAACATAGCCAATCCAATCAATGATGTCACTTTTCAATTAAATATCAAGACAGATGCAGGGAGGTTGACTTTTTACCAGACCACTCTTTGTGAAAGAATCTGCTGGAATCAGATCAATTCGAAAGCTTATGTTCATCTTGATCCTAACCACTACCTCGATTCTTATGATGCAAATGACATTCAACTCATCTGTTGCCAAGCTGATGCGAGCACACTCTGGCTCGTCCCTGATGCAGTCCAAAAACAGTTTACCAAGTCCCTCGACACAAACACTATGGATATAAAAATTTCATGGACATTTATGAGGGAGCGGCCAAAAGGGAAGGAGATGGTTAAGTATGAACGAAATGTGGATCCATCGGATCTGCCAAAACCATCCGAAGTTATATCAGTTCTGAATGGCTCCTTTAGCAGCTTTAGGGTTCATAATGTTTATCCAAGAATTTTCCGTGTAACTGGTTCTGGAGATGTCCGACCCTTTGAGCAAGAGGTGAGCTTTTACATTAACCTCAAAACAACTACATACTTTCCCTATCCCTCGAATTGTAATTACTCAAATTGTATATTAACTTGCTCTTGTCCGTAGTTAAGACTAACTTGGTTAAAAGTTACAGATCAGCTGAATCGATAATATACTGAAAAGTTAATTGTTAATATTGATACAGGTCAACGATGTTAGTGTAAAGCTTGTTTTACATCAAGAGAGTTCTAAGTGGTGGTCCATGCATGATTTAAATTCTTCCAATGCGTACGGTGGTTGCGGCGGATTATCAGGTCCCATGGCTATAGTTGCATCAGAGGAGACACCACGTAAGTATGAAAATCAAATATTCTTGTAGAACAATATATGCACGTTGGGACGATTGCAACATTTTAGTTTATCTAATCGTAAAGAGTTTAATTTTCAGAGGGATTCCTCGGGGAGACGCTCAGCAAATTCAGTATTTGGGGTCTCTACATCACATTTGTTTTAGCAGTCGGGCGCTTTATTAGACTGCAATGTTCGGACCTGCGTATGAGAATACCCTACGAGAATCTTCCTTCATGCGACAGGTAAGAGTTTTCAATCAGTATCATAACAATGAGCAAACTGTAAAATATTGATTTTGTAGACACCTCAGGATGAAACTTTAATCCAGGCTATAATGAATCTTTCATGACATTTTCGAAGGGTTCTTTTAAGTGTTGTTCCATTATATTTTATGGTGAATATTTCAGGCTAATTGCAATCTGTGAGGATATATATGCTGCTAGAGCAGAAGGCGAGCTTGGAGTGGAAGAAGTCCTTTACTGGACTTTGATTAAGATTTACAGGTCACCACATATGTTGCTTGAGTATACCAAACAAGAATGACTGATTATAAGTTTGTTTTTTTATGAGTTTTAAGGAAAAGGATGAAAAATGTTCATTGCCAGTTTTGTGTAAAAAAAGAGCTGCGATTTAGATTTGTTCATAGGTAGTGTTTGTATAGACAGTTGTACATATCAGTATCCATTTTCTTTCCCCCATCTTCATAGGTGCTGAGTTTCGCAAAATGCGTTTCATTTTTCTGCATTTCTTGGGCTATCAATCTTCAAATGAGTGTTTGTCGACATGCAATGGGGTGGGGTCCCCGTCCCCGCGATGCATTCGGGACAAATCGTCCCCGTTCCTGTCCCCGCGGGGATCCCCGCGGAATTCTCTGCCCCTTAATTTTTTTATAAAAAATAATATTTTTAATACAATATATAAATTTGAATATATATTTGTTATAAATAAAAATTATAATTTATATATTATTTGTATTATTTAATATATATTTGATATTATTTACTATTATTTAAGTTATAATTTAATATTATATATATTATTATAATATATAAAAGGGGGTTCGGGGACGGGGCGGGAATCCCCACGGGGAAAAATCATTCCGCGTCTCCGCCCCATAAAATCTCGGAGATTCCCCGCCCCGTTCCGGGCGGATCCCCGCTGGGACGGGGAATCCCCGCCACGCTGCCAACCCTACCGAAAAGGGATTTTTATGGTCAGGGCTCGGGACCTATTTGACATATCACATAATAATTAAAGAAAACAATGCTTTTTGGCCTTTTAACTTTTCGAAATAGTAGCCGATCTTACAATTCGATAATATTTGTATTCATATTTGAATAAATTGAGTATAACCCGAATATCATGATATTCGGACTCGATTTATTGTATGCAACAATACAAATTTTTTTTTCTGTAAGATAGTGTAATGCAGGAAAGCGCTGGCAGCCTTAGAAGGTTTTATATTTATTTCTATGAGAAATAAGCATAAGTCATATTGTTAAAAAGTGGAGCAGCCCAATATCAAGCAGTGGTTGGACTCAAATATTGTTTTCTTGTTGGCGTGGCAGCGGACCCGGTCGAGTAATACCGCGACTAATATTTGAGCAATTAAAGATAAAATGTGGACACCGGGATTTAACGTAGAAAACCCCCAAATAAATTAGGGTAAAAACCACGGGCAAGGAAGAAGAATCTAATATAGGGGAAATATATGAGTTACAACCTCTCGTACTACAAATGAGAAACCCTTAATATCTCTCTTTATAGTCGGAGAAATACCCGACAAACTCTATTACTTTTCCCTCTATTTTTCTCTCACCCTGATCTCTCTCTTCTCTCTGTCTGTGGCCTTACCTTACCTTCGCTGGGATGTGCTCAATTTATAGCAATGATCCTGCTATGTGAAAAACCAAAAGGAAAGTCTAGCACACCAAATGATATCGGCACCTAACCTTCCTTTCTTTCATTTCACCAACCCAACTTTGACCATTCAAAGCCACATGGGTTTCTATATTATTAGCATGTCGACAATCTCTCACTTGAAGATTTGATTGATGATCAATCGGATCTTCACACCATTCTTTCTCCCTTACCTTTCATGTTGCTTACGTCTCCGCTAGGCCACTTGAGGAACGACACCAAACGAACTTGTCAGTGTTGACCGAGTCGACATACTCTCTGACAGTAAAGTTTGTTCCCCCGTAATATAATGCAACATCTGAGGTTCCTCTGATATATCGTAGCATCCTCTTCACCGCGCGCTCCAATGCTCTTCACCCGGATTCGCCATGTACCGACTTACTACTCCCACTACATGTGCAATGTCTGATCGTGTACAAATCATCACGAACATAAAACTTCCCATCGCTGATGCATACGGTACTCTAGACATCTTCATCCTTCCTTTTTCGCTGCTGGGTTCATACTGGAGGATAACCTAATTAAGAGGAAGTGGGGTAGAGATTGGATTACATTCTTGCATATTGTAGCGTCGCAAGACCTTCCTCAGATAGTTCCTCTGGGAGAGCCAAATCTTCCTATTATTTCTGTCTCGGTGAATTTGCATCCCTAGAATCTTGTCTGCCGGTCTCAAGTCCTTCATTTCAAATTCCCTAGCCAACTGTGCCTTGCGTTCTTCAACACGATCTTTGTTGGGGCCTGCTACCAACATGTCGTCAACATACAACAGTAATGTGATAAAATCACTTTCACCAAACCTCTTGAAATATGCACAAGGGTCTGCATTCAATCTGTTGTATCCAAGCTCATGATGAAGGAATCAAATCTCTTATACTAACACCTCGGCGCCTGTTTGAGACCGTATAGAGATTTGTTCAACCTGTAAACCAAGTTCCATTTTTCTTTGTCTTCAAAACCTTCCGGCTGGAGCATATAGATCTCTTCTTCAAGATCTCTATGAAGAAAAGTCGTCTCCACATCTAGTTGCTCTAGATGTAGGTCGACTGTAGCACACATCGCCAGGAATACCCGAACAGTCGTCAGTCGAACCACAGGTGAGAATATCCCGTTAAAGTCGATGCCTTCTTTCTGAGCGTAGCCTTTAACCATCAGTCGTGCACGAAACCGCTCTTGCATTGCCGCCAACCACTGATCTGCATCTGAACTACTCAGTGCTTCTTGAAGAGTTGATAGCTCTCCATCATAAGTTAGAAGACAGTGTGCAACGTTGCTGTCCATATCGTAATCTTCATGCCAGGATGATGCGACTTTTTCGTTTGTTTCCCTTCTAAGTTCTGGCTCTGAAAATTCGCTTGGCTCTTCCTCGTGCTCCGGTGCTGCTTCAGAAGAATCTTGTTCCAGAGACTTCCCTTTCACCTGAATCGTCATAGTTTCTGGACTTTCCTTTGTAGTGCTATCATTTCCTCTGATTGGTTTATCTTCTAAAAAGATAACCTCTCTGCTGATGACAACCTTGTGGGCAGTGGGATCCCACAGGCGATACCCCTTCACACCATCAGCATACTCTAAGAACAAACACTTCCTGGACTTCGGATCCAGCTTCGTAGTTTCTTGGGCATTGTACCACGTACACATGACTTCCAAATACATGGAGTTTGGAATAATTCACTGGCTTTCCGCTCCACATCACCATCGACTTCTTCTGATCAATTGCCGTTGGAGGTGATCGATTAATCACATAGCAGGCGGTGTTGACTACTTCTGTCCAGTATGATTTATCCAGACCTGCAGCTCCCAACATGGCTCTTGTCCTCTCCAACAGAGTCATGTTCATCCGCTCCGCCACTCCATTCTGCTGTGGAGTACATGCCGTAGTGAAGTGTCTTTTGATGCCTTTCCTCTTGCAAAAGCTATCAAATTGCCGGCCAGTATATTCTCCTCCATTATTAGTCCTCAAACACTTGATCTTCTTTGCCGTTTTCTTTTCTTCGACGCTGGACAATATCTCATCTGCTAGTGCCAGATGGAGATTTGCAACAGCGCTTCCGTCCATCTCGTTCCATTTTTCTCGTATGTCACTGTAGCTGGTTTTCCATCGATAGCTTCCACACAACCGTCTTTTGCAAGATTGCTTTTATCTTTAATTTTCACAGTGAGAAGTTTCTCCCGTTGAACTTCTCAATATCGAATTTCGCCTCCATAATTTCTGGTCAGTTGTGAGCGATACCTCCGACGGGGTTGCAGCAGATAAATATTGAACTCGTACCAGCTTATCGGCACCGTTACAAGGGCAATATAATATCTATTATTTTCTGATGTGGAGGGTCCACGTTAGTGGCAATCATAGATATATAAAACCCAATCTAGGCTTTGATACCAATTGTTGGCGTGGCAGCGGACCCGGTCGAGTAATACCGCGACTAATATTTGAGCAACTAAAGATAAAATGTGGACACCGGGATTTAACGTAGAAAACCCCCAAATAAATTAGGATAAAAACCACGGGCAATGAAGAAGAATCTAGTATAGGGGAAATATATAAGTTACAACCTCTCGTACTACAAAGGAGAAAACCCTTAATATCTCTCTTTATAGTCGGAGAAAATACCCGACAAACTCTATTACTTTTCCCTCTATTTTTCTCTCACCCTGATCTCTCTCTTCTCTCTGTCTATGGGCTTACCTTACCTTCGCTGGGATGTGCTCAATTTATAGCGATGATCCTGCTATGTGAACAAACCAAAAGGAAAGTCTAGCACACCAAATGATATCGGCACCTAACCTTCCTTTCTTTCATTTCACCAACCCAACTTTGACCATTCAAAGCCACATGGCTTTGTATACTATTATCATGTCGACATTTCTTTCGCTTTTCTTTTCTTTTTTTACGATAGTTGGTTGTCTTTGCTCTTATACGAGCCTTTGTTCTCCTACCGCATCGCAATATAACGGAGAGATTCCTTTAGACTATTTAATCTATGTAAATTTGTTTATCAAATGAGAAACTTGTTTCGATAAAAAATATCATGAAGTAAAACACAATTTTTTTTTGCGGGTATTCTTCATTATCGACTTCACGATTCAGATCGTTGCATAACAAACTTGATGCTATATATTATGAGACCTAAGGATAATTGATGGTAGAATTTTTCTGAAGAGTCGGTATATGTGATATATTACATGATAATATGGAAATTTTGAAAGACTAAAAATTGCTTGCGCGCCAAAATGGAATATTGGCCTCGAAGATTGATTGTGAGAGGTTCTATGGTACTGAAGAGAGCGCCATACGAATGAACATTAATGTGCGCCAATAAAGTGTTTTTGTTCTTATTTTTTATGAGCTTTGTTAATTTTGCCTACTAAGACATATTTGCGCATTTTCTAGTCCTATTTGTCGTTAATAGTAGACTAGCGTAAGATCATGAAGTAAAACACAGTTTTTTAAATAACGGAGAAATGATTCCTGATACGTATTTTAAGATCTTCTCTTAATATATTTTTTTGTGTGCATAACAAAAACGTCAAATCTTGTTAGAAAAATGTATGTTGCTACATAGTGGAGATGGATAATGGGCCTGGTAGGCCTAGAACTGTACATGGTTTCGGGCTTGGAATAACCATTACAAACCGTTCTGAGCCCATTTAGACTTGGCTGTGATGGTTATGGCATTTGGGCCCAGCGATTATCGAATCTGGGCCGGTTATGTCCCCGGACAGCTTTTGTACCAAACCGGTAACGGTAAAATGACCATTCACCAACCGAGTTAAATATATTACGAAAATAACTTTTTTTATTACCATTTTACCCCTACCCAAACAATCTATAAATATTACCCAATTCTCTCTCTCTCTCTCTCTCTCTCTCTCTCTCTCTCTCTCTCTCCCTCCTAATATTAAATCATCATCATATATTAATCTTACTATAATCGTTATTACGCTACACACACTCACTTGTATTATTACACTCACTTATTTTTATTTTCTAGCGATAAAAATACTAACATGGCGACATCATCGAGAAGCATGAACCCGAGCGACGATTTGTTAATGCACGTAGGCCATGAAGATGCGTTTCGGGGAGTCGTCCATGACGACTACGAGGAGACCGAGACACCGGCGACGACGGACGAGGGACCCAAACAAACTTCTATTGCGACGACAAAAAGGAAGCAACAATCGTGGTCGACGGTCTACGTATGAAATTATTTCGACTTAGAATTAAGAAAAGATAATCCCAAGTTTGGAATGGCTAATCGTAAAATGTGCCGTCGCCCATACCAATTTAGTACCACCGCCAATCAAGGTGAGCCGGACTCCATAAAAAATCTTGAGAAGATTCATAATTTCGACAAGGTTACGCAATTACATTAGGAATCGAATCTAGACAACAACAAATAAATGTAACTATGGGTAGGAAATTTATTAATAGGGATATTTCTTGGAAAGCGTTAGTGAAATTCGTAGTAAGTTGCAACGGATCCTTTTGCATTGTGGAAAGTGAAGGATTTATCGAATTCACGAGTACGATACAACCCAGATTCCGTCCGTAAAACGTTCAGGCAATATGATTTAGAAATTTTCAAGAATACTAGTCTAACTTAATTGTTCATTTGTCTAACATATCGTGTAGGATCAGTTGGACTACCGATATTTGGACAAATGTAACGCCAGAATCATATTGGATCGTGACCGGTAACTGGATAGATGAAACGTGGACGATACAAAAGCGAATTCTTTCGGTAGATTCCCTAGATTCACAACCCATAGATGCAAATTCTAACAATGTAGTGGTATCCCTAAAAGGATGCGTCGCAATAGAATTCGAACAAGGTACCTAATTAATAATTCTCAGGTGAATAATCTCACGTTGTTTCTCAATATAGAAGCTATTTAATCAATAACCAAGTAAATGTTGCTAGGTCCCAACCGAAACATTTGCACCATTCAACTTGGGCCAGACGAATCATCTACCAAACCATCGACCACCGTGCCGAAATTAACATTCAACCTGGTGCTAAGGAGTCCATAGACGAGGCACCTCCCGTACAAGAGCAGAATCTTGAAGAAGGTACTTAATTACCAGGTAAAGAATCTCACTTTGCTTGTCCATACAGTTGCTATGTAATCAATAGCCAAGTTTGTAGCTACTAATTTTTTCGTCAGAGTTTCTTTATTGAAAGTGGTTTTAATATATTCATGCGAGAACTTCCTCAAAATACTATGTGCGTAATGGACTGTGAAGCTGCAGAAATCCTGCAAAATATTCAAGATGAGTTGTATTTGTCACAATCCTCCGATGTTAAGCTCCCAGGGCAAGTGGCATTAGCTTAAACTCTACTATTCATGTTGTCTCCTCTTTATAATTATCATTTCTTTAATTTTCGTTTTGTATTAGAGCGTTTGACATGGGACTCATGTACGCGAAGAGACATGGGAAGTCAAATTTGAGATTGTGAAAAGAATACTCCAGTATCCTTATTTAGTCTAATGTTGTTTTCCTTATATGTTTGGTTTCGAGAATGCTAGGTATTTTAAACCTTTGGCTAGCCTTTGTTTGGTTGATGGGTTTAGGTATTTTGAACATGGGTTTAAGATATATTCAAGTGTTTGGTTCGTAGTTATATTTAAACCATGGGTTTATATAATTCAGCTCTAAACCCATACTTATGGGTTTAAATAAACACACCCCCTCTGACGTGTTTATCTAAACTCGCTAACCAAACACAATTTTATTTTATACTCATTAATTAGTTTTATATAAACCTAACTAATTTAAACCCTCCTAAATATAAACATACTAACCAAACGAGCACGACCTCTTAAAGAGTACGGTGTCTCTGATTATGAGGTATGGAATACCCTAATAGTTACGATGGTTATTTTTATATGTTGAACGATTTGCAACTAATGACAATAGATTTGCCTTATAGCCAAGATTTTACCCGAGTCTAACGATGAAGTTTTCGCCCTTATTCCGACCCTTACGTAATTGATTTTTTTTTTTTTTAAAGTTAAAGATTGAAAACCTTTTTCTAGGTTGGATTATATTCACGATTCAGATCGTTACGCAACAAAGTTGATGATGCTATTAATGATGAGACGTAATAATAATTGTTCCAAGAACGGCTTTTGAAGACTTATATGTGATATATTACATGATAATATGGAAAAGTTGAAAGACCCCCTCAAAATTGCTTTAAGAGAACTAGTGCGTCTAAAGGGAACGTCGGCTAACCTCGAAGATGGATCTCATAAGAGGTTTGGTTTTCACATGCGGGGAAGAGGGGGCCCATAGGAATGAACAATAATGTGCACCAATAAGGTGTCCTTGTTCTAATTTTTATTGAACTTTGTTATTTTCTGCGAAATTACGAAATTAGTAAGATACCTATACTTTTAAGTAATTGTATTAGTTTGATTGTGGATGCATTATTTGTTGGTGATATTATTTTATTATATATTGATTAAACTGAATTTAATATAAGTGGAATTTGGAGATAAATACCCAGTCGAATTTTGGTATTATGATTCAGTTCCTTGACGTATAATATAACTTTGAATTAGTACCTCAAAATCAGTTTTTTCTTTGCCTAATGACATTACCCATTCACAAATTATAACATTGAGGAACTGATTTCTAAGGCTAATATCTCATCAGATACTTTTCTCTAAAAACCCCTTTCCAAAATAAGTCAATATTTTAATTTTTATTATTTTGATTATTATTATTATTATTAGTATTATATATATATAAGGAAATTAATGGGGATATAATCGTAATATATCAAATATTAATGATAAAATTATAATTCCAGTTGACAGGTCATGGCCAAATTAATTGAGGGATAATTAGCTTGATAAAATGTAAATAGATACTTAATCATGTTTTTTTTGAGTAAAAGGCAAATCTGGTGCTTAAACTATACTGATGTCTCACTGTTGGTGTTCAAATTTTAAAATGTGCTATTTTGGTTCTTAAAGTATGCAAAACCTTTCATTTTCGATTATTTTCACCTATTCGATCATATTTTAACCGATTCACTAAAGGGTATTTTCATCTTTTAAGGATTTTGTAGTTAGAACAATAAAAAAAGTAAAACATCGCTTGAAACAAAACTCATAAAGAGAAAGTAACATGCTCACAAATCTCAACATCACCGTTGAAATCGAAGGATCTTCGATCATTCAAGTTTCACGACATAAACTCGAACCCTAAATCACTGTAGAGACTTGAATTCCTATATTGACGAACTAACCCAAACCCTAAATCACTGTAAATAGGTGTGCTTGCTCACCCTAAATCGCAGGCTTCTTCCTTAGTGCATGCAAAGAATTCCTCTTCATCCTAGTTGGAGCTCGTCAGTGCCCGAGCAGAGCTATGTGTCCCAGTTAGAAGAATTTGCTACAAGAAACGTTTCGAGGAGCATTTCAGACAACCATGTTACTTCTCGCGATCCCTAATTTGAATCAAAATCCCACAAATACGAACTGGGCAGGTGGAAATCTTGCACCTTCTTCTTCTACGTCTTCTCAAGCAGGCCAAGAGGCTTGAATTCGTCTGAAACTAGCTGAACTCAGCAAGCAACTCCGTCCCACAAATAGAACTGGGTAGGTGGAAATCTTGCACATTCTTTTTAAGTTTTTTTGTTTTTATTATAGTACAGTTGTCCCTCTGCTAAGTTATCTTATCGGTGGAGGTGGCAGGCTATAACTTAGTAGAGGTTATAACTTAGTGGGGGGATGACCGTGGAGAGGACAACATCTTCAAGATCGACCAGCTCACGGTCATGAAGTGGGGCCTGGCTGCCTGGAAGGAGATCATTAGAGATACAATCTCCAACTGCTTCCAGCACACAGGACTTTTTAATGACGCTTCATCGTACAACAATGCTGTGGAGGAAGCGGTGGAGGAAGCGGCGATGGAAGCGCTTGGTTCTCTCCAACTGCGTGATCCCATGCCAGTTGAGGAGCTTCTGAATCATGCAGCAGAGCTGGAGGTTGCTCACGTTGAGCTGATGGATGATGAGATCATTGCGTTGGTGAAAGCGGAGGAAGAGCCCGCTGCCGAAATTGATGAGGAAGAGCTAGAGGTCGTTACCTTTTCTAAAGACGAGAAGCTTCATAGCATTGCTGTTCTCCTCTATGCTAGACCTCACTGACGAGAAAGACCAGATCGTACGTCACCGCCCCCACTCCCTGCAAACTGACCTACGCCACCAGAACAAGCACCAAACCACTCTAGAAAGCTGGATGCGTGCTTGATTTTCCCTCTTCAAAGTTACAAATGTCAGATTCAAAGAGATATTCATAACAATTTTACCTCTACAAAGTTATAAATTTCGGGCTTTGATAACTTATAACTTATAACTTAGTCATCATAGAACGGGTTTCGTTCCGCCAAAATTTCATAACTTAGCGGAGGATATAACTTAGTGGGGGATAACTTAGGAGAGGGACAACTGTAAGTGACTTTTTTACCCCCTCGTTTTGGGCCACCGGTTAGTTAACCGGAGAATTTGGTCAAAGAATCGAAAATGAATGGTTTTGCATAGTTTAAAAAAGAAAACGACACATATAAAAGTTTCAACACCAACAGTGAAATAGGGGTATGTATAGTTTAAACACCAAATTTGCCTTTTACTCTTTCTTTTAATAACCGGAGACTACACGGCACGGATACCGTGGCCATACTAACTGAGCGGGGCTTTATCTTTAGGATAAATTCCTTATCAGACCATGTCAGAAACTAAACTTCCTTATCAGTACCCCTACGAAAAAATTTTACTGTTCAGTACCCATCTGCAAAAAGTTGTGTGTTTAATACCCCCAAACAGATATCGGACGGAAATACCCTTTCCTGAAATTAAGTTGGACATCATACCAACTGATTTGATTATTATACCAACTGTTATCATTATTATACCAACTGGTATAATGTACAATTCTGTTGGTATAATTACGACAACAGTTGGTATAATTTCTAATTTCTGGTATAATTTCGAAATCAGTTGGTATAAATGTCCAATTTCGCTGTATAAAATTATAAAACGTTATTTTTTGGTACGATAAGCAAAACAGATGGTATAATTCAATTTCTGCTAAAATTTCAAAATCACTTGGTATAAATGTCCAATTTCGCTGTATAAAATTATGATAACGTTAATTAACCAACTGTTTCGATTATTATACCAACTGTCATTCTAATTATACCAACTGGTATAGTGTACAATTATGTTGGTATAATTACGACAACAGTTGGTATAATTTCTACAATTTCTGGTATAATTTCAAAATCAGTTGGTATAAATGTCTAATTTCACTGTATAAAATTATAATAACGTTATTTACTGATACGATAACCACAACATATGGTATAATTTCGGTAATTTCGGGTATAATTTCAAAATCAGTTGGTATAAATGTCCAATTTCGCTGTATAAAATCATAATAACGTTATTTACTGGTACGATAACCAAAACAGATGGTATAATTTTTATAATTTCTGGTATAATTTCAAAATTAGTTGGTATAAATGTCCAATTTGAAGTGTGAGACAGGGATATTTTCGACTTTTTAACCCTGAAAAGACCTTTTTAGATACTGAACATGAAGAAATTTTCAAATGGGTAGTTATAAGGAAGAAATAATTCGAGGAGTATTTAAGATGAATTTGAAAACTCAAAAGGTACTGATAAGGAATTAACCTTTATCTTTTAAAGACAGATGAATGAACGGGCTTTTTAATTAAAATAGGGCTAATTTAACCCAAATTCAATAAAATAGGGCAAATTTGACGCAAATTATTAAAATAGGGCAAAACGCGGTTATTAACCGCGATGTCGCGCCTAATAAACGCGACGTACGACGTGGCATTACGAAAATACAGCGGGGCCCGGCTGGGCCCGTAGACGCGACGGTTGAGCAAAGCCCACTAAACCCACTGACGACCCACTAAAGACGGCCACTAAACCCAAACAGTTTGGGCCACTAGCCGTCGCGTTTATTGGACGCGTCGTCGCATCTAATACACGCGACGTCGCGTTCATTAGCCGCGACGATTTCACCTATTTAAGCCACGCAATTGTCGATGTTTTAATTCATCAAATTTCACACATCTCCAATATGGTGTCTAGAAAAGTTCAAGTAGTTGTTTATTATGGCGGTGAAATCATACACGAACCAAATACCATACAGTATAGTCTTCAACCATCGGCTATCGACGAATTCGTCGCGATACCAATTTCGATCAATTTCTTAGTATGCTATACGACATTACTTCTGTCGACAGCACTGCTTTCTTTTTACTCGTTCGTGTGAAGAACGAATACTATCAACACTCACGACTATATCATACTCTCCTACTATTGTCTAGTGATGCCGACCTCGCGTACTTCTTGGATCCCGACAACGAGCTCGATTGCATTGAGGTCTTTGTCGAGGCAACTGAGATCGTTCAGTACACGAATCCCGTGCCGATGGATTCGTTTCCTGACATTACATCAGTTACTGAAGGAATGTCGAATATTTCGTTTGCCCCACACGAAGATATACCTTCGAGCAGCCGTTGCGTTCCTATTAGTTCGACGGTGGCGCGGCCTGAGACCGTTCATGATGCTGTCCAAGATAGTGACGCCAGTGACTCCGAAGCTGACGACGACGACGGGCCACTAAACGATTTCCTCAGCGACACCTTCGTCCCGGTGTACGCCCCCACAGCAGGTCTGTAACCAGTCAGCTCCTCCAAGTAATCGAGCCACTGATCATGCGTCCTGTGCTGGATAACACCACTGACCGAAAGACCATCGACGGGGAGTCCCCACAGCACACCGACGTCCTCAAGAGTGACGGTGGCCTCACCCACAGGCAAGTGGAACGTATGCGTCTCCTTCCTCCACCTCTCCACGAGGGCCGTGATCAAGTGTGGATCTAACTTCTGAGATCCACAACTATACACGCCGTAGAACGACATAGTATTCAATCTCTCCAGAATACGACCGTGCAACCGCACCGGTCGTGGAAGCTTGCCCCAGACGACACTCTCCAAACCCCTAACGGTCAAAGGTGTGTCGAGCACCATCAGCGTTGGATAGTACATCGTTACAACGATGACTATCCTGGAATATCAAAAGTGATCTATCGATCGGACCTTAATATTCGTTCGTATACATCCTAAATTAGCGTTTCAAAGTCAATATCGCAACAAATAACAATAAACAAACACATAAATTGACTCATTTACTAACAAACGAATCAAATAACCTAGAAACCCTAATTTCAAAATTAGGTTTCGAAATTAGGGGAAATTTCTAAATCGAATCAATTATGTAAAATTAATGTATTATATCAATCTACTAAGCAACCCACAATATGTAAAGCACATATTATACCAAAAACACAAAGTTAAACGCAAGAATTCGACGAAATTTAACGAAACATCAAAATGAAGATTTAAACAAATTAGGAGTTTCATACCCAAAAGAAGCTTAATCAACGATGACGAGGAAGAATGGATCTATCACGTGGTGTTGGCCGGTGTAATTCGCCGCTGTAAATCGCCGGAATCGGTGGAGAGGAGAAGAGGAGAAATGGGGAAGAAGAAGAAGTCGCCGCGGCTTTATTGAGCGCGTCGTCGCCTATTAAGGACGACGTCGCGGCTAATAGCCGCGACGGAGGGTTTACTGGGCCAACTATCGGCCCAGGCAATTTTATTTTAAAAGTCAGGCCCGATTTTCAAATATCTGGCCCGATAAGGCCCGCGCGAAGCCCATCGTCTTTTCCACGTCATCGTCGTTGTTAATGGGCGCATCGTCGCGCCGAATGAACGCGTTCCACTCTGTCTTAGTAATTTTCTATCGAATTAGCCCTATTTTATCTAATATGGGTTAAAATAACCCTACTTTAATTAAAAACCCTGAAATGAACGCAAGTGTTCACTGTTCCTTCGACATTCGCGGGGTTGACTTTTTAACGAAGAAGAAGACGAAGACCTTCCCAACTCCATTAATAGTTCCTCACGATGAAGATGGAAGTAGGAACTTCTTCAACGATCTTCACATGGATGTTCTACCTGACATTCTCAGCATGTGTTATAAAGTTTCTGAACTGGGTTTGGTTAAAACCCAAGAAGCTCGAAAAGATGCTGAGAAAACAAGGCCTCGACGGAAGTCCGTACAGATTCGTCGTCGGCGACCTAAAATACCTAATCGCCGTCGCAAAGCAACGACAGACGAAACCCATCCAATTCTCCGACGATTTGACTTCTCACGTCTTGCCTTATTACCACAAAATCCAGTCGAAATACGGTAAGTAATATGACTGAATCACCTCTCTATTTTTTTTTTTGCCTGAGCTACTTCCCTTTTCCGGCGACAGGCAAGACTTCCTTCTTATGGTTCGGACCAATTCCGACGGTGAACATCGCCGAGCCAGAGCTTGTGAAGGAGATTCTGACCAAAACTGACGTGTACCACAAGATTCAACCTAATCCCATTGGGGAGACAATCGTTGGTGGGCTTTTGATGCTCGACGGTGAGAAATGGTCAAAGCATAGGAAGATTGTGAATCCCACTTTCCACATGGAGAAGTTGAAGGTAAGAAAAATTTGAAAACTAATAGCTATGTTGTTACGTTGGCTGTTACTACTGTACTAACTAAGCTTACATATGTTTTCAAGAACATGGTTCCAGACATTTCATCGATATGCTCGAACATGGCAGACAAGTGGGACGCTTTGCTTTCTCGCGATGGCGATGACAAATCGGTGGAAATCGACGTCTGGCCTTTCCTCGAGAACTTATCGGGCGACGTGATCTCACGAACAGCTTTTGGCAGCAGCTACGAAGAAGGGAAAAGGGTGTTCGATCTTCAAAACGAGCAGCTAAAGCTCGTTTTGGAAGTCTTGCCCTTTACTTTCTTCCCAGGTTGGAGGTAGGTAATAAAAAAGATACGAATCAATCATTCAATCGATCTTATTTGCATTTTAGGACCTGATGAAGATTTTGTATCAGGTACATTCCTACGAAAGCTAATCGGAGGCTGCAAGCGATCCACGAAGAAATAAGAACCCTTTTGAGGAGTATAATAGACGGGCGAAAGAAGGCGATGGAGGGCGGACAAGGAATCCAAAACGACGATCTATTGAGCACTTTGATGGAGTCGAACAAGGCTGAAGTAGAGGAGGGAATGAGCGACGAAGAAGTCATCGACGAATGCAAACTGTTCTATTTTGCTGGATCCGAAACCACTTCTGTTTTGATCCTTTGGACTATGGTGATGCTTTGCAGGCACAGAGAATGGCAAGATCGAGCGAGGGACGAAATCGAGCAAGTTTTCAGCGAGGACCAACCGACCTTCGACAGACTGAATCGTCTCAAAATTGTAAGAAATACTGAAATGAGGGTTGCAAACGAATCGAATCGAGTCGAATACGATAATATTCTATTCGTATTCGATTGAATATTCATACTCTCATTCGATTAAGTTTCGAATATGAACATATTTTTATCGTTTTACCTTTTTATTCAATAAAAGATATAAATAAATTATATTTAAAATATTTGAATTATAATATGTTAATTTATTTTCGATTTTATTTAAGATACATATTGAATTATAGAGAAACCTTATGGTGCTAACCTTATGTGAACACTTTCGTGTGAAGGTCAATATGATCCTCCTGGAGGTTCTGAGGATGTATCCGCCGGCGCCGTTGACGTCGCGATCTCCCACGAAGACGGTGAAGCTCGGGAACATGACGCTACCGAAAGGTGTGTATCTAATGCTCCTCACGGCCAAACTCCACTACGATCCCGAGATTTGGGGAAGCAATGCGAACGAGTTCAGACCCGAGAGGTTCGCGGGAGGCGTTTCGAGCGCGGTTAAGAATCCTTTCTCTTACGTGCCGTTCAGCGCTGGCCCGAGGGTGTGCGTCGGGCAGAACATGGCGATGATCGAGGCCAAGGTGGCGCTCGCGGTTATGCTTCGAAGGTTCTCTTTTGAGCTTGGCCAATCTTACGTTCATGCTCCTTTTGCCCTCATAACTCTCAGGCCTCAGTATGGTGCTAGCCTGCTACTGCATAAGCTTTCTTAAAACATTTCATGAGATCAAATGTTTCATTGAATTGAGAATAGAATTTGATGCACTAGGTTAGATCGATCAAATGACACACAGATTCAGAACCAAATGTGCTACTGAGAACAAGTAGCAACTACTTCTTCTAAGTAGCGACAACGTTGAAAATGAAATACATGTATACCATGGATGCCCAATCAACAAAAAAAATAATGAAAAACTACAATTTACGAAACCCTGATTTCTAACATGGTTCTGAAACCGGGTTTTCGAACCGGAACGGAAATTTTAGTGGTTTAAGGTTTAGTGGTTTAACCGGTATAAAATCGGAATCAAACCGTAGTCAAACCGGTATCTTTAAAATATATATTTTGTGAATGGATCAACCAAATAATATATATATATATATATTAAATAAAATAAATTGTATTGCTAGTTGAAATTATTATACCAAGGGCTACAATAATTAAATTAAAGGGGTTTCTGCTATTAAATCTCCAAAGCTCTAAAAAAAAGCCCAGATTAGACCCTTGTCAGAATAATTTTGTATTAAAGTACCTAATGATGAAACTTTTTACACCTAGGTACCCAATCGAGTAAGATTACAGTTTCACCCTCACTTAATCTCTTTCCCATCTCAATTTCCATTTCCATTTTCATCTCACGCATTCCGCCCAATCTTTTCAGAATTAATGGGAGGTGATGAACGACAATGAAGGAGTGAAAATGTTAAAACCTACTTTATGGCTTGAACTCTAGGTGTGGGAGCTCAATATTTCGTTGTAAATGAGGGTCCTCTGTCTTGAATCCCTAATTTTTTTTATTTGTCTTGCAGTATCATTTTAAACTTTATTACGTCTCTTATACGTTTATATATTGTACCATTTACTACAGTGTGTTGTACTACTTGTAACAGGTGGTATAATCCTAGGCTATGATGTCTGCAACTGTATTTGGTGGGGGGACATTGTTTGCATTATGTGAGTATAAGAAGAATACATCCCTACTGTTGATCAATGAATCGACAACGCTTATCGATGTATACATATCCCTCCAAAGAAGATGGCCGAAAATTGATTCAAGACGTGGCTTCATAAAGTATCAAATTCCGTTTGAAAGTCTGTACTCTACTTTGAAGGAAAATGCCGACGTGTGGAACATGTACCAGCTGCTTATTCGACTGAAATTTTCCATGATCCAGATGAAAGTGGGAGACGATGAAATTACGAGGGTCAACGGACTCGGGCAGAGAGGTATGTTCTTTTCTGTTCTTTCTTTTAAGCATTATGTGTATTGTTTGCTACGTGTAATGAAGCCGTAACTACGTAACGTATGCGTCGGTATTTTGCATCTATTTTGTAGCCCTTTTGATGGTTATGGCGTCTTTTTGGCCATCTTAACCATGTCATATTCTTTTGTCCATATGGTTGCAGCAATTGCAACAATATTCTTTTTGTCCAACCGTAGCTATTAGGTATATTATTGATGTATTGGTTACAAACTGATGTTGGTATGCATTGGTATACTTCAGTTCTGATGTGGATGATATTTTCCCAAGTTGGCTATGGATATTATTTTGTTAAATTTCTGGCTTCTGATGTTGGCATAAAAAAGGTACGCAAAGAAAAGCATACGTGATAACTATTATTTACCAAATAGGTGCCGTCAATTCAGCAATATAATAAGTACTGTTAATTGAGCAATATAATACCACATCGAAATCTGAAAAAGTACGGTAACAATAAACCGTTAAATAGCAGCCTACATGCATTCAGACGTGAGGAGCTGATATTCGTTGTGAATATTTTTCCGTTTATAGAAAAGGTACGCAAAGAAAAGCATACGTGATAACTATTATTCACCAAATAGGTACCGTTAATATGGAAATATAATACCGCATTAAAATAGAAAAAGTACGGTAACAATAAACCGTTAAATGACAGCCTACATGCATTCAGACGTGAGGAGACAATGTGTCTGATATTGGTTGTGAATATTTTTCCGTTTATAGAAAAGGCATGCAAAGAAAAGCATACGTGATAACGGTTATGTGCATAATAAGTACTGTTAATTGAGCAATATAATACCACATCAAAATCTGAAAAAGTACGGTAACAACACGAATATATGGCACTACCAACAACTTTCGGATGGTACTGTTTTAAAACGATTAAGGTACATCGCCGTACGAATATATAGTACGGTAACCCTTAACTGACTGGTATCTCATATTAGGGTAAGCGTTTTTCGTCTTTCTTCCGTTTATTTTTTATTCTAAACTGTCCTACCATGGATATATATGATATATGTTTCTCTTGGTGTTAAGTTTTGTGGGTTAACCCAGACACGCATGATTAATCCTTTACAATCACAAGTTTCCTAATGAGATGATGATACTAGCAAGATAATCTTGCTATATAGTTTGGTTTTTTTGGTAAATAATATTTTGGTACATACTTTGCCTTTCTTGTAAATTGGGAATGTGCAACTAATTTAGATGTTTTTTGTTTAGCAATATGTTATTTAGTACCAGTGATTGTTCTACATATGGTACGACATTATGTTCTTATAAGGTATTGTGATATCTGTCGACAAGGTACTTTATTATGCGCAAAAGGGTACGTTATCATTTCAGAAATAGGTACCGTGTAAATTGAAGTAATAATTTGGTAACATGACTTTGGGGATATTGTCAAAAAATAAGACTTTTAGAAGATGTTTGATGTCAATAAAGTAAGAGACAGTTTCTGACATTTTTCTGTCATGACTGGACATTTTTCTGACTTACGAGGTAATAAATCATG
Source organism: Craterostigma plantagineum (assembly GCA_027422505.1). Classification (NCBI taxonomy): domain Eukaryota; kingdom Viridiplantae; phylum Streptophyta; class Magnoliopsida; order Lamiales; family Linderniaceae; genus Craterostigma; species Craterostigma plantagineum. The sequence goes on from JAPQWV010000104.1 coordinate 837,446, forward strand.
AAAAGACGGCTTCTCTGACATGTCAGCAGTGTCCGTCAGATGTTTTATGTCATATGTAATATTGGGTACTACAACATTGTCTGATAAGGTACGTCTAAATGAAAAGGAAAGATACCATTGCGAAGTTACGAAAGGTACGACGACCTTTATACATGTGATACGTCCTACTAGGATTAGTATTTTTCGAGGGCGTACGAAGTAGTTTTTCATCTGGAATCACCCTAAAACACTAATATAGAGTATATGTAACTTTAATATCAGATTAGGTGTATTAGGCGATTCATGCATGAATTAAACCTTCAAAACTCCAAATTCGTTAGAATATAAGGATAGAAGTAAGAACATCTTACAACATATTTTGAAAAATCTGGTGAGTCCTAAATGTGCAAAAATTTTCTTCTTTAGTCATTTTATTATTGTTAGGTCTACAGCCCGCGATTTGCTTAGTAATCTATTTATTTTCGATGGTATAACATATGGTATGGTATATTTGCCGACTATGTACGCTACATATACACATTATGGTACGGTGAACTTACAGTTTTTGGTACTGTATATGTAGAATGTATTATAAAAGATAAGGTACTTCATAAATTCTGGTTACGGTACGCTATATACACATAATGGTTCGGTGAACTTGCAGTTTATGGTACTCTATATGCAAAAGATAAGGTACGTTACTATAAAAGATACGGTCGGGGTCCTATTGGAACCTTGGCCTATCACTCCAAATATTTTAGTTATAGTACGCTATATATACACATAGCGGTACGATAAACTTACAGTTTATGGTACTTTATGTGTGAAAGATAATGTACGTTACTCTAAAAGATAAGGTACTTCATATATTCTGATTATGGTACGCTATATATACATGATGCTTCGGTGAACTTGCAGTTTATGGCACGCTATATGTAAAAGATAAGGTACGTTACTATAAAATATAAGGTTTCGCGATCGGGGTCCTATTGGAACATTGGCCTATCACTCCAAATATTCTAGTTATGGTACGCTATGTATACACATAATGGTACGTAAACTTAAAGTTTATGGTACTGTATATGTAAAAGATAAAGTACGTCACTGTAAAAGATAAAGTACTTCATATATTCTGGTTATGGTACGCTATATATACATGATGGTTCGGTGGACTTGCAGTTTATGGTACTCTATATGTAAAAGATAAGGTACGTTACTATAAAAGATAAGGTTTCGCGATCGGGGTCCTATTGGAACCTTGGCCTATCACTCCAAATATTCTAGTTATGGTACGCTATGTATACACATAATGGTACGTAAACTCAAAATTTTATAGTACTGTATATGTAAAAGATAAGGTACGTTACTCTAAAAGATAAGGTACTTCATATATTCTGGTTATGGTACGCTATATATACATGATGGTTCGGTGAACTTGTAGTTTATGGTACTCTATATGTAAAAGATAAGGTACACTAGTAAAAAAGATAAGGTACGTCATCCAAACGAAAATCAAGTCTAACAACATCCACAAACCAAAATAACAAGTCTAACACAACCACCACAAATCAAAAGATGGGATCAACTAACATCTAAACGACAAAAGCCAACAATCCAAAAATTCAAGTCTGTCAGAACATCCACAAACCAAAATATCAAGTCTGTCAGAACATCCACAAACCAAAATACCAAGTCTAACACAACTTATACATTCTCAGCAAACCTAAAGGAGTTGCCCTCTACATTATATCGCCGTAGTAGCGCCACTATTCTCGCGAACGAGTTGGACATCTTAGGCATATTTAGGAAAAAATAGAACGGTGTCTTTTTAAGAGCTTCCTTTTGCGCAATGGTCATCTTCTTCTTCATGGAGATAATTTTTTCTGAAATGAGAAGGATGACATCTGGACGAGAGCTCATAGTTATTACGCGGTGTCTTCATTTTACACTTTGGTGCCATTTCTACAAAGCGAATAAAACAGAAATAGAGGAATCAAATAATGAGCATACCGTACCATTTTGTTCATACATACAGTACCCAAATAACTAACGGAGAATATCAGTACAATGCGTAAACAGTACCAAAACAGAGCATAATTATGACCCCAATCGAAGGCAGAAACTATACCATTTTCAACAACTAAAAACCCACCAATTTGAAAGATAAAAGCCCACAAGTCAATACCCGAAAGAAAACCACAATCTAAGCCCTAATCGACCAGAAATCAAAGAAAATGGAAAATCCAGAATCAAAATAGTAATGAAGTCATAATCGAAGTACTAATCGACGACCGAAGCTACCAAACCGAACATTAACATAATATTTGACTAAAAATTCCGAAAAGACAAACTTACTTGCGATTTACTGCGATGTTCGTTCCTTACTGTGTCCGCCGTTAGCAATTCCTTCTTCTGCGTGATTTACTGCTTCGATTTGGGATGTTCGTCCCTAAGAGCAACTCCAATCGTCCCCCAAAACGCAAAATATGGAGTTAAATTACTCCAATCGAATCCAAAATCAAAACCCAAAATGAGTTTATACATTCTCTCTCCTAATTTAATCGCATCTTTGCGTCTTAACCGCCATTTGCGTTTGTAGTTTAACAATTGCTGAAAAGTCCCTTTTATGTTTTCAATCGTCATTCTCTCTCCTTTCGATTTTACTTGTAAGAAAGGTTGCAGTCACACTAATCATTGTATAAATATTTCTACTTTACAGGTGGTCTCGAAGAACGTGTGAATGGCAGAGCCTTGAGAGACTTGGCTATGGTAACCCTGAGCCACGCAAGGCTGACGGACTGAGCAGTGGCCAATGAGGCGTCAATCAGAAATTATATTTACTCAATTATAAAAAACGTTGTGGTCTAACTTATAAAATTATAAATTACATGGGAAATATTGAAAAATTGGTAGAAGAGAATATTACATAAATGATCTTTTGAGTTTGAGAATTGGTTTGACGGTTGGAGATAAATCACTGTATTTTGAGTTTGGGAATAGGTTTGAGTTTGGGTTTGAGTTTCTCGGTTGGAGATGGTCTAACACGTCGATTCGGGATGTTCGTTTGCGAGGGATCTGTTTCGTTCGTGAGGGCTCGAACTGAAAGTGTTCTGCTAAGGTTGGGTTTGATTTGGGATGGTCGTTCCCCTCTGTTTTTTGTGTTTTTATTTCTTTATTTAATTCAAAACCTAGGTTAATGTAATTCATATGTATAGGGGTAATTTTGTCCATCAGGTACCTAATAAGGAAAAATGTTTCACACGGGTACCTCCTTGTAAAATTGATGGTCTGAACTGGATTGTTTTTATAGCATTGGGTATTTTATAGCATTGGATTTTTTTAATAGCATTGGGGTCGAAGTAAATAAAAGTAAAAACTCTGGGCCTTTTGAGTTAATTTTTTAAAACAACAAAATATGAGTTAGTGGGATTCGAACCCAGTCCATCCACATAAAAGCCCACGAGTTTACCACTGGGCCACGTTTAACATTCAGTAAATTTACTCAGTTTTATACCTTATATTATAATTTATGTTTTTTCTTTTTTCTTTTTAAACTAAAACTTAAACCGGACCGAATTTCAGACCGGTTCGCTGGTTTCCGGCCTGAACCGGCCGGTCCGGTCCGATTTCAAAACCTTGATTTCTAACAGCAAGTGCGCAAAATATTAAAATAAAAATAAAAATAAAAAAGACATGCATGAAATCCACCATTGAATCCCGCATGAAAAAACCTATTATATTTATGTAATTATAGTGAAGCAAACATATAGTATAAATACCATTATCATAAATCAAAATAATACAATTATATTCTGCTAGACTTGCAATATTTTTCTCGAAAATTTTGTTATACCGAGAAGAATTCGAAAACATCATTGAGTGGTTTCATAATGAAGCTGAGTGGCTCAACTGAATGCGCCTCAACTTTAATGCATAGCCGAATTGAGTCGTGTCCCCGCACGAACCCATCTCAACCTTGAACCAAGAACTCTACTTTAGCTTCAAGACAAGGGGCGGACCCACGTATGCTTGTTCAGATTATTTTGATTTTAGTTTTTAATTCTTTTTTATGCCGTGGGTTAATTTTATGATGTGGGCCCACATCGAAAAGTTTTACTCAGCTGGTCGGGACCACATCAGCATCCACTCTTAAAATACGGTCTCGTGCGTCTCACGTGGGTAATTTTCGGGTAAAATGTCCCTATAATGCATTATTTTGATAGTTAAAGTCCCTATATTGCCAAACCGGACACGATAAGTATTATATATGCATAAGAATTCGTAATAAATTGTCTCTATTCCAGTGGTATCTACACTAACAGTAAAGGCTATTTATGTAAAAAGACCTGAGTGTGAATCCTTTGTGAGGTTTCTATTTTATTTTTTGAACATAAATACATAGATTGGGCTGTGCTAAAAATCATTGACCCACATGCCCAATAGGCTAGGTCCGCCCCTGGTTTAAGTGTTCCCATCAATCAATGCCAATGTGACTCTACACCTCCTTGAGTTTACTCTGCAACACACCTCCTCGAGAATACTTTGCAACACACCTTCTTGGTTTTGACTCTTCATATGATCCACCCCGAACCCCACCTCAAACCTCTTTCGCTCAAACTTTTGCTCTCGATCACAGGGCCTTCGTCGAACACTTTATTGAACATATTAATAAGACCACGATCAAGGAATCACATACTTTCTTTATCGAGACACCGTATAACGTCCATTTCGGTTTGTCGTAACTCTAGATTCGTGGCTCTTCTTCTAGAACCATTCAAAACAACCAGACAGCTCTTTTGAGACCCCTCTATCGATTCCCGGGTAAACATAATGATCTTTATGTGTAAGATATGTTTCAAATCGTTATTTATGTGAGAGAAAAATATGATTGGGGAGTTAAGTGTAAGAAATTTAGGCGGATGGAGATTAAATGCATTGGTTCGCTTATTTAATTTTCTAATACTTTCTTTCCATATATATCACCTGTGCAAACTAATATCTTTTTTGGCAATCCAGAGGATCCTCATTCAATCGGCTATACGACTACATACTTTGAGGCTGGAACTAATCTTCTGGGATTAAGTAAATATATCACAAAATTGCCAAATACGATATGAAATCGAACACATAACTATGTGAAATACCATCCCCATTCATTAGTTAACCTAGGGGTGTAAATGTGCCGAGCTCGGCTCATTTATGGGCTCGAGCTCGAGCTCATGAAGTGTTGTAGAGCTCATCAAGCTCGTCGAGCTCCAATTTTGTCGAACCAGCTCATCTTTCACCTCTAAGTTAACCTCGCGGGGAATGCTCGAATTCCAACAACGGGTGTACTAATTTACTAAACATAGCAGTTGACCCGTGAAAGACTCAATCAACTTAAAACCAAAATTTGGAGAAATCAGATTAGTTTCATTTAGTTTTTGCTTACATACTAAATGACGCCCAAGTTTATAGATGAAAAGGGGAAAAAAGGGTTTAATTGAATGGTGTAATAACGCCGCAGCGTTGACTTATTGAAGATGTCTTTCCTTGGTTATGGCAAGAAAATCTCATTCCACTGTCTTAATTATCTTGCCCGGTTTATATTAATCTTCTATTCAAATCACACACTTGAAGAACTGAAAAAAGTCCCACCATTCAACTACTCCACTTCTTTTTCTCCGGTGGGGATCTCCTACTTTATTATTTATGATGATGGCCTACGGTTGGAATTAGTATTTGATGAGCTGTTTTTCTTTCATTTACACCTTGTTGATAATCGACGCTCGAGGACTGAGCTGCGTTGCTAATGGGTTCTAAGCCTTGGCTGTTCCCAGCTCCGCCGTATCGTCCGTTGGAGAGCTACTGGGACACCGAAGACGACGCGCCTGGGCCGCGCTGCGGACACACGCTCACGGCCGTCGCTGCCACGAAGACCCACGGTCCGAGGCTCATCCTCTTCGGCGGCGTCACCGCAATTGGAGGAGGCAACGGCGGAGCTCCTGGAATCAGTATGGAATTGGGGTTCTCCTGACCCTTCGCAGTTCTCTAGATGTCGTGGTCTTTTTCTTTTATATTTGATCTGATATGCAATTTTTGGTCTAGGGTTAGATGGGGTGACCAATACAGTGCATTCCTACGACGTTCTCACAAGGAAATGGACGAGGTTCGGCTTTCTTGCCGTTTACTTTTAGTCTATCTTATTTTTGTGTCTCTTGTGCTTATGTGGCTGCACTTTCTGTGGGTTTTATTGTCCGGGATTGAAGTGATTTTTGGAACTTGGATAGGTCGATTGAAGTTCAATAAGATGGGAACCACCATTATTTTTGCTACATTAAGTTTGGTTAAGTGTTGATTGGATGATTAGTGATGTTTCTTATGACATATTTGATTAGACTACGGCCGGCGGGTGAGCCACCATCGCCGAGGGCGGCCCATGCAGCAGCAGCTGTTGGGACAATGGTTGTGTTTCAGGTAATGATCTTAAGACTGCATTTAAGGGAAAAAGTGAAAAAATATGTCATTTTGCTGCTGTGTCACCATTTGGTAAAAATGGTTTTTTAAAATTTTTTTTTTCTGTTAGGGTGGGATCGGTCCAGCAGGGCATTCAACAGACGATTTATATGTGCTCGACTTGACGAATGACAAGTTTAAGTGGCATAGGTAAGCTTATAAATTCCGTTGTTTTTTTTTTTTATGAAGTCGTTTTTTGTGTATTTTTTGTGGTAGGGACTGTATGCTTGGTTTTTGACTTGATTTTGACTTATTTTGGAGCTCAGAGTTGTAGTTCAAGGGCAGGGTCCAGGGCCAAGATATGGGCATGTTATGGATCTTGTGGCGCAAAGATACCTCGTTACTGTTAGTGGAAACGATGGTAAGAGCTGTACTTATATTTATTACATTGATTTCTATTTTTCTCTCGATGGAGCAATTGTGGCTGTTACATACATTATCTTCTGCTGGTTTGAGTTTATGGTGGTGACTGCTGTGCTGTGCAGTTTATTTATGCAAAATACGTCAAATCCTATTGACTTTGCTCTTGAATTCGTTATTGGTTCTATCTCGTCTCCCATGCAATTGTAATTAATGCTCCATAATATCTTGAGATTATCTTGACTTTTCACATTTGATATTGTCAATGGTATCATTTAATTAAAAAAGCTTTCTCCGCCTTATTCAATTTTCTTGATTAGCTATATGCAGAAGCTGTTTATCCCCTATTCCATACTCTTTTTGTTGTAAGATTCCTAATTCGAAGCTAGCTATTTCTGCTCCATTCAATACCCTTGTTATTAAATGTTCCTATCCTAGCACCAAATCTAATATAAATCGAGTTCTTGAAAATTTCAAGCATCACCTAACTATTGCCTATGCCTTCGCGACTTAACATTGGATTTGTTTGAAGAGTTGGAAACATTTCTCAGACAACTCAGCGATTGACTTTCGGCACTGCGTTATTTATACTTTTATTCCTCGTCAGGTAAGAGAGTGCTATCTGATGCTTGGGCTTTAGATACTGCTCAGAAACCATATGCGTGGCAGAGGCTTAATCCTGAAGGAGACCGCCCTTCTGCTAGAATGTGAGCCACATTCTTTTCATGACATGTCTGGAATAAATCTCTTACAATTTATACCTTCCATTGTCGTAAGCCATGGAATTTTCAACTGAACAAAATGGCGCTTTTCTGTTCCATAGGTATGCAACAGCTAGCACCAGGTCAGACGGAATGTTTCTGCTTTGTGGTGGGAGGGACTCTTCTGGCACAGTATGATTCTTTTTTCTCTTGGAGTGATTAACTGTCTGTATTTCATATATTCTGGTGATCAAAATATTACCATGAAAGCTTAGTGGAAGTTCTGTTGTTAAGTCAAATCATTTTGTTAAATGAAATCCTTGATAAATCTAAAGTGTCATGTGGGCTGTTTACTTACCGAACTTTGTTGGCCTTTGCAGCCATTGGCAAATGCTTACGGATTACTTATGCATAGGAATGGCCTTTGGGAATGGACTCTTGCCCCAGGAGTGTCACCATCACCAAGATATCAACATGCAGCGGTGAGTTCTAACTGATTTCCTTCTTACTTAATCTCTTGGTGTTGTATCCATGTTTGTTCTTTCTATTTCTTTTGGGCTTGTCAGAGAATTGTTCGGCTTCATATCATCTCATTGCGTTCCCATTTCCCGCAACGTTGCACAATAAACTTGTTTTATGCTATCGTTGTTATTAGCCTTTTTGGTTGCTGACTGATTGTACCTTGAAGATGCACTTTCATAAAATAAGGGGTTGCTGCTTTGTTCTATATGAGTTCGTGTTTGTGAAGCTTTCCATCATTCAACTGCTTTTCCTATAGAACTTATTTCCCCTTACATTTGATTGCTTCTTTCTGGTATGTGCTTCAAGATTTAATTACCCCCACGTGGCTCACATGAGATGAGCCTCGCAATTCAAGATATTTGTCAAACACTTGCAACACCTTAATCTGAGACATGGGTCTGTACTAACTAGGAGTGCTCCTTTGTTTAGGTTTTTGTTGGTGCTAGGTTGCATGTTACTGGCGGTGTTCTCCGAGGTGGGCGTGCAGTGGAAGGTGACGCTGTTATTGCAGGTGATTCTTACATCATTTAAATTTTTACTATATTCAAGGTTATTTCTGGCGATGAATGATAATATGGTCTTGGTTTTTTTTCCCCTTTAATGAAGTCCTGGATACTGCTGCTGGTGTTTGGCTTGACAAAAATGGCTTAGTGACTTCACGTGGAAGCAAAGGACCCGGTGAAATCGATCCTTCGTTGGAGCTTATGCGTAGGTGTCGACATGCAGCTGCATCGGTTGGTGTTCGAATATACGTTTACGGTGGACTTAAAGGAGGTACAAAACACCACCTTATCCATTTATTTTTTATGACAACGATTGTTTAACCTGGTCTCTAATGTTTGATCTTTTGTCTCTCTTCAGATATTCTTTTGGGAGATTTTCTTATTGCAGAGAATTCTCAATCCCAGGAATCTTTTAATCCGATAGCAAACAGCCCTAATTTGAATCCGTTTACCGATGAATCCTTCACAGAGGACAGACCCGAAACGCCATCATCTGTGCTTGCCGGGTATGTTCCTACGGAATCTCCTTCAAATGTTTGAACGATGGTAATAATGATATTCCAAAAAAAATACTTTTTCTTCTTCTCTTCTTAGTATGGACAAAAATTCAATGGAGAAACTAGCCGAGGCATCTGCTGCCGAGGCCGAGGCTGCTAATGCTGTCTGGCAATCGGTTCAGGCATCATCGGCCACCCACGAAGAGACATCTTTGTCTGATAGTAACTCGCAAGCTGCAGAGACAGCTTCGGAGGGTAGTGATGCAGAAGCTGATGTCCGCCTTCATACAAGGGCTGTACGATCTTTTTCCATGCTCTGTGTAATAATTAACGTACTTGTCTGTATCCTTACAAGCTTATTGGTTTTTTAAAAAAATTTCAGGTCGTCGTAGCTAAAGAAGCTGTTGGGAATTTGGGTGGCATGGTAAGGCAATTGTCTCTGGACCAATTCGAAAACGAAAGCAGACGAATGATTCCGTCGCAGAATGACATGTCTTATCCTACTAAGAAGTTTATTAGGCAGAGATCTCCTCAAGGCTTGCATAAAAAGGCAATCCCCTCACAACAATGCCCTTTTCTTTACGTGGTTTTTGCAAATGGTGATTTGGAGAATTTTTGTTTGTCCATTAGATCATATCGACTTTGCTGAGGCCTCGGAATTGGAAAGCTCCCATCAACCGAAAGTTCTTTCTTGACTCTTATGAAATTGGAGAGCTTTGTTACGCAGCCGAGCAGATATTCATGCAAGAGCCAACTGTTCTTCAGCTGAAGTCTCCTGTTAAAGTGTTTGGCGATCTCCATGGGCAGTTTGGCGATCTCATGCGTCTCTTTGATGAGTATGGATTTCCTTCAACTGCTGGGGACATCACGTAAGACTTATGCCATGAAATTGTTTGTCGCAAAGAGAGCCTCTTATATCGTCTTATCTCAATGTTCGAAACTTAGTTTGCTTGATTGTGTTTCAGATATATCGACTATTTGTTCCTGGGAGACTATGTTGACCGCGGCCAACACAGCTTGGAGACCATAACACTACTTCTCGCCCTCAAGGCAAGCCTCTAGGCCCCTGTAATAACATTAAAAGACTTGTCCTTTTTTTCTCTGGGCTCATCTAAACGTCCTTTCTTTGTGGTTATAACGTCAGATCGAGTACCCAGAGAACGTTCACTTGATACGCGGGAACCACGAAGCAGCTGACATCAATGCACTATTCGGATTTCGTATTGAATGTATTGAAAGAATGGTAACGCTCGAAAATTCCGAAGATTTGTGTCTTAATCCAGACAATTCGGTTGGGTCTGACCGAATTCTGATAAGACTTCTTTACCTCTATCCGCTCGTGCCAGGGAGAAAGCGATGGAATTTGGGCATGGACGCGTTTCAATCAGCTGTTTAACTATCTGCCTTTAGCTGCAATGATAGAGAAGAAGATCATATGCATGCACGGCGGCATAGGTCGATCGATCAACTCAGTGGAGCAGATCGAAAAGCTCGAGAGACCTATTACAATGGACGCTGGTTCTATTGTCCTCATGGACTTGTTGTGGTACATTGCAAGTTCTTGTCTTAACGAGGTTGTTCCACTTAATAGCATCAGCTCATTACAAAACTTTCCCGCTCGTGCTTGTTTACTCAGGTCTGATCCCACTGAGAACGATAGCGTGGAAGGGCTGAGACCTAACGCTAGAGGGCCTGGCCTAGTAACCTTCGGGGTAAATATACTGCAAAAAAGCGATTGCATTCGAAGTTTTATTACGTGCTTTTTTTTTTTTTAAATCGATCTCATCTACTGCAGCCCGACCGTGTGACGGACTTCTGTAAGAAGAACAAGCTGCAACTGATCATAAGGGCCCACGAGTGCGTAATGGACGGTTTCGAACGGTTCGCGCAAGGCCAGCTCATCACCCTCTTCTCTGCCACCAACTATTGCGGTACTAATCTACTGCTCGAAAACAGAATGCAAAAAAAAGAAGTTAGAAAGTGAAAGCTTATGGCCCCTTTTAGGTACGGCGAACAATGCTGGGGCTATACTTGTGGTTGGGAGAGGATTGGTCGTCGTTCCTAAGCTTATTCATCCTCTGCCGCCTCCCATCCAATCGCCCGAGACCTCTCCCGAACGTAGCCTACGGGACGAGACATGGATGCAGGTAAATACATATTGGGCTCTAATTATTATTTTTTTTACTTCCACCTAAAATTTGGTGGAAAATCTAGAGTTCCCACGTATAATGTCACCCCCTAAATTTTATGTCCCTAGAATGCGCCACCCACTACAGGACTGAAAAATAATCAACTCTGAAAATCAAAGAGAAAACATGGCTACATTATAATAACGGGATATTTATGCTTTTATCATTATCGTGTCCGAAAACTTCAGGAACTCAACATTCAGAGGCCGCCGACTCCGACGAGAGGCCGCCCACAGCCTGATCACGATCGCAACTCACTTGCTTACATATAAAGTTGAGCGTAGTGAAAGCCATCGTAAGTTAAAAAGCGTTGGAATTGGTCGAAGTTGGTGTTGTTATTTATTACCATTGGGTCGTCATCTTCGCCGTGTTGCAAGGTTATTAGAGTATTTGTGTAAAAAGGCGAGCCGAGGAGAGACTTTTCCAGAGTGTATAGATGGATAGAATGGGGCTGAGAGAATGTATGTTGCAACACTGTGAAAATTAAGGCATAGAATAGATATATAGAGCTTGGTTTATTTATGGTTAAGACAAATTATATAGAAGAAGAGGGACATCAGTTTCGCGAGCAAGTGGTGGCGTAAGATTGATTGTGTTCTGCTTCGTTGCTATTGTTTTCGTGAACTATGTAGCATTAAAAAAAAAAGATTATTTTACTCTAAATACTTTTAGTTAGAAAATTTCGGAAGAAAACATATATGTTCATCACATAAATCTAAAATAGCTAAAAGTGTGCTATATTGGATTCTTGAAAATATGGGGGAATAGCGTATGGGACTATGGTTCAAGTAAACTTCATCTGTTGGTCTATGCTATATCTAATATTCCTGTATAAAGAGGGTAGTATGATAAAAAAATAAAATACTGGAAATGTATTAATCGGTTGACCAAGAGTTTTTCTACATTATTAAGTTAATAATGTAGAAAAGTATCATAAATTTTTTTCCCATAAATTATCATACTACATTAAAAATTGAAAAATATCAAAAATCATAAATTTTTCTCCCATAACGTAAACAACACAGTAAATATAGTTTCATTGGTATATTTTTTCCATTTTAGGTGAACGTTTTCCTCACCAATCAAATACTATTTTTCTCCTAAATAATTTATAGTATCTTCAACGGGTTAGAAATCTTATTTTAAGTGATTTATTAATTATTAATTATTTACTATTTAAAACTATTTACTAATATTTATTATTCGCGGGCCAACCCGCCCCAACCCGTCAAAGCCCGCGGCCCAAATGGGCTAGCCCGTTTCGGCCCGCTTTTAAACGAGCCTCTGAACCCACTCACTTTTAGATGTTGGGCGGGACCAGCCCACAGCTCTACTTTTGAGTTCAAGGTTGTAATAAAATAGAAACAGATACAAAATTAAAATGAAAAATTGAAGTCCTAAAGTCTTCTTCTTCCTCTCTTCTAAACCCCCGAAAACCCTAATCAGGCGCGCACACAAACGCACTATAAAAGACGAACGACGATCATTCACTCCGGCGAACAAATCAGCCATGTCAGAAACCTTCAAAATCAAACCCAAACTGAAGCCAACCTCCCAAAAATCCAACACGCCGACGCCAGAATCGAAGTACTGGTCCTCCTTCAAAACCCCCAAAGATGAGGAAGGAAACCTTGCCCCGCCGAAATCCCTCAACTACCCGATCACGTCCCTCGATTTTTCGCCGGCTTCCCCGCACCACTTCGTCGCCGCGCACTCCGCTACCGTCACGATCTTCAACGCCGCAACCCTGACCCCAAAGCCTGCAATCGCGTCCGCCTTCTCCTCCACAGCTACAGCCGCCTCCTTCCGAATCGACGGCCGCCTCCTAGCCGCCGGGGACCTAACCGGCGCCGTGCACGTCTTCGACGCCAAGTCGCGCGCCCATCTCAGGCGCCTCAGCGCCCACTCTGCCGCCGCGCGTGTGGTTCGCTACCCACGCGCCGGGGATAAGCTGCACCTCTTCTCTGGTGGGGATGACTCTGTGGTGAAGTACTGGGACGTGGTGGGTGAGAAGCCCGTCTGTGAATTACTGGGGCATAAAGACTATGTTAGGTGTGGGGATTGTTCTCCAGTCAGCGATGATTTGTTTGTTTCGGGAGGCTACGATCATCGTATTAGGGTTTGGGATGTAAGAACGGCGAATAACAACGAAGGTGGTAACAACAGTAGAAATGTGGGTTGTGTGATGGAACTGGATCATGGGAAACCCGTGGAGAGTGTAATATATTTGCCATATGGAGGGTTAGTAGCAAGTGCGGGTGGCAATGTGGTTAAGATATGGGATTTGATCGGCGGAGGTAAGGTTTTGTACACCATGGAGAGTCACGTCAAGACAGTGACTGGGCTTTGTGTCGGGAAATATAAGAGAGGAGGCGATAGCGTTGAAAATGGTGAGGAGAGTAGGTTGCTGAGCGTTTCTTTGGATGGGTACATGAAAGTCTTTGATTACTCGAGGTTTAAGTTTACGTACACAATGAGGTTTCAAGAACCTCTTTTATCCGTGGGGTTCTCGCCTGATTGCTCCACTAGAGTGATAGGTTCGTCAAAGGGGAGTCTTTTTATCGGGAGGAGGAAGGCTAAGGTTGATGATTCTGACGACTTAGGGGACCGTTTAGGGTTAGCGAGGTTCGTGGAGGATGCTAATGAGAGGCGGGTTCTAAGGCCCACTTATTACAGGTACTTCCATCGTGGGCAGAGCCATAAGCCCTCAGAAGGAGATTATATAGTCGAGAGGAGGAGAAAGGTGAAGCTCGCCGAGCATGATAAGCTGTTGAAGAAATTCAGGCACAAGGATGCTTTAGTGGCTGCTTTGAGTGGGAGAGATCCAGAGAAAGTGGTTGCTGTAATGGAGGAATTAGTGGCCCGAAAGAAGCTGTTGAAGAGTGTGTCCAATTTGGACATAGATGAGCTCGATTTGTTGCTGGAGTTTGTTCAAAGGTACTCATCTATGCCGGCGTATGCTGGATTCTTGTTGAGGTTTGCGAACAAGGTTATTGAGCTGCGTTCTGATGATATAAGATCGTTGAATAAATTAAGAGGTCATATTAGAAATATGAAGAGAGATGTTGAAGAGGAGATGAGAACACAGCATTCTCTGCTTGAAATACAGGGCATTATTTCCCCCATGCTGAGAATCGCGACCAAGCGATCGACGTAGAACATTCTGTCTTTTTTGGCCTTATCTGCATTTGAGAATTGAGGATTGTTTGTTATTTATTGCCGTTTGGCCCAAGCTTGAGATTTTGACAGATATTTGATGTACCCAGCGTTTTGAGATTGATATATCTTTTTTTCTTCTTTTTCTATGTGGATGTTCATCTGTTCTAATTCTAGCATTGTCCAATGATGATAGAACTTTAGCGTGTTATCTTTTTTCCCTGGAAAAGGTGGAAAAGGTGTGCAACTCGTCATAAAAAAACAACCAACATTAGAGTTTGTAATAAGTAGGTTTGGCTTTAAAATAAGAGGTGAACTATTTTACTCCTTTACTTTAATTGCTTCCAAGGGGTCTAAACCTGCACTCAACGAATAAAGACGACATGAGGATAAGACTACAAAAATCTGATAACCTGCTCATATACCAACTACTTGAAAAAACAAGTGCGTATTAGTTGAGTTTTATTCTTTGTCTATGATCCGAAGTTGAAATTGTAACTCTATTTCGATTTAAACAATCCCGCAATAATATGATTAAAGTTCCTTACAAGTGAGTTTTGAGTTATGAAGCTGTTGATATTTAATCCACCTAACAAATTAATTGCCTCCATATGCTCGTGTGGTTCGCGAAGTGATTAAAATGCAAACTTAATTAATGTCAGTAAATGCTACTTCCTCCGTCCGCTAATTTTATCACACTTTTCCATTTCGAACGTCTCAATAATTTTATCATCTTTCCTTATATAGCAAAAAGCTATCACAAACAATTAATATAATAATATTAAATATTCTTAAAAAATAGTGTCCTTTTTATTGTACTATATTATTATAATAATGTCACTTTAAGTTGCGTGGAGAGAGTACTAATAATAAATATGCGGAAGTAGCCAATAAGAGAGTGGTCAAACACCAAAACCAATGAATATTTTTCTGTTGCGCTCTCACCAAACTCAATACTAAGATCAGTTTATTACTCGTAAGAACGGTGTTTCTTAAGGAACCCAACACCTTGCTCTAAACTCTACGAAAGTCCACCAACAACACATAACATAGGTGTTAGGAGAAGAGAATCAGGCGATTGACCGCTATAAATTGGATTTGCAAGAAATAATAAAAGACAAGTATGTTAATGGGAGGTGGTGGCTGTGGATGTAAGAGCTCGAAATCTGCTCTTCAAGACAAGAAGAAATTGCAGCACCAGCCTGAGCTTTCACTTGTTGATTTGATCTTTTCAGCTGTTAGAAAATCCATTGTCCCCACATGCATTGTTGTAGAAGAAGATGGTCGGCGAGGCGATCAAGAACTGATCTCCGCCGTCCGTGATATGGAGATCGGATGGCCCACAGATGTCCAGCACATAACCCATGTCACCTTCGATAGATTCAATGGGTTTTTGGGTCTTCCCCTCGAGTTTGAGGTAGAGATGCCACGTAACACTCCGAGTGCTAGGTATGTCTCAGTACTTACGATTCTAAGTTTCAAGAACATTAATTCAAGTCAAAGGTTGTCCTTTTTGTTGGGGCAACTTAATTCATTTTCTCGGTTATGCTTTTACTGACTCATTATGGATTCAAGACTTCTCCTTTTGGTATTCATTTGCTGTTGGGTTAATCTTTCAACTTGGATAGAAGTTGAGAACTTGAGATTATCACCAAACCATGGTTCTCCACATTCTTGATTTGAACACTACAAACCGCTGGCAGTACTGACGATTTCCTTGTTCAGTGCCAGTGTATGTGGCGTGTCTGCGAATTCGATGCAGTGGTCTTACGATGAGAGGGGAAACGTTGTCCCAAAGATCCTCTTACTGATGCAAGAGAAGCTATATGCGCAAGGCGGTTTATACGTATGAGCATATAACTACGTACAACTTAAATAAATCCACAGTTTTGCAGCCTTCTCCTTGATTATTTTCCAACTAACGTAAGCATAGTAATTGATGTGTTTTCTCTCTTTTTTCAGACAGAAGGCATCTTTCGAATAAACCCCGAAAACGGCGAAGCCGAGCACATAAGGGACCAACTGAACCGTGGCATTATACCCCAGGACATAGACGTTCACTGTTTGGCGGGCTTGATCAAATCTTGGCTCAGAGAACTCCCTTATGGCGTGCTCGATGGCCTATCGCCCGAGCAATTACTGCAGTGTGAAACCGAAGAAGAATACGCAGAGATCGTAAAGCAGTTGGAACCCACCGAAAGTTCGCTCCTCGAGTGGGCCGTCGATCTCATGGCCGACGTCGTCGAACTCGAGGAGTTCAACAAGATGAACGCTCGAAACGTTGCCGTTGTCTTTGCGCCCAACATGACTGCTAAGGTAGCAAGCAATAGGATGAATTGTATGTGTTGTCTTGAGATTATGCTGTTTCTTTTTTTTTTTTTTTGAATTTTTTTGATGTTTGGGGTTGTACTGTAGATGATGTTGGATCCCTTGTTGGCTCTGAAGCACGCCGTGAAAGTGATGAATTTGCTGAGGACGATGATAGAGAGGAGATTGCGAGAGCGTGGGGAGGAGATGGTGGAATATCTTCCCACGTCTTTGTTCCGTGAGAAGGGAGAGGATGGTAATAATAATGGCGACGCAAGGAAAGAAAGGGAAATCAGTTGTGAATCGATAGGGTTAGTCTTCGATGATGATGATGATGATGATGCTTTAGGACGTCGTTACAGTGTGTGTAATGAGGAAGTCGACGATGATGAAGATGATGAAATAGAATCTCTGAAGGGCGCCAAGTACGGCTTTCTGAGGCAAATATCGGAGAAAGAGAATGCAGAGGAGGGATTTAGGAAGCAGTTAGAGAGGATACTGTGTGTTGACTATGCGAGCACTTAGCATTTTTTGTCTGTACATCTTTAGAGTCGATAAAACTTGGAATGGATTCACTTGCTTGGATTCCTCTTTTTCCTGAACATAGATGGATATTCATCCTATTCAAATTAAAATGTTACGTATATAACTGAAAAAAATGGGTGTCAATAAATAAATGGGAAACGCATCTCCTACAAACAAACTATCAAGCGCAATGGAAGAAGAAATTGAATGAATAATACAAGTTTCCGAACCTACGTTCTCGAAGAAAGGAACATAAACTGAAATACGATCCTTGGATCGTATCTCAGGTCCCTTTTCTGTTAGCTTCCCGCCCATATTTCGTCTCTGTGTGGAAGATAAATCAGTAGTTACTTTACAGCAAACCTTTCACGAGTCGCTAGTACTGCTACGAGTTTATTTGCTTGTTGTTGTCTCTTTTGAGCTGAACCTTGAGCTTCTTAGCACCGAGTTGAAACCCATTCATCGTGTTTATTGCACTTTGTGCTGCAGCTGGGGAATCGTAGCTAACAAACCCTACACTCAGACAAGACATACATACATACGCATCTCGTTCGTTGCAAGCCCAACAACAAAGTCAAATATGTAGCCGAATAAGCAGCAAAGTATGCCATACCGAAGCATTTACTGGCGCCGGTTGCTTTGTCGACGTAGACTTTTGCGCTCAGTATCCTACCAAAACGCTGAAACTCATTCGCAAGCTCATCGTCTCCGAATTCTTGAGGAATGTGGTAGATGAATAAGTTCGCACCAGCTGGACCTATTTTTAAATTCAAGATCAAATCGGACTTTTTTTATCCTTTCGCAATGGATGAGAAGAGACAATGTTTTTGAAATTCTTACAAACCTGCAACCTGGGCACTGGAACTGACACTTGGAGAGTCCGCAGCTTGAATATTTGCAGTGGTAGGAGATAAAGTAGAAGGCAATAAAGAATTAGAAGGAAAGGATAGTTGATGAGGATAAGTTCCTGGGAATCGAATCCGCGGTACTGCTTGATAATTAGATCCAAAATAAGTTCCATAATTTCTTTGGGTCACTCCAGGTGATAAATCAGATGCTGTAGATCCACGAATATTGTTCAGTTGGTTTAGCGGTGTCACCACGTTAGGGAACACATTCTGATTATGCAATTGTGGTAGGCGATACTGCAGAAGTCCATAAGGCCCTGGATTCTACAAAAGGTTCGTCATTTGAGGATGGAATATTCGAAAGAGGGAACCCTTTTAAGAAACAATAAAGATGGAATGCACTGGGGAAGATTCTGATTATAACATGGAGCACAATACCTGATAAGCATATCCATTGTAAGGTGGCATGTAATTCATAGGCAGAGCAGCAAATACAGATGGATGCTGCCTGAAATCTGAGCCCGGTACATTAGGTGCCTCTGATAGAGCTCTTTGGGCTCTCCGAGCCTGCCTTTCCTTTTCTGTGTCGGCCCACTTCACCACCAACGGAATAATTGAACCCTGTAATATATGTTAGAATGAATAAACTCTGGAGAAGATCAAACGACTCAACAAATTACAAGCATGTATAACATGTGTACGACTGAGAAAGTATGTGCTAATAAACATAAACTGCTGGGCGCAGACACACCTCCATCTTATGCTTCCCATTGAGTGCTTCTATCGCCTTGAGGGCTTGATCTTTAGTCTCAAATTTAAGAAAGGCACAGCCTATAACAGTGAGCAGACAGATAACAGATCATGACGATAAAACAATATTGAGCTCCTGATAAACAAATCTGATGAGCGAATTACATTTTCCAGTTTG
Organism: Craterostigma plantagineum; assembly: GCA_027422505.1. NCBI lineage: Eukaryota > Viridiplantae > Streptophyta > Magnoliopsida > Lamiales > Linderniaceae > Craterostigma > Craterostigma plantagineum. The sequence continues at coordinate 856,456 of JAPQWV010000104.1, forward strand.
CTGGGAACCTCTAAGAATCTGCAGGTCTTTAATGTTTCCATATTGAGAAAATACAGCAGACAGCTCATCCTCGGATACATTTCTCGGGAGCATGCCAACAAACAGTTTATTCTCTGTTATTGAAGTTGACAGCAAACTAGTCATGACGTGAATAAGAACGTGTTTCAGATAACATGAAGACGATATTCATTAAATAGTTCCACAGAGAAGAAGGCAAAGCAACAAAACAACTAAAATGCACCAACTGTAAAGACAACTAGCACAAGACAATCAATGTAACACCTAGCCTTTCCAACTCGCCATCAGCATACTTCACTTGCAATGGACTGGACGCCTGAATTGGACAGAACAAACACATTCCATTTATGTCAGAAAGAGGAACAAAAACATATCAGACGATGCAACAATGTCCAAGCAGAACACACAAGAGGTTCGTTCTTTGCTGACAACTAATTGCACTAATCGTTCACCACATTACCAGAATTGTACGGATATTGCATTAGTCAAACAGTCACAGAAGCATTAAAAAGCAAAACCCAGGTTCAAATCCAGAACTACTTAATGACTTCACTCACCTAGGCTGGTACAGTGTGACTATTCATGCTCATTTATTTGTATTCCTTATTAAACGCAGAATTAGCTACCACATTGCCTTAACCTATTAACCACGGAACAAACAAAATGATTGGCATTAACATACAGTGAAGCCTTTCCACTAACCCCAGGCAGAGTCTTCTTATTATGACACACGTTGATAGCCTTGTCTGCTTCCTCCCTCGACGGGCATATTAGAAAACAACACCCTAAAAAAAGCAATTAGCCACCAAAACTAGGGATTTAATCTGAGCACATTGCGATTCGAAAAATAAAAAGCATGCAATGAGAGACACTACGGACGAACATTTCAGGAAAATAACAAACAAACCTCTCGAGGCACGGGTAATTCGGTCTCTGATTATGTTGATCTGTTCAACGATCGCGAATTGCTTGAAAACGTCGAGGAGCTGCGATTCGGTCATGTGCTTCGGCACTTGACCCACGAACAGCTTCACGCTATCGTTCTCCGCAGCCATTGAGACGCAGCAAAGCGTGGAAGATTCTCACCTCGGATTTCTATCTATGTCTTTGAGATTTCTGAGACAGTTTGACCAGGATTAAGGAGCGATCTCAGAGTTTGCTTTTTTTTTGGTCAGTAGTTTCTGAAGGCTTCGCTCGCAAGGGAGGATTAACCTTGTTTCTTGAGTTTATTCACGGGTTTACCACTAGATTAAGTTTTTGGCATGTCGGGCAGTTTGCGACGAAAATGGATTTAATTATTAAGGCGACGATGAGTCGATGATTGATGACTGTTGTAATAGATTTGGATAACGAGAGCTATTAAGGCAGTGTTTGGTGTGTGACCCATTAATAATAAATTTCTAAGCCCGTTATAAAATAAGCATCGATTGTCCTATCAAAAGCAGATTTAACCATTATAGTACATTTCTACAAACACAATATAAAATAATATCTTGTTTGGTTGGTGACTAACATATTAATGGACCAGATAGAAATCTAAAAAGACCTATTTGCCCCTAATTATTTTATAAGCCCCAAACCCATCTTCATCACCTCAAACGCATCTCTTTCTCAATAAATGAAAAGAATAGTCGGGCCCTGCGTTTTCTGCGTTCTTGTCCATCTTGAGTCAGGAATAAATTTGCAGACAAGAAAATCACAATAATATGTTGAACCAGAATTCCATAAAGAAAAACCCACAACTCCTTAGTTCTTCGGGATATAGCAGCCATGTCTCTCTACGATAATGGTTGAAAAATGTTGATTGAGTTAGCACTTGCTGATAAGTAAATTACCATAACAATAGCTGCCCGTGGTCAATGAAAATATGGAGAAAATATAAAAAAAACATTTAAAAATCAAGGAAACGAAATTGATGCCCGTGGTTAATTCCATACAGAACACTTACCTTCATCCACAAAGAAATAAATGACCATAGCAACACCCGAAACAACGTATACAGACATAATAAAAAACCCACAACTAAACCTAGTCATACACAACAACTCGATAGAATAACGATTAACCCAAGTCAATGAGAAAAAATTAGTATTCGTTAAGTGATAGATTTTTTGGTCTGCCATTAAAATAATCAAAGATAAACATTAGAACAATGAGATGGGTCGACTGAGGAAAAAAATGCCAGAAAAATAAAAATTCACCCCAACGTTAAAAACCCAAAACATCGAACAACATACTTGCAAGATTAATTTGCAGAAAATGCTTACAAAACTTACAGGAATACTCACAGTTTGAAGAAAGACTTCCTAAATAGCAGGGCGTGTGAAACTGGCACAGATCCAGTCAGAGTGAGATTAGAGCATGTTCGAAATATCGAACCCAACACTTACTTTTTAATTGGGATGATGAGTTACTTTCCTATGCTAAGAGAGAGGCTGCAAGGAGAAGATGGTGAGTTCGTCTGCTAAGAGAGGGGGTGCAAGCAGAGGGAGTAAAGGAGCCATCGTTAAAAATGAATTAGGGCTTTTTATATTGTATATATGTAGCAGGGGCAAAATCGTAAAAGACATCAAACCCAGCTATTTGGAAAATGCAAGATAAAATAATAATATGGTTCCAATTGGGATAAATAATACTAAAGTCCGTTTAACATTTTCGGGCTTTCTGTTTTTTCATAGGCTTCGTCTGATGGAACCAAACATGGAAAATTGAGGTATTAATCATTTTGCAACCCATTTAAAAGGTTTATCATATAAACCAAACGCAGCGTAAGTTTCAATCAGCTAGCCAGATTTGGAAAGTACGAATTGACAGAATTACCCATGGTCCCCGTATATTTTTCATTGTTTCGAGGAACTTTTTTAGACAAATAGGCTTCTACACACAACTGGCGACCGTCGTAGTCCACGGTTCGATCAGGTTCGTTCTAAATTGGATCTGAACCTCACCGTCGGTATGGGGATTTAATCGACTGACTCGGTTCAACCGATCAATATACTTTCGACCCGCAATTGAAACGCATAGACGAATCGAAAAACAAGAAATTTAATGTGGTAGTCTCGAATCGTTGGCGTGGTTCATCTCGAATTCCTCAACGATTCGAGACTACCACTGAGAACAACAAATCCTTCATTGATCATTTCGAGTGTTTACAAATCATGCGGTCCTAACTCTTCTGATTACAAGATTTCGAACCTATTTACACACTCGTCGACGCAAACGATCAATCTGTTCTCTCTATTTTGTTCTTTTTCCATGTGATGATGTAACAGTTGCTTTTGTCGAATTGGTGGGAAGTTTTCTTTTGTAACTGCTTTAACCCACGTCCCTATTGAAGTCTTTAGCTTTGACTTCACAATTCTTCACCAAAGCTAAATTCTTATTAGACATTATCGACGAGTGTCTTCAGTAACGACCTCTTTCATCCAGACCTCTCTATTGATCACCCATTTCTACGATCTATTCGTCGTTCTATCTAGCCTCTTTCCATAGCATCTTTTGCTCTATTAAATGTCTGCAGCCTCAACCTTCTTAGAGAGCTCCACCGCTGCCTTCCATAGCCTTATTGAGTTATGATCGTGGTCTTTCAACAGAAATCGTCTCTTAGTTCATTTGTTCAACTAAAGCCTTAGAGCATCTCCAACCGAACACCAAAACGCAAAATTTTGAGTAAATTTACTCCAACCGAACACCAAAACAAAACTCAAAATGCGTTATATATACTCTCTCTCCTAATTTCGACGCATGTTTGCATTTGGAAACGATTTTATGCGATCAATTTTTTTGTTTTGCACTGAAGCCCTCAATTTTGTTCCTCTCATATTTCACGTGTCTGTGTCAGAAAAAGCCGATGACTTTTATATATGTGTTTCTATTTTCGTCTTTTTATGAGAAATGGCGCATTGTTCTATGTCTATGTCAGAAAGGTTTTATGTTATTATTGACTGTCTATGTAATGCAAAACGGTTGAACATGTGTATCTGGACCAGAAAAGGCTAACGAATTTGTATGTAATAAACCTTAATGTAATATTAGTATGATCTTATTGATTTAGTTCGTATGTCTCCTATGTATATGCATTTGTTTTTTATATGTATAAATATATATTATTAACCTTATTAAATTTTTATGCTTAAATCTAAAATAATATTTGTAGTATGTGGATAGTATTGAAATTTGTAAAAATTGGTGTGGAAGCGAATATTACAAAATAGTCTATTGGATTTGAGAATGCGTTGATCGGTTGGAGAAGAATTACTGCATTTTGAGTTTGAGTATGCATTTGAGTTTTAGAATGCGTTTCTCGGTTGGAGATGGTCTTAAGCATGCACAACTTCACCTAGTTAGGATCGTCTGTGCCTCCACGGCTTTGCCTAGCTGTGCTTTGCCAATCTAAAGATTAAATCCTCAATTCATTAGCAATTCCAGCCCGTGTCATTATTCCGCTGCTTTCAGTTTCAGCCGCACAAACTCATTGACGTTTCTTACTTGTTGGCTCTGCCCTTTCGGCCACCGTTAAGTCAACGGTCTACAGCTGTCAACCTCGTGGCAATTCTCTCCACCTAATCGTCGATGTCTTCGCCGATGCACAAGGGGCTTGATACTTACGGAATTTTCGCGCCTTGCATCATGACTGTCCTTGCGCGTTTCTAGCAGTTCTTTTTCGTTCTTCGGATAGTCACGACAATCGATGGACAGCGCGAAAAACCACGTCTGAAAACCCGTCGCGCGCTCTCTGTTGCCTTGCACATCGCCGCTCCAATCTGCTCGGCTTCGCACAGACGTCCATGCTCGGCTCCAATCAGTGCACTGACCACTCCTCTCCACCACAATTCATACACAGTACGATCGTACCTTCCACTACGTATTTTGTATTTTGAAAATATTTGAAATCATGCGTCGTAAAATTTATCATATTTAAAATTTTATATCAAAATAGTAAAATACGAACGAAAATACACCGAAAATTTTATTTAACAATAGTGGATAATAAGAATAATAATAATAAGAATGATAGTAACAATAATAGTATAATAATAATATAAGGTGCATCTAACTAAAATTACCCAATTCTATAAAGAATTCGCAAGTCAGTACACATGTATGAAAATTATTTATATAAGTACCGCTCGACTGTGCGTACCATTTTTCGGTCTTGACGTACCTTTTTATATGTGTCCACGCATTTATATGGTATATATATATGTTTCATTCAATACCTTGCGACTGACTATATGATGATACAATTTTCTAGCTGTATTACGTACCACAATACGTTTCTTTATGGTATCTAAATGTGATATGATGTACCTAGCGGCGGGCAGGTACCAATGTGCAAAAACTTTTTTCTGACAGGTACCTGCATATAAAAAATACTGACAGGATATTGACTTGTTAATTTTTTATATTAATGGGTATTTTTACTAAAATCCCCATAATATAATTCTCTAGTGTTTTAAAACGGTTTCGGCCCCCTTCTGTGATTCAAAAAAGGCACTCGTCAGGCCCATCTATAAAATGGGCTATCAGTGTAGAAACACGCTACAGTGCAATACTAATTTGGCTATGGCAACTGAGATTGTAATTGTGTTTCTAGGGCTTTTTGTATGTTGCCTCAATTGATAGCGTGATTCGCTGATCGAGGGCGTTTCTCTCATCAATTCAGGTTGGTTTAAAGATTATATAGGGTCGCCCATCGAGAATTAGTTTTAATTATCGTTTTGTTTGTGTCGATCAATCGCTAGGTTTGTTTATTTCAGCTCAGAATTTCGCGATGCCCAGGTATGTTTTCTTATTTCCATCGTCGAGCTGTTTGTGCTATTCTTTAAATCGTATATTAATTCGTCGTCTTCATCTCCCCTTTTTTCCCCAGGTATTACTGTGACTATTGCGACACATACCTCACTCACGATTCGGTTAGTCGGATTACAGAATCTTTTACACCTGCCTATTATTTATTTTCTCTGGTTGCTTGCATTGGTAAAATTGAATGTTTTGGGACGCATCTCTTGTAACTTCGCTCCGCTGCAATTCCAAAACAGTCACTAATATTCGATTTTTCATTTATTTTTTAATCTTTTAATCACTAATTTTTTTTTTTTTTTTGCAGCCTTCAGTGAGGAAACAGCACAATGCAGGATACAAGCACAAGGTACTTTGTTAGAAATCATCCCTGTTAATTTTATCCAAACGAATGCAGTTATTAATTTAACCATGTCATTTGCTATTTGCATGATTTGAGCAGGCAAACGTGCGAACTTATTACCAGCAATATGAGGCACAGCTGAGTCAAAGTCTGCTAGATCAGAGATTAAGGGAACATATAGGGGCGTTTCGGCCTCCTATTGGTCCCTATCCTCCTCCGCTTAGACCAGGCATGCCAATGTTACCAATTCCCGGCCAATTTCAACCTGGTCAACCACCGTTAATGCCCGGGATGAGGCCACCTCCAGTATTGCCAAGACCATTGCCTGGGATGCCAGGTTCCTTTCATTTCTGCCCGTAAAAATAATTTGACTGTATCTCATTGTGATGTCTTGATTGAGTGAAAGTTTGTCAAAGTTGGTCTGGGCGTCGTATTTAAGGGCACTCATTTCGTTATCAAGAATCACTAATCCAATATGAGTGACAGAGGATTCAAACACCATTGGGAAATTAAATGGGTCATATAATTCATTTAGATACCTTATACACGATGCATTCGGATTTCTCATTCTCAACTCCATCCATCCCAACCACATCCATCGACGATCAGCAATACGTTACATTGGAAGTTAAAAACTCCCATACATGCCGCCATAATATGTCACTTGATCATGTTTTTGTCAATATGATCTGTATTTCTCTTGCATTTAGGGTTTTGAACAGATGGGCTTCAACATTTCCTGTCGAACAATTGTCTTCCTCGCGCACTCACACGTATATATAGAGATATATATTATTTCCCCCCTTTTTGTGTTCCTTACAGGCTATGGGGTTGCTCCTCCAATGTCACAAACTGCCCCGCCTCCAGGCGCCCCTTTGCCCCCGGGCCAAATGAATGGGCTTCAAAGGCCGATAAATGCTCTTCCTCCTCCGCCTCCAATGATCCCTGGAAATGGTGGGGCCCCACCAATGTTTGCACCTCCGACGTATCAAGGAAACATTTCCTTACCGCCAACTAGTGGAGCCGCTGATGCTACTTCAGATCCTACTAATGCTCAGCCAAATGAATCGAATCAGTAGTAGGCTGGCTTGTCTTTTTTTATCATCATCGTCATCTCTTTTTCTGGATTCAATAGTGTGTGAGTGAGTGATGGAAGTATGTATTGAGAGCTTTTTGTGACATCTATTAGGCCTGCTAATGAACTTGAGACTTTTGGAGTATTATTATATGAGGTGTAGGTGTTGTTTGGTGGGATCTCTTTCTTTTAACTTTGTGTGGGTGTAATGAGAAAACTGGTTGAAATGTCCATCTAATGACGATTTCTACGATGATGCTTTACTACTATTGCATTATCCCATGAGATTCAATGCCATCAATAATTTCAAGAGTTGAGACTACTTGCAGTTTCCGCACAACATTTTTAGACCATCAATCGATCATCGTGTCGTAAACAACTTACATTGTTCAATTCAACGTCTCTTAAAATCTTCTTGAAAGATGTAATAATCTACCAAAAAATTAAAATAATAATAAATTTTCAAATATAGATATTTTGCATTTGCTCAAAGGTCACGTAACTTGGAAGAGGATAAGGTAAACAACTATTTAGTATTTTGATTGCACAACACACTCAGCTGACGATTGTGCCCATGGCAATCGCCGCCACCGTCAGTTGCTGGCTATCCGCCGTCTCGTCCACCGCAGCCACTACTACCCGTACTCACCGTTTCTCCTGCGCATTGCGCAAACATTATCCAAGTGAGCCTCACAAGTCTACAAACTATAATAATGGCTCAGTAAAAAGAAGGCAGCACGAATTGCAGCCTAAACAGGCAGTTAAGGTGCGTTAGTTGGCACTGTTTCCGTGTTGAATAGATGGGAAACTATCTGATTAACGAATGAGTCGTTTGTATCTAGTATTGCAAGTTACTGTGAGATGGCTTATGAATGGATATGTTTTAACAATTTGAATTGTGACGAGCTGATGACTGATTGATGTTAGCAGATGAAAGGTGAATGGGTAGTTTGTTGTACTGATTAATAGATGTCTAATCCCACTTTATCCTATAGTTTGAAGCTATGGATACCTTCAGTGAACCTTTTTGTTGAAATAAAAGTGGTTTTGTTTCTCTGTTCTTCTATATCTCGTTGGTGTTGTTGTAATTCGAAGATTAGTTCACCTTCTGTGTCCGTGCTCATATTGTTTCTTGTACTCAGAAAGAAGCTGTTGTATCGAAGTTTCCATCAAGATCAAGTGATGATGATTCTTTGGATGGTAGAAGTAGTAAGAAGGGACAGATGAGGTCAATGGCATTCAAGCCATCCAGTGTACAGAAGAAAGAGAATAAAGGTGTTGTAATTGACTCTAAGGAACAACAGGTAGCTCGAAACATTTCCCATTAATCTTCCATGGTAGATTGCTTCTGAAGTCATTCCGATTCATGAGCCCGGTGTTTAGCTTTTCTTTCATCTTACATTTGTCTGGGTTAGGGGTATATTTTCAAACATGGGCTTAAAAACCATTGAGTAAGATGATATAACAGATCTATCGTTATTTTATAAGCTAGGTACAGTACAAATCCTTAATAGAGAACTATGGGAAAATATCTCATCATACCTCTCCGATGACGGTGTTTCCAATTGCTTTTCATTTCTTCCTCTTTTCTTGTTTCATGGAACTTTTCATTTGGCCTGATGCTATGCTATAATTGGAAAGTATGTCAGATGCTGTTTATTCATCAATGTCGTGGATTTTTTCCTCGATCTGTCTATCCTTAAACTTGAAGCTAGCATGTTTCTGCTTTCTCTTCTTTTGGCATGACCGAGTTGCTTATTTCCCTATATGTAACCATGATGTGCTCTTTTCAGATAGAGACGCCCAATCTTCAGGATGCAGATTTCCTCAACGCAGTTGTAAAGGTGCCTACTTTTTACATGACTTATATTAATAGCATTTATGTATCTAATACTTACACAGATGTAGAAATTATTGACCAACATTGCATATCGCCCATTGTAAATCCTAGTGAATGACTTCCTGATTGTATTTAATCTAATTATGTGCGGACATTCTGAAACCATTTCCCTTATTAGGTTTATTGCACGCACACTGCACCCGACTATTCCCTACCTTGGCAGAAACAACGGCAGTATACAAGTACTGGGAGGCATGTTAGAATTCTCTTTTCCGTTATTCTGCATTTAGTTGATAAAGGGATATATATCCCGGGAAACTAAGCACTCATGAACTGATACGTCTAATTGCCCCCTTCTTAATGTATACTTGTCTCCATCCAGTGCCTTTATGATAGGCGGCAGGAAACTTTTGACAAATGCCCACTGCGTAGAACACGACACACAGGTTATCTCCAATGTTTTATTTCTGCAGAGCTGACTAGGTTATTTCATTTTTTCGAGAAATGTGATGTTATTTGGCTTCTACAATCTACTTTCTTATTGATCTTATGAAGATAAAGTCATGCAATTTTTTATTTCTGGTACTAGATTCTTGTTGTTTTTATGTTGTCTGAAAACTTTTGGTACTTCTGATGATCATGGTTGTGTCTTGCATTTAAGTAACATGTAAACTTTCACCAAAAATCTGGTGTATTCTTCTGTAATGCATGATTGCATGCATGTACATATCTATTTTCCATATGATGATTAAAGTTCTTAAATGCAGGTCAAAGTGAAGAGAAGAGGGGATGACACCAAGTATGTTGCTAAGGTTGCTGGTCCATAATATCTAACTGCGTAACCTGCTGTTCTCTTCTGTTTAATGCACACACCAATTCATCATTAATTTATTTTTCTTAACTATAAAAGGAAACTTTATTTGATCCTGCTTCGATATATTCCAGCTCAGGCAACACAGGCATGACTTAGTTTTACATGATTATCTGGATTATCCTTGAAATCTGTAGTGTGGCAATTGAGGTTATAATAAGTAGCCTATACCATGCATTTTTCATACGATTATCTGCTATTCAGAGGATTAATGTCATTTGTGCATTCTGTTGCTTCTTCTATTAATTTGTATGTTAAATGGTGAAATATCATGCCAAATACTTTTTTCATGTAGCTTACGCTGGCTCTCATATTATAACGGCAGGTTCTAGCAAGAGGCATAGAATGCGATATAGCTCTGCTCTCTGTTGAAAATGAAGAGTTCTGGGAAGAAGTAGAGCCCCTTCAGTTTGGTCATTTGCCTAATTTGCAGGTTGGTTTGATTTATCAATGTCCTGTTTTACATATTGTTTGATTTATCAAGCTCCTCCTTTTTGTTGTAAATATGGAACACACAAAACCATAGCGTAGTTCATCTCTTTCCCTGTGAGATTTGCAGGATTCAGTTACTGTTGTAGGTTATCCACTCGGAGGGGAAACGATATCTGTATCTAAGGGGGTGGTATCAAGGATTGAGGTCGTTCTCCATAATATGCAATTCATCATGCTTGTACAATTTTCCTTTATATGTAGTGGAAGTGAATACTTGTCCTTCCAGGTCACGTCATATGCTCACGGATCCTCAGAGTTACTTGGTATTCAAATTGATGCTGCAATAAATCCTGGTGTGAATTTCGTGAACAAAAATATAGTGTTTATAGTTGTTGAAAAGGATCTATGTTTCCTCAATAACCCTCCTATTCTTATATGGTTAAAATCATAAATATGCTTAGCATGCATTCATAGATTTAAGCATGTTTGAATGCTTTTCATTATTTTCTTGTGCTAATTAGGTAATAGTGGTGGCCCGGCATTCAATGACAAAGGAGAATGTGTTGGAGTGGCATTCCAGGTAGGTACTTTTAGTTCTATTTCGAACTTTGAACAGAAAGGTAATATTGCTTCAGTGTGCTTGTTCTATTTGTTCTCATTGCCTGCCTGTGGATATATATATATATATATATATATATATATATATATATATATATATATATATTTGTCATATATCATATTCTAATAGAAACTCCCTTCTAGGTGTACAGATCTGATGACACTGAGAATATTGGCTACGTGATTCCTACAACAGTTATCTCTCATTTTCTTGAAGACTACGAGAGGAATGGCAAACACACTGGTAAGCTTTATTAATCAATTCCTGCATCATCTTCTTTGTTGTAAAGATTGTGAAGTGCAGCCTTGTGATTATATTCTCAACAGATCACTGAATCATGCTAGACCTTTGTTTTCTATTCATTATTAGGTTTCCCCTCTATGGGAGTGCTGTTGCAGAAACTGGAGAATCCAGCTTTGCGAGCATTCTTAAATGTGCCATCCAATGAGGTCTCTTTCTTCTCACTGGTCTAGAAGTTCACATACTAGTGTGTCTCAAATCTGATGCTTTACGAAAATTAATAAATATTATGACTGCAACAACATATAGTTTGGAATTTGAAAATACGAATTATTCAATTATGGTATTTCGTTGATAAAATTTCACTTCTAAGGTCTGCTTTAGCAGGTTTTTGTCACTGACTGATAACTAACAAGCTGCTTGATCCCCTTGGCTTTCTTATTGATCCTACACGTGTTTCTTTATGCAGGGTGTACTTGTGCGGAAAGTCGAGCCAACGTCCGATGCGAGTAATGTGCTGAAGGAGGTATAATAGTTTCATTATTCCTAGAGAGGTTATGAGACAACTTAGGTTCCATTAGCTGCTTATGTTGTTGATTCCTTGCTGTTTTTGATCTGTTGGTATCATTCAGTGCGTTATTTGGAATAAATAGTGGCTTGGCAGATGAGCACATTCTTGCACAGATTTTTAATGAAATGTTTCTTCGTCAAAATGTGCTATATGACACTTAAATGTTGTGATCTGATTTCTTGTTCAGTAAGCAAATCCGTTGAAGTCGTCCGAGTAATATTTGGTTTCATGATTCCATTCCAGGGTGATGTCATTGTTAGCTTTGACAATGTTCGGGTTGGGAGTGAAGGAACAGTACCTTTCCGATCATCGGAGCGCATTGCATTTCGTTATCTTATTAGTCAAAAGTAAATCCTCTTTGTCGACGGTGAAAGCATTTTTCTCTTTAATCACTGTTTATTCTGTGATGTACATATATATAACAGCATTACAACATAATTTGCACGTTCATCTTCTAGACCTGTAGTACGCATGCTTTATTTCACACTTTACATGCACTGCTAAATGTCGGTAGCTCAAGGATTTAAGTTGGAAATTCGTTTATCCTGTACATATGATACTTTTGACACCAACTATTACAAACTTTTGAGAAGTAACATATAGTGTAATGTGAGAAAAAAATCACGCCTTCGGCGTGCATGACCTGAAAAAACAGTACATGACATTTCTAGTTTCACCAAAGGTTGATGCTGATTTCTTTCTGGTGCTCAATCTGTCAGATTTACGGGAGACGTAGCAGAACTTGGCATTATCCGAGGAGGAGAGTTCATGAAAGTTCAAGTTGTTTTGAATCCACGAGTGCATTTGGTAACATAAAGTTCTTTATTATATTCTCCCAAGTACTTTTCCCATCTTCGAATATCTCTTTTTACATGTAGGTTCCTTATCATATCGACGAAGGCCAACCTTCCTATTTGATAGTTGCCGGATTAGTCTTTACACCTCTTTCAGAACCTCTGATAGAGTATGCCGATAACTCTCTTATTTTTGTTTCTGATTTATTGCAGTGTAGCTATGACATTTCAAAATAATGTGTATTATTTGTAAGTTTTTCATGCTATTATTGATCGTTTACACAGGGAAGAGTGTGAAGATAGCATGGGGGTATGTAACTTTTTTCGTTCTTGAATTGAGTTTTCTCGACATCATGGTTTATTTGTTTTCTTCGCTGATAATTTAATGACTCTCTTATCATTTCCAGTTGAAATTGTTGACGAAAGCACGATACTCCATGGCAAGATTCAAAGGTGAACAAATAGTCGTCCTATCACAGGTACGCAAATGGCAGTTCCCATTCAAGTTGGTTGATTCATAACATCACATTAATGCCATACGATCACTTCCTCCATTTTAAGTCCTGGAAAGAAAGTACAATGTTAACATGTAAAACTGATAGGAAGTTGAGCATTTGCATTATTTGCAGGTTTTAGCAAACGAAGTTAACATAGGATACGAAGATATGAGCAACGAGCAGGCAAGTACATATGACTCTTAATTTGGAACGATGTTTCTTATAACAATCGTATGGCTATCCCTTCCATTAACAGGTCTTGAAGCTAAACGGAACACGAATTAGAAATATTCACCACTTGGCCCATCTAGTTGATAGTAAGTTCCAACCGTTTCTCTTTCGTTTCATCATCGCAGCACGTCACACTAACAGATAAGTAATACTGTAAACTCGACCAGCTTGCAAAGAGAAATACTTGGTATTCGAATTCGAAGACAACTTTATGGTCGTGTTAGAGAGAGAATCAGCTTTATCTGCATCGACCACCATCTTGAAAGGGTACGGAATTCCATCTGAAAGATCTTCGGATCTCTTAGTGCCAGATGTAAGTTTAGCCTTACCAGAATCGACCGATCAGCAAGAGCTCGGGGATTGTCCCGTTTCAACATCTGAGATTGGGTATGATGGGCTTCTTTGGGCATAAAGTGATCATCGCTTACTACTACAACAAGATTATTTATGTCAGAAGCCAATCACCATATATTTGTTTCGATTTTGAGAAAGGTTTCACTGCCTAAGGAAGGTTTTTGTATTTTTAGTAGGTTTTCTCTTGTAGTGTTTGTTGTTCACTTGCTGTTGCTGGTAGAATAAGTTGAGGCCTTTCTTTTATTTCTCAATTTTCCTTCTTGGGGTTTTTTTTTTTATAAATGTAACGAACTTTAGGAGCTTCCCATACTCACATGGATAAGGTTTCGGTTTAGAACCGCCGGTTTTAAGTTTAGAGACGGCTTCGCTTGTTTCGTTTACAGTATCACAGGCTAATTAAAATGGTCATTATTATAATATTACATTCTATTTTGAAAATATTATTTAAGGTTTTGTTTTAGGAAAAATCAAATCCTTGATACAGAAGCCATTTATCAATCAGCTTTGCACCAAAGAGGATTGCATTGCAACAGAAGCCATTTATCAATCGAAAGCACGCATATTTAATAATAAGAAAAAGCAACCAAAATCCTTGATACTGATTGATTTGTTTTCTACGAAGAAGCTCACCCATCTTCAATCTTGATCGTATAACAACTTTCAAAGAATCATACACTGAACGAAGCAATCGAAGGAATGGAAAAAGAAACGAAGAAAACAAACCAAGGCCCGAGCTTTACGAGTCGGGCCCGTTCGAGCTTCACTTCAGAGTATGGTGCAACCACACGAACCGTGCTTCTCTTTGTCACTCTGATTCTTACCTGCAATGCAGATATGATCGTACTTCACAAACACTATAAAAATTGCAATAATATAAGAAAATGAAACATAAAAAGAGTTATCTGATAAGCTCGCCTATTTTCTGCACAGTTCGAGAAGGCTGGACGACTACGTGCATGGTAATAAGCCCACCGTGAAGATCGCTGCTAACGCAGCTGCAAAGCGTCTTTCGATTCTCCAGAATTTTACCAGCGTGTATTATCTTTATTACATTCTCAGACTTTGGTATGACTGACTTATCTGCGCAGAACGAAAGTCCGATTATAGTATGTCGAAAAATCTAATACGCTTCTTTTCGATAACTTAACAGACCTTAAGGGGACAAAACAATAGGAAAAAACCTTGAGGCCACTGAGAGATAAGCTTCTGCTTAATGGCTCCAATAGTGAGCGACGACGAGTATGAGTTGTCGCATATATCAGTCCCATCGAAGATTCTGAACTTGACTTGAAGAAGACGACGATCTTTTTTACCCATTGGGTCGTTTTGATCGATTCCTTCAAATCAAAATGCAAAAAAAAATGGTAATAAGTGTCGATCAAACATGTGATTGATCACATTCTCCACGCAACAGCTCTAAGAATCTCAGTTCGGTCAGCGGATCGAAAACTTTCATGATATTTCTTGGTGATTCGATGGAATTGTTTGTCTGTGCATTTCCATTCTTTTTTTTTTTTGCACTGTAGAGAGAAAAAAGGGTTTTCTTCTTGATTTTGAAATAGTTGGAAAAAAAAAAAAAACAATTTTATATATTGCAGGTATTGAAGTGAATCTTGATTAATGCATGCAGTATGTAACAGACTGCCGACATGTTCGTAAGATTGGCAAGTATTGACCACATATAGCACACTAAAATGGTTCCCTATTTATATCATTCTTCCCCTTTGATCGCTTCAAGCGCCAGAATATCCAAAGATTACATGTTTATAAATTTGTTGTGGTTTCTTGGTGCTAGAGGGCCATAAAATTCCTCATATGCATCTCTTCATTTCTATGTTTATATACATGTAGAGTAAATTCGATTACTCTTGTAGATTGCAATTAAACATTTGCCACGTAAATAGTAACGATTTTGAGAGTATGGTACTTTGACTGGCTATACAATAAATATCCGGGAGAACAACATTTTTAGTCCCCAATGTTTGAGGTCTGAGCGTTTCTGGTCCTCATGTTCTAGGGTGACACTTTTAGTCCTCAATGTTACCGATGTTTGGACGGTTTTGGTCATCCGATTAATGTAATCACTAATTTAGATGGAATTTAACACACATTTAGAGCACATGATCTCCTTTAACTTGACATAACACATCATCACTCATCATCTTCTTCAACTAAAAACGCACGTGGATCATTGCGCACTTTTAAGTCATTTTCAAGGTTGTCGAGTCTTTCCTAAATGTGATGTATAATGATATTTATGTGCGATCGAAGAAGTAGATGTGTTATGATGTTTTACGTCGAGTAAAAGGGAGATCATGAGCTTTCACATGTTAGACTTAGTCATTAACCGAGGGACAAAAACCGTCCAAAATCGATAACATTGGGGACTAAAAGTGTCACATCGGAATATTGAGGATCAAAAATGCTCATGCCTCAAACATTGTGGACTAAAAATGCCGTTCCCCCATAAATATCCAAATATAAACATTCTATTTCCAACGATCCTGACTTACATTTATTCCGACATACAATCATTCAATGCATACATTGAGCTAATTGTCGAAATTAGCTAGCCAATGACAACGACGATAACCAGATACTACTAATACATAGAATCACAACTTATCTACAAATAAGGGCTTATTCTTTTAAACAACAATCACACCTAGCACAGTAATATATTCCTTGAATTAATTATATTATTAACCATCCCATTTCGGTTATATGCTTAATTAAACACGATATGGCCTGAGCAAAGGGATGAGAGAGCCTCTCAAGTGAAGAGACATAACCTCATTGGTGGACCCCACTAACTTCCCACCGATGAAAACCGCCGGCACGCCGCCGTTGCATCCCATTCTCATTAGGGTTTGCTCAATTTCTCTTCCTTGATCGGCTGAATTTCTGTCGATCTCATAAACGATTGGACGAACCCTAAGCTGTTCTTCGAACAGCATCTGAACTGAATAGCACAAGCAACATGTGCTTTTGCTGAAGATTACGATCCCATTTTCCGATATAATCTTTTGTACCTTGTCCATTAACTTCTATGTGTGAGTGTGTGTGTGTATTTCAAGAAATATGTAGAGTTTAAATGGTCTTTCTATATGTAATCTTCTCTTCTTTGCTTTTCGAGAAGTGGTATGAAGTTCTATTTATAAGAAGGAAAAATGAACGGCGGTTAGATCGACAGCTTTTCAAGAAGACCTTAAGGAGAAAGTAGTAATTTAAAAAGTTGTTCGTAAAGTTGCTTTTCTTATTTATTTATTCTTCATAAAGATACTAACATCACTGTCTTGTTCTGCAAAGAACAAGTTGAACATCAGAATATATAAAAGATTTTTGTCAAGATTTTAGAATAAACTGTACTGTAATGGGAGCATTTATTACTGTCAAAAAGTCCAATATGAGATCGCTGTCGGAATATATGAATAATTGTTGCTAAAAGCGATGGTCGAAGATAACAATTAAAGAATATGGTCTCGATGCAAAGCAAGTTTTTGTCTAATGAGAATCGTTGATATGTTTCTAAATTTCTTCTTGTTTGTTTTTCCTTTAAGAAATATAATCGGAAACTAAAGCTTTTAACTTACATTAGGAGTGAAACATGACTGAATTCCAACTCGAGCACGAGCTTCGTAGTAAGTGTTTGAAAGCTCATCTCGCGAGTTTTTTTTTTTTTAATTTATATTAACTAAATTTGAAATTCCAAGCTTTGTCCTCGAGTTCGAGTAGGCTTGTCAACGGGGCGGGTTCGGGGCGGCGATCTAATCCCCATCCCCGTCCCCGCGAGGCAAACGGGGACAAAATCATCCCCGTCCCCGTCCCCTCGGGGATCGATCCCCGCCCCACGGGATTCCCCGCACTCACTACTTACAAAAAAATTCAATTTATATTATTTTTATATAATTTAAAATATATTTTAATATTATTTATATTATTTAAACTACATTTTAATATTATTTAAACTATACTTTAATCATATATATATTATTTTAATATTTTCAAAGTATATTTTAATATTGTTTACCATATAATATTAATTGAATATAATATATATTATTTTTATTATCGGGGATGGGGCGGGGATATCCGCGGGGAAAAATGTTTCCCCGTCCCGCCTCGTGGGGATTCCCCGTCCTATTCGGGGCGGATCCCCGCGGGGACGGGGAATCCCGCCCCATTGACAACCCTAAGTTCGAGCTTGGCTCTTATAGACTAAACGCCTCGCTGCAGATTATGAGTTTAATTTTTAATATTCAAGTTCGAACCCGAACCTAGAAAATAAGGCGATCTCGAATTGGTTACTTACCTAACTTAGCTTACTATATTGAGTGTCTATATGAGGATTAATTTACAATAAAGCTTGTCGGTATTAGTTCACATGATATCATTCAAAACCATATGCCAATATAATAAGAATAGAACAGCGTCTGTCATATTTTATCACCGCTTCAAAAGGTATTACCTCCTTTTTATAATTCTCAAAAAATGTTGGAGAATAGAATCTCACAAAAGTTGGAAACAATATATAATATAGACACACATACATATAACAGATTCTGACGAGTCTCCATCATTCATTCATTCTTGGAATAATATATTCGCAGCCTCTAAAAGAAAGATCACGAATATATGAATCTCGGTTGTTAGGGTGGCCCATCGTTTGAATTCCATATTTGAAGGACAAAGTCACACTCAGAAGAGTCCCTAAACAAATCAACATGGAATGGAACCCTTGCATTCAAAGATCTACAGACCAAGTTGCATCAGAACATTTAAATAAGCAAATAAAATAGAAAAAGGGACTAGGCATGATTCTGAGACAACAATTAAATGATATAATAATGGACTTCACATTTATTCGTCCTTTCTTATTGAATGTGAGAGCCCCTCTCTTTCCAAATCAAGAATGGACTTATCATCTCAGAATCTGCTTCAGATGCTGCCTTACGTTCAACCTGCAAAGTCAAACTCATACTCTGAGGAAGAGAGAGGGAGAGAGAGAGAGAGAGAGAGAGAGAGAGAGAGAGAGAGAGAGAGAGGAGACGAGGGAGAGTAAAGGTGAACCTGGTAGTTCAGTATAAGATGAAGGGGGGCTATAATTTGCAGGCGAAGACATGAATGGATGATCGAACTTGCACGTTCGTCCAAATTTGCACATTCCATTGCGCATATAGAAGGGGCAGGGTTGAATGCCCTGCTCATGACATAAAAGAAACCGAGACAATTATGTGACCATCAGCTGAATGTTTTCAGACAAGGCTCTGACAAGGAAAATCCCATCTTTTTCAATTTAAAGAGCAGTGCGAATTGTTAGGTAATCGATATAAATAAACGTCCTTGTAACGCTTCAGGGTTAGCAAGAAATAAAGACGGGAAAGATAATTGGTGAGAAACATACAGGACGCAAGGGAAGCCCTAACGGGCTTAGAGCACATTCAGACAAGATCATCCTGTCCGGCGGATGATTGTACCTACAAGATAGTCCATATTTACAGTCTCCCGTTTTCATGTAGTAACTGCAATCGGGCTGACCAGGCCTTTCGGGAAATCGACGCTCTTTTACGATATTTTCTGCATTGCCAACATATGAAGGTAGCTGTGGGAAAGTCCCAGCAAAGTTAGGCGTAGAACCCATCTGCATAACTCCGTACATAGAACTTCCTCCAATAGAGGTCTGTTGAGCACCTGGAGATGGTGCAGGGCTTATAGATCCCTAACATCAGTTTTTTTTTTTTTTCAAGAAAAAAGGAGCAACTGAGGGAAGCACGGATAAAAATTTAAAAATGAAGGACAAAAAACTGATAATTGAGGAAGACTCATGATCTTATTTCTTAATAAGCAATGAGAAGTACTTACTGAGTAAGGAGTCCAATTTTGGACAGGAAGTACGCCGGGGTGGAGCAACATAGGAGGACCATAAGCACTTGGAAGAGGTAATAAAGGAGGCCTCGCAACTTTATAGCTACTCGAAGCGTCGTTGCGTTGCTCGGGAGAAAGAGGAGAGGAGAGAGACTGCACGGTAGGATAATATGGGCGTGCAGACGCAGCTGCTGGCATAGAAGACGATGTGGCAGGTAATTGTTGAGGATGATTGTATTTACATGTTAAACCAAATTTGCATTGCCCCGTTTTCAAATAGTAGGAGCAGTCTTCCTCGTCCTGTTTGAGAAAAGAACAACCACCTTAAAAATCTGTCTAGGAAAGAATGAGATAGATGTACTAACAATAACGTGCAACTTCAAAGGCATGAAATGATTACCGGGCGTAATGGATAACCATAAATATTTAGTGGAGCATAGCTCAATGAGCCACCGGCATTTTTTGGGTGGTCAAATTTGCAGGACGCGCCGAATTTACAGGTCCCTGTTCTTAAATAAAACTGCAAATTCAATCGAAGTTAGGACGGACCACTGATGAATCTCAGCTCTTGAGATATGCCTAACAACATGAGAGGAGAATATAAACAAAAAATAACCTGACAAGCTGGTTCGCCTACTCTCTCAGGAAACTGTACCCCTCCCAACTGAAAATAATTAGTAAGTTGATGGATTATTGTAAGAAAACGATCCAAGAACCACAAGTAGAACTGAAAAGAAAAAGTAAACTGAGTCTATAAGAATGCACTCCGAAATTCCTTTTCCTGGTTGGATCATTAACAAAACTTATCCTAATAATGAACACTAAATGAAAGACTTTGAGTTCTGGTATTTCATGTTCGGGCAATTTCAGACAGGTTCTGATTATGACAAAATAGTCGAATCGGGGGTAGATTATAAATATGGCAAAAAACTAATGTAGTGGACATGATAGAATCGCTTAATCAGCATCATAGCCCGTCAAAGCATCATTGTACATTCTCAGTACATTCATCCCTGACTATACACATACTCTATTTTCCACATCCTTGCAACATATAATGTACTGCACTTGGGACCTTCAGTGCACATTCTCAGCTAAGTACTGCCAAAGACAGAGATAAACCATGCGCATACAAGAAAGAAAACATGATTGGGGCGAGTTATTCAGTATTGCAGCTTTCGTCTCCCAAGTTCTGTATTGCAGCTTTCGCCTCCCAAGTTCTAGCATTATTACCAAACCCGGGATTAACAGTGGCATATCGCCAACGACAGCATAGAATGTGGAACGTCAATGAGACGAATGCTCTGTCTTTTACGAATGCATCTCATGAATGTGTAAAAGCACACAACTATGAACTAAGCTCAACAAAGCGTAATTTTTCCTGCAACAAAAACCTCACCGAGCTGTGACGATCACGCGGGTGATTGTAGCGACACTTTGACCCATACCCGCAAGACCCGGTCCGCAAATAGTAAGCACAATCGGGTAAACCCGGTCTCTCTGGGTACACTTCACCTTCCCTTGGGATTAACCTCAGCATTGGTTCTACAAAAGAGAATAGCAAAAAAAACCCTAATTAGCTCACAAATAATGCCCGCACTGTACATAAACAAACTGAACGATTCGAAGCGGCCGAATCACACCTTCAAGACCCTGCGGTTGACCCCATTCAACTTGACGTTGATCACCGTAGAGCTCCATTGCGTGCGATGCTTTTGGTTTTTCCCAAAAGGGCAAAATGGGTATACGTCGAAACTTTTGGACACTGAACGCAGGCGTTTCCACCGTCGAAGTTTAACCCTTTCTTCTCTGTACCGATCGTTGGACCCTATGTTCTTGAATACGACGTGCTTGGTGAGAAAGAGCAGAGGAGTGAAGATTTGAGAGTGATTTTCTCTTTCTATTCGTCTGTACAGTCTTCTGATTTATGGTAGAATAGAAAGAACGTCTTTTGCTTTCCTTTTCGTACGGAGTGGTATTTAAGGCGACGCTGAACTTGGTTGGTTGGGTCTCTCTCTCTCTCTCCACACTTTTGTTGGGAAAACTACAATTTTCATACTCGTACTATTACTTAATTATTTCTAAACCCGTATCAACAATGACATAACATCCTAATAATGCTTTCAATTTTATTATTCGACCGTATATGTATATAGTTTTTGCTAGTTTGCTTTTAAGTATTATCTTTTAACAAATAATCGTTGGACCTTCAATTCAATTACATTAGGGTGAGGGGTGATTATAAATTGTCAATTTGGTCTGTCAATTATTCTTTTCTAAAAGAAACTAGTATGTGTAGCGCACCTAATGTGTGTGCAAATATTTAATTTTTTTTATAGTTTGAACATTTCATATTATTAATAAAGTAATTTTAAAAAATATTTTTTTTAACTTAAGGATAAATTTGTAATAAATGAAAATATCAAGGATAAAATTGTAATTTAAAAATTAAGGGTAAATTTTAAATTATCATTATTAAATTGGCAGACTAAATTGGGCAGTTCATAGACACCCCACCCAAACTCTTTATATGATAGTATAGATATTGATAAAAACGAAAAAAACCACCACTATCTTCTGCCGTAAATTCCAAATTTAGTATGTAATCTTATATATCATTTTACTATTTCCTTTAGGGGTGTTCAAATGTCGGTTAACCGACCGAACCGAATCGAAATCGAAGTTTCGATTCGTTTTTCATTTTGATAACCGAATAAAATTCGGTTCGGTTTCGGTTTATTACCTCGGTAAACCTAACCGAACCGAAAAACCGAATTCTATATTTTTCATTTTTTTATATACATATATATGTTATTATGTAAAATATATAATGATATATATGTCTTATATTAATAATATATCCACCATATTTAATAAAATAAGAAAAAATATTCGAAAGTTTATATATATATATATATATATATATATATATATGATAATATATATTTCTAATATAAAATACTTAATAAAGTATGAAAATAATGAGGTAAAGTAAAATTGTATACAAATATATATGATAATGTATGTTTATAAGATAGATAATATTATTTTTTTTTATTAAAATTCGGTTTTTTCGGTCGGTTAACCGAACCGAACCGAAAAAAATTCGATAAAATCGAAACCGAACCGAATTATTTCGGTTCGGTTTTCGGTTTATAAAATCCTTTAACCGAAAGTTCGGTTCGGTTCGGTTATAACCGAATGAACATCCCTAATTTCCTTAAATGAATTACTATTTTACGTTTAATTTCATAATATCCTTTTATATACCTTTTAGATAATTCATTTAAATTATCATTATGTTTAATAATTTCGAATAAAATTAATATAATACATTTATATATGCACATATATTTGAGTATGCAAACAATAATAGGTGTATATATTTATACGGAAATTTTATTTGATGTTATCGTGCAGTGTGCTCTTGCTTTCTTTTGTGAAGTCCAATTTGAGTTTCTTGTCTTTGCATGCGTGACCCAACCCGACCCGCCATGTTGTGCAACAACTACTAAAGCAGAGTTTGCCGTTGCCGACACTTGTCCTAAAAGGTGAGGAATTGATTTGTTTCAATTAATTAGTGTAATATTACATTTATTTTTTAACCAAGTTCACGTTGAAGTTTATATCTGTAACAAATTACTGCTTGTTACGGGCCTCATCTCTTAGCATGGGACTAATCTCCATGGTTTGTATGCATTTATTGTTTTTTAAGTCTTATACATAATATGACAATCAAGGCGTCCAAGATATATGCTTATCTTTGTATTTAACTTAGCCATGGACACCTTACCGTCAGTTTTCTTTATTAATTTTTCTTTCTCTCCTACATGCATGATTTGTATTGTACAAATATACATAGAAAAGAATGTACCTAGAAAAAGAAAAGAAAACTTTTGTTACCAAAAAAAAAAAAGGATTCATCATATCAGATAATATTGGAATTCCATCAACTAAATAAAAATATGAGTGAAAGAAAACTCGTCCCCCTTTAACAACGTGTTTCAGAACCACCTTCAATATCGAGTGAATAAGGACAATATACCGACATGTAATAAGTGTAAGATCATCAGAAAGCATCGTATAAAAATGTCGTAGTCTTTTCCACATCAGAATCTCCATGAGAAGAAGAGATCTGCTGATGATGATTAAAAAGACTATTATTATTATTACCACCATTATTATTATTATTATTATTTGGCATCATCCTCTGCTGAACCTCAATTTCCAACCTTTGATCATGCACGCTGTTAATCTGCGGCCGAGATGCTCCCACTCCCAAGAAATCGACGGTCGTCATGCGATCGTCGTCCATATTTCCTCCAAATATCGCAAGATTTCTCGCCGCAACATTGTTATTACCACTATTATGATGATCATTATGGCTACTTTGATCATCAAATTCCCGAGAATTCAAGAATCCACGGTTGTTGTCGCTGCTCATCAACATCCCACCGTACATCATCATATCATCGTTGGCGCCCGAGTTATTATTAGCGTCGAAAAGCTGAGCAAAATCCTGACCCTTTTGAATGAAGTGTTGTTGATCTTCTTGGGCCCGAAAACCATCGCCGTAGGACTGAGAATTCATAACGGGCCTCGAAACGGGCCCTTGATTAGGGCCTGCCATGCTGCTCGTGAAGCTCTTCTGCATCATCGGAGAGTTAATGGAGTTGCTGGCCGTCGTCGCGCCCATTTGGGCAGCTTTTTGCAGAAGGGCCGTGGCGGACATTTGGGCCAGCCCGGAAAGTTGGCCCGCATTCTTGCTGTCTTGGTGGTATGGAAAGCTTGACGGGCTCGGAGCGTTCGACCCCAACTGAAGCCCGGACGACGATGACGTGATGTTTCTCGGGCCCGAAATAGTTCCCGAGGGGGACGAAAACATGTTGTGAGAGGCGTTGTAAGGAATAGGGATGAATTCTTGCGGGAGCGATTTTAAGGGGTTGTTGAAGTCGCATAAACCCATTGACGCGTTTGAGACGAAGTCGGCATTCGGTATTTGGGCTTGTAGGTTTGGGCCTTCTTGGCCCATTAGGGTTTGGCTGTTGATTTTGTTGTTCTCTTCCGCTAGGGCGTCGCAGAATGCTCTGTGAGTGATGAAGCTGTCTCTCCTGCATGCAGCAATAGGAAAAAAATTGCAATGAATTTTATATTACTAAAGAAATGTAGGTGTTCTCGTATGCTGACACGTGTCCCATAATAATTAATTATAATAGATGAAAAATATAACAAAAAATGAGAAACTACCCACTATCACATTATCCACTATAAATAGCTATTTATTAATATAAAATAGTTATAGATAGTTAACCCTTGCACGGGTCTAGTTTGTGGTCTATTCTATTGTACGTACTTGGAAAGCAACCCAATTTTGTTGGACTCGTCGTTGTAAAGACTTTTGGGTTGGGTTACCAACACGGGTAGGGTAGGAGTGATATTTAACTACTTTAGATAAGGGTTTCCCATCACTAAATCAAGACTTATTGTTATGTTATGGGAAAGCTCCTTGCAAAAACCAACTAGGATTCATTCACCACATGCTATATAACGTTCTTAGGGTTTTCTCCTACGTGAACCAACACAATGCACAGCCAAGAAAGCAAATGAAAGCTTAAAAGAACAAGACAGTTTTTAGGGTTTACTCCAAAATAAAAAGAAAACTAATAAACTAAGGCGCATATCGAAAAAAAAAAAGAAAAAGCGAACCTGGAGAAGATTGTCCCGCAATCGCATTTATATTCCCTCGTCCCACAAGTCTTCTGATGCGCCTTCCAATCAGATTGAACGGCGTACTTCTTCGAACACTTGTCGCACTTCCACTTTTTCTCGCCGTGTTTCCTGCTGTAATGCTTCTTTATCCCCGTGAGGTCGCCCAAAGCCCTCGAGGGGTTGTGGTGTACGCAGGTGGGCTCGGGGCATATGTACACCCTCTTCTTGATCACTTCGCTCTGCGTTCTCTGCCTAAGCTTCCATGGGAGGTTATGGCCCCTTCTGTGAAGCTGAAGATTCTGATCCCTTTGAAACCCTTTGTTGCATATCTCGCAAACGAATCGATTAGTAGCCATTAGGGTTGTTGGAGATAGGGCAACAACTTCCGCCGTGGGATCTTTTTTTGTACGAGAAACAAATTGAGTTCGTTAGTGTTCTATGTGGAAATATTTTTACCGAGATGTCTATTTTCTTACATACGTGTAATGAAAAACTGTGGAAAGGACAAGAGGAGCAGTCTCGTATCTCATGTGGACGCAATTATTGATTAGTCTTGATCGCAATTATTGAGCCTTTTTTGAATATTGACCTTTCTTTCTCTATTTCTTTTTTAATAAAAAGGAGGACTTGTAAAGTATATGCAGAATCCATAATAATACCTTCATTTTAGGGATCAAACAACAATCGAAGAATATAAACAATAGATAGAATCATTCAAACTTGCCTGGAGTTCCTGGTAAGTTTCTCTTCTTCTTCGCAGGTTGTTGCTTTGAGCTCGAGCCATCGCTAATGGTGGTTGAATTATTATTAGCAAGTGACTGTTTTTTTGCTTCTTTGTTCTGCTGTACTTCGCCAGAAGAGAAGCTTCCTTCATCGCCTGAAACGTTCGACATCTTTTTTTCTTTTTTTGAATGAAAAGATTAGCAAGCAATACAGTGAAAGTTTCAGGTATTTCCTGTTTCTGGCCTTTTCGATCTTTTTGGGCAATCAAGATAAGTATGATTTTTGTTTTTAACTTAGAAATCAAGAATCTGGTTTTTTTCTGTTATGTGTAAGTGGAAAGACAAAAGCTATTGCAGAAAACTTTTGTTTTGATGTTAAGATAGAGCTAAGGAGAGAGCTCTTTTTGTTGAATTAAAGGAGGACTCCTTTGGCTTTTATGCTAATATAAATAGGACAACTGATTAGAACATGGCCCTACCCTAAGTTCATGTAATAATCAAGTAATCAACACCCTCGTATTCAATAAACAATTTTGATAATTAAGATTCCTAAACGGCTTGCCAAATAAAATTTAATTTCTACATGAAAACGTAGTTTAGTAATTAAATGCAATAAAATATAATTTAATAATACATTGTTCTTATCTGATAAAAGAAATATCGATGAAACCAATGGCATGAACGTTCTTGTTTCTTTCGCTACGGCACCTCATTGAGAAGAGCATGCAATGTTTTTCTGCTATCTTAATATCACACATTGTTGTTATCTGACTATCATAGAAAACAATTAAATTTCATATAAACAAATGAAGACAACAATAATTCTCACCTGAGACACTGATAAATTTAAGCTTTCTACAAAAACATCTAGTAATAAAAGTAGATGTATTTAACAAAAGCCACCAGGTTAAAAATCATATATGCTGGATAATGAGCCATATATTTTTAAATTGGAGGGTTCAATCTTGATAGAGCTTAAGTTAGATAAATTAATAATAATAATAAGGGCGAACAACAGTATTAGTCCCCATGTTTGAAGTATGAACCTTTCTGATCTCCATGTTCTAAAGTGCCACTTTTAGTCGATTAACTTATTGTCTAATTTAGACGAAATTCGGAGCACATGATCTCTTTTACTCGACTTGAAACCTCATAACACATCTTCTTCTTCGGCTTAAATGAACATGAATATCATTACACATAACAATTAGGGAACGATTGACGACCTTGAAGTTGAGTTAAATGTGATGCGTAATGATGTTCACGCGCGTTTTAGTGGAAGAAGGTGGTGAGTTATCAGGTATTAAACTCCGTCCAAATTAGTGATTAAGTTAATCGGGGGACCAAAACGGGTCAAAATCAGTAACATTGGAGAAAATGGACACCTCGGAACATGGGGGGACCGAAAACGCCCTTGCCTCAAACATCAGAACTAAAAATGTCGTTCTCCCTAAATAATAATAATAATAATAATAATAATAATAATAATAATAATAATAATAATAGATAGCAACTTCATTGACTACGTAATAGATTCCGGGGTTTGTCCTTCTTGACCAAAAGAGTATCCTTGATGTTTAACTTGTCAGTTCTTTTTCCGATATTTCCTTCATGTAAGCGAAAAATAAAATGAAAAGATAAAAGAAGAAAAAATGTCCGGCCTAGCATAAAAAGCAAAAAACTAGATGACAAAAACCAGAATGTTAGGAAGCCAATTAAATTTACTAATTACCATACGTGTGGAAACAAAAGTAAAGCATAAGGGTCATCGATGGAATTCGATATAACTAATATATAAATACTGGCAACATTTATACATAAGGTCACGAGCTACATTACAAAGTCGATGTGTGCTTAGTATTTTACTATTGTTTCGCAATTACTAAACAATCACACCAGCGTAAGACAAATCGCTTGCTGACACAAGAACGGACTTCCTTTCAATTCTCGTCGATATCAAATTTGGAATTATATGTAACTGTTTTTTTAGTAATAGTTATATAATCCGAAGTTTGCACAAATAATCAAATGTATACAAAAATAGGGGTCTTTACACATAAGTACCTATTTGGATAAAAACTTGTAAATTATACCTTGTTAGGATTTTTTTTATATGTAGGTACCTAACAGAATAAATTTTTTGCACATAGGTACTCGATCCTCATAGGTACACCATACAACACATTTTGGTACCCTACATAACAGAAAATGGTACGGCGTATGCTACATTTAGGTACGCCCTATGTAACACACATGCATGCAGTAGGTACAACGTATGCTACATTTAGATACCCTATATCAATGTGTTATGGTACGCAATATACACAAAGGAAGGTACATCATGACTAAAGAAACTGGTAAAAGGTAAATCGAGTACTTATCTGTAAAATTTTCTGACATAGGTACCTATGTGTGAAAATTTTATTCAATTGGGTATTTATGTAGATGTACCAAAAAAATATTAGGTCAGTCACTTGTCATAACGTATTAGATGTACCAGAATTTTTTTTATCTATGTAGGTACCTATTACACTAAAATTTGTACAGACCCATTTGACCAATTCACATTATAAGAAATTTATGCATGTAAAAAATTTATGTACCATATGGAAACGTATTGTTGTACATAATAGACTGAAAAAATGCACGACCAACTTTTCTCCTAATTGGACAACTGCGTAGGCCCAAAAACGAAATTTAACATGTTATCCGAGCGGAAGGTCTTGGTGACCTGTGAGCTCTGTTGTAAAATTAGGCCTAGGCGCCGCTGGCGATATTCGGCTAGGCGCAGGATTAATCGGTCGAACCGATTAATTGAGCTAGGCCGATGATTAGTCGGCTTCGGTGGTCGATTAATCGGGCTTGGCCGATTTTTATTTTGAAAGCTTTTAATAAAAATATTATTAATGATATTATTTAGATGAATAAATTTAATATACATTTACTTTTGTATATTAGCATATAAAATAAATATAATAAAAAACGGGTATACCGTCTAATTTCTGCGTAGAAACTGCATAGGCCCTGGACCGTCTAGGCGCTAGCCCCCCCTCGGGCGCCCGACTAGCGTCCGACGAATTTTATAACAGGTTCGAAAAAAGCGGCGTCGTCATCCGACTCAACTTAAAAAAAATACACGACGGGTTCGAAAAGAAGTGGCGCTCCTTTCCAAATTTAAAAATAGGTGGTTTATATGTGAGGGGGGAGTTATTTAGAATCCCTAATAAGTCACATGTGTCCCACATCGGATAATTGAAAAGTGAGTAGGCCCACTCTTATATGGGTCAACTCTCTACAAAGTGGGTCGATGTGTAGGCCCAATAATGAAATTTAACACGTCATGCTTACAAATATATCATATAAAATATCTAGATACCATATAAACACGTGATATGGTACGTAACATACATGAAAAAGATACTTAAATGATGGTAAAATGGTTTTCAACCAAACGAGTATATATGTGTACTAATTTTATTCTACTAGGTATCTACTTGTAAATGTTCTCTGCCAAGGGGCTGAATGATAAATTTCTATAACTTTGGGTATTTAAGTGCAGATACACCTTATTTTATGGGTTCTTATGACAAAATAAACTTTTTTTATTTTCGATATTAATAAGTAGGGCTATTTTTGAAAAATATTAACATAATCGAGCAAATTGCTACTAATGGTAGCAACATCACAAAGACATAACACCGCATCTAATAGACGTGTCGTGGTGTGTTTTCTTTTTTTTTTTTTTTCCAGAAACGATAGGTTTAATATCACTAACAAAGATACATGGACTAAATAGCCCAAGAGGTATCTCCGGTAACATCGACCTGGAAGAGAAACGAAGGCTCACACCGAGCATGAAACAACCAAACAAAAAGAAAAGGCGACAAAAAAAGATACACGACCGTCAACACGAAAAACTAAAGAACCCATCACAAAATAGCTATTAAGCTAAATCGGAATGAGCTCCACTAAGGGAGAAGAGGCTCCAGCGAGGGAGAAAAAAAATCCCAACCCCGCGGGAGATCGGAGCTCCCAACTTGACCGACTAGTGGGAGAACGACGGGTGGTGGCAGAAGGTGGTGAGATGGTAGCGAGCTGGCGTCGGCGGAGCCGTCGAAGGTGGGGCCGCTAGGGACGAGATGGAAGCGCGGCGGAGGAGGCATAAGTAGTGAGACACAATTTTTTTTTTAAATATAAAAAAACAAAGAAAACAAAGAAAAGAAAGGACAAAAGGAAATGGGAGCTCCCCCACCTCCATTATGGAGGTGGAGGAGGGGAGGGGAGAAGGTTGGTTTGGCTGCTAGGGTTTATGGAGATGTTTTTCGATGGAGAGAGAGGAGAAAAATTAGTCGTATTCGGTGCCTGCATGGTGGTATTGTTCACGTGCGACCTATTTATCAAAAACTATATTGGGTTCATGTTTCGGTCCAATATATGAGACGCAGCTAATGGGCATGAAGCCTGCACATCTAATAGACGTGAGGACGTGTTTAATAAACCCGCCATTTCTTCTTCCTTACAACTTCGTCTTCTCTCCTTTCTGCGACGACCAGCAACGTCATCGTAGACTAATTCTTCTTGTTTGTTCAGTCGAGGGTGCATAAGTTTATGATAGTGGTTGTGTTTAGTTCATAGGATAAGAAAACACCATATAAGTTTTTTCGAGGTCGTTTATGCTGAGCTTGAGTCGAGCTTTTGTCGAGATGGCTCCTTTTCTCCCTTAGGTTGAACTTGTTTGATGGAAGGGACTAGGGTTATGTTTCAAGGGTTTTTCATAATTTTATATTTTAGTAGATAGGTTGGATAAGTTATCTTGCCCAGATCCATTGGTTAAATTATGGTGGTTTATTGGTTTATAACAAGATGCCGTTGCGTTATCTCGGGTTATGTACAAATTGACATTTTCAAAGTGAACAACATTATAATGGATGAAAAGCCCTTTTATCTTAACATATCCATGAAATGAAATGGACCCAATAACTAGGGGTGTTCAAATGGTTCGGTTAGGGTTATTCAGGTTTTTAACACTCGGGATACCCAACCACAAACCAAACCAGAACAACACAAAACCAAACCAAACCACCCGAATAAAGTTTTGGGTTATTCGTTTTGGTTTGGTTAAAAACCGAATTTCAAATACATAACATAAAAGATAATTACATAATAAAAATACAATAAAATTTCAATATAGAAAATAAAACTCAGATCGCATAAATATTGATATACTCTAAAAAACCCAAGTGGCATCTTCTTAAAGTTACTTTTGTAGTACATGTGAACATTAAAAAAATATTGTTATTCGGGTTTCGGATGTGTCCCGACCTTTTTTTATCCCACCCAATAACTGGACCATTT
Source organism: Craterostigma plantagineum (assembly GCA_027422505.1). Classification (NCBI taxonomy): domain Eukaryota; kingdom Viridiplantae; phylum Streptophyta; class Magnoliopsida; order Lamiales; family Linderniaceae; genus Craterostigma; species Craterostigma plantagineum. Next base: position 887,794 of record JAPQWV010000104.1, read on the forward strand.
CCCCGTTTAATAATTCGGGTGATCCAATTAACCACCTGATCACCGAATTAACCAAACCAAATAAGCGGAATTCAATTCGGTTCGGATGGGATAATAACTCACCCAAGTAATGAACACCCCTACCAATAACTATTATGTTAGTGGACCTTTTCACAATAAATATTTTACTAGGATTATATGGATACATACGAAACTTAAAATCGATAGCCATTTTCTATCAATTTTTTGTGTGTATTAAATTATTTCAATAAAGTCTATAACTGGAAAAGAAAAGAAAACTAGAAAGAAATGAATAGGAAAAGGGCACTAAAAAGTGGCCATGACATTCAATATCAAGACTTACGGGACAAACATTAAATTTGTCGGATCTCCTCAATATTCTCAAAATGGAACTAAATGGAATTAACATTTCACTCTTAAAAAATGTACCATCTTAGTTGTGATTCACCAAACAGATTCACAGGATCTGAATCATTAACAATTTCATAATCAATGCCAATTCCATTTAGAACTTTTTGGTCAAAACAATTCATCTCTAATATGTTTTTATTTATACGCGTACGTATAAGCTTTACTGTTAATTCACCATAGACCGATCTGATTATACGTGATGAAGGCCATGAAATCGATTATGTATTGGTGTTTTACTGTCCTCGCTGTTTATTCCATCAGTGGCGATGGTCAAGATTTCGATTTCGATTTCGATTTCGACGAGGTTTTTTACCGAAATAATGAGACGTCATCATTAGAGAAAATGTCATATTTAGAACCATCAATTTATGGAGCTTCGGCCCAAGGAGCTTTAATGGTTAGCCTAACTCTTATACAAGGAGCTGATGCTAAAGGAGCTGGTAATTCTAGACATATATATGTGCTTTAATTAGTTTCTCTATATGATTTGTCTTAAGAGGAATTTTAATTATGAATAAAGTTTGTACGGATGGATCTTTACCCGGGTATCACTTGGATCGCGGTTTCGGGTCGGGTTCAAACAAATGGGTCGTGGCTTTGGAGGGCGGAGGTTGGTGTAATAACGTCCGAACGTGTTTATACCGTAAGAATTCTCGCCGTGGTTCTTCGGATTATTTCGAGAAACAGATTGCATTTGCTGGGATACTTAGCAACAATTCAAAAGAAAATCCAGGTTTATTTTAATTATAAAAAATCAAAATATGAACAATTATTCCTATGTGTGTGTGTGTGTGTTATTTATTTCTCTTCATATGTCCGTAGATTTTTTCAACTGGAATAGAGTAAAGATACGTTACTGTGATGGGGCTTCTTTTGCTGGGGACAGTGAGGATAAGGTGTTATTTCATGGGTCAAATTATTTAAATTATTTATATTTTTAATATATACATAATTAAAATCCTCAACGTGATATATAGGCTAATGGCTTGCAATTTAGAGGGCAACGCATATGGCAAGCTGCAATGGAAGAGCTAATGTCCAAAGGAATGAAAGATGCTAATCAAGTAATATATTGATATTTTTATTAACCGTCATTATGTTGAGTATATTGTGTATATTTATTGAAAAACTTTGCTTCAGGCACTTCTTTCTGGTTGCTCAGCGGGCGGGCTTGCTTCTATATTGCATTGCGACGAATTTCGGAATTTATTTCCAGAAACTACCAAAGTGAAGTGCTTGGCCGATGCTGGATTATTTCTAGACACGTATGTAACAAATAGTTCCCATAGAATTAATACTTCCATATTACGCATTTAGATAAATTTTTGAAATGTTGTGTTTCATTTCTTCAGAAAGGATGTTTCTGGCGGAGACACAGTGAGAAATTTCTTTGGTGGTGTTGTGACCTATCAGGTGTGAGTATATGTATATATATTAAATAGATATACATACATGTTGAGATTATAAAAAAGTGGGTTTCGTCCCACATCGACTAATTCAAGCTCTAAGAACCGCTATATATACAAGAGGCTTTCTCCTCCTATCACCAATTGGTTTTAGGTTGAAACCCTCAATTTAACACGGTATCAGAGCAATTCTTCCGCTCGCCGCCATCCGATTCATATGTCCACGTGTTAGGCCAGTCATGCCACACGTGAGGGGGCGTGTTGAGATTATAAAAAAGCGGGTTTCGTCCCACATCGACTAATTCAAGCTCTAAGAGCCGCTATATATATAAGAGGCTTTCTCCTCCTATCACCAATTGATTTTAGGTTGGAACCCTCAATTTAACAATACATGAGGAATTTTATGGTGTTCACCTTATATGAGCACCTTATATGGGTACTCGTTGACGTGACACCGATTCGTGCCACGTCAACACTCCACATCGACATCTGAGGTTATGTCGTCTTGATGGACACCTTCTAGGTGCCATTAATCGACATTTCGGATGCTGATGTAAGGCGTTAATATGCCACATATCATCCGAAATGTCGACTATTGGCACCTAAAAGGTGTCAATTAAGACATAAGTTGAGCACCATTAAATTCATCTACATAACATAGAAAATTATATTGTTAAATAACTAAGTTTTTTATAAATTAAACAGGGCGTGGCCAAGAACCTTCCGAAGACATGCACCAACCGCCTTGATCCAGTTTCTGTAATGTTTCTTAACTTTTTTGTGCTTTTATTTATTGTGAGATCTACACATGAACACCTACTTGACTAAAATTTTTACGGATAGGTATTCCTGTCATAAATTTTTATTTTATTGTGATATCTACACATGTGTCTATTATATGATTTTTTATTTTTTATTTTTACTTTTTGGCAGTGCTTCTTCCCTCAAAATCTAATAGCAGATATAAAGACGCCTCTGTTCATTCTCAATGCTGCGTATGATACATGGCAGGTGATCATTGTACAATACTTAGAAATGTACTTTTTCTTTGATAAAAATATAGATATATTAAAAATAAATCAGGTATATCAAAGCATCGCTCCTCCCAAAGCTGACCGCAATGGAACTTGGAATGCATGTAAGAAAAACATTGCTTCGTGCTCATCTCACGAGATCCAAGTTTTGCAAGGTAATATTTAATACAAAAAAAATGATGTTATGTAAGTACTATAATTCGAGCCTCGAGGTACTACATATATATATATAATATATATATATATATATATAATATATATGTATATATATATATGTATATACACAATATATTAATGAAACAGGTTTTAGGATTCGTATGTTGAATGCGATTAAAGTGTTTATGACGCATCAAGAAAGCGGTTTGTTTATAAACTCTTGTTATATCCACTGCCAATCTGAGACGACGGAAACTTGGTTAGCAGATAAATCTCCACAAATTGGGAATAAGGTACGCATATATACATATATATTATGTATATATAATGCTCATATTCGATAAACCTTACTATATTTAATTTTCTCATCGACGATTTGATTTTGCAGGGAATTGCAGTATCGGTGGGGGATTGGTATTTCGATCGATCGTACTTCACAAACGCTGGAATTAAGGCGATTGACTGTCCATATCCGTGCGACAAATCTTGTCTCAACACAATTTTTTAGTCAAATTATGTCTAAATTACATAGAGAAATATGGGCTCTATTTAAATACACATAGGTAGTTATGTTTCATTATTTGCGGGCCCTAATAAAAGGACTAACATTTGTGCCAATCGTATTTCGTAGTTTGTCACATGATTTGAAGTCACGAAATAATATATAGAATCAAATCTTAGTTGGTATCTTTTCGCATTTCAAGTTTTGGATTTAGGGGCGGAGACTATTCGGGATGGAAGTAATTTGATAAGCTAATTCATGGCAAGTGTCGTGTGGGCTGAATTTTCCATTAATATATATTTTTTATCTTAAAAAAGGCTCGAATTTAACGAAATTCAAGTCCCAAATAATTATGATTTCGTATTATATGATTTGAACGGAACTGGATTTCAAATCAAAATTCCGGAACTTCAAACTGGCCTGGCCATATACGTAATGAAAATTGAATTTCAATTTCTTTAGGATATTCCGAGCTGCATTTTAATTTTACGAAAAACGTCATTAGTATAACGAAAATTGTTGACAAAATATTCACAAATACGATATGGTTACAAGACGACGAATTGCAAAATAAAACAAGAGGGGCCAAATTGAAAAGTAAATTTTTGGGGCAATTTGATGTCAGACCCCAACATAAGTTTCATTTAGGTTTCAAGACCCTGTCAGATACACTTCATTGTTCTGCAGGACAACTTCATTGTTCTTCAGTACCACTCATTTTTCTGCAGTAACAATTAAGTGGTATTACAGAACAATGAAGTGGCACTGACGAATAATAAAGTGGTATTGCAGAACAATGAAGTGGTACTGCAAAAATCGAGTCCTTAAAACTAAAAATTTTCTGACATGAGCCTGAATCAGATTTTAAAACTGAAATGGGGCCTGAATCATAATTAACACTACATTTTTTTCATTGACCGTGGCTTGGGAGTTGCTATTCACCGCCCCCTTTTTCCTAGTTACCGCCCCCTAAAGGGCTTGAAAATAACATTTTTGCCCTTATGATATTTAAATTAATTTAAAAAGAAAAAACTAACTAAATATATAATTCTGGTACGAAATACTGAAAACTACATACACAAATAAATTCGAACGATCGACCGAAACATAATTTCGGTTGTAACCATCAGGGCCGAAAATTCTTTTCGGCCACCTCAAGGTACGATCGAAATTATGTTTCGGTCCTGCCTTGATGTGGCCGAAATTATTTTTCGGTCCGGCCCGAAAAGACGAGATTGTTTTTCGGTCGGGACTTTTTTGGTGCGTGATCGAATCAAGTTCGATAATTCACATACGTACGAACGAATTTTACGTTAATTTGTTTTGTTTTGTCTGAGTCTGATTTGAATGTTTGATTGCTATTTGAACGTTTTTTTATTTTGTTTTAGTCTGATTTGAATGTTTGATTGCGATATGAAAATTGTTGTCTGAAATGGACTTTAAATAAAAAATTTAATTCAAAAGGGCAAAAAGGTCATTTTCAAGCCCTTTAGGGGGCGGTGAATAGCAATCCAGTAAATAAATCATACAAAATTGAATAATAATTAGTCATCACAGAAAGCAAAGCGTGGTTAGTGGGCCCAGAGTTCAAAGCCCATAATCTTCTAGAACATCTAAAATAATTGGTCCATAATCCTCGAACAGTGTGCCATTGCTTTACGCCCATACATGAATGAGATATATCTATATTCATTGAAGATGTCGAGTTTGATAAGATTTTTTGCTAACATTGTACACAATTAATACAAAACTTGTAAAGTGTTGATACAAAAAATCAGAATATTCACTTTTATAGTAGAAAGTATACATACCATCGAATGCTCTGGCACAGGATGGTATAATTCATAGCATCAATTGGATAAAATAAAACACAATATAGCCACCTAAATAGAACTATGTCTTGATTTCTTTTTCCTAATATAATAAAAAGGATGGCATCAATAAATAACATAAACGCGTCCATTCACTACAACCGTGAAAAAAATGTTTCATTGCCTCAAAACCCTAACTGCGTAGATATAAAAAGGCAAAGAAGTGGTAGAGCATACGCATCATATTCTTCAACCTTTTTCACAACCCATCTCATAATATTCTCTCTATTTTAATCAAATCCTTTTTTTTCAATCTCTTAACCAATCGTTCAAATCTCGCGAAATGGCAGAATCAGAAGCTACAGTCCCATTGTCGTCGACGGCGGATGATCAACAACAGGTATTAATTTATCAAATATCATTATCGTTACTGTTTGGGTTTATTGTTCGATCCTTGATTTCTCCCATCACGATTTTGTTATTACAAGATTAATGACGTGGAAATCGACGACCAAGCCATTGTGGATCAGAGTAATAACAATCAGATCAATAACAACGTTGAAATCGATGATAAATCTGAGGATGATCAGAAGAAGAAGCTAAAGCATCTCGAATTTGTTCAACTAGCTTTCGCCTACATCTTTGTGTGTTATACGACGCTTTACGAATCTGCAAAGGCAAACTCGGGCCCACTCAAAAACGGCGTTCAGACCGTTGAAGCAGCCGTTAAAACCGTTGTCGGACCTGTGTATGAAAAGTTCCACGATGTCCCTTTTGACCTCCTCAAGTTCGTCGACATTAAGGTTAGATTAATTTCTTGATTTATCCCAAGTTCTATAAGATCTGAAGTTGTCATGATATAATGCACGTCGCGTTTATTGGGATTGATGACAAAAGAATAGGGTCGATACTCAGCATTTTAAAATTAATTTTTCATTCATTCATCACCTTTTTTTTATATATGGATCTGACCTTAAATTCCAAAATTAATTCCGTGCTAGACAAATTTAATATATAAATACCTAATAGAATAAAATGTTCACACACATGTACCGTTTTGAGTATCATTTCCTCAAACGTTTCCGTATCTTATTATAGTTTGTAACTTACACATCATATCACGTGTTATGTGGTTCTTAGTTCCTAAATATTTTAGATGATATTCCTCTATAAGCGTGAAATACCGTTTCTCAATGTACTATGTAGCACAATACGTTTCTCTATGGTACCTAGCCGTAAAAATTTAATTTTACTAGGTATCTACATATAGAAAAATGTCGACTAGGTACCAATATGACTTTCTTTTATACCTTTTTATTAAGTGTAAGGTTCCTTTTTATACAACATAGTAATATAACAACAGTTTACTATTACAGGTCGATGAATCCATGGAAAAGCTTGACCTTTACATCCCAGCCATAGTGAAGAAGATCTTTCTCCAAACCCTAACAACAGTTAAAAAAGCACCTCAAGCCACTCATGAGCTCTTGTCCGAAATAAACCAAACGGGCCTATTGGCCTCAGCTTCGAACGTGGCTAAGGCAACTTACGAAACCTACGAGCCATTGGCTGAGCAGTACTTGGTGCTGACGTGGCGTACGCTTGATGGGATTCCATTGTTCTCTCAAGCGGGCCGTATAATGGTGCCGACTGCTTCTTATTGGGCCGAGAAGTATAATCGGGCCGTGGCTTATATGGTCGACGAAGGGTACGGCGTTTCGAGTTACTTGCCTTTGGTGCCTATTGAGAGGATTGCAAAGATGTTTGAAGGTGATGGTGATCATGCTACTTTGGCTGCTAATGGTAGTTGATCGAATTATAAAAAACTCGGTGGTGAGATGAGTTTCTTTTTTTTTTTTCCTCTTTTTTACGTTTTTGGTGTTGTTTCCTTCTTGTTTCAATAATGCGTGCGATGATCTATTATTGGGAGCATTTTTTTCGGAATTTTTATTTCCCATTTTATGCTTAAATAATGTTAAGTTTTTCCTTTATTTGATTTCAACTGGCCAAATAACGAGGGAAATCATTGGAGTGATGTTCAGCATGTGCCGATGTCGCTTTGAGATAATGGCCTCCGTTAAAGAAATCGTTGGAACCAAGAAAGGGCAAAAATTGATTAAAAAAAATGAAGGTTAAAAAAGCCACTGTGGTTCTAGTGTAAACTTTTGGATTCGGGCCGTAAAACATGACTTTGATACAAGGTCACGAAATCGTAATGGTTACAAATTGCATCGCAGAGAATCTTACCATTGATGCTTCAATATGCTGGTTGAAAGTAGTATTTTCGTAATTGCTTGTAATGTGATGATATCTTAAGCTGTTAGAGGCGAGGACACATTCTCCGCTGGAAATTAGATATGCGGGAAAACCACCAACAAAAGTGCAGTCAAAACCATACAATACATAGTAAAATGTTCGAATGATCATATTCCTCTATCCATTTTCTAACAACGATTTAGCATAAAACACAGACCCAAAGTCTCAACAATACAAAACGACTCATCAAGTAAAGCGAACACCTGAAGTAGAGAACATCACGGGACAGCGCTTTGAATCGAGGACTATGATATGACTAAACTTTAGAAGCATCTCCTTCGGCTCTGGCCTTCTCAGCATCAGGCTTATTGACTGGAACATATTTGCATACCATGAAATTGAAAACAGTTAGGACCAACTTCATTGTACTTGCGCATGTTTTCAGTTCTCATATTATTACAGAGACAGTAATCGATGATAAAAAAAAAGAAAAAAAGCATTTTTTCAGAAGAAACAGCAAAGGACTATTTGCAATTCCTGAATATACTAAATTAACAAACCATTACCTTCACCATCCTCATCATCACTGTCCTCAAAATCGTTGCCCATTGCACCCAAGCCACCCATGTCTCCCAAGCCGCCCATGCCGCCCATACCGCCCATGCCGCCCATACCGCCCATGCCACCCAACCCGCCCAGCCCGCCCAACCCACCCATATCACCAAATTTCTGAATAAAACCTCGAAGTTGGATTGGGAAAAAAACTTACATGATTAAGTTAAGCTCCTATGAGCTGAGAAACTGATTTTTAGTGGTCCCCTGAAGGATCTATTTACTTATTTCGACTTCTAAGGTGTATGCATACTAACATATTCTGAGCTTTTTTGTGAAAGACTCCAGCGAATGTATTCATCCAAATACTTGAGCTTTAAAGAATTTCCACCAACTAACAAGCTTTAAGAACAGCTGCTAAGTTAGAGGAGATCATAAACTACTTAATTACGCTGAGACAATATAAACATAGTCCTCTAGGTTACACAGACGTATAGTATAAAAGCCTGTCCATGAAGGAATGGCAATGAAAAACTTACCGAAAAATCCATTCCGCCCAAATCAAGGTCACCTGGTCCTGCTGAAAAGATTATGAACAGAAATATCAGCAATCATCCTGAAACTATGGCGACGACTCCTGTATAATAACAGGAGGAAAAAAAATGAAATTGTTTTACCTGTATCTTCATCCTCGTCCACCCATTTGTCCCAGTCAACTTTCACATAGGGCGGTGTCTTTTCACCTCCACGCAATAGTTTACTCCACCATTTCTTCTCAACTTTCTCCAAAACACAGAAAATGTTACGCACCCCAATGTTTATTTTTGATTCCTGGAAAATGAAACTTATAGAGCTTCAAGGTTAAATTACATGATGTATCTACAAATTTGATGCAGGTATATGCTTAGTCATAAACTGTGTCTATGCATATTTTTCCCCCAACAATTTCGAAATCCAGAGAAAATCACAGTTTCGACGATCTGAAGGATGAATCTCTTGCACAGAATTATTGCTTTACAGAAACGTTTCCGACATCCTAGAATCACAAGCTATTGATAACCACATAAAGATTTATGGTAATGAAACAACAGTGCCAGCCAATAGATTATCCAATGGCCTAATTTGACAAGTAAAGACACGCATATCTAGTTGAATGATGCTATAGGTTTAGCATATGCATCAGCATGCTCCCAGACATAAATTTAAGAATAATAAAAGGGCATCTCACCTCTACATTAACCTTATCAAATAGGTTCAATTTGAGCTCATAAACATTGTTATCTGCTCCAACAGTTGCAGAGAATGTGAACACTCCTTCAGGATCAAGATTGACCTTAGGGTCCTTTGCATCGGGCAGCAGGACGGTGAGATAAACCTTGTCCTCTCTCTCCGCCCACTTCACCTCAGGGTGTCGGCTGCAAGAAAAAGAAGCGAAAATGATGATTAATTAGTGCATTACTTCATATAATTAGAAAAATGTAGTCAAGGCAACAACTAGAGAGTCGCTGAAAGCTCAAATTAGACATGCATTAAGCTGCTCATGATTGTTCACTATCAATTTGAGCAGAAAAATTTAGGACAGCATTTTAAGGATAAATGGACATGAGGCAGGAAGCTAACGTTCTCGAGAAATTGTGGCATCAGTGAACTGAGATTTCGGTTTACATACAGGGAAGTAGAATGTGGTTTTTCTTATGAAAAAGGTAAAATGGAAAAGCAAGCACATAACAGAGGCAATTCCATCAAAATACTTAAACCGATAAAAAAAAAAAAAAAAAAGTTAAAAGACACATACTATAACAAGTGGTTCAAAGAACAGATTTCATCACAGCGGCTTCATACAATCAATCGAAAATGAAGAATAAAATTACTAGAAAAGTTCTATCGACAATTTGCATACCAAGAATAACAAAGAATTACGCCCACGGATGAACATGAAAATACAACACTGTAGTCAATACAACATCTTTATCAGAGCAATTCATCTAACATGTTTCAGATAGCTTGGATTACAATCGACGAGATTTTATAACCATGTTTTCCAAGTTAGAAAAACAACGGAGAATTGAACCAATCGTGAAAAAGTTAAGCAGCAGCACTACTTACCTCATTTTCGAAAAGCTTCACGGTCGAAATTAAGAGCAGGTAAAACCCTAGCACAAAGGTTGAGAGTTTAGCTGAAAACACTAGAAAGATCTTTAACTATCACTTTAGGCTAAAAAATGAAAAATATCTTCTCTATCATTGATATATTCGTAATATTTCCGTATGTTTGAGCCCACTTTCGTAAAATCTCCCGACTTTATTAACTTTTTACAAATAATAATAGCTTTGGCCCGTGCTATGCACGGAAATTTTATTTTAGTTATAACATTTATTAGTATAATTTATTTATTATTAACTAAATAAATGGATGTGTAACTACAACCCCATATAAAATTAAATGAGTCATTTGTATCTCTAATGCTGACATGTCGCATAGGTATTAGCTATGAGAGTGGTCAATGAGAGTCCACATCCAACTTTTATATAGTATATATATGTACATGCAGTGACGGACCCAAAATCTGAAATCCGAGGGGTCAATGATTTTTTTTCATCTTGAAAACGTAAGTTCGTATACCTACTTTTGCTAAATATATATAGTTGGGTACACAAAACTCAATTTATTATATGTTATTGATATTGGAAAAGTAATATGTTACTGACAAAGAAATGAAATAATAGTGAAAAAATAATTTTTAAATTATAAGTTGAAAAGTTCTCCTTGAAAAAAATCATTGATAATAAATTAATAATAAGATGTTTGATTAGAAAGAAAATTTTTGAAAAAATTATTTATATGCTAAATGGAAATATTTAATTTTTATAATCATAAATATTTTGACTGATACATATAATGTAATTGTGTAAGCTGGTTATATCATACAAAAAAATCTAATTAATTGGTGTGCATGGAAAGACCTAATTATGTGGTAATATATAAAAAAAAGATCATTGATGAAGATACCGTGTTTATAAATAATTTTCATAATAAATTGAGATCAGTCTATTCTATTGAACGATATTCTGCAACAGTATATGGTTTGCTACCGCCACAGCTACTGTCTCACTCCACAGCATCATTGATGGTCAAAAAGCTTTAAAAAGAAAAAAAAAAATATTATTAAAGTTAAAGTTGGGAATCGAACCCAAAACCATTTGGTTAGTAACTAAAACACTTGGAGACTACAATCTGAAACTTAAAACATTCTAGTATTAATATTATATATCTTTTGGCTGGGGGTCAATGGCCCCGCCCCTACGTGGGTCCGCCGCTGTGTACATGTACTTGTTTGGTTGGGGGGTTTAAGTATTTAAAGGTGGGTTTATGATATCTTAGTGTGTTTGGTTCGTAGGTTTATCTAAAACATGGGTTTATATAAAACCATACTAAACCCATGCAGAGGGGTTTAGATAAAAACATCCCCTCACAATGTGTTTATTTAAACCAATTAACCAAACAGACATTTATACCCATTAGTTTGTTTTATATAAACCCTTACTTATTTAAACCCTCCTAAATATAAACATGTCAACCAAACGAGCATGGTCCTGGGATATCCAAATTCCGATTTTGAAATACAAATTTCCTTCAAATCACCCGATTGGGAAATATATGAATTTCGATTTCATCCAAATTCGAGGTTAATGTAATCGTTCATTATTTTTCGAATTTAGATTCAATGACAAATGGTCCATTTTCGAAATTCGAAGCCGAACTTGTAACAAGTTTCCGTAACTAAATAATATAATAATTACTCTTATTATTATTTAGGGTGAATGATGAGTAGAGTCGTCTCGAGAGTTCACTGAGCCGGCACGTGCTCGTCACCGACGCGAACTCGATGAGCCGGCTCGAGCTCACTCACGGGTAGTCGAAAGATTACAAGTTGGCTTACGAACTTGTCTTTCTTATTATTTGTTATTTCTATTTTATTTTGTAATTTTTACTTTTTTAATAAAAAAGTTAGATATTGAGCTCGAGCTCCAGTTTGAAATTCGAATTTGAAAATACTAGCATTAAACAATTTGGATTTGATATGATTTTGAAATTCATAATTTAAAACCAACGATTTCGTTTAAGTACACGAATCCAAACGCACCTAATACTTTGTAAAATTAAATTGCTTTTATATAACAACTCTAATTTTTTTAACCTAAACCCAATTAATTTTAATAGTAGCCCAACCCAAATTCAACAAATTGGCCCAGCCCATATAGAATTATTCTAGCAAGTTCTTTTTTCTTGTCATAATTTCTCTCAATCCCCATCCAAAGTTAACGTAGAGTAGAACCAAGAAGAGGAAGAGGAGAAATATTGAAAACTTGATCATTCCAATTTCAAACTGAAATTAGTTTCAAGACAAAATTTTCTGCTGTAAATTTTCTGGTTCTTCCAGTCCTAGTTTCTCACATTTTTGACCTAGCTACAGTTTTCTGATTCTTATGAAACTTGTTCCTTGGAGAATTAACTTCGTCAAATGTTCACAACTGCTGGAATCAACTCAATCCGATCATTCCTCAATTTTATATGAATTTTTTAAGTTGACAGTGTAAAGCTGGAATTCTTTTTTTTTTTTTTTTTGCAGTTTCTGTTTTGGGGAAAACCTGTTGTCGCAGTGGTAGTATTAATCAATTTTGACCCATCTATACTTCTCCAATTTCTTTGAAACTGGTTTCTATCGAAAGCTAACTTCCTAAACTGTTCATAGCCACAAAAAAAACACCTCAATCGGGCAGTCTTACGAATTTCTATGACTATTTGAAGTAACCGCTGCTAATCTGAAAATTTACTGCAGCCCTTGAAGGAACTTTCACGTCTTACCTTAAATTTATCTGTTACATCTTGCTAGGCAAAGGAACATCAGTCGAGGGCTCTAGAGCAACTTTGGGTCTTGGGAAACGGTAGGATTTGACACTGTGAGTGGGTCATACGAGGACGCTTTTCCTTCACGGGACGTGTGGACCTCGTCGTGTCGTTTTTATTGCGTCGTCCTATGTCATCTGATATGTCGTCATTTTATATGATGTGACATCATGGGTATTTTTTTTGGGATAGTGAGCATTGCCCGCTATAGGGCATTGATATTGGTTGGTATTTAGCATATAAGTTCTTTGTGGTTTGGATTGAGAGTTATACACGTAGTTACCTGGAACGCGATACGATCCGGGTCGTAGTACAGGTACGGGTACGGGGAACGGCACTATGCCGGAACTCGGTACGAGGGGGGTATACTCAGTTGGTACGATGTTTCAAATTTCGGTACAGTAAAAAATTATATTCGGTTCGATGTACCTCAAAATATATATATATACATATATATATATATATAAAGACAATTTAACTAGTAATTAAAAATAGTCTTAATTCATTATCAAACATAGCAAAAACATAACATGAAAATGCAAATTTAAACTAGAAGTTTACTCGACGTTGGCACCATCATACTTGTCATTGTTGTCTTCATCCAAAGAGCTCCATTTCTATCTTCCACCCTTATCACATAATCTTTATATTCGTATTGTCGGGATCAATATCCCACTTTTTAAATGGGCCATCTTTGTAGCTCTCACAAAAACGGGATTGTAGGCGAATATTGGAGTGGATGAATACTAACTTGTCGGCTCTCGTAGAATTCAATCTGTTTCTCTTCACATTAAGAATATAAGAAAAGGTACTCCAATTTCTTTCCGCCGACAAGCTACTAATTGGTTGGGATAAAACGTTTTTTGCCACCTCGGCTAGCTCTGGAGTTTCCGAGCCATATGTGGACCACCAATCAATCGTATCCGTGGACGAAGCGTCCGTTTGAGCTGGTGCCATTGCATATATACCTTTTTCATATGGAATCGTGCAAATTGTTCGCGTAACAATCTCACTTTCATCCTCATTTTCTGCAACTTTTTCGAAGGCTTTTATCACACCCATAATTACCTCTTTATCTTGATTTGGAACGTTCCTTGTTTTACCTCCCGGTACTGGTATTGCAAGATAATGAAGATCATAGAACCATGGAGTAAGTGCAAAACTGAGGCAGTGCATGGGAATATTCATCTTCTCCCACCTTCTTACTGTAATTTGCTCCATAGAAGGATAACATAGTCATATTTGTTTGTCGCCATAATATCTTTAATCTGCCCGAGCATGTTATCCATCTTTTCACAAATTTCACCCATTTTGGCTCCTTCACCATCAGCAAATTTGATCAGTAAGTAGACTGGCTCGGTGATCTTGACCGCGTTCTCAACTTCCTCCCAAAAGTCTTCATTGCCTATTGTTTTGGTCACCAACTCACCCATCTTTCTCGTATTTTTGTCCCCGTGTTTCGGCCATTCTTTCCATGATCGAAGAACAACAACCATGGCTAGACTCTCTCTACAGTCGAGCAAAAGCTTCAACAGAATATAGTGAGATGTAAATCTGGTTTTAGCCAATGTTGTAAAATTCGCTAGGCGCTAGTCGGGCGCCTAGACGGCCTAGGCGGGGCCTAGGCGGGGCCTAGGCGGAATCTAGGCGGTACACATATTTAATATTATTACCTTATGTATATCAAATATGCTAATATTCTACTAAAGTATATGTATCAAATTTATTGAAAAATAATAAATATATATTTTATCCCAACAATGTAACGAAATTATATAGTAAAACAACATTTAAGAAAGACACATTTATCCTATTTTAATTTATGTATATATTTGTTTTGTAATTCTTCAGATAAGGCTTGCGAGAATATGACAAAAAAAAAACCTTAATTAGAAGCTTGCTTCGTTAAACCAGTTGTTCGAACGACGAACCATTCATATTTTTCGTCCACTTCTTTTTTCTTTTTAGTTATATTATTTTTAAGTTCTTTTCAGCATTTTAAATAAATAATTTGGTAAGAATATCTGTCTCACACCGCTCAGTGAATGCAAATGGAGGGAATATGCCTTCCATATATACTCACAAAGTGTCTGATACACTTTTCAAGGGAAACGTGTCTTTGAAAGCAATTCCCAAGTAGTTCTTATTTTTAAATATTTTAGTTGGCTGAAGATTGAACCGCCGATTAGTGCCGATTACTCCGAATAATTGGCCGAATATTCGGATTTATCGGCCGATTATTCGGGAGGTTAATTAATCGCCCGCATAAGGGGTTTTCAGGACGGTGGGTATCCGAGGAGCGCCTAGGCGCTGCTCGAATTTTACAACACTGTTTTTAGCTAGTTTTAATAGCTCCAGCTTTGGGTATCCGAGTAGCGCCTAGGCGCCGCCCGAATTTTACTAACACTGGTTTTAGCTACTTTAATAGCTCCAGCTTTGAGTGAGTTCTGAAGTTCTGAAAATTTATAAAGCATGAGTGTGGTTCAACATGTACTTGACAGTATTCTTACCCCTTCTGTATATGCTTCGCAACCACTTGAATTCTTGCGCAAAATCTTTGAAGATTAAGTTTAAAGTATAAAACACAAGGAAACCAAAATCTGTATATGTTTGTATATTACCTTCTCTATTTCCCTCCCGACAACTTTCCAATTTGCAGCATTATCACTACTTGGAAGAACATTTGAGGGACCAACATCTTCCTACAACAAAAAGTCAGCAATAGCGGCCACTGTTTTCTCAACTCCAGAGAAGTCTTCAGCATACAAAAACATAGCCCCTCAGCTGTTCGCAGCAATTACATTTATGAACGGACCATGTTTGACATTTTCCACCGTCAGATACTATTGATACCCCTTGAGTGTACCACGTGTCTTTGATCGGGTTTAGGTCATTCTCAATGCTCCTTTTACACTCATCAAGCAATGTGGTTCTTGCCTTCTCAAAAGATGGAGCTTTATAACCTTTTGGCCCTCTATTGATTGCTGTCACCATTTCAATAAAATGAGGATTTCTCAAAACGGTGAATGGAATTCCATAAGCTGTTAGGCCTCTCATCACCTTCAAGTCAACGTCATTCCTTTCCATTATACCCATGGCTTCTTGGATTGGTTTCGATGGAATTTGTTTCTTGGGGTGGAATTCTCCAAACAAGAAACACCTGCTTTTTCCGCTTCCTAAACATTTCTCCTTATTCATAACACATCTTCGTGATCTTGTAACAACGCTGGACAATGTTAAATCTGAGATTTTTTGCCAGGTTCCGGTCCGAAGAAATGGAGGTGCATTCGAGTGTATGAACTCGTGAATGCGCCTCCAACATTTTGCAGCACTCGGATTTTTCCTGTTCGCTGCTCCGATTACGATAACCTCGTCCAGTAATGGCTTTTGTTTCATTTCTGGATCAAGGCATTTATCATGTGGAGTTGGTTTCTTAGTTGACTGTGAGGAAACAAGCACAACGTCATCTTCGATCGCAATTGAAGTGCCTTCGCTGGTGTTATTTTCAGCATATCGATCATCTAGTTTTCTTTTGCCAAAAACCATTTTAGCTATATTCTTTTCTGCTGGAATATCTAAGTATCTAACCATGGATGTAAATATACTCTAGTGCATTGTATATATATAAAGACAAGTACATCTTTAAGCGTCGGTTCTACATGATGATACACATTTAGTACTCATATTTCAAGAAAACCCTCTCTTATACCCTCGGCCACATCACTATTCATTTCTTGGCAAGTACTTTTATTTGTTCATAAAATAATAATATATTAATGACTTTTCACATTCACATTTATTTGATCCAATAGTTAAGTTCAACAAATGCAATGAACTGGATCCCCGTACCAAGGTGTTTCGGATCGTTTAGGACCCACGGGCTGGAACGTGCGATCTGGATCGTGGATCGGTGGGGGGTGCAGCAAACTAGGTAACTATATACGAGCTATTGCATGACATGGTAATGTGATACTACATCCTTCTATGACTTGCTTTGTGATATGCATGTTGTATTGGTCGATCTTTGTTGTTGCATAAACTTGGTACCAAGTGTAGTAGCCTGAATGGCCACGTTCGGCTGAGTGGAGAGTGGTAAATCGAGTACTAGCTCGTGGCTTGGCACACCCGGGTGAATGAGGCCCAACTAGTGCACCCTTCCAGTGCCCTTAGATGCTATTGATTATTGTTGAAGGGTGGTCGTTGGGAAGATTAGATAGGCCAACATCGCCGTGTGTGGGACATGCATGTTATAGCAGTGGATGCGTCCGTTTAGGTACATAGTCTAGAGGACGGTGACGGACTCGTCTGAATCTCGACGAGAAGTTCAGCTTGAGGGAGGAGTTGGCCACCCACGCGTCGTTTATATGATTTTGTGGATTATATTGACCTATGTGTCATGTCTTGCTGTTGTTAGCTATGTGTCATACAAGTGTTAGTATTATTGTCAAGGAGCGCTGGTGTACTTTGTTTGACTCGGTGTCATCGTGGATGACCCGCCATCTGAGAGGGAAGGTGTGTCGGTATTATTTACTCACTGAGCTTTGCTCACCCCATTCTTTATATATACTTCTTTTAGGTTGTTGACATCTTTTGACGGGAGGTTGTCGTTTTGCGATCGTCGCTTCTGCTGCCTTTTATCCTTTTGAGTACAGTATACTTATTTGTGTTGGATCCATTGGCAATATTAATAATATTTTTGGAATGGTTATCCAACTCAGAGAAGACATTTCGGGCAAAAATTTGAATATGTTAAAATTGTTGGTTCAAACAATCACCGTCATTCTAGTTTGAACTAATGGACTATAGTTGTTAGGAAGATTTTGAAGATCGGACCGGCCGGTTCCCGGGAACCGGCGAACCGGTCAAATTTCTGGTTTGGTTCCAGTCCTGTCTAACCTGCTATTTAGAAAATAGAGAAACATGTTTACTAAATGAACTACTGAATTAATAGCAAAAACCATTGGTCTGGTGGCTGGCAGTCTCACTTTTAAGCAAGGACCGGACCAGGCCGGCCAGTTCTGACCGGAAACCGGCGAACCGATCAAATTTCTATTTTGTTGTCTGGTGGCTGGAGTCTCATTTTTAAGCCCAACTATTTGTTCAAATACTAGCTAAAGCATTTTATATCTAGATTAATATTTTTATTAAATTTAAAAGGAAAAAACGAAATTTGAATAATGCATTGTCCCATTTAATTTTACACCCTATTTTATAATTGTTTTTTTTTATCCCAAACATATTATTTGATTAATATATTTATGAAATATTTAGAGCCACCGGTTTTAGTCCGGTTGGATTCCGATTTTCGGCTAAACCACTGAACTTTTCGATCCAGTTCGAAAACCCAATTTCAAAACCTTGGTTGTTAGCTCAAGTAAAACGCTACCTTTGATGCAAGATCACGAAGTCGCAACCATTGATGATATTTTTTGGTTTTATTCCTCTAAGCTGAACTTAATTATATAAGGTTTCGATCTTGGTTGCAGCAACCCTACATTTCATGGCAGCGAAGACCTTCGTCCTCTTACCATGGATGACTCACAGTTACAGTCTCATTTTTCTCTAAATGCATTCTTGACACACAAATAAAATCCAAAAGAGTTCTACCAAGCAAATTTAGGTCAGTGCAAAGCACGGATACCTGAACAAGCTACTTTTCGTCGCCAAAACCCCATCTAACAAACCACAGAAGAATTCGTGCGCATTTTCTTACCTTGAATAGTGACTTAGTATGCGTTTGGGAAACTTCATGGAAAGAGATATGCAGGAAAACTACCAACAAAAGTGCAGTCCAAGCCATACAATATATAGTAAAATGTGGGGATGATCATCTCTATCCATCTTCTAACCACGATTTAGCATAAAACACATATCAAAGTCTCAACAGTATAAAACGACTCATCAAGGAAAGCGAACACCTGAAGTAGAGAACATCACGGGACAGCGCTTTGAATCGAGGACTATGATATGACTAAACTTTAGAAGCATCTCCTTCGGCTCTGGCCTTCTCAGCATCAGGCTTATTGACTGGAACATATTTGCATACCATGAAATTGAAAACAGTTAGGACCAGCTTCATTGTACTTGCACATGTTTTCAGTTTACATATTATTACAAAGACAGCAATCGATGATAACAAAGCATCTTTTTCAGAAGAAAAGCAAAGGACTATTTGCACTTCTTGAATATACTAAATGAACAAACCATTACCTTCATCATCCTCATCGTCACTGTCCCCAAAATCGTTGCCCATTTCACCCAAGCCACCCATGTCTCCCAAGCCACCCATGTCTCCCAAGCCACCCATGCCGCCCAAGCCACCCATGCCGCCCAGCCCGCCCATATCACCAAATTTCTGAATAAAACCTCAAAGTTAGATTGGGAAAAAAAAACTTACATGATTAAGTTAAGTTCCTAGGAGCTGATAAACTGATTTTTAGAGGTCTCCTGAAGGATCAATTTATTTATATCGACTTCTAAGGTGTATGCGTAGTAACAAATTCTGAGCGTTTTTGTGAAAGACTACAGCGAAAGTATTCATCCAAAGACTTGAGCTTTAAAGGATTTCGACCAACTAACAAGCTTTAAGAACAGCTGATAAGTTAGAGGAGATTATAAACTACTAAATTACGCTGAGACAATATAAACATAGTCCTCTTGGTTATACAGACGCATCGTATAAAAGCCTGTCCATGAAAGAATGGCAATGAAAAACTTACCGAAAAATCCATTCCGCCCAAGTCAAGGTCACCTGGTCCTGCTGTGATAAGATTTTAAACAGAACATCAGTAATCATCCTTAAATAACGCAGAAGACACTTGTTTTACAGGAGAAAAAAGAAATTGTTTTACCTGTATCTTCATCCTCGTCTACCCATTTGTCCCAATCTACTTTCACATACGGCGGTGTCTTTTCACCTCCACGCAATAGTTTACTCCACCATTTCTTTTCAACTTTCTCCAAAACACAGAAAATGTTACGCACACCAATGTTTATTTTTGATTCCTGGAAAATGAAACTTATGTTTCAAGGTAATCATTTGTTTCTATAACTACAAACTAGATGCAGGTTTAAGCTTAGGCACAAAGTTTATGCATATTCCCCGAACAGAAACATTTTCAAAATAATGAGAAAAAAACCACTTTTTCATGATTTGTAGGACAAATCTATCCACAAAATTATTGCTTGCACATTCTCCGACATCTTAGAAGTGACTAGCTAAATATTTGATACCACATAAAGATTCATGGTATGAACTATGAAACAAGAACGGCCTATTCATTATATCTTGACAGGTAAAGACATGCATTTCTAGTTGAATGATGCAACAGTAAAGACATAAATTTAAGAATAATAAAAGGGCATCTCACCTCTACATTAACCTTATCAAATAGGTTCAATTTGAGCTCATATAGATTGTTGTCTGCTCCAACAGTTGCAGAAAATGTAAACACTCCTTCAGGATCAAGATTGACCTTAGGGTCCTTCGCATCGGGCAGCAGGACAGTCAGATAAACCTTGTCCTCTCTCTCCGCCCACTTCACCTCAGGGTGTCGGCTGCAAGAAAAAGAAGCGAAAATGATGATTAATTAGTGCCTTACTTCGTATAGTTAGTCACAGATCATGGCGGATTAGATAATAAACAAGAGAGTCGCTCAAAGATCAAATCAAACATGTAAGAAGCTGCTCAGGTCATGATTATTTACTATCAAAATTTGAGCAGAAAAATTTAGGACAACATTTCTAAGGAAAAGGATAAACAGACATGAGGTAGGAAGCTACCGTTTCGAGAATGGCATCAGTGAACTGAGATTTCGATTTACATGGAGGAAGCAGAATATGGATTTCTTACGGAAAGGTAAAATGGAAAAGCAAACGCATAACAGAGGCATCTCAATCACACTTAAACCGAAAAAAAAAAAATATAAGATGCGCAGTTAATAACAACAAGCAGTTCAAAGAACAGGTTTCATCACAGTCGCGAGTTCATACCATCCATCGAAAATGCAGAATAAAATCACTAAAAGCGTTCCATCGATTTTGCAAACAATTTGCATACCAAGAATCACAAAGAATTACGCTCGCGGATAAACAGAAAAAACTACCGAACTGTAGTCAATACAACATCTTTATCAGAGCAGTTCATCTAACATGTTTCAGATAGCGACGAGAATTAATAACCATTCTAAGTTAGAACAAATCTAAAGAACCGAACCAATCGAGAAAAAGTTAAGCAGCAGCACTACTTACCTCATTTTCGAAAAGCTTCACGGTGTAAAACTAAGAGCAGCTAAAACCCTAGCACAAAGGTTGAGAGTTGAGTTGAAAACGCTAGAAGATCGTTTAATAGCACTTTAGGCCCAAACATTTTGTCAACTTCAAATATTTTTCGGGAGAACCACAGTTTTAGTCCCTGATGTGATGTTTGGGTTACGAACGTTTTGGGTCCTTCAGGTTCCGATGCGTCATTTTATTCCTCAATCTTACCGATTTTTGGGCATTTTTGGTCCTTCTAACGTAATCACTGATTTTTATGGAATTTAACACATGAGAGCTCATGATATCCTTTAACTTGACTTAACACTTCATAAATCATTATTTTATTCAACTAAAATGCACGTGAAAATAAATATGTATCACATTAACTCAATTTCAAGGTTGTCGTCATTTCCTTAATGTGATGTATAATGATGTTCATGTGCGCTTAAGTCGAAGAAGAAGATGTGTTATGAGATTTTACGTCGAGTAAAAGGAGATCATGGGCTCTCACGTGTTACATTTCATCTCAATTAGCGATTAAAGTAATCGATGGACCAAAACCGTCCAAAATCGGTAACATTTGGGACTAAAAGTATGACCTGAAAACATAGGGACCAGACACGCCCATGCCTCAAACATTGGGAACTAAAAATATCGTCCGCCCTATTTTTCCCAATTATATTTACTACGATTTCGTACTTCGAGTCTGCTTCCAAGATACTCATCAATGGTGATTTTCAAAATTTAGCTCCAATGGAAGTTTAGCATTGATGGTGATCTCAGCTAAACCCCTTCAATGCTCAAGTAAGGTGAATTATTAATGAGGATAAAATTGCCATGAAATCAGCAAATTGGACTGACATTATTTTATGTTATCACTTTCTATTGAAGTTCCGAAAAACAACAATAAATCATTTTGTAGCTGAAAGTGATGAACCATCTAATTCTGAAAATTGGACACGAAAGTACGACACCTTAGGTAATACTTCTCGATGATAGGGGTGTTCATTATTCGGTATACCGACCGAATAAACCGAAATACCGAAATTTCGGTACAAAACCGAACCGAACAAAAAAATTCGGTTCGGTATTCGGTCCTTAAAAAAAAAAATTTCGGTATTCGGTAAATTCGGTTCGGTACAAATTTTGAATTTCGGTAAATTCGGTATACCGAATTACCGAAATTTTAAATTAAAATATATTTTATTATATTAATATTGAAAATAAAATTAAAATTATATTAATATACATATTAATTTAATTTTTACCGATTTTTTTATTATTATTATTTAAATTTCGGTAAATTCGGTAAATACCGAATTTACCGAAAAAATTTCGGTAAATACCGAATACCGAACCGAGAAATTCGGTTCGGTATTCGGTACCTATTAGGGGTGTACCGAAATTTCGGTATACCGAAATTTCGGTTCGGTTCGGTACGGTATGTACCGAACGAACACCCCTGCTCGATGAATTAAGAAATTGATGAGAGACTCTGATGTCAACTTGATGATTCACCAGAACAAGTTTCTTAAAATCCGTATATCAAGTAGAGGATTTGGGGTATTGTTGTGCAGTAATGGAATCGTTTGCATCTCAATGGGTACTTCAGCTAATTGATTCCCTCCCATTTGATTATATGTCTTTCTATGACCTAATTTTCTGGGCTTTCTTGATTTGCAGGTACCTTAAATATTTGACGAAGAAGTACATGAAGAAGCATAACGTGAGAGATCGGCATCGGGTGATATCGTCCAACAAAGATAGGATGTCTACGAACTGTGCTACTTTAACATTGCCGAACAAGAAGGAGACGAAGTAGAACAAGAATAAGTAGACATACATCCACTAAGTTCGTTTCGTTTTTGTTTTCAAATACATCTATTAGTAACCCTATTTCATTATTCCATTAATCTTGTTTTGGGGTGCTACGTCGTATACTTAGATTGTTGTGTTAATGGGGTTGAAATTCCGATCTCTTAAAGCGACTCTTCGTGCTCTTTTTAGGTTGTAAACCTCTGTAGCTAACTCGATTTCTAACGTTATGAGTTAGACATCAATCTGATTCTTGTGGCAAAACGCGAAAGATAAGTTAGCAACTTCTCATGTAGAAGTGTTTTTATTCTGTGAACAAACCTGGCACATGAATCTTGTAGAAGACAATGTGAGGTTATTAGCTAATTTGTAGGATTTTGGGCTCAAATTATATGTTAGGGTTGATAAGGATGTGATCCTAGGCCAATACAAATATAACATTAAGTAGGAGAGAACAAAAAGGAATATTTAAGAATATAGCCTTTGACATAGTCAACGTTAAAAAATGGCCTTCGAACGTAAAATGACCATTAGCCCTTATTAATCGGGTCCCACGTTCAAAACAAATATGTTAAAATGTGGTGAGCTTTAGGATGGTGGGCAGTATGTAGTCTAGTGGTTGTGTAGTTAGACGTTCAAGTAATAGGTCGTTGGTTCAAATTCCCAACACATTTTTTATATATGAGGAGGGCCATGCATAGTGGACCTCGGCAGGGGACCCACGCAGTTGCTGCACGGCATGGGGGGTCCCCTGCTATATATGGCAGGGTCCACTGCGTCTACTGCAGCATGGGATCCCCCATGCTATGCAGCAGACGCATGAGACATCGGCAGGGGACCCGTGCTATATAGCAGGGAACTCTCAACTCGCGCAATATAAAGCAGTGGACCCATGCGTCCACTACACAGCATGGGCCGGCTCCTCTGCTATATAGCACGGAACCCCTGCTCAGGGGACCCGTGCTATGCAGCAAGGGACCCATGTGTCTATGGACAGCATAGTGGGGGGTCCCCTACTTATAGCACGGGTCCCCTGAGTATGGAATCCGTACTATAAATCAGGGGACCCCTACATTAAAACGGAACCCTGTAAAAAGACGAAAATATCCTTAAATTGAAGGCTATTTTTAAAAAAGTAAAATCAGGAAGACTACTTTTTAACGTTGACCGAGTCCAATGCTACTTTTGGAAAAGACCCAAAAAATCTAATTCAATAATTATTCTTTAATAGAGTTTTTTTCGGTCATGTTGATATCCATCCCACATACGCTGCCGTAGTTCCACACTTCGGCAAGGTTCGGTGTGAATTGAATCTGAACTCAAACGTCGACTATGGGACAACCATGACTACCAGTTGGACTAATCCTCCCTGGTCCATGGGATCCACCCCAAGATTCCACCAACAACGATAGTCAAGTTCACTTGTGGATTCTTTTAATGGATTCTTTTAATCGAGTGAATTTATAAAAAGTTAGATGTGAAGTCACGAGTTTCCAAACTTAATAAACATGTGATCTTGAAATTAGTTCATAAGGAGAAACTAATTACTTCTCAAATTCATTCTTTTCAACAAATTCTTCGAAATACCATTTCTTTTATACTGCTAGTAAAATCTTATACCATACGATGTAAGTGTCGAAATGCAGATAAAGATGACAAGGAATATGTTTTCATCTCAAGAGATTCTCGACTACATAGCTCAGCTTTCTTAACCTCATGAACAACAAATTCAATTTTAAAGTCAATTAACTTTCTTATATTATATCCTTCAAACATATATAAAAATCAAACTCGTGACGTCTCTGATTCAATATAACAATTAGAAGTATGAAGATAACTCTTGTGAGCTTATTTATGTTTTTAATTAATTTTCGAGCTCGAATTCAAGTCAGTCCACATGAGCTCATGAGCGAGCTCGAGCTTAATCATTTATAGTCGAGCTCAAATTTGAGCCCAAGTATTTAATTTTCGAGCTCGAGGTGGAGCGTAGAAAATGAGCTACACCCCTAATTGGAGCCCAACCCACACAATATCGTACTCTCACATGGATAAATTCTAATTTAAATAGTTGTATATTGAAATTTACATAACTGGATTGCTATTCACCGCCCCCTTTTTCCTAGTCACCGCCTCCTAAAGGGCTTAAGAAAGACGATTTTGCCATTTTGAATTTAAATTTCTATTTAAAGTCCTTTTCCATACAACACTTTTGATATCGCAAACACACACCCAAATCAGAGTCAAACATAACAAAAAAAACATGAAATCGCAATGAATCGTCTATTTGGGAAATGAAAAAAGTCAAAAGAAATGGTCTATTGGCACGGATGGTAAGCAAATTCTCGTAAATTTCATTCGTATGAACGTGAATTCTCAAACACCGATCGGATTCAATAGAAAAATTTGCCACGACCGAAACATAATTTCTGTCCGCACAAGGGGTGACCGAACAACAATTTCGGTCACTCCTTGTGCCGACCGAAATTATGTTTCGGCCACCCTCTGAGGTGGCCGAAATAGTTGTTCGGCCGTGGCTGTCGCAGCCGAAATCTTCATTCGGTTGGGACGGTCGCGGCCGAGAACTGATTTCGGCTCCTTTAGAGGTGGCCGAAAATACTTTTCGGTCGCCTCTTAGACGAGCCGGAATTTCATTTCGGTTCTTTTTTTTTTCAGACTTGGAGTGTGTCCCGGAGGATTCCACGGGCGACGTGATAAAGCCAACTATAAATAAAAGAAAAGCAAGTTGAAGACACTATTTCACAATCTACGAATATTTAGAACGAGAGAATTAGCTCAAGCTGGTGTTTACAATTTTTGCCTCATTATTAGATAAGTTTTTGTGACTACATATATTATAGAACTGTCTTTCGTATGTTTGAACACCATTTTCAGAATTGCCTTGCGTCGACACTGTTTATTAGTTCATTAGCGAGAGTCACCTATTTTCTCTGCATTGAAATTTTCGGACATTTTCATTTAACTACAATCTTCCACTGTTAATTCGTGTTCTCCATTTTTATTCTAGGATAATATGACAATTCGATATTGACCAACATATCTAAATTAGACAAGCAAAAGCACAATAAAATATACAACATTATATTTAAATTGGAAAAAAAAGAAAAGAAGTTCGCAGTCGCCCAAATTACCAGTTTTACATTTGTAAGTAGCCTTACACTGAAGTAGTCTTACGAAGTTAGCAGTCGTACACTTCAACAAATTACTGGAGTCAGTCATACGAAGTTTGCAGTTATACAAATTGGTGCAACCTTCTACAAATCCAATCGCGCAAATAAGCAGCCGTACAGTTGTTTGTAGTCTTACACTAAAGCAGTCTTACGAAGTTTCCCCACAAGATCGAACAAACTTCTGCATTTCCATACAATTTTGGTATCAGACTTTGAATTTGATCTGCATCCTGTGGATGACGCTGGTGTCTTATCTCATGAATGATAACATTAAATAATTGAGTCTAAGAATTGTACACTTTTGCTCGGGAATAGATTATCTGAAAGTCAATTCGACAATCACCATATCTGACACTAAAGCTTTTGAAAGTGATATGCATGATTTATGAAAAGAGATTTAATCTTTCTCTTATGAGCATATTATGAGCATCACAGAACACGACGTACAAGATAACGGGTTCACCAACGTAGTATACCACTACCATATCGACATTTATTCTGAGTACGATTGTATTTGATGAAAACATCTTTAATCGTATTTAAATTAAGGAGTTATATTACGTTTCCGATTTTAACTAAGAATTTATTGAGAATTTCTGTCCCACATTGGGAAATTAATATAACCAGGCTCAGTAGATAAATCAAAGAGGCCTCTTCACCTAACATCAATTGGTTTTAGGTTGGAACGTTCAATTTAACAGAATTGAATGATTGATGTATATAATTGAAAGAGATAACAATTTAATAATTACTCAATTTTCATGGCAACAAATTACCCCGTGCATCTCACGGGGCAAACCTAGTTTAATAAATAAAGCACACGCAGAGAAGAGAGACGTACGTAATCTCATGAATCATGACAATTGACAGAGTTATGTTGCCGCGAAAAAGGTTAGGCGACTCATCGCTATTCATCAAAATCTCCTCGAGTGAATAAATAATTAAGAAAAAAAATCCATCAACGAAATCCTCGATTTTCCTGGAACCGTTGATATTCGCATATTCTGGGTTTCCTGAGATTCCCGCACTTCATCCACCACCAAGCCGCCGCCGTCCTTTATGCGCATTTTCCTTCGGACGGTGACTCTGCCCCACGACAAGCGAGCCGTGGGTATTTTTATTTTGTTTTTTTTTTTCAATTTGGGGAACCGTTTTTGACCCTTTTGCCTGGTTTTTCGGCTTGTCTGTTCCATTCGTTCGTTTTGAAACTTGGTGTCGAATCCTAACTTTCCCAACACTATGGAGGTTGAACAAAAATCCTACGTTGATCACGCTCTCTGGCTCTACGACGTGACTTTTGTGCGAGTGATTATTGGGAATGTCGTGTACGAAAACGCCCGAGCTTTCCCGTCAAAGAACGGGCAACGATGAAAGTGAAAGAGGGGAATTGATCATAGGTTTTGCCATCGACTTTTCATGGGTGGTGGGTGGGACCTTAGTTAATGTCTGCCGTGTGTCTATGATCTACTATATTGTTTTTTCTTGTTTGTTTGTTTCACGGCTTTATTCCGCTATGAGTTCATGAATCCTGTCACTGTGTGGGCAAGTGTACTTTGTCATTCAAGTTGCAGATTTTTTTTGAAAAAAGCAAGCTTTATTGGGCTATCTATGATACTCTATAAGCAGCTTTACCTTTAGGTGTTCTTCTGATCTATTGATAACTTATAGTTCGTTCGCGGAACTAGTAAAACATCTTATGCATCCGAGCATGTGCTTCTGCAATGTGTGTGCAATATTAGGTAAATTCTTTAGGCATAGGTAATACTTGTTTGGTCTGTCAAAGACATGTTTCCCATCTCTAACCTTCACACATGTCTCTAGCAACTTGGGTTAGATTTGTTTCGTAAGATAAACGTGCCACCTTCTCCATGAAAAAGCTTATTGTCTTTTTTTCCATATGTATCACACTTTTTTTGACCTTTGAATCTTGCAACAGGTATATAATCGTATTCGATTTAAGGTCTATTAAGGATGGATTCCCTAAACAGCACATCGCATGGAGATTCCACTACTATTGGCCACACGAAATGCTTGATGTATTTTCTTTTCCATTTCGAAACAAAGATGGGAGCAATTCTTCGAGGATTCTTATACTTTCTGGCCCTCGCTTACTGCTTCGTTGGACTGTCTTCTATTACCGATCGGTTCTTCCGCTCCATGGAAAACGTTGTCAAGCACAGCCGTGCTGTGGAGGAGATAGATCCTTGTACCAACAGCAAAGTTACCAAGTACAAGAAAGTTTGGAATTACACCATCGCTGATATTGCTCTGCTTGCATTTGGGACCAGTTTTCCGCAGATATCTCTTGCAACCATTGATGCAATAAGGAATATCGGAAGCTTGTATGCTGGAGGTTTTCCCCTGCTTTCTTTCATCTTCTCCCATTACCTAGTGTTCTCTTTCTCTTTGTATGCCCTTTCCTAATATATAATGCCATGTTTGCTTGCCTACTGTTATGCAGCAAAGTTATCGAAAGCATACTTAACCTGAAAGTTATCTGTGGACGGTTAAATAGTGATGCATGATTATAAAGTTAGGAATATGTATTATAGCATTAAGTAGTGAATGTTGCTGTTTTCGCTCTGTTTCTTGAATTAGTTTTCATTCTCGATTCTTTTAATGTTAGGTTTGGGTCCTGGGACGCTCGTGGGTTCTGCTGCTTTTGATCTGTTTCCTATTCACGCTGTGTGCGTCGTTGTTCCGAAAAATGGAGAACTAAAAAAGATATCAGATATCGGCGTTTGGCTCGTGGAGCTCATTTGGTCTTTCTGGGCTTACATATGGCTTTATATAATTCTCGAGGTAGTCGAATGTCCTACATGATCAATTTTCTTTCGAAACGCATGAATTTGCTGTTACTGCAAGTCAAATACTTCAAAACTGTGCAGGTATGGACGCCCCATGTCATTACACTATGGGAAGCTTTGTTCACGGTGTTGCAATACGGTCTACTGCTTATTCATGCCTACGCCCAAGATAAACGTTGGCCTTACGTTTCTCTGCCTATGTAAAATCTCTGACAGTGGTTTGTTTATGTCAAGATAGTGAGACATGAACCGTATGATGCCAGAATACTTACTAGTCCTAATTTGTTCTCAGGGCAAGAACTGAAAGGCCTGAAGATTGGGTGCCAGCAGAAACTGCACTACTGAAGGACAATCACGATAGGAGTCCTAATAAGTACTCAGAGATGTGCGAATTTGACGACGGCGATAGAAACACGGGCATAGTCGATATCTTCGCCATTCACTCGAGATCCTCAGGCAAGCACAAACTAGTATGGTCCACACTTATCTTCTCAGCTGTTAAAACACCCCATGTCTTTGACGACTCTTAAGTCTTTCGTCAGGACAATCTTGCCCAGAAACAATTCCTGAGGAGAGCAATTTCCTCTCAATCTGGAAACAGCAGTTCGTCGATGCGCTCGTGGTACTAAAACCTTATGTTCGATTAAAATTCCTCCCTTTTCACGTACTTCTATATGTTCGTACCCTTTTTCTGAAAACAGTTGGAGACACCATCGTCAAGAACGACGAGCAATCTACACCTAAGAGTAGCCAAGGTTTTCTGGCAATTGCTTCTTGTGCCATGGAGGCTACTCTTCGCTTTCGTTCCTCCTTATCAAATAGCCCACGGTTGGATTGCCTTCGTTTGCTCTCTGATATTCATCAGTGGAATTGCTTATGTCGTGACCAAGCTCACAGACATCATAAGCTGTGTGACAGGTTTTTGAATGCAAAATCATTTTACACATACACATGCTTTATTACCATGCATTTAAGTTAGTTCGCTCACAATTAATACATGATATGATTTTAACAATGCATGCAGGCATAAATCCTTACGTAATAGCATTCACTGCATTAGCCGCTGGTACTTCATGGCCCGATTTAGTTGCAAGTAAGATCGCCGCCGAGCGTCAAATAACTGCCGATTCAGCCATAGCTAACATCACATGCAGGTTTAGTTTTTAGCCATAAACCATTCTCTATTGAACGAAATTCGTTTTTCTCCAAACTTGCAAATATGGGATGATTTTTTTTTTTTGTTTTTTTGGATAATGCCAGCAATTCGGTGAACATATATGTTGGGATAGGCGTGCCATGGCTGATCGATACTTTGTACAACTACGTGGCTTACAATAAGGAACCGTTGAAGATAGAAAATGCGGGCGGGCTTAGCTTTTCATTGATTGTGTTCTTCGGTACTTCCGTGGGCTGCATTGGTGTTTTGGTTTTTCGACGGGTGACTTTGGGGGCAGAGCTCGGCGGCCCGAGGGTATGGGCTTGGGCTACCAGCGCCTTTCTGATGATGCTATGGCTCGTTTTTATTGTGCTTTCGTCTTTGAAAGTTTCTGGAGTTTTTTAAGGCCTTTTTAGTTTCTTTTTGTCTTGTCCTGTTTATTAGTGGTAATGAGTAAGTAATTTATTCTAAATTGAGAGATTACCACAGTTTAATAGTTGAGTTGAGTCTATGGTAGTAAAGTTGCGGATTAGTATAGCTTTGGTTTGAGGCCTTGCCATTGATGATGACTGGTAAAATTCAAGGGTTAATTAAGTTTCAGGCCCTATTAGTATGTTTGGTTTTGGGTTCAGGCCTCATTGCAGTGGGCTTTAGTATTAAGGACCTGCTTTCGAAAAACTAAGCTGTCAGGCCCTAAAATGACGCAAAAAGACATATCTAACCCTGACATATGCCAAAATTACGCTGTATACCTAAATAATTCGTTTCAGCCAATTATAACAGTTCAGCGCTGAAAAAGAACACTTCCTTTCACTTGGATAACACAGTCTTGTATTGAGTAACATATGTCGTCTATTTAGTAACAAATGACGTCGCAAAAGTAACACAACATTCAAAAATAATACCGATTCCTGCAACATCATTTGTTAATGTGTTACTGCAGGAATCGGTATTATTTTTTGAATGATGTGGTACTTCTGCGACTTCGTTTGTTACTAAATAGACGCCATATGGTACTCAATACAAGACTGTTGTTATCCAAATGAAAGGAAGTGTTTTTTTCTGCGCAAAACTGTTATAATTGTTCTTGAACCTCCACACGACCATCCCCCCTGTTTTCCTAGACAGAAAATTCATCATTATAGGGAGCAATGTTCGATCCGTGGGAAAAATAGGGTTCGATAGTCCGATGTAATAAATATGTCTGTTAATAACATTTTACTGTCGATAAGTAACGTCTTATGACGTTAAAATAACACTTACGGATTTTACGGTAACAAATCAGTATAATTGTGTAACAGTTATAATTGTTCTTTAACCCTCCATCCGACCATCCTCTCCTGTTTCCATAGACAGAAAATTCATCATTATAGGGAGCAATGCTCCTATAATGGATTACCAATTTTCAATCTCGAAACGTGTAATAAGATCGAAACGCTAATGATTCGATCTTTTATAGAAGAACGCTAATGGTCGTCGCGTCGAGTTTAGGGTTTACGGTTTAGGGTTTATGGTGTAATACCGCATGATGGAAAACAAAACAAGGTGTTAACAATCGACTGTGTGCTCGATCAGTGTGAAAAATGGGACTCGATAGTCCGATGTAATAAATATGTCTGTTAATAACATTTTAATGTCGATAAGTAACGTCTTACGACGTTAAAGTAACACTTGCGGTTGTTACGGTAACAAATCAGTATAACTGTGTAACATAAAACTGACG
Source organism: Craterostigma plantagineum (assembly GCA_027422505.1). Lineage (NCBI taxonomy): Eukaryota > Viridiplantae > Streptophyta > Magnoliopsida > Lamiales > Linderniaceae > Craterostigma > Craterostigma plantagineum. Next base: position 919,779 of record JAPQWV010000104.1, read on the forward strand.
TCAAATATCATTCAGAAATCACTTTTATTAAGGGTAATTTCGTCAAATCACAGTTTTGGGTCCTTTTCACTTAATTTTTCAAAAAAGAGGTCCTTAAAACTAAAAAAATGTCTGACAGGGTCCCTAATTTAAAAATATTCTGGGGCCTGACACAAAATTTCCCCAAAATTCAAACCACAATCAGCTCCCATTTAGCTTAAAGCCACAATATACAATATATATAATAATAGGATCTTTTGTTATTTAAATGTGATAACATTCGACCCTATAGATTTAATGCGAAAACTTAATACATATCGAACTAAAACTCTTTTAGAAACGTTCATTAGCTTATAAGTCATATCATATCTAGGGTGTTCTTTTATGTTTTATTTTTAAGAGCAATAGTTGATAAAGTTGAGTAATAATGTAGTTGTTAGGATCGGTTTACGCGTTTAGAGGGGGGTGAATAAACGCTTGACTCTTTTTTGGTTTGTTTGTGTGATGACTCGTATACAATCAGTGACCGGTCAGTATTAGCGCGGAAAATAATACTGAACGATTGTAACCGATATGAAAAGGAATACGTGTGTGTGTGTGACCGGTTTATTTCTGGAAGTTCGGAGTTAAAATCTCCTACGTCTCCCCTCTCCTCGCAAGGAAAGTCACTAGATCTTCAGTTATACAACTTAGTACAACCTACCTAGCTGAACACAGCTCTAATCTAGTGAATCACCTAGGCAGTCGTTTACAACAATCAACCTACTTCAACAACTTTTTACAGTCCGTTGGAAATAAAGAACATACAGTAAGAATAGCTATGTCTTTAGGCTTCACTCTTGATTGCTCTTTCACAGTGTTTGAGACTTGATCGATAAATTCTTAGAGAACTTGAGATTGAGAAGTTATAAAATCGTGAAGTTGTTCTCTTCAACTTGTACTACTCCTTTTATAGATGAGGTTTGAATTTGAAGCCGTTGTGAGATAGACTCTTCACTCTGAACAGTGCATTAATTGACTTTCCCAAAATGGGTCTGTCCGGTTTGTGCTGCAGTTTATCCTGTCACCTTTGCTTCATTCCTTATTCGTGACAGTTGACCTCTGCTTCTTTCCAGTCTTGCAGCTTTGTATTGAATGTCCGAAATTTCCTCTTTGCCTTAGTAGGCTCGTATCTCTGAGTATCTAATTTGCATCAAGTCCGGTTCAATCACACTTCAGCGTTTTGTTTGAGATCTCGTTCATGACCGGTATCAGAAGTCGGTATGCGATTGACGTTTTTCGTGCTTGACTTAAACCAGTCACTTCACTACAAAAAAGAGTTGAAATAGCGACGAAAGCGGTGACCAAAACGCAGTCGCAAGATTTTCCGATGGAAATTAGCTAGGGAAGGGCCGACGTTTTGTGACGGAAAAACCGTCGCTAAACTGTCGCAAAACTTCGGGACGGTTAATCCGTCGCCAATCTAGGACGGACCCTCCGTTTGCGACGGAAATTCGGACGCTAACGTTTTGCGACGGATTTTCCGTTGCAAAGCAGCGGCGGAGCCTCCGTTGATCATATCCGTCGCTATTTTGCGACGGATAGTCAGTCGCTAAATATATCCGACCCATATGCCGTCGCAGGGTTTGGGCGGAATTCCTGAAAAATTAGGCGCTAAGTCCGAAATTTATTTAAACCCACCTTTTTTATCTGACAGACTGACATTCAACCTCTTTTATCTCCCACTCATTATCTCTCCTCTCTTATTGCTTTCTTCATCTTCTTCCTTGCTTCTCTTCATCGTCATTCTTTCTTTTTCTTTCTTCGGTTTTCTCCAACTGTTGACATCAAGAACCTCTGCACCCTTTTCGCCGCCAATTTTTTTCTTTGTTTCTCTTCTCGGCTGCTCGGATCCGGCGGATGTTGTAGCGGTCGGATGCTGTGACGGCGGATCAGCGGCGGGCTGCAGCGGCGGTCTGCGTCAGGTATGACTGTGGGTGTGTTGGGTTGGACTGCGGGGCTGACAAGGGCGGCGGCGACTTGATGGGCGTGGTGGTGTAGGTCTGCGACGGCGGGAAGATCTGCGGCGTGGTGGTATTGGGCTGCGCGGCGCGGGCAGATCTGCGGTGTGGCGGTGGGCTGCGACGGCGACGGGCAGATCTGCAGTGTGCTGTTGTTAGGTTGCGAAGAAGACGGCCAGAATCCGGCGTGGTGGTGTTCGGCTGCGACGGCGACGGGCAGATCTGCGGTGTGGTGGTGTTTTATGGCGTCGACGGCGAGCAGATCTGCCGTGGTGCTGGGGCGGGGAGTGTTGCCGCCGGGTCCCTGCAACGGGATCCGGCGACTTTGCGACGGACTGTCCGTCGCACAGTTTATTTTTTTTAATTTGATTTTTCTTTTTTGCGACGGTCTCGCCGTCACAAAAATCCGTAGCAAAAATTGCAACGGCTTTGCGACAGAGCTTGATTTTGCAACGGCCGATTAGCGATGGGTTTGCTACGGTATTGACCGTTACAAAATTGAAGTTTTTTTGTAGTGATTCAGTGTAGAGTTTGCTCCTTTAATGTGAACCGATGCGCTGGACTTCCGGTTTCGTATCTTTAGTTAGTTATGTCAAAACCAAAACTATTATTCCCGAAATTTTTAGATTCGTATTACTGGGAGTAATAATACCCGATTTTGTATCATGCCCTTGGAAAAGAAAGGCGTTCGTAGTTTTAATGGCTTCAAGATAATCATTGAATATGTAGAGTAGAGCAATAGTGGCTCTTTCTCGTATAAAAAAAAGCATGATAATGCGACAATAATATGGGAACGCATTAACTTATCCTCGACAATAATTTTGAACTACGAATGTTATATAATATTCCTTGGCTTGATATGATAATTTTTTTTTTTTGTTGGGAATCATTTTCTATTGTATTTTATGATATACACCATATATATTTACACAATTTATGATTTATCTTCTTCACAAAGTTTGAGGCTAGATCTGAAGTCTTTGGTGTGTGGAGATTAAACCTTCATTAATTTGTGGTCACCACTCACTCACCACCAGTATTTTACTAACCTTTAAATTATGTACAAAAATGGCGTACTATACCAAATATAATTCAATTACTAAATCAAAAAACTGAATGTATGTGATCTATTTTCCGCAAGCGATAACTAAAATATCTTGCGCTATCAAACCTAATGTCAAGCATCCATATATTTATGCATTTTTTTCTATGGCATTCATTTCATCTTTCCATTTTAACTAGTTGTTGCCCCGTACGATGCACGGGTCTATTTTGTCTCCCGTTTATTTATTTAAGAGGAAGTAATATTTGGAGTTTTTAAAATGCGTTATGATAATAAGGTTGAAGTCTACGGGGTAGTTGATGGTGATACATCATATATAATATCAAGTACGTTAAAGAAGTTATTTGTATCTGGAGCATCACCATCAACTACCCGAGCGCCCGAAAAGAGGATCAACTTTTGCACTCACTTCCGCAGTTCACCTGTGAATGACCTAAGAAAGTCGTCTAACGGCGTGATTGTGGTCGAATCATTCCTCTTCAACATTTATGCTTTTTACTGCCTCGATTTTAGTGAGCCTTCATTCAATTCCGGAAAAAATCGTACCCCCCAGTCGGCCATTCATGCACAACATCACTAATCTTCTTCCTCTACTTAGTCTTCCTTGATGCAATTCATTTTAGGCGATATGAGTGAGCCATGGCTACGTATTTTATGACCCGTGCAATTCCTTGATGCAACATCACCTCTTTTAGCACCTAACTCATGCTACAATGTTTCTAACTCATTTTCAGAATGTTAACAACACTAACTCGCAGCCTCATTTTCAACGTTCTATGACAGTTCACACAGTTGCAGCCATCACAATAAATTCCAGATGCAAAACACTCGCAATACCTGTCCATAATGTTGTTGTCACTATCATATTGTAATCCACAACGGAAAAGATAGTTTGGACTTTGCATATACAAATGCATAAAGGAGGCATGTTCCTGTCTATGAGTTATAAATCATTTTGCACAGCAATGTAAAAATGTAAGACAATAACCAATTACTTACAGCTTCAGACTACGATGCTTGCACTTGCACTGCTTCTTCTTCTTTGGAGTACAATCATTCAACTCTTTCAGATTTTATCTCGGGCGTCCACTTGGAGATTCAGATTTCCTGTGAGAGAAAAGGTTAGGATTATATATCAACAGCAAAGGAAGTCAGCAAGCGTGCATGCCAGAGCAAAGTCTGTCTAATTTGTAATTAAGAAAGTTTGGAATCAGGACCAATGACAGATGAAGAAGTTATTAGCAAATCACATCTCTGAGCGGGTCAAATATCTTCAGAAAAATGTATTGCAAGGATTTATCATGAAATCATTATTATTCAGGGAGGAAATCACTGGAACAGAGCTCATGCGAACTATGACATCAGCAGATCATCGTAGTTGGAAACGATTAGGAACCAACGTGCTAAAACTAACACAAAAACATTCAAAGATTTTCTATAACTCCATGTGTCAAGGGAGAAATCTTAACCTTGACCGTCGCAGTGACGCTAATCAGAGCGACGCCGACGGCACCGTTGTGCAGTAAATCGGATTCTAGGAGAGGAGAATCATGAACGGCCGAAAACCCTTTTGCGTATGAGGATTTCAACACAAAAATCTTGAAGATTGGGATTAGATATTAGAAGGGTTTGGACAACCACTGGAATTTATGCGACTCTTCGCTTTACGTGCTAGGAATTGACTTTTCATCTCCCAACAAAAAACCAGACTCGTTTGTAGGAAAATGAAAATGAACAATCACTTGAAAATAATGATAGGGGACAAACTGGTAAATGCAATTTCTTATCAGGGCAAGATGGTAATTGTCACTTGTGTCGCTAATGGTAATTCCACCCTCAAATGGACCTAAATTGGTAATTTTCATTGATGATGCTGACATGTCGCAAGGGAATTGGCTATGAGAGTGATCAATGAGAGTACACGTCTAAGTTTTTTATAGCATAGATACTTAAACTTATCGTTCATGCACAGTCCACGGTATAAAGATAAGAATGCATACTGACTTATTATTTTATACTTTTTTTTATTATTTTATACTTTCAAGATAAACTTTATTATTCAAGGGGCGGCCCAATGGTTTCTCTGCTATAAATAAGGCGGCATCTCCAAAAACAAAACTTGCCCATAACCCTAAAAGAAAGCCCTCGAACCCATAAACACACACACACACACTAATAAGAAAGAAGTTCTCTTTTCCTCTTCGTTTAGGGCCGCTGCAGATATAGTTAATTTCCTTTCTGAGTTGAGGGAAACAACTCTATCTGCAGCTGCTACGTTTGTTTTTTAAGTGACAAAATCTCAGTTTGTATTTGAATAATAAGAAGGATGGCACGCTCGTTGTTCAGCACTAAGTTCTTCTCAACCTTCATCGCCAAAGAGATCTCATTCTCATCCCTTCTCACAAGGTTCGTATCTATGCCTCAATTTGTGTTGTTTAAAATATATGTATGTGAATTAGAATTTAATATTGAGTGTGTCTACATATGTAATATATATAGGAGGGGTCATGCCGCCGCCGCCGCCGCTGCACAAGGTGGAGGAATATCAAACGCCGTGAGGGGTGATGGGGCTTCTTCGACTGTTGTAATGTTCAAAAAGGGTCGTCCCCAAGAACAACCCGTTAGTGTTCCGTGGGTGCCCGACCCGGTCACTGGATATTACCGACCCGAGAATCAGGCCGGCGAGGTTGACCCGGCCGAGCTGAGGGCGGTGCTCGTCAAGAATAACAAAGAAAAACTGATTGATTGATTGATTTTATTCTCCGGGGAATTATATTATTATGCTTGCTTTCTGAGTTTATTCGTGTTGAGATTTTGGCATTTTGTTGGTCTGCGCCATTTTGAGGAATGAAATTATAACAATGAAAAAAAATCTGATTGAGTGAGGATTTTCTTGTGATAAAATTTTGCAACGCACGGTTTTATATATATATATATATATATATATATATATATATATGTATTTTACAATTGGGATGCAAAATTTATTTTGTTGTGGAGGCCGGCAAGGCGTCGAATGCATGTCCTTAAAATTGATACTTGCATCTCCTATTTCGGCAATTGTTTCAATGAAGAAGAAGAATAGTCTAAAATTTCTACGATTTTCGTGAGAGTTGAACAAGTGAATCATTATTTATAGATGATAGGTGAATCCAAGAGTTGCATCCAACATTTCATCAACCCATTAAACATCTTTTGACCTAAATGAGACTAGTTTTAATTCCCCACCACCCGCCTAAATTTTCCTTCTCTCAAGTGCCATGTTCTTCCGCAGGAAAATGGAAGATAATTAACACATTTAAGGTATGCAATAATAATAACATTAATAATGTAATGAGATGAGCTCCAACTTCTTCCTAATGCATAACTTATTCCTTAATAATATAACAGATAATACAACAAAACGTGGCAACATAAAACAGCCAACCGTCTCAAGTAAAAATCATTCGAAATTATATAATGTAAGCAAACAAGCATCGTACTACTTATCCTATCTCCTACTAAGGCTACGCAGCAGCTTCAAGAAGATTACCAAATTGCCCTCCCCTCGAACCCTTCTTCTTCTTCCTCGCATTCACGCAGTCGAAACCACACCCACACTGAGGGCACTCGGCGAAATTGTCGACGTCGAAGGACGCCGAGGCTATGCCGACGGAGAAGTCCAACTCATCGCCGTCCTTGGTGACCTCAACGATGTTGACCCAAAAGAGGAGCACTTTTACCTGAATACCCTTGAGGTCCTTTATCCTATCCTTGGAAATCGTCCCAGAAATGGTCGACTTGTACTTCAGCTTGTACCCTTGTATTGTGAAGCTGCAACTCTTGTCCAGGTACACCTTGAACCTGCCGGAATCGCGGTCGATTTCGTAGCTCGTGACGACGCCGGTCGGAAGCAGGCCGACGGGGAAGTCGTACGACTCGAGCACGTCGTACACCGACGGCGGAGTGTCTTCCGACGCGGCGGAGGTGATGATGAGCGTCAGGGAGACGAGCAAGGCGGCGGTGCAAGCGAGCTTAGACATGGTCGTGTGCGTGTGTGCTGTTTGTGTTAGAGAGGTAACATTTCGAAGCCCTTCTTTATATTCTTGTACTCTCTTGGGTAGGTGGGAAAGAAGGGGGGGTTATGTGTTGGTTGGTGAGTATTACGACAGCGAGGCAAGACGAAGAGGATAAATATGATGTAATAATCTTCTTATGTATTGTTTCATGACCACTAAAGATAGATAATCTAGGATTGGATTTTGTAATATAAGACATAAAGCTCTAGAAACTGCCTTTGAAATAAAATATAATAAAACGCCACGCCACGTGCCTCGCGTGTCTCGTACGTAGTCTGCTACTCATGTCCGTGTCTGTCAAGAATCGAACAAAGATACTTAATATTTAATTTATAGATAGCAAAGTCAAGGCATAAGGTAGTAAGGATTCGCTAATAACATAAACATGAAAATCAAGGATTGGCTAATAAATAGCATAAGGGCAAAATCAAGGCAATATTAGCTAATAGCATACAACTCACACGATACATATATAAAGGGATACCCGTTCTTAACAATAATATACACTTTATTTCTGGGAAATCAATACACACTTACATAAAACGTGATATATATGTAGTAAAATGTCAAATTTAGTTACATTGGGCTTTGGTTGAAGCCTTCTTAAGCATTTAAGCCAAGCCCACCAAAACCACCTCTATACTCAGCCCTAGCTGCCGCTGCCGTCTTCTTCGTCAGACTGCAGAATTTCCCCGAGTTAATTGGAGCCGAGCATCAGCCATGGTAAGGATCAAGTGCCTCATCTAACGAAACTACGCAATGAGGTTATTTTTTTCGTCCGATTTACTATTTTTTCCTGTTGTGTAGGGGATTGATTTGGTTGCTGGAGGTAAGAGCAAGAAGACCAAGCGCACCGCACCTAAATCCAATGACATATACCTCAAACTCATCGTGAAGGTTTCTTAATCTCACATTTGTAGTTTGTTTTTATGGAAGTTGCTTATTTGAATTGTGTTACGTCGTGAGATTGAGTTTCGTGTGGATGGTCGAACTGAACACTGTCCTGCAGTTGTACAGGTTCTTGGTCAGGAGGACAGGTAGCAGATTCAACGCTGTGATCTTGAAGAGGCTTTTCATGAGCAAGGTCAACAAGCCGCCGATCTCTCTCTCGCGTCTCGTTCCTCTCATGAAGGGAAAGGTAAGCCCATTATGTGTCTCCTATGCTGCAAGGTAGATGTTGGCTTTATAATTCATTTAATTTTCTTTATATTAATCGTTTACTTTCAATGACTTCTGGCTCTTGCGATGCAAGCTGATTAGTTTCATAACAAAAATTAGTAAGACGGCTGAATCATAATGTTAGTATGCTGCTTTTATATTCGTTGAGGATGGTGTATCTAAGCTGATATCATGTTATGAGTAATCTCTGAGACAGTTTCTATGATTTATCCTTCTCATGAATTTGAGCTATTAGATGTATATGTTAACTGATTGGCTTGGTTACTTTATCGTGATGTCTCTCCGTGTCTTTAAATGCACAGGATTTTAAAAAGTTGTTATGGTGATGGTGTCTAAATCAGTTCTTTAAAATGTCGTTCTTTTCTTGCGTCTTTCGTCTGTTGTAGGAGGACAAGATTGCAGTGATTGTCGGGACAATAACTGATGATCATCGCGTGCATGAAGTCCCCCCTCTGAAAGTCACTGCTCTGAGGTTCACTGAGACGGCAAGGGCTAGGATTGAGAAGGCTGGCGGTGAATGCTTGACTTTTGACCAACTGGCTCTTAAAGCCCCGCTGGGGCAGAACACGGTATTTGCCTTTTCGACTTCCTATTTGTTCCCTCCATTTGTTAATTTCCTGCATGCATTGATGTTCTCCTTCTACACTCAAGATGGACAAAGTCCTTCATTCGTCCTTTACATGCTAATGCGACCCCTCTGCAAATTGCAAGTTTTATCACTCCACATAATTAGATTTTCACTAGTTTACAAATCCGGGCATTGGGAAACTTTAAGGAACGAACATATCTTTGTCCAAATAAAGACAAGCCAGATTCTCCTTGATGTGTATGTTCATCAGAGAACACGGTTATTATCTTTTCGACTTCATAACCGCGCCCTCCATCTGTAGATCCCCTGCATGCTTTGATGTTCTACTACATTTAAGATGCACAGGATCCTTTATTTTTCTTATACACGCAACGCTGCAATTTGCAAGTTTTACCTCTCACATGGGATGATTTTAACTAGTTCCACAAATTCGGGCATCGGTCAACTTTAATGAATAGTTAAAAATAATAAAAAATCATTTACTCCTTAATGTGTCTTCTCATCAGATGCTGGATGCTGAGATAGCAAAATTTTGTTTATTTTCTCTGTATGGGATTATGAACTAAAACACTTTTCATGATTCTTTGTTGATCAAATATTGGGCTTTCGATAACAAGCTAAAAGTAGTTTTAGTTAGGCTGAGATGCCCCTATTCACGATTGAGTTACTCATTCCATTGCGGTGCTAGTGTATTGTAGCTTTAACAACTTGGCCTTCGTTTCTTATCAAGTACATTGCAAGCACAACGTGACCTATTTTGGCAATGGAAGAAACGTGACTTTGCTTTACATGTTATGATCGTCCGTGGATTCAGGTGCTACTGAGAGGTTCGCCTAAGAATCGTGAAGCCGTGAAGCACTTTGGAGCAGCTCCCGGCGTTCCACACAGCCACACCAAACCTTACGTGCGAGCCAAGGGAAGGAAATTCGAACGTGCTAGAGGACGAAGAAACAGCAAGGGATTCAGGGTTTGATCTCTTACTCTTTTAATCCGTTTTTTACTCTTGATGATAATGTTACAAAATGTTCCGTCTTTCTCCACTTTTTGAATGCTTCTTCGGACCAAGTTGAGTTGAGAATTGAGGTTGATCTTGAATTTTTGGGCAACGTTAAACATGCTTATGTTTGTGTAGTAAAGATGGATGGATGTCTTTCGATGTTCGAATTTGTCTGGGACTTCAATTTGCTAAATATAAAGAGAAAGCAGAGTTTAGTAAAGCTTATCATTATAGATCGTATGGGCAGGCAGGGCAAGAATGTGAAAAGGGCCTTCAATGATTAGTAAGTAGTCTGATATGATATCCCTCACATGCTCTGCTCCTTCCTGCAATTCGTTGGCACGTTCTTCTTCTTTATTATACTTCGAAAATCTTCACATTGACATGTGAAAAGTTTTCAGAAGGGCACATGTTTTAGCATATCTAATTGTAAGGGCACCCAGAAAATAAATAGAAAAGTAAGATGCAGAAAACGAGTGTGGTTGGGAACATCTGTTGAGATTATTGTTTTTGGTATGTTTTTCACTAACTAGATTGCATCTCCACTAACTTATACGAGTTACCTCACCGTTTGGAGAAACCAACAATTATCAGATTAGAAGAATAATTGATCCAAGGTGTGTTAAATTTCAGGGTTTAATTTATAAAGAATATTTTATGTTGTGATCCAAGGTGTGTTAAACTTCAGGGTTTAATTTATAAAGAAAGGTGACACTAGTCAGACATTTTGGATGTTGATGTGGCATATTGACGCGATATATTTCATTGACACGTGAAATGTTATCTAAGGCGTCGATATGTCACATCAACATCCAGAATGGAGTAATGGCACCTAGAAGGTGTTAATTAATACATATAATCTTAGAGATGGGCACGAATCGGTGTCATATCAACACTTGCCCACATAAGATGCTCATAAGGTGAGCACCATAAAATTCCTCATATATAATATACGGTACATGTTTGATGCAAAATTAATTTGATTCTCGAGTTAGCGTCAAATACATTCTTCGCCTGCAGAATACATCAATCGTTGCCTACGATGCAAAGGAAGTATGTTTACCCCACTAAAATCGTTTGAATACGTCAATTAATCCCCTACACTAAATTGATGCTCATACGCTATATGATTTATATGATGGGATCAAATGAGATTCTAAAGACTAATAATGGGGGGCGTAGTATTTATAGATAGGGGCAGAAAATGTGGTGTATAGTTATATCTTATCCTAATTGGTGACAACCTTTTAGTCCAAATAGATGGAATCATACATCTTCGACTGGGGAATTATAACAAATATATTTATTGATTTAATTATTCCACCATTAGAAGGAGTGATATGAAGATCAGATCACCTTTTTTTTTCATAGAAATGTATATGGGAATGAAGGGATACACTAGATAGATCAAGTTGTGGGGGTAGTGTTTTGCGTATCTCATCCATCATTTTTCTCTACTAAGTGTGCTGTCTACCTACACCACGCGCAAGTGCAACACAAAAGTTCCTTATGATATATAAATAGATATGCTTTTGGTTCCTTTCCTACACTTAGACCATCTCCAACAGTCAACCGCAAACGCAAACGCATTTTGCAGGAAGAGCCATAGTTTGCAGTAACTCTTCTCCAACAGTCAACTGCAAACGCAAAAGCAAAAGAATATTTATGTAATATTCCATTTCAATAGCACCCCTATATTTTACTACTTTACAAACTTACCACAACATTCTTTTAATTTTGAAGTCAATATTTATACATATTGAAAACATAAAACAAAATTTATTAAAAATATCAAAATTACACAACAATAATTGAAATACATTGAGATACACGTACAAATTAAAAGATAAAAAATTATATTTGTGGTCAAAACAATATTTAATTATATTACATAGAAATAAAATATAAAAAATTAATAAGATATAAAAAAATTATTACTAAAATAAGTGTAAAGATTAATTATATCAATATAATCGTAGTATACAATTTTCAAATTCTATAATATATTTTTATATGTTCGATTTAATATACAAGTAAAGGGCTTGTTTTGCAATTTTAAAACATCAAACGCAATTTTGCGTTCGGACGCAAATTTGCGTTCGAAACAGGAGAGAGAAGGCAAAAAACTCATTTTGCGTTTGCGTTTGCAGATTGGAGCAGTTTTACTGCATTTTTGCGTTTGCGTTGGTTTTTGCGTTACTATTGGAGATGGTCTTAATTTTCTGAACAGCAATCCAATTTCATTACAAGCATTTACTGTTTGCATCCGTAGTTGTTTTGTTCCCTCATTTATTGATGGAAATATGCGTGAAATGACTTTCCTTACACAGCCTCGTCTTGTCCCAACTCAAAGCCTGAGAAAAACCAATGAAAACCAACAAAAGTCACGTGACTAAGTCCTTTTCAATATTACCGTTTGGTATAAGATAATAAAACGCCAAAATCCCAAACTTGAAAGAAATAACGTTCTCTTCCTTCCTTCCTTCCTTCCCTACGGTAACAAAATCCTTGGCCGGCCCCACACTTAAACACTACATTACGTAACATAATTATTACTTACCAACCAAAGAAGGTAGAAAAAGTTAAAAGATCCTCTGTTTTCCTTTAGCTTTAGCTTTATAAATACTGCAGAAAGAGCACGTAGAGTGAGTAAAACTCTGCTTTCTCTGAAACCTAGTCGTTGTTCTGCTACTTCATTGGAAAGTGTTTGGCTCCTCTACTGTCCGAATGGCTTCGTCTTCTTCGTCAGCGTCACACTTCACCACTGCTACAGCTTTCCTCGTCCTTATTTTTCTCCTCCTCCTCCTTCTTCAAGGCGATGCATACCCATACAAACACGGCCCGTTTTCTCCCCGCCATCGTCGTCCTCGCTACGCATCTCACAATTACAGAGTCGCTCTCAGCAAATGCATCATGTTCTTCGAGGGACAGAGGTCGGGCAAGCTCCCAACTAGTCAGAGAATCACTTGGAGGAAGGACTCTGGCCTCTCAGACGGCGCTGCGATGCATGTAATAACATAGATTGCTTCGCGTTTTCTTCTCTTGGGCATTCTTTTTCTGCTTTAGATTCACAGATGAAGGACAATGTAACAGGTCGATTTGGTGGGAGGGTACTACGACGCAGGGGACAATGTGAAGTTTGGCTTTCCAATGGCCTTCACCACTACGATGCTCTCATGGAGTGTGATTGAGTTCGGTGGGCTTATGAAGGGAGAGCTTCAGAATGCGAGGGAAGCCATTCGTTGGGCCACTGATTATCTCCTTAAAGCTACTTCTCAGCCAGACACTATCTATGTCCAGGTAATGAACGTACAGCACAGCAGACATCAACAGTCTTCTCTGAAGAAAAACTGCCTTTTTTCTGACAAAAAAAGTGCAGGTGGGAGATGCTAAGAGAGACCATGCTTGCTGGGAGAGGCCCGAGGACATGGACACGCCGAGGAGTGTTTACAAGATTGACCGAAATACCCCTGGGACGGAGGTTGCTGCCGAGACAGCTGCTGCCCTTGCAGCTGCTTCGTTGGTCTTCAGGCGATGCGATCCTAGTTACTCCAAGCTTTTGGTCACAAGGGCTATTAGGGTATGTATGTCTTGGGACAAAGAAAAGACTACTCTTTTCATGAATCCCTTGTAATAATGTTCTTGCATTGTGAATGTGAAGGTGTTTGAGTTTGCGGACAAGCACAGAGGTGAGTACAGTGTTGGACTGAAAGCATACGTGTGCCCATACTACTGTGACTTCTCTGGTTATCAGGTTTATACATACATATGATCATTCTTTCTTTCTTTCTTTCTATCTTCACTGTTGTAACTGCTTTGTCTTGGGGCTGAGATTGGCTTAATAATTGGTTGATTTAAAAGGATGATCTTTTATGGGGCGCTGCTTGGCTGCACAAAGCAACAAGAAATCCAAGTTATCTTAGCTACATTCAATCGAATGGGCACGTTCTTGGAGCTGATGAGTCGGACTATACCTTTGGTTGGGACAACAAGCACGTTGGTGCAAGAATCCTTATTTCGAAGGTGTCCCATCTTCAGTTCCATCTATGCTATATACCTAAGATCATCATCAATCACCATTTACACACACCCTTTTCATCTTCTTCTTCGTCTTCTTCTTGCAGTCGTTTCTTGTTCAAAATGTTCAGTCTCTCCACGACTACAAAAGCCAAGCAGACAACTACATATGCTCCTTAATCCCAGGGACGCCATACACTTCTGCCAAGTACACACCAGGTCTCATCCTCCATTAGTTCTCTCAAACTCGTCTTACAATTCGTTGCAAAACATGTAATAGAACTAACATATGCTGTCTTTTTTCAGGCGGCCTACTGTTCAAAATGAACGACAGCAACTCACAGTATGTGACATCTACGTCTTTCCTCCTCGTCACATACGCAAAGTACCTAACCACAGCCCACAGAGTTGTAAACTGCGGAGGAACCATAATCACTCCTAAAAAGCTCAGATCTTTCGCCAAGAACCAGGTGAAAATTTCGCAAAATTTAATCTTTTTTATGCAATCTTTTGCCCAGAAAAAGCATTTTTTTTTGTTCGAATGTAGGTGGATTACTTGCTGGGCGATAATCCTTCGAAGATGTCGTTCATGGTGGGCTACGGTCCAAGATTTCCACTGAGGATTCACCACAGAGGATCTTCCCTCCCTTCGGTGGGCGCTCACCCAATGAAGATCCAATGCAATTCGGGTTTCAGCATAATGAACTCTCAATACCCGAACCCGAACCTACTGATCGGAGCGGTCGTGGGCGGGCCGGATCAGAACGACCGTTTCCCTGATCAAAGATCCGATTACGAGCAGTCCGAACCCGCTACTTACATCAATGCGCCGTTTGTGGGAGCATTGGCTTATCTTGCCCACTCTTTTGGCCAACTTTAGAATAAGAAACATTTTTAGTTTTCAAGTGTTTTTTTTTAATTGTTATTCAGGGCTACTTTCGATTCGATAGTATATTGTTTGTGAGGTGTGTGGTGTTGTGTTGGCGTGCGGTCAATGGCCGAGGACTTCAAATTTGGTCTCGAGCCTATAAACGGTTAATTATGAGGCGAACACTTTTGAGTGTATTTAGGAGTTTAATTTATATATATTTGCTTGCTTTGGGACTTGTAATGTGTCCTTTAGTAGTGAAGTTCCATTTTCTTGCCATGTTTTAAGGATCCTAGTTAATGCTTATGCCCTACTATGTGAGTACTTGGCATTATTAAGGCTGTCGAGTTTCTCTCTAATTTATGAGGTATACATAATATGGGCATTGCGATTGCCACATTCGTTATGCTTTGCCTTGTTCATTGATGGCATTGGCTGTCTCACGTATGTAAGAAAATGGATGTCCATTCCACGAAAGATATTATTTTCAACTCGTCTTTTGATGAAATCAACTAAAAAAGACCAACGAATTAATAGTGTCGTTGACTAGTAAAGAAATGTTAAAATGTAGATTTGGCGGGCAATACTTTGTCCTTTGGGCATGATTGGCGGGTAAAGGGAAAAGAAAATAGAAAAGGCAAAGCATACAAGCACGTGGATGTGTTTTTGCGAGCGAACGTGGTCAAAAAGCCTGCAATTATGTCAGGATATGTTTTGTTAAAAAATGGGCTCATATTTATTATGCATTTAATGGATTAAAACATTTTAGTAGTAAGGGTAGCAAAAGTAACGTCCGAAGTTATTGGGGCATGAGAGACTGAATTTCCTATTTTGGGGCGAGGTTATATTCGTTGCGCCACACAGCCCAAAAAATCTTCATTTCATTCTAAATAAAAATAATCACTTCCTATTTCCGAAATTCAATTCCCTTATAATATGGATATTAGAGCAAAATTTCGCCAATCCACTACATATATGATGTTACAATCTCAGTCCATATCTAAAGATTGTAAATTCACGTACGGTTATACTAAGGATCTCTACAAAGGTGTAGGCTGCACGATTGCACTACTGCGGGACTGCACTGCTGATATTTGCACGACTGCTGACTTCGGCAATGTAAGACTGCACTAGGATCGTAAGACTGCGAGACTACAAGAGCTTGCTTATAAGGAATTTTTTAGGCATGTGTTGAACTTTAATTCCTAAAGATAAATTTCTGTACATGGGGTCCGTCTCCCTGGATATTACGAAAACAGCGTGATTTTGTTGTTGAATAATCTCAACGTGATCCACCAATAATTGCATAAGAAAACAAACAAAATGGAAAGTCTACTGCGCCGATAGTTTTGCACGCGAATGAAGAAAAGAGCAGCTAATAAAGATCGGATCAAAGAAATATAAGCCAACTTGGACTTTTCTTAGCTTGTCTTGTAGTGATTGGTAAGCATTATAAATAGCATACGTGCATGTGATAAAGTTGAGAAAGAAAGAAAAAAAAACCAGAGCTAAGTGTCCGTTCAGTAAAAACTCTAAGCCACATACACATACATATACAAAGTTCATATTTTTTTTGTATTCTCCAAGCACCCACGCGCACAGCACGAACCAATAAATAACAAATTGGTATCAGAGCCATGTCATTCGAAGTCATGCCCGTCCCGCGCCTCACAAAATTCAACTATGATAGTTGGGTTATCCGAATGAAGGTACTGCTCGGATCGCGAGGCGTATGGAATATCGTAGAAAAGGGATACACCGAACCGAAAAAAACGGACGACGAGGCTGAAAGTAAGGCGTCGGAAGAATCTCACAGACTCGACGATACAGCGCTCAACCTCATCCACCAAGCGTTAGACGATCCCGGCCTCGAAAAGATAGCAGGCGCGAAAAATTCTAAAGAAGCATGGAACAAACTGGAGACAGCGTACAAAGGCACCGACCGAGTAAAACAAGTACGGCTGCAAACGCTTCGTGGCGAATTCGAAATGACAAGAATGAAGAACGGCGAAGGCGTATCCGATTATATAACGAGAGTACAAACCATCTCGAATCAGTTGAAGAGAAACGGCGAGGCTCTAACGGAAGCCCGGGTCGTCGAGAAAATTCTCCGCTCCCTGACGGACGAGTACGAGAACGTGGTATGTGCAATCGAGGAATCTAAAAATCTCGAAGAAATGACGGTCGATGAACTCTCCGGTTCGCTCGAAGCTCACGAGCAACGGAAGAAAAAGAAGAAGCAGGAATCGCTGGACGAGGCCCTGCAGACGAAGTTATCGTTGAAAGATGACAAGGCGCTATATACGCATCACGGCCGAGGTCGAGGACGAGGACAACGAGGACGAGGTTTCGGCCAAAATTCAGGCCGAGGACGAGGTTACAATCACGAAAAAGAAGGACAAACGAGCAACCAAAATTGGAGAGGACGAGGCCGAGCACGAGGACGAGGCGGTCGCTCAAATCGACCGAGCGTTGAGTGCTACAAATTGCGGCAAGTTCGGGCACTTCGCAAAAGACTGTTGGGCCGACAAAAGGTGGAAGAAAATGCGAATCTAGTCGCACAAGAGGATCCAAAAGACGAAGGCGTTCTTTTGATGGCGCTCGAGGATACGAGTCCAGGCAATGATATGGTGTGGTATCTTGACACTGGTGCCAGCAATCATATGAGCGGGCATAAACATCTTTTCACTGATCTGAAGAAGATCGATGACGGACACGTGTCCTTTGGAGACGCATCGAAAATTGAAGTCAAAGGCCGAGGGAAAATATGCTTCTCTCAAAACGACGGCAGACAAGGATCGGTCGAGGACGTCTACTTCGTACCCGACTTAAAGACGAACATCTTAAGTATGGGACAGTTGCTTGAAAAAGGATGTTCGGTGTTCATGAAGGACCGCTCGTTGCAACTAAGAAACAAAGACGGAAGAATGATCGCTCGGGTCGAGATGGAAAAGGAACAGAATGTTCAAGCTCAACCTGAAGGCGATTCAAGAGCGATGCTTGCAAGTTGACGTAGAGGACAAATACCACTTGTGGCATATGCGCTTCGGACATTTGCACTACGGTGGCCTAAAGGAGCTCTCCAAAAGAGGCATGGTCCGCGGAATACCGGTGATAGAAGGCGAAAAGAAGCTTTGCGAAAGCTACGTAATCGGGAAACATACGAGGACGACGTTCCAGAAGCAGGCAGAATATCGAGCGCGCAAACCACTCGAGCTCATACATACATACATATGCGGGCCGATCACACCAGAATCATTCGGTGGAAAGAGATACTTCATCACCTTCATCGACGACTACTCAAGAAAGACGTGGGTGTATTTTCTAAAGGAAAAATCAGAAGCGTTCGAGACGTTTAAAAAATTCAAGGCTATGGTCGAAAAGGCGACAAGCTCAAACGTCAAGGCGCTCCGATCAGACAGAGGTGGCGAATACATGTCAGGTGCTTTCGTTAATTTTTGCGAAGAACAAGGCGTCAGGAGGTTCCTCACCGCACCTTATTCACCACAACAGAACGGCGTAGCTGAAAGGAAGAACCGAACCATTCTTGATATGGTTCGATCAATGTTAAAAAGCAAGGACATGCCAAAGGAATTATGGGCCGAAGCGGTACGATGTGCTATATATATTCAGAATCGATGTCCACATCACAGCCTCGAGAATCGAACACCACAGGAAGCATGGACCCGCCGAAAACCGACGGTGGCGCATTTCAAAATATTTGGAAGCGTGGCGTATGCACATGTGCCCGATCAAAGAAGAACCAAGCTCGACGATAAAAACAAAAAGCTCGTGTTTATTGGGTATGATGAGAAGACGAAGGCGTATCGGCTCTATGACCCTGAAAATAAAAAGGTGATAGTAAGTCGCGATGTTCGGGTAGACGAAGAAAGCTCGTGGGGCTGGAACGTTGAAGAAAATACAACGCCTGAAGAACCACTGATCGTTGCACCAATACCTGTTCCGATTTCGTCTCAAGAAAATGACGAGGAGGATGAACCAAGACAGCCGAAGATGCGAAGCATGCAAGACCTGTACAGATCAACCGAACAAGTTCACCTAGTCTGCTTATTGGCCGACTCGGAATAAATTAGTTTCGAAGAAGCCATAAGAGACAAGAGATGGAAAATGGCGATGTACGAGGAAATAAAGGCGATCGAAAAGAGCTACACATGGAAACTTGTGGAGTTGCCAAACGGGCATAAACTCATAGGAGTAAAATGGGTTTATAAGAAGAAAATCAACGCTCAAGGAAAAATTGAACGTTACAAGGCAAGATTAGTGGCGAAGGGTTACAAACAACGAGCAGGAATCGACTACGATGAAGTCTTTGCTCCTGTTGCAAGAATGGAAACAATTCGCCTGCTCCTTGCCCAAGCTGCACAACTTAGTTGGCCAATCTATCAAATGGACGTAAAGTCCGCTTTTCTAAACGGCGAGCTTGAGGAGGAAGTCTACGTGGAGCAGCCCCCGGGATATACGAAACCAGGAAAAGAAGGCAAAGTGTTAAAATTAAAGAAAGCGCTTTACGGGCTGAAGCAAGCGCCGCGAGCTTGGAACACTCGGATCGATGGGTACTTCAAAAGGAACAAATTCGAGCAATGTCCGTTCGAGCATGCGTTATACGTCAGAAGAGAAGGAGGTGAAATGATCATCGTCGCCCTCTATGTCGATGATCTCATTTTCATGGGGAGTAGCGAGAAAGCAATCAACGACTTCAAAAAGGCGATGACGAAGGAGTTCGAGATGACGGACTTGGGACTAATGAAATATTTTCTTGGTCTCGAAGTCGAGCAAAGAAGTACGGGAATATTCGTATCGCAAGAAGCATATGCGAAGGCTATATTGAAGAAAAATAAAATGGAGGAGAGCAACCCGGTAGCGACACCGATGGAACTTGGAACAAAACTGTCCAAGTTTGAGGGAGGACAAGGAGTGAATGCGACCGATTATCGAAGTCTCGTGGGCAGTCTGCGATACTTGACCTGCACGAGACCCGACATCGCTTATAGCGTCGGGGTCGTTAGCCGCTATATGGAAGACCCGAGGCAATCACATCTAAAAGCGATCAAGAGAATTCTTCGATACATTCGAGGAACACAATCATTAGGTCTATTTTATTCAAAGGCGAGCGACTGCAAATTAGTTGGATATTCTGACAGCGATTGGTGCGGGGATATCGATGATCGAAAAAGCACTGGCGGCTACGTATTTTATCTCGGAAATACGGCATTCACTTGGTTATCTAAAAAGCAACCGATCGTGACTCTATCAACCTGCGAAGCGGAATACGTGGCAGCATCGTGGTGTGTGTGTCACGCAATCTGGCTGAGGAACTTACTGTTCGAGCTGAATCTTCGACAAGATGAGCCAACCGAAATTCGAGTAGATAATAAGTCAGCGATTGAGTTGGCGAAAAATCCAGTTCATCACGAAAGAAGCAAGCATATCGATGCACGGTTTCATTTTATTCGGGAGCACATAAAAAATGGAGCAGTGAAGATGGTACACGTCGCGAGTTCGGATCAAGTTGCAGATATTTTCACAAAGCCATTACCAACAAATACGTTCGAGAATCTGAAACAAATGCTTGGGATGAAAGAGCGGAAGAAGTTGAGATTAAGGGAGGAATTTGTTGAATAATCTCAACGTGATCCACCAATAATTGCATAAGAAAACAAACAAAATGGAAAGTCTACTGCGCCGATAGTTTTGCACGCGAATGAAGAAAAGAGCAGCTAATAAAGATCGGATCAAAGAAATATAAGCCAACTTGGACTTTTCTTAGCTTGTCTTGTAGTGATTGGTAAGCATTATAAATAGCATACGTGCATGTGATAAAGTTGAGAAAGAAAGAAAAAAAAAACCAGAGCTAAGTGTTCGTTCAGTAAAAACTCTAAGCCACATACACATACATATACAAAGTTCATATTTTTTTTGTATTCTCCAAGCACCCACGCGCACATCACGAACCAATAAATAACATTTGTTGTGCACTGAGAATCACCGACGACCTTTGAACAGTCGAGTACGAAACTTGATTACGTCTGTGGATTCAGAATGCTTTGTCAACTGAGATTGGATCTATATATAGGGCGCAGAAGCGTTTTGTTTGAGGCAAGCAATCATTCTTCCATAGTCTCTTTTCGTTCGAGCAATTATGGTTGATCGATCAGTCTTCGAACAGATATTGTCGAGGTAGCCTCTTTTTGGTCGAGCATTTACATGTTCGAAGAAGGTAACTGTTGGGTTTATTTAAAAATTTTTCTGGTGAAAATATCAAATCGGAACAGAAGGCAAGTAGATCAAGTCTGTCGGTTTTGGTCCGGAATTCGCGCCCACACACGAGCCAACTAAATTTGCACCCCTCCTACAAGCGAATGCGAGCAACACATGCATAATATAATATTGCATAACAATTTTAGAATAATAAAGTACACAACCATATCCATATATAAAGAGGTGAATATTACTTGCTCTAGTTAATGGGGGACAAGTTCTTTTTATTTCTTTTTCTTTTTTTTTTAATTCTCGATTCAAGCACGAATGTTTCTCCTTCAAGCCCGATACCTAATACTCATTGAATCCAAAGGTAGGCACTTCAAGCCTTCAATTTTGTTGTGGCCAATGCTCTTGTGGAGGAGTGGAAGAGTTAGGGTGCGTTTGGTATGTAGAATTCGTGCAGAAATAAAAACAGAAGTGTTGTGGTACGCATCGAATCACTGTACATTACGCTTCACGTGTCGTACCATTACACTTTTCCTTTTCTTTTCCACGTCAAAATCCGTAAATCAAAGAGAGCCTTAAAGTCGCTGTGAAATGAATGAGTGTGATTACAGTCTTGATGGGAGTAAATGACTATTTTAATTAAATTTTGTTTGCATTGAAGGCAGTTTTTTTGGTTTGTTGCTTTCAAATGCTTAATTTCAGGAAAAAAAAAAGGGAAAGAAAGAGAAAAAAGGATGAGAACAATGTCATAACCAGAGTTTTAAAGACCGGACCGGACCGGTCAGTCGGCTCTGGTCCGGTCTAAATTATTATTAAATAAAAAAATAAAAATTTACTTAATACATGGGCTACTAAAATTGTAGCAAATGGGCTTGTGGTGTGATGTAGACTACTAGTTTCAAGTCTAGTGTCTTAGTTCATATCCTATGTGGAATTTTTGTTTAGATTAATTTTTTTACTAAAAAAGGAAAAACGAAATCTAATATTTTACAATTTTATTATCTACCATATAATTCATTTTTTATTTAATCTTTATTTTCAATTAATTTATTTTTAAAATATCATTCATAATTA
This sequence comes from Craterostigma plantagineum, assembly GCA_027422505.1. NCBI lineage: Eukaryota > Viridiplantae > Streptophyta > Magnoliopsida > Lamiales > Linderniaceae > Craterostigma > Craterostigma plantagineum. The sequence continues at coordinate 941,831 of JAPQWV010000104.1, forward strand.
ATATTTTATTGCAAACATATTGTATTCGATTAAGTGATTCATAAAATATATGTTGAAGGCGGTCCCGTACACAATGGATGTAAAATGCTGAAACAACTACTGATGTTGGACACGATGTTAGGCTAACACTCGTTCTAACTCTTTTGTACGCACAGCGGAAAAAAACGAAACGAAGACACGATAAATTGTGCAGCAAGTCAAATAACTTGCTGCGAGCCCCAAAGGGAAAAGATCCACTAGAAAGGTGGATTACAAAAACTATCGAAAAAGATAGTCAAAAACTAGTCTAGCCAAAACCCCCGAATCAATAAAGAATTCAGCAATCACTAGACTAAAAGAAAACTCTTTCAAGAAAATAAACTCGCTCAAAGACGCTCTGTTTTTCGCTCGTGTTCTTCGTAGTTCGAAATGATTAAGTCTTCGACTTATATAGGTCTTCACTCGCAAGAGACTTGTCCAAAGGACTTGGTAACTCCCCACAACGTCCACTAACGTCCACTAAGAGTATTTGGACAGTTAGTGACCGTTGGAACTTGACTTGATCAGCTCGACTTGCTCGATCTTCACTTGAGCTCCAAGTCGCCTATTTTTAGTATGCTGTTTTCCGATTTTTGCTCTAACTCCTATACGCTTCTTCAACGCGGTTTGATTCGTTCTAGCCCTTATCCATAACCTGCACAATAATAGAAAAATGCCACGTCATAATTACAATAGGTTTGGGCATGAAAGATAAAACTAGGAAAGGGAACATTCTCGGCCAACTGATGTTGACTTAGAATGTTACCCAACATTGTTTCTGTTGAACGCTCAACATCAACAATCTCCCCCTTTTATCTTTCTTCCCAAAACCAAAGCAGAAGTCAGTCATTGTGAAACTCCCCCTAAAGACAATCATCAACTCAACCAAAAAAAACAAAATGGTTAGACTTAGATGAAACACAGAATAGTAAGAAAAACTATTCGAAGTACTAGAAAATTAGTACATGCCTTAGAGGTCCTGGAAAATCTGCAAAATAAAAATAACTTGGTCCAAAATAAACAGCACACAGAAAAATAAGAAACGAGCATGCAAACACAAGCAAAATGCGCATGCACAAAAGTCGAAGTCTAAGGGTTTAGACTCTCGATCGTTTCTTCCACTTCAGCTCCCTCTCCTTGACCTTGCTCTCTCTCATCCCTGATCTCCCCCTGCTTGGTCTGCGTTAGCACCCTGCCCTTCTTCAGCCTGTACTTCACTCGGTCCTGCTCGATCCTCCGCTCTCTGCTCAGTCCTCGGTGCTTCTGCTCTATCTCCCCCTTTTTGGGAAGAAATGATCCTTCTCAAAGCATCCCTTTGAGCCACCAAAGCTGCGATGGACTCATCAAGCGCTCTCAGGGCCTGCTCTGCCACAGATGTTGCACCAACATCGTGGTCAACATTATGCTCAGGACTGCGCCAGGGCAGATCTACTACTCTGCCAGAGGCTGCCAAATGACTTGGCTGGACAGGATATGGGCTCGTCTGAGTGATTACTGAGTCTCGTCGTGTAGGTTGGAAACCACCTTGTAGAAGTACTCCGTAGATGATCGAAGGATAAGGGAGAACCCCTTTCCCTTTCTTATCAGCTTGGTTCGACATATTGTCCAGAATGTACTTCCCCCAATTAATAGGCAGATTTTGACCAAGGGCAAACAACAAATGCGCCATGGTCTCAGTCACCCTGACCTCATTAGAAGTAGGCAGCCAACTACATACCCCAATCTTAAACAAGACCGAAAACAGGGATGTAAGAGCACTACCCGCACAGTTTCCTACCCACTTGGACACTCTACCCCCGGTAATGAACTTAACCACAGTATCATTGTCATAATCATACCCCATTTCTACATCAGGAGTATGAAGAAACCTGTTAATCGCACTAGCCGACATATCATAAAGTCTCCCCCTCAGAAACACCTTCCCATACTTCTTAGACTTAACCTCAGCCACGTTAAAGAACAGATTAGCATATACCTCTCGGACGATACTGTCACAGTACGTCCCCAAGCTCGTCACCATGTGCCCGAGATGCCGTGATTCCAGGAATTGCATCACGCCGTACTTCCTGAAGCTCACTTCGTCCACGACCCGCTCCACCCTAAAGAGTCTCTGACTCAGGGATTCCCACAGCTCCTCGTTGGCTGGGCGGTAGAACATGCGGTCGGGCAAGGGACTCTCCCAATCAGAATCTTCTAATGTTGAGTCAACATCAGACCCAACATTGTCTTCAGTGGCTGGCACAGGGGAGACATCTCGATGGCTTTTGGCTAGTTGAGGTGCACTTTCAGTCCTCGCTTTCTTCGATGGCTGGTCATCACTCTCCATGGGGCGTTTACCAGCGCGCTTTTCTACCCTTTTCCTCAAAGATGCTAGAGTCTCAGCAAGATCCGCCCCAACAACATCGATGCTCTGTGAGCGATCTGAGGCTGTAAAAGACTCTGTGGCAGAGGATGGCGATTCTCCCCTGAAAGTTTGAAGTCCTCATCTGAGCTTTCCGAGTCGAGGCTGTTGTATGTGTAGAGTCGACGATCGTATCAACCGAGTCGCTGGAAAGATCGATGGGATCATCGGCGTTGGAAGTTGGGTTCAGCGCTCGTCTGATACGCCCGCTTCGTCGCTTCGTCACTGGAGCAGAAGTCTTGGTCTGGGATTTGCCCTTCTTCTTCTTGGAGGTTCCTGGCCGAGACTTCTTCGTCTTTGGGGCCGTTGCAGTCCCCGGAATTGAGCTCGAGGCGCCAGGTAAAGTCGTCGTGACTTCTTGAGGCTGTGGAGGAGGAACAGACGACGGCGCTGGGACAAAAATTGCGCCTCCCACCAAGCTTGTCTGGACCGGCCGTGACTGGAATGGAGTTGCACCTAGCGGCACGTTGGCAAAAGTGAAGACCGGCGGAGGAATCGTCTGTCTGGGAGCTATCGGAGCCGGCAAAAGAGGGTCTGAGAAAATAGGGGTTTCCTCCATCTCAGGGTCCGGCGCTGGCTGCTCGTCACCCCCAATTGGGGTACCAGATTCTGGAATTGCACCAGATGAGCTCGGCGGTGAGTCATCCTTGCGTTTTCTTCGCCGGGTTTGGAGCGATTTGAGACGATTTCCCAGAGGTACATCATCGTCACTTTCTTGGCTTGGCATCGTCGCTGTAGGAGGGACTGTCGACGTTGGCTGTGGCACTTCTGTGGTCTCCGGTGGTGGAGCTTGTTCTTCGGCGGCCTGCGGTGGTGATCTGGCTGGTCGAAGAGGCTGAAAAGGCCCGGTATAGACCACAATCTCTAAGGGACCTGGGATTACTTGTAGAGGAACTGGATAAACAGGGTTAGGGTCGAATGTTGGGTCAACATTTGGTTGAGATGATGAATTCGACATGATTTCGTCAAGAAACAGTGAATCAAAATCGAAAATCTGAGAAACCCTAAGAACTATAGATCACGAAGAGCAGTTTCAGAGAAGTAAAGAACGATGTGAAGCAAGTGGGATGATATGACAAGTTAAATAAAATCATATAATCTACCACTTATAAATCGTGCAAGGCACAACGGTCACTGTAGCAGTTACTTTAGCTAAACATGGAGTTAATGGGCAGAAAAATAACCGTTGAACACTAGGAGAAAACTGCATAAATTGGATAAGTTCAAACTAAGTCATGATTTTTCAAAACATGAAGCTAAAAATAGTATATACCAAATCCAATTAATCGAGCACATAGGAGCTAGCTTTAAGACTAAGTCATGCGAATAAAACTGGAAAACAGTTTGAAGACTAAGCCATGCAAATTAACCACTGAGCACTTCGTATCATGATTCAACCAAAAAGAACTAAATCAAAAGTCAAGGTAGAATCAAGAAATACTAACCGTTTGAGCGACTTAGACGAACACATCGAGACAAGTGTAAAGAACTGTTCTTCGAGAGTTTCTAATGCATTTCTGAGAGATAACTAAACTAGACACAAAAGACTAAAAAGCAGTACTAAAGACAGACACGAATAAAACGAAAGCACACAAAAAAATAGCAATATCGAACTGTTAGTCACATGTTGCCCTAACATTTGACTCAACATTCTAATTCCGTAATCCTAGACTTTTCTGCTTAATTCTTCTCAAAATCAGTTCCCCTTATTTCTACCCTTTCACCTCACATATCCAACCGAAATTATGCACTGCCCTTATACTCCCTTGCCTCAAGGATCGGCTTTTTGTCGCATAGTATACATCGTCACCGCGAATGCCGTGTACCTAAGGAATTTTATTACCGAGAGCCTATATCTAGCAGAGAGTTTATAAGCATGCTTAACACAAAAAAAAGGATTGGTTTTTAGTCGCAAAGAGTACATCGTCACAGCGAATGCCGTGTACCTAGGGACGTATTACCAAGAGCCTATAAAAGAGGGATTGGGTTCATTTAGGGACCAATCAAGAAGAATCAAGACATTTCACAGAAAAACAGAACAGAATATTAAATCAAACATTAAAGCAGCAACTATCAAAATCGACATATGCTATGTTGATCCAAATGTTGGACCAACACCTATACTAATATGTGCAATCCTATGGATTTCTTCAGGTCCGAGAACCTTTCAAAATCCAATGCTTTCGTAAAAATGTCTGCTAACTGATTCTTAGTGTCTATATGCTCGATGCGGACTAACTCTTTTTCGACCATATCTCTCAGAAAGTGATGCCTAATATCTATATGCTTTGTACGAGAATGTTGGATGGGATTCCTAGAGATGTTAATAGCACTAAGGTTATCACAATACATAAGCACAGATTCGCACTCTAACCCATAGTCACATAACATACTATTTAACCACAATAATTGCGTGCAACAACTACCCGCCGCAACATATTCGGACTCAGCAGTAGATAAAGACACACAATTCTGTTTCTTGCTATACCATGCAACTAAGTTATTACCTAGGAAGAAACAGCCACCACTTGTACTCTTGCGGTCATCTTCGTCACCCGCCCAGTCAGCATCGCTATAGCCTACAAGACTCAAATTAGTATCTTTGGAAAACCATAATCCGAGGCTACACGATCCACTCACATACCGAAGTATTCTCTTAACAGCATTAAGATGCGACATCTTAGGTTCAGATTGATATCTAGCACATACGCAAACACTATACATGATATCAGGTCTACTCGCAGATAAGTACAATAAACTGCCTATCATGGAACGGTACAATGTTGGGTCAACATTTGGTCCAACATTGTCTTTACTTACCTTCTGCGAGGAACCCATGGGCGTTTTCATTACCTTTGCAGTGTCCAATCCGAACTTCTTGACAGTGTTCTTGGCGTATTTTTCTTGGGACATAAAGATCCCATCACTGCTTTGCTTAATCTGTAAACCTAGAAAATAGGTTAGTTCGCCAATCATTGACATCTCAAAAGTAGTGTTCATTGCCTGCACAAACTGGTCTAAAAGAACTTGTGAGCTCGAGCCAAAAACGATGTCATCAACATATACTTGAGCAATCAAAATATCGGATCCGACCCTCTTAACAAAAAGAGTGCGGTCCGCCTCAGCACGAGTGAAACCAAACTCAAGTATAAACGTTGCTAACCTCGCATACCAAGCTCGAGGCGCTTGCTTCAACCCGTACAAAGCTTTCTGCAGCTTAAAAACATGGTTAGGATAATGGGGATCTTCGAACCCTTTAGGCTGTTCGACATAGATTTCCTTATCAATATACCCATTCAAGAAAGCACCCTTAACATCCATTTGATGTAATGTAATGTTAAGCCAACATGCAATAGCTAACAAAAGCCTAATTGATTCTAACCTAGCAACGGGAGCAAACGTCTCATCAAAGTCTATACCTTCTACTTGCGTGTAACCCTGAGCTACTAAACGTGCTTTATTTCTAACAACCCTACCATGTTCATCAGATTTGTTCTTAAAAATCCACTTCGTGCCTATGACATTAATGTCTTTCGGCCGTGGGACAAGTGTCCATACTTGGTTTTTCTCGAATTGCAAGAGTTCCTCTTGCATCGCATTTATCCAGAAATTATCCTTAAGAGCTTCATGGATATTTCTAGGTTCTAATTCAGAAACAAAACAGTTAAAACGTACCTCAGAGTATACTGTGTTCAAGCATACATTCCTTACCATAGTCTTGTAATCCTTTCGTGGTTTGACTCTGGTCTTTCTTCCTTCGTTGACACCTCCAATAATCAGATCTGTGGGATGATCTTTCTGGATCTTAGCTGGCGGATCACGTCGAACTTCGCTGGGACCAGCTTCTTCGTTCTGTTCGGGCTCAGATGTTGAGTCCAATGTTGGCTCAACATTGTCATCCCCCGTCTCCTCAGGTTCCTTACCCGCTTGAATAACATCTGAAACGTCAACTTGAGGAGGCATATTGCTAAGATCAGTAGCATCATCAAACACAATGTTCACTGACTCTTGAACAGATTTCAGACGTAAGTTATAAACACGATATGCACGACTATTGGAAGAATATCCTAAGAAGATGCACTTATCACTTTTCGAATCAAACTTGGTTAAATACTCACGATCATTCAGCATGTAACAAAAACATCCAAAGACATGAAAGTATTTAACTGTAGGCTTCTTACCATTCAACAATTCATACGAAGTTTTCTTTGTACCATGCCTAAAGAACACACGATTCGAAATGTGACATGCGGTATGTAAAGCTTCAGCCCAAAATCGCTTCGAAACATTCTTAGAAAGTAACATGACACGAGCCATTTCTTGTAACGTCCTATTCTTCCTTTCGGCCACCCCATTTTGTTGGGGTGTCTTAGGAGACGAATACTCATGCACAATGCCTTTCTTATCACAGAATTCATCAAAGAACTGATTCTCAAACTCTCTACCATGGTCAGACCTAATGCGAAAAACAGTAGCACTGAAATTGTTTCGAATCATAGCACAGAATTTTTTGAAAGACTCGACCGATTCTGATTTTTCCCTAAGAAAGAAGATCCATGCATATCTGGAAAAATCATCCACGAGCACATAAGCATATTTTTTACCCCCTATGCTATCAACTTCCATCGGACCCATCAAATCCATGTGAACTAATTGAAAACAGTGAGCAGTTTTAAAATGTTGGGCAGCTTGTTGGTCAACATTGTGACTAACATGTGTTTGCTTACCCTTCAAACACGACTCACAAACAACCTTACCAAACTCCTTAAGCTTAGGAATGCCTCTGATTGCATCATGTTTGATAAGTTGCTCCAATGTTCTGTAGTTAACGTGGCCCAATTTGTAATGCCAAAGAACAACATCGTCCTCGGCCTTTGAAAGTTGGCACACGTCCTTCACACTTGATTTGTCACCAACTAGGTAACAATTGTCGCTAGATCTCTTACCTGCCATCACTAGAACAGAATTTCGGTTAAAAACTTCACAACACTCCTTATTAAACCTTACCTCAAGGTCATCGTCGCACAACTGGCTAATGCTTATCAGATTCGCAACCAGCCCGTCTACATGGAGTACATTGCTAAGCTTGGGAAAATCGGGCACATTCAGTCTGCCTCTGCCGAGAATTCGACCTTTGGAACCACCTCCGAAAGTCACAGATCCACTCCTTAAAGGCGTGTAGTCACTGAGATATTCTTTGGTACCCGTCATATGTCGGGAACACCCGCTATCGAAGTACCATGAACCTGTAACGTTAGCTCGCAAAGAGGTGTACACAACAAGACTCTTATCCCCTGATTTCCTAATCCAAGATTTCTTAGAAGATTTAACCACATTCTGTTTACTAGAATTCGAAGACGAGCCGGCTGATTTTTCTCCAGACACATCCTTCAACACTGATTTCTCAATGTTGACCGATATGTTGGGTAACATCTCAGCTGACATCGATTTCTTAGCAGAAATCTCTCTCTTCAATTTCCAGCAGTAAGATTTTAAGTGACCTGATTTCTTACAGTGTTCACACAAAAAGGATTTATCATGAGTTTTTGGGGTCACATGCTCGGGTCTATCCTTAAGATTCGAAACTTCATCATTCATGGATTGAGCTTTAACGAAGACAATCTTAGACTTCTCAAGAGTCAAGGGTTTTGTACTATCATGAGCAGATTGGCAGTTATAACCTAGACCTTGTTTATCAGTAACACCAATAGATAGTACCTCTTCATGGCTAGTTTTGCTCCTATTCCATTTCGCAAAAGTTCTGTCGGCATCATTTAGTCGCTTTTGAAGTGAGTCGATTTCCCTGTCCTTTCGTGTCAAAGCGGCTTCCAACTTGTTCATGCCATCCATTAGTCCTTCAATGACCTTCTTGTTTTTCTCATTTTCCTCGGACAGTAATTTCACCGCGGCACGAAGTTGTGAGTTGATCGTCTTTTCTACTTCATATTGCGAGGTCAATTGCTTAACAACTTCTTCACCACACTCTGTCTCAGTTTCTGTATCATCACAGCTCAAAAGACCATCAAGACAGTTTGAATCATCATAATCAAAAATGATATGTTTTACAGATGTTGAGTCAGATGTTGGCTCAACATCAGTTACCGCAGTAAGACCGATTTGATTATCTTCATCTTCTTCGTCATCAGAAAATGACTGGATGGTCACGGATGATTGCTTAGGCTCTTCCTCTTCATCTTCATCTTCCTCGTCTGACAGATCGATCCACATGACCTTACCACCACGCTTGCGAATGGTGTTGGCACATTCGTTGGCAAAATGGCCCCAACCTTGGCATTCAAAACATCTGACTGCCTCATAATTGACGTTCTTCTTTGGCTTTCCGTCTAGCCTCCCAAAAGGTTTCCGTTTAGGGAACGGAGGAGCTGACGAAGATTCGGCCTTGGCATTCTGACCTTTTCTGAATGTTGGGCCAACATTTTGCACAACATTCTTCTTCTTGAAAAACTTCGCGAATTTCTTTACCACCATGGCCATGTCTTCTGCGTTTCTGGGGTCGACCTCGATCAATTCATCGGATGGCTGGGTGACTAGTGCGAGACTCTTCCCACGAGAGGCCCTCTTTTGGACTTCAAGATTGGTTTCATAATTTTTCAAAATGTTCATCAACACGTTGAAGTCCATGGTAGCTAGATTGTGTGACTCCTCGATCGCTGACACCTTCATATTAAATTTTTCTGTTAGTGTACGAATTGCTTTTGAATTTAATACCTTGTTTGATAGAGGATCTCCTAGGCTGGCACACTCGCTGGAGATGGTCAAAAGCTTCCCAAAGTACGTCGTAATATCCTCGTCTTCCTTCATTCTGATATTCTCGAATTGGCTTAAGAGGAGGCGTAGTTTGGTTTCTCGCACCGTTGTATCACCTTCACAATACCTCTCGAGCAGATCCCACGCATTCTTGGCCGTTGTACAGTTCTGGATTATCTTAAACATGAAGATATCCACCGTGGAGAAAATGGCGTTGAGAGCCTTGTCATTGAATTCAGCTAGGCTTCGCTCGGCTGCCGTCCATAGTTCGACCGGTTTATCGACAACCTCGCCATCTGCATCAGGTTCTGTCCTTGGTGGGGTATACCCATGAAGTACTGCCTCCCATGATCGCACGTCGATAGACTTGATACACTGACGAACTCGGACCTTCCAATACGCATAGTTGGTGCCGTCAAGTACAGGGACTTTGCCGATGTTGTTGGAACTGGTAATATCCATTGTAGAGGATGTTAAGCGCTTAGTGACGTCAAGCGATGGCTCTGATACCACTTTGAAGGCGGTCCCGTACACAATGGATGTAAAATGCTGAAACAACTACTGATGTTGGACACGATGTTAGGCTAACACTCGTTCTAACTCTTTTGTACGCACAGCGGAAAAACGAAACGAAGACACGATAAATTGTGCAGCAAGTCAAATAACTTGCTGCGAGCCCCAAAGGGAAAAGATCCACTAGAAAGGTGGATTACAAAAACTATCGAAAAAGATAGTCAAAAACTAGTCTAGCAAAAACCCCCGAATCAATAAAGAATTCAGCAATCACTAGACTAAAAAGAAAACTCTTTCAAGAAAATAAACTCGCTCAAAGACGCTCTGTTTTTCGCTCGTGTTCTTCGTAGTTCGAAATGATTAAGTCTTCGACTTATATAGGTCTTCACTCGCAAGAGACTTGTCCAAAGGACTTGGTAACTCCCCACAACGTCCACTAACGTCCACTAAGAGTATTTGGACAGTTAGTGACCGTTGGAACTTGACTTGATCAGCTCGACTTGCTCGATCTTCACTTGAGCTCCAAGTCGCCTATTTTTAGTATGCTGTTTTCCGATTTTTGCTCTAACTCCTATACGCTTCTTCAACGCGGTTTGATTCGTTCTAGCCCTTATCCATAACCTGCACAATAATAGAAAAATGCCACGTCATAATTACAATAGGTTTTGGGCATGAAAGATAAAACTAGGAAAGGGAACATTCTCGGCCAACTGATGTTGACTTAGAATGTTACCCAACATTGTTTCTGTTGAACGCTCAACATCAACATATGTATTATATTTAAAGAACATGTTTGATTCCGATTTTATACGGTTAAACTACGAAACCTTAAACCATTATAATTTTCGTTCTCGTTCGAAACCTGGTTTCAAAACCATGGTCCTAACCTGTTGCGCGTTTCTTTTTTTGCCAAGAGCAATTTATAGTTTGTATCCTTTGGCCTTTTTGAGTTTTGATTAAATTAGTTATAATTATTGAAGGAGTTGTAAAGAATTTAAAATATAATATCGACACTACCCCTAATTTGTAAAAGGAAAGAAAAGAATGTACTTGCTGCTGTTTTCTCTCTTATGAACAACGTTGACTTGTGGATCGTTCTAACTAACTAATTTTTTCATTTAGTCATGGAAAACGGACATGGCATAAATGTATACTATTCATTAATACGCTATTATCTTTTTTCTAAAAAATATAATTAGCATAATTTGAGTACTTAGTTGTTAGTTAATCGATAACGCATGCCATAGCATGTAACGACACAAATGAAGAGCGACCCAATACGTTTGCCATTCCATCATTGTGCTGTGGACCAAATTTCCCACACGCTCGTTCTTATTATTACTTAATTTTGATTTTTTGTTTAATATACATATATATATATGTAAGTCAGTCTTCTTACCCTATCACTGTGTCTGTAACTAACTGCCATCTAAGCAATAATTGTCAGTAAATCATCACATTTAAGGTTATATGCCTCACTTCGGACAAGTTATGGGAGTGATTAACGCGTCCTAATCATGGTACTAATATTTTGATATTATGGTGACGTTTCCTCCTTGACAGAAAATTAATGTCCAATAAATATTTTCTTAACAAAAGCTTTCATCGTATGTTTGTGCTGCTGTTCATTTACCGTTTCTTTTTCAGTGTTCATTTCCAACCGATGTTTTAAATTAAAAATGTCCTCTTTTTTGCCTCCTTAATTGCCACTCACTCAATTAATTAATTAATTATACGCCTTTCTCTCGTTCTCTTCACCATCCGTCAAAGATTCTCTTGCAAAGGTTTCTGGGCATTTTTCCTTTACGAGAGAAAATGAAGAGGCTAGTAAGTACTTCCACCATTTATTTATTCATTACTTTATTCCCATTTCCCTTCACGGTTTAGTTTGTAACATTTGGTGTCTTTCTTGAGCTTATGGGCTGAAGCAGCTTTCTTGGATCACATGCCAATCTGTTTCATTTTACTAAGCTTTCCGAGGAATTTTTCGATTTTTCAACTTCATGGATTCTTGATTGTGATGTTAATCTTTCTGGGATCACTTGGAATTTGTCTGATTTTGTTCTTTTTTTTTCTTTGTTCGATCCCATTGAGTCCACTCGGAAAGTCAGTTGAACTTATGGACTTACCTTAGCTCTTGAATTAGGCTGTTAAGAAGATAATTGGAGTGTTAAATTGTAGCAGCTTGTACGGATCCAAAGGCTATATCGATATCCATCTTTGAGCTGTTTCACTGTTAGACCTTTGTGGCATAAGCCCGTGTTTAGCTTCGAAACCCCGTAATAACTCAGTGTTGGTTACCTACTCTGTGATGAACAATTGTTGTTTGCTGTAATAACATCATGGATTTGATTTGATGATCTTTGCTGATATTATTTCTACAATGGCAGTAGCCTGAACTTGGTGGAACACTTGCCATTTAAACCCCCCAATCTGCGAAATCAAAGCTAGTATTAGACCCTTCAAAGTTCATTACTAACTATTTCACTTTCATTTCTTCAGGTAATAACAAGTCTTCTTCTGATTCTTGTTTCAAGCACCTTTGCAAAGTACGACGTATGCAACTCAGAATGGCCCTTATTCCCAAGGCCACACAGCGTCTCGGTCTCAGAATTCGGGGCGGTAGGAGATGGCGAGACTTTGAACACGGTTGCTTTTCAAAACGCCATATTTTATCTTCAGTCGTTCGCTGACAAGGGCGGCGCTCGTCTCTACGTCCCCGCTGGAAAATGGCTGATTGGGTGCATCGATCTCATCAGCCACATCACCCTTTTCCTCGAGAAAGACGCAGTTATCCTTGGCTCTAAGGTACTTACTTACATACACATCATCTTTATTTAGCATTCGTATTTATTAGCTTTGGATAAACGTGATTTTTCTTTCTCATAGGACTACTCTAACTGGGATCTAATGGAGCCATTGCCTTCTTATGGCCGAGGCCTTGAGTTACCTGGTCGAAGGTTTCGTAGCTTGATCAGTGGACAAAATCTCACCGATGTTGTTATTACAGGTGAACTGACATGAGTTCGTCTTTGTTCTTTCTTTAGATTTTTTCCTTTTCCTTTTTCGGTTGTCTCATGCTGATGCAGTTTACTTGCATGATGTAGGTAATAATGGAACTATCGATGGGCAAGGATCGATATGGTGGGAAAAGATTTCTTCCCACTCGCTAAATCACAGCCGACCTCATTTAGTAGAGTTTATCGGGTCGACCAACATATTCGTGTCGAACCTAACGTTCTTGAATGCGCCCGATTGGTCCATACATCCCATTTATTGCAGGTGAAATTTTAGGACCTCCTCGTATCTTTTCGTTCTCTAGACGAATATTCAAGACACTCTACATCCATCATTTCATTTTCGTTATGCAGCAAGGTTCTTGTCCAAAACATTACGGTGTATTCTCCGCCCGAATCTCCTCACACTAGTGGAATAGTCCCAGGTTTGCTTCTCATCAAGAAATCTAATACTATATAAACATTTTTACTCTAAAACATGTAATGATCTCAGACTCCTCAAACCATGTCTGCCTTGAGAACGTCAACGTGAGCACAACACACGACGCCATTGCGCTCAAAAGCGGTTGGGACGAATATGGAATTTCTTACAACAGATCGACGACGAACCTCCATGTTCGTAGGTCGACCCTAAAATCTTACAGCGGCTCCGCAATGTCCATAGGCAGTGAGATGTCTGGGGGAATTTCGGACGTATTGATAGAACACATTCTCATCCATGACTCGAAAGTTGGCATTGGGCTCAAAACTGCCATAGGGAGAGGAGGCTATATCAAGAATATTCTTATATCAGATATAAAAATGCGAAATATCAAACAGGGAATCGAAGCGACGGGTCAGAGCAAGTCTCATCCCGACGACGGGTTCGACCCGCGGGCATTGCCCGTGGTTAGAGACATAACCTTTGAGGACATTGTTGGTTTAAACATTACGAAAGCTGGTAAATTTATTGGGATCAGTGAGTCTCACTTCACTTCGTTGCGCCTTTCGAATGTTTCCTTTATGGTTAGGTCGAACCCGTCGAGTTCTTGGCTTTGTGCTGACGTGGAAGGTTCTTCGATCAACGTTTCGCCCGAGCCTTGCGTGGAACTTTTGAGGCCGTCGTCTTCTTCTTCGTACATTGTTTCTTTACCGAAGAGGGTTGAAGTTGAAGTCTTGTGATTGGTTTTTTATTTCTTTTTTTTTCGGATTGAACTGTTCGTTTGCATGGTTTTGGATTGGAGTGGTGAATTGTTTTGTTTGTTTTTTTTGGGTGTTGTGGTTTGTGTACAGCGTCGTTTTTTTTTTCTTTCTTTCATATAGATGTGTAAGAAGAAAGTTTTGGTAGCTGAGTTGATGAGCATATTCGTATGAATTGTACATTGATTCCTTGAAAGCTGGTTTTTGTTTTTTTTTTTTTTGTTTGTTTGTTATCCTTTTCTTTTTCTCCAATTGTCTTTATAAGGTGATGATCAAATAGTTTTCATGGTAGTACGAAGACGCAAAATTCTTTGTACGACTATTTCGAGAGCGTGTAAAAGGGATAATAATTTTTTTTTTTGGAAAATATTAAACATCATTATGAAGGATGCTGGGAAATAACCTCGCCGAGTGAAGTTATTTTTCCTAGTAAGAGTTAGTTAGGAAGGGGAGAAAAGATTTAGGATGTAAATAAAATTTTGTGTGAAGAACATTTCATCGAATCTGAAAGCAAAACTCACCATGGTTGAAAGAAAAATAGTTTCTCGAAAATAATCATAATCAACGATTTACACTCGGCGGAAACTGAAATTAAGCATCATCCTATGTAATACGTGATCGATCATGGAGCAACAAAATTCATTCTTCTTTTGGTTGCTCCCTAGTATGGTGATGACGATGATGATGATGATGATGACATGTTAATAATATTAAATTTCTTCATCTTATGATCAAATAATAACATCGAGAGAATTACGTAAATAGTGTTATTTCGAGTATCAACTTACAAAACATAGTTGAGTTTTTAAGACTACTACAAAACTAGAGATTTGCCACCATGAGCACCGTAAGTAAATCTCTCAATTTTTTTGCGTTTTTTCGATTCTCAACGCCGCCAAAACCTCCATAGACCATCTCATATCAATTGCTAACCTAAATCGCCATCTCCAACACTTTAATATTTAAGAAAATTCATTATTTATTATTCACATGTGGACGACGTACCGAGGTGATGATTTTCTTAAATATTAACGTGTTGGAGATGGCGATTTAGGTTAGCAATTGATATGGGATGGTCTATGGAGGTTCTGGCGGCGTTGAGAATCGAAAAAATGCAAAAAATTGAGAGATTTGTTTATGGTGCTCACGGTGGGTGGGCACCATAGCAAATCTATACAGAACTAATCCACTTTTTTAAAATTTAACTATCATTATTTTCATTTCTACCAGAAAATACGTAAAATTACAAAATTTCAGTAATATTATTTTCCTAAAACTTGTTAATAATTATATTTTTACCAAACTAATTTTATTTTATTTTATCCAAACAGATTAAAGAAATAAATAAAAGTGAAATGTAATCTAACCTACTCTCCCATGTGATAAAATAAACTAATAATTTATTATTAAAAACATATTTTACCATTGTTTTGTCAACTAATCAAATCAACAATAAATAAATAAAAAAATCGAACAATCTCACAGTTACTTGGACGAGTGTGCTTGTTCCTGGTAAACCATATCGTCTCCCCAAGTTAATCATATCGATCAAGTATAATATTATCATTATTGAATGATTGCCTTATTGTTTTAAAGTTTGCAAGTATTTGAAAGTTGATCCATGTTAATATGTTCTAAAATGATTTAAAATTGAAGAAATGGAGACAATATATTCTTACCAGTTTAAACTATCATTAAAGATATCATGATGGAAGCCTAATTTTCATTTGCTACGCAATCCTTATTTATGTCAAAGACAAAATTTTGACGTAATCGAACAGGATGATATTCAGATTAGATCGAAAGTTTCAGAAGAAACGTTCAAGGGTAATGTAATGTTGATAGTTGTCAAACCTTTCCGAAAGATTAATCTTGTAGATAAAGATTATTTGAATATTTTGCGGCTTATCTATATTATTTACTTTGAGGATTATTTGAATAGTTTTGTTTTATTTTATATTATTTATGTGTTAATAGTACTTTCAAATATTAGAGAAAAAATAATAATGATAACTATAATAATATAGTTTAGTGGAAAGCGATGCCTTTCGTTTGAATTTATTCTATAAAGTTAATTTTTTGTAGTTAAAAATGAATTGTGATGAAATACATAATTATTAGTAATTATTTACTACACTAATAACCGTGAAAATAATTATAATTTTAATTTTTTTTTTGTGGTGAAAAATGAAAAAAATAATAGTTAAAATAAAAGTTTGTTTATTTTGTGAAGTTTTGAAAACTCAAACTACTTTTGTAATTAGATTCTCAAAATAACACTATTTACATAATTAAGGGCCATTGTCGTAAACATCATGTTGATTAAGCAGCTCCTACGAGATCCTAATTAAATGTACTATTAATGTATGCTAATCGATCTAACCAATTTGAGATATCGGATGCTCAAATCAGCTCGAAATCGCAATCGAAAACGCACACACTCTAACAGCTTCTTTTAACGTGGTTCGGCCTGTTTAGCCTACATCCACGGATCAACCGAGCCTCGTTACGTATTACTCACAACACGAAAAGTACAGCACTCACGGCCCTCTCCAATTTTGTGTTCACTCCTTACTGAGATTCTCACTCTACGCAAATCTACGAGCTCGCAAAGATGGTCCGTCAAACTGAAATACAGAGATATATATAGCTGATAATTCTAAGTGTCGATCAATGTCTGTCGTCGATTTAATCTGGTTTAATGCCTCAGATTTCGCCACGTAGCTCATGCTTTCAGCGTGACTTCACAAGAATCGCGTGACGCTTTTATTAGTTAAATCCCGCCTTCGTTCTCATCCGTGCGATCTTGATCCAATGATCAGTGTTCGTCATCCGCCAGATTAAATCCAGATCATCCCAGCCGTTAGATGCGTCGCGCGCCATCCGACGACCCAGGTTAAATCCTCAGCTTTAAACATCGTCTCTTAGATCTGGCGCGCAAGCCAATCGGACGGCTACCGATCTTCGACATTGTCTTCAGCTATTCTTCACCTTTCTCAGCTCAGCTCCGACCAGGCCTTCTTCTCCGGCGATTCCCGGCGAGGTCCAGGCTCGCAATCCTCAACACATCCTCTAAACTGTAAGAACTTCTCCAAAATCGAATATTTTACTTACTACGTTCAAATATATCCCCGGGGAAAAGAACGCGCTTGGGAAATAACCCGGAGGAGGAAGAGTGAGTCTACCACTTTTCAATGAATACGAAGAACAGAGTAGTAACAGTTGGGACCCTTCACCAACCACAACTTCAATACTTGACGACACAACAGCTTAAGAATGTAATTTAGAAAATGAAAAAGATCAACACAACTGATGTTGTATTGAATAAAGCTTTGGTTTATCAAGATTGACCCCCATGCAATTCATTTTATATTATACGTATGAAGAAAAACAATCGACAGATTATTACACAAGATGAAGAAGGTTCCCAGAAACTAAGAAAGAAAATAAGGTCACAACGTTAACCAAACCTTGACTACTCACCTAATGTCCTTTAAAGACACGATGCAGAGTTTGTATGGTCAATCAAATACATCCTATGATATTGGCCCACATATCGCCTTCACGAACAACATCCATCTGTTGTGGTATTTAATTTCGTGGTGGTTCGTTGCTAATAATGCCTTGTTCCCATGAAAAAAAAATATACGAATTTTTACATGCTGTAGTTCTTTACCAAAATAACATATCGTACTCATCATCATCAACAATAGAAAACCTCTACTAACTGAGGTGAGAACAAATCTTGTTTCTTTTCTTTCTTTTCATCATCACAAGGTTTGACGATGTGGGTCGGGAGGGAACAGCGTAACGAGGAAGCGGTGGATCATTTCGAAGCTCGTGAAGGTTATTACAGCGGCTGGAGTCGTCCTAAGAAGGTTTATGGCGCATCCACGGTAAAATCCCGAGAAGCCCTCTTGATGGAATACCTTGCTAATGCAGTCGACAACGCCCGAGTATCTCTTCTTCTCCGAGTGGTGCCCTTGCTCTTGAAGCCTCGACCTAACAACCTTTAGAGAGACCCGTTTTATTTTTATTTATTGTCAATCAGAAAACATAAATAAAAATAAAAATTTAGTTCCTTCGATCAAAGATTTACCTCGTGTGGATATGTCAAGGTGGAGGCGAATATTTTGGACACGGACGAAGCAAGTGCAACGTCGCCTGCGCTGAGCTTATCCATCGTGGTGTTGCCTATAGTATACCCATCACAGATAAATCACTCGAAAAGACCACAAGATTTTTGGTCACCAAAGAAATACTCTAGCTAGTGTACTTCTTAGTACCTCTATCAGCCAAGTAGCATTTGATCTTTTCGTACATTGGAAACTGAATCGCCACGTGGCTCGTACCTGCCAAAGCTGGGACGAGCCCGCTGTAAGAATAACAGAAAGCAATGAATTAATTTAATGCAGCGAAATACATCAGACGAGCTCAAGAACATAATGAAGGGAGCTGACCTGTACAATCCACGAATGCCCTCTTTGTGTGCGATTATTTGAAGGGCAGAGAGCGTGTTTCTGTATGGCATCACTCCCCTTCCTACTTCTTGCGTCTGAAAGACAGCAGTTCAAGTGAAGATAGACGAGTTCAATCTCCCATCATCGAAAAAAAGACCGAAATTAAGATGTAATAATCAAGGTAGATAAATGAGTGTACTGTACTTGAAATCTTGTCTTAACAACCCAAAGAGGATTCGTGACAATGGTCGTCGCCATCCCAGCGCCAGAGGCAGCCATCATGTTGGCACCGATAGAGATATGATGATTTGCTTCTGTAGATCCAACAAACATAAAGCCATAGTTAAATTTAATACCATAGTTAAGTCATAGTCTCATTTTTTTTTGAAGGAGGGAGAGAGAGACTAACCATCAGCACCGAGAAAGCTCTTTAGTTGCTGGTAAATGGAAAAATACACCTGCAAATGTTTCAAACACGAAAATTTCAGGCGACATTTGTGCTTTTAGTGGCATCTTGTAAGGGAAAATTGCGAAGTAGAATGACTTACGGCCCAATTTGGAAGCAGTGCAAGTACAGTGGGGGCAAGCCCTCGGTACATACCAGCCAATCCTTCCTTTCTAAATAGATGTTCCAAACTCCCTAATATAACACTACCTGGAAAGTTGAAACATTCGTTGCTAACTTTTTTTATCAATTCCAAGCATGGAAGCATATTCACTGCATTTCTTTTTATCAGTTCTTCTCTAACAAATACTTCATCAACTGACCTTTAATATTAGCACCCGAAAGATGTGACGCCCCATGGACCTGAAATCTTGTCTTTATAACGTCTAAAGGACACACAAATGTAGCTGCAATAACACCTGGACGTATTGCACAACACAATCAGTTCTTACCCAAATATCATAATGTCTTGTGATCGTTGTAACTTATAACCAGTAGAAGAAAGAGAAAAACGAAAACATAGACAAGCCAGTCGCTCAAACGGTTTCAAGTGACACTACTCACTTGTTAAAATAATGTTCTATCTTCCGAAAAAAAAAACCTGTTTTGCAACCTTACGATTGACTAAACGCTCGTAAAATCAATTCATCATGTCGAATAACTCATCCATAAGTTTATGCATACCATTTTTTGACATAAAACAACACAAAAGATGAAGAAAAGGCCAGCCAATACTAAATTCACCACTCTTGTTCATTCTATCTCGAACTGTACTTCCAACATCTCGAATAAATCGAGCAGCCCACAAGCGCATAACATAATCATTACGATAAACTACTCCAAAGGCTAAATCTTTACCACATCTGTCACAACCACTCATAAACAACCGCCCCACAGATTAGCAAACGAAACAATTGTTATCTACAAAGTAAACCGATACGTCAAACACAAACTACAAAATAGTCAACTCTGATCAGATCAATAAAGAAGAAGGAACAACACCCTACCAGCCGCCGCGCCGGCGCCGGCGTTGCAAAGAATGTCCCTGGGACTAGGGACGTGATGAGCATCGGCAACCATCTCTCAAAACTCCAAAGTCGACTACTAATCTTTCAATAACAGAAGCTAACGAAAATTCAAAGGATCGATGGTCGCAAACTACAAAGTCCTCTTCCGAGAGGCCGATCTTCGCCGATGACAAACCTCGCATGGCCAAGCTACCCCTCAGAAGATTCAAAATCGAGACTCCAATTTCCGCTTCAATCAACGGATAAATACATGAAACAATTCGTGCTACTATCTTAGCCCAAGGTGACCCCTTTATTTACAAGAAGCTTTCGATGGAAACGAGAGAGAGAGAGAGAGAGAGAGAGAGAGAGGAATATTCATCAATTCGAAGTAGGGAAAGAGAAAATTGATCACTTTTAACATATATGGGTTTTCTCTTTCTTATCCAAATACTTGAGATCATTGGTCAGTAAAGCTGGATTTAGAGATGCTTAAGCTGACGATTCGCCACAAAGATGAGTCATAATTGATACAATACTAATACATCTACGATATTACATCATCATCTCCATTGAAATGGTCAATTAACATATGAATTGCGTTTAATGATTGTTTATTTCGTTGAATCGTCATTTGTTTGCTCGTATAAGAAGCTGTTTGTAACAACGACATGATGACACGTTAAACAATATGTGATTAATTGTTAACTTGGAAATTGCTTTCACCACTTGTACTCTGATGTTGAGTGGATGATGCTATTTCCTTTCTATTTTAATTGTAATAATTTGAGTATAATTTCGACTGATTTGAAAATGTGAAACACTCATCAAATCATATTGTGGTTTATTTTCTTTTACAAGTCAATTTAGTTTTAGCTGGGTAGATGGCGATAATAAATACAGGAATATCATAACGTTCATATTAGTCTACGTGTTAGTTGAGTTTGCATTTATATGAACCGAAGAGAGTTTGTGGTGTGCATTATTCGTCTTCCTTTTGATGTATGATAAAACATTCTTCTTTGGTCGTCCAATCGTCAAATAAACATTGGTTTCTAAGACAAACCTCAGTGATCTTGATCGACCTTATCCAAGAACTAAGCATTGCATTGCATTATATGACTTTAAGGTTAAACTACACTCTCAGTAATATATTGACCAACAATGGCCTTATAAGTTTGGCTATCTTTATCTGCTTCAACACTTCGAAGGAATTATAGAAGTCGTTTTTTTGGGGGAAAAACTAAACACTTCGCAGGATAAAAAAACAAAAAAAATAAATATGTGCATTTTGACAAAAGGAGAATCTGCATTATTTTGTATGCCGATCACCCATTTGAAAATTAGATGATTCTTTTGATAATTCGATCTTCTTATCACAAAGTTAATAATTACATCTGCATGAGCATTTCTTTGTAATTTTAAAAATCACATACATCTTAAAGAATTTAAATATATATCGAAAAGGAAAACATAAAACTTCCTCGAAAAAAATCAACTCAAACGAATTAATCAACACAATATAATTCAATGAGCAGATTGAGATTTCTATTGTTGACAATATAATTTACATAGGAATTGTTTTAGTCCTGCTCTAATTGATGGTCAACCTATGATGAGTAATGTTAGGGATGTGCCATCGGAAAGCCATTCGAGGATGTAACGAATAAGGCACGTATTTGATCGATGTATTATTTGCTATGCATGAGAATATTGTATTTGAATATTCATGGAACATATGTTTTTATGATTTATTCCTTGATAGGCATATTATTTATTTACCATAAGTTCTCTCGTGGCATACGGTTAGTCGGTAAATAAAATAAAATCCATGTATTGCGAGTTTAGTCACCGATTCTAATAGGATGAGAGAGGAGGTACATGTGAGCTAGGAAAATTTAAAACAAAAGGAACGATTCTATTTGGTTTTAAAAAAAGAGGAACGGGTTGTCATATGACTGAAATATCCTTACTAAAAAACTAGTTTAACAGGCTAATCCGACTCATCAACAGCGAAAAGTTATTCGAGTTTTATTCGAATCTTCCGTTCACTAGAATACATGAATCGAATAATTGCTTATCCGATTTATTAACAGCGAAAAATTATTCGACTTTTATTCGAGTTAACAGAGAACTCGAGTGTCAAACTCTAATAATACTTCGAAGAGATAAGGTTACTCGAATAACGTTCAGAAAATTTTACGAATAAGCAGCCTTATTCGAGTAACTTTCGAGTAATTTGTTCGAGTCACAACTCGAATAAATAACTCTTATAGATTACTCGAATAAGCCGTATTTTATAAAGCTCGGAAAGAAAATTAGACACAAATCACTCGAAAACCTAAAATCTCTCGCGCTCTCTCTTCGAACCAAAGCTCTTACTCAAAAAATCGTACACAAACCCAAGCATAATCATCAATGGCAAAAAGAAAAACGAGATCATCGGAGCCTTCAGCGCCTCAACGTAACCGGGTGGATGAGCAAATCGACGCCGGTAGAGCCACGGTGAGTTTTTGGTCGCGTTTTGGGATTTTGTTAAATCGATTTGGTCAAACGAATTTCTTGGTTAGATCTTTCGTTTCTAGCGTTAAATCGATCGATTTTGATGTTAAATCGTTGGGCAAACGTCGTAATCGGTCGGATTTTTTGTGAAAATCGTTTCCGTCGCTTTTTCGAGTACGTATTCGAGTAATTAGGGTTAGAATAATTGTTTAACTTATTCGAGTGACGTTTTACTCGAATAATTAACTCGAATAACAATCAATTTTCATTGTTTTTCTTTTTTTTTTTTTGCATTTTCAGATCTATCTTCCGACGAAGTTGCCGGCGGACA
This sequence comes from Craterostigma plantagineum, assembly GCA_027422505.1. Taxonomy (NCBI): domain Eukaryota; kingdom Viridiplantae; phylum Streptophyta; class Magnoliopsida; order Lamiales; family Linderniaceae; genus Craterostigma; species Craterostigma plantagineum. The sequence continues at coordinate 964,472 of JAPQWV010000104.1, forward strand.
ATTTCTACCATGCCACCCTCACTCCGAACTCGCACTACATGCCGGTATGCGAACGCATCCGTACGCTTTTGAACGAGGAGGAAGTGATGGTCAGACGGACTCAGTTCGGGAATTTAATAAAGGTAGCCCGAGACCACTATAACTCGAACATGATCCTGTGGTTTTTGATGAGCCGGCAGGTGGAGTATATGCCGGAGTCGAAGGAGTTCTATATGGTCGTTCGTGGGCGACCATTAAGATTTTCATTGGTCGAGTATTGCCTACTCACGGGCCTCGACTATGGCGCTAACGAGCCGAAGATACCGTCATCGAACGAGTTTGCGACGAGGCATTGGCCTGGTATTAATCCTATTTTTTTTATCATTTTGATTCTTTTTTTTACTTCGATTTCAAAAACTAACGTTTGTTTCATGGCTTGTAGGCAAGCCCGTTATATATTTTGACGATTTGGAGAAGAAAGTCACGGAAATTATTCGTGACGCCGGTGGAGACTCGGGCGTGAATCCCGAGAAATTGAAGATCGTGACCATTTATTTTGCCGTCGGGGTGCTAGGGGAGCGGAGGGTAAAGAGGGACTTGAAGCTCAAGGAGGAGTGGCTCCGTCTGGTGGAGGACTTCGACCGCTTCAACGAATATCCTTGGGGAAGGATATCATTCGAGGAGGTCGTTTATTGTCTGAACAAAGACCTCTTGGGGAAGCACATGGAGATGACATCGAAGGGAAAAACCCAAACAACCTTCGACATCAGCGGCTTCGTCATGCCGCTTCAGGTAATTAGTTTTGTATTATTTAAGACATATTATATTTATTTTAACTTATGTTTACTCTCTATTATCAGCTTCTGGCGCATACGAGCGCTGGTCGACCGTCGGGCAGGAATTCGCCGTGAGAAAAGGCGGCGAAGGGCTCCCAATACCCCGAATGTGCCATTGGAAGACCACATTTTACGGCAAGAGCTCTGCTCCGGGATGGAAAGCGGTCGAGCGTGCATTCGGTGCCGTGGGGATGGATGTAAGTATATATATTTATTTATTTATAATATGGATTTATTTAGATTGCGTTTTCTAAATTGTACAAATACACAGGACGTGCGGTGTTGCCATACACCGACCGATGCTGAAGCCAATTCAAGGCACTTCCGCACGGTCGCCGGCTTTTGTGGCAGCAGGGATGATGCCGTAGCCCAGAGGATAGTGGAGCATCTTCTAAATGGGCTGCCGGTCTACTGCGCCGAGCATCGGCTTGCTCCGTCTCCTCCTCGACCGTCTCCTCCGAGGCCGTCTCCTCCTCCTTCCGGCTCAATAATCACCCATTTCGATAGAAGAATGGACAGGCTGGAAGGCGATGTACGGGATATGCGGGCGGAGATTAGGGAGCTACGCTTGATCGTGCTCCAAGGTATGTCTTACTTAATGTTTATTTTATAAGATTATATTGATATTACGTAAATCCAACGTAATACTCTAATTTTGTAGCCCTTGAGATCCCGACGCCGACAATGGTGCGGAATATTGCGAGGAGCTATGATCGGGACATGCCGCCTCCTTTGCCTCCTCATTCGCCGCCGATGTTCGGGAGGACGCCGAACCAACCCGAGGCGACGGGGAGGACGACGAATGAGGGGGAGGCGGAGAACGTGACGGGGAGTCGGGAGCAGGGGCGAGAATGTGAAGATGGAGTACGAGATGGATATAGAGATGATGGAGGCCACTGCCGTGGCGGCGGAGAAGGCGGCGGCGGAGAGGGCGGCAGAAGCGGCGGCGGCGGAGAGGGCGGCGGAGAAGGCCGTGGCGGCGGAGAAGGCCGCGGCGGAGAAGGCGTCGGCGGAAGCGGCGGCGGAGAAGGCGGCGGAGGCTGCGGCGGCGAAGAAGGCGGCGTGGGCGGAGGCGATGAAGGTTAGCAAAAAATGACCACGGACTGAACGTGCGAAGAAAAAGTCGAGGTTGCTTTCGAGTCCATATACGCCGACGCCCGATTCGACCCCTCGCGTTACAATACAACGCCGCGCGGACATAGAGCAGATCATTGGCGACAGGGTGAAGAATTGGGATGCCGTCAAGGTGGAGGTGGCAAGCATGGGCGCAAAGGATGAACGGGCAGGAATGCTCCAAGCGTACGACAAGAAATTCTTTGCCGATCTGTCCACTCCGAAAGTGTAGATCTCGGACGAGGTATGTGTGTTTTTTGCTAAATATGTTCTAATTATTTCGTTGAATAACATTATATGCTATTATTGCAGCACGTCAACGGGTCATTCAACGGGTTTATGGCGATGCAAGAAAACTGCGTGCATGAGGAGCGAATCGCGTACGTGAACACGAATTTCGCACATGCAGTCAAGTTCGAGTCCGCCAGACCGCGACCGTGGGACATGTCCTCGTTCGAGCAATTCGCCACGGGAGAGATCAATGCGATGTACGGCAAGCCGTCGCTTCACTGGAGCCAAGCGGATGTGCCGTCATCCCATTGACTTTTAATATGCATTGGGTGCTCCTCGTCGCTCGGTTCAAGGAGAGTAACATCCTCGTTTTGGATTCCGACCGCAACAGCGATTCGGACTTGAGGTTCATGAAGCCGTTCCTCGACCCCTTCGCCGAAGTGATACCTCTGATGCTTCAACACGTAGGTGGGGAGCAAAATCTCGTGGAGAAGTTTGCTTGGGTGCGGTGCCCCAAGTTCCATCAACAAGTTCTCAGGTAATTTTCTTATTTTCTCACTTTCTTATTTTCTTAAACCTGAAATTGTTTTATTTTTCGAACAGCGGAGAGTGTGGTATATACATGCTTAGGACGGCTATGTCTCTGTTGATCGGTAACAGAGATGATCTCTACGCTTTGGACGATTCTAAAATTGCATCGTTAGAAAGTTTTTGACGATCTGTATTTTTTTAACAATTGGGATGTTGTACGAACCGTTTTAGATATTTGTATAGATTTTGCATTTGGAATTGTTCAGCTTTGGTTGGTTGAGTTGCTGTTCAGGTTGTTCATGGTTCAATTGTTTTTTTTCGGTGTTCACTGTTATTCGAGTCAAAGAGTTTGTTCGAATAATGTTATTGATTTGAGTAACTTATTCGAGTACCATATAACACTCGAATAGTGAAACAGGCAAAACGAGATTCATTCGAGTAAACTATTCGAGCGTATTCGAGTACTGTATATTACTCGAATATTTTAAAAATCCAACATATTGTTTTTATCATGATCATGAAAGCGGTAATGCTTCCCAAACCGTTGAACTCATTCTCAAACACAACGTACAATTTTCGAAATATTCACTTCTAAACCAACTTTTACAACTTTTCAATACTGCACACATACCTTCAAAATGAATAATATTTTAATATTATATTACATCAAATAAATATAATTATATTAGTATTTTTTTACTTAAAAAACTGTCTAATAAATTATAAAAGTACTTTAAATGCAATTACTAATCATAGAACTCATTGTAAGCGTTCAAAAGCTTCTAACATTTAGTGGAGGAGAAAAGAAGTACAAAATCCATTTTGGATTGATTTTGGGATTCTGTTAGAGTGATTTGGGATTTTTTGTGCATTTGCCAATTCCATAAGAGATGGTCTTATTGTAGTTTGAGTTTTGAGAATAAATTTTTATTTGAGAATGCGTTTTTTGTTGGAGATACTGTTAATCATAAAATTAGTTACATTACATGTGAGAGCAGTGAGAAAGAACAAACTATGAAGTGAAGCTAGTATGTTGTTGACAACCTGACCCAACCCAAGGCGGGTTTTGCGGTTCATGCATGAAAAATTTTCCAGTATATAATCTTCCGAAAAGATATTTCTATGTTATTACACATGTAACGGATCTCCGACCAATGTCATTAATGGCATTGGCGGAGCTCCAACCCACCGCCAAACTCAATGCCAAAACCAGCGGCGTCTATGCCCCACGATCAGTAGCGGGGCATTATTCTCCGCCATCCAGTTTTTCTTCTTTTTTTCTTTTTTTTTTTTATTTTGATTTTTTCTGAAACTGAGAGAATGGAGAACGATGGTGGTGGAAGATGATGATGATGAGGAGAGAGAAGAGAAGAGAACCATCATTTAATAATTTTATCTGTTTAAGTTTATTTTATTTCTTTTTTCTGATTCTATTTATTTAGATTTTCTATGTACCAATTTCAATTTTATTGTTGTACTCATTTAAGTTTTCCTAATATACTTCATTTGTGAATAACAATTAATACTTGTAAAAATTTAACAAGTAAGGATTATTGAGACTTATTGTTGTTATTTACTTAATGTCATAATATCCTGCAAATTCAATTATTTTTTCCAAAATCATTGTATTTTCAATTACATTTCGTTGCTATCAAAAGTTACGCTAATCACCTTCTAAAAACATAATCCTTATAATTATGTTTTAGTTTCATACTAGATGGCTATTTTAATAATATAATTTATCCTATTATTATGTATATATATATATAAATTAATGTAAAAGCAAATATATTTGGATTATTGTTATATAGAGGAAAATCTGGAGTTTGATGGTACTATTCACACATTGAAATATAGATCGATCCGTTACATGTGTAATCGAATTGTACTTAGCAACTTCATAGATAGATGAATTCTTGGAGATGGCTTAATAGTAAAAAACAGAAACTGTTGAAGCTATAACAAAGTTAATGTTAGCGGCCGAACCATAGTTTGGTCTTTAATCCTAATGGCTTTCAAGGGCAACGTACATAAAATAATGGAAGGTAACTAAAATTCGAAGATCAGATTGAAAAATATTTGAGGCATGAACTGATAACCAATAGGAATCCGAAACGTCTTGCTATTAATTACTCGTGAAAATATTTAAATTCATTACTTCTCCTACGGACACTCTTCCGCGTAAGGTTTCACAAATGACAATTACTAATGAGATAAAATAGCCAAGAAATAGAAAAAATATCAGTGTAAACGTACAATAATAGGACAAGTTAAAAGTCCATAATAAACATCAATAACGTGATCATTTTACTAAACAGACAAGCCTTTATTGACCATATTGTTGAGATTACAAAAAAAGGAGTTTCGTCCCACATCGACTAATTCAAGCTCTAAGAGCCGCTATATATATAAGAGGTTTTCTCCTCCTATCACCAATTGGTTTTAGGAAGGACCCCTCGATTTCTAATATGGTATCAGAGCAATTCTTCCGCTCGCCGCCACCCAATTCATATGTCCACGTGTTAGGCCAGTCATGCCACATGTGAGGGGGCGTGTTGAGATTACAAAAAAAGGGGGTTTCGTCCCACATCGACTAATTCAAGCTCTAAGAGCCGTTATATATATATAAGAGGTTTTCTCCTCCTATCACCAATTGGTTTTAGGAAGGACCCCTCGATTTCTAATACATATACTATCAAAACATCAATAATATGACCACTTCATTATTATTTTTATTATTTTATGGGTTACTCATAGAAATATAAGAGTAAATGAAATATGAAGGAAGTAATGATCGATCTTATGATCACCACTGCAAGCCTCAGTAGTGAGGACAATTACACATATAACGAAGACAAAAACGGTTAGGGGCCCTCCAATAATATAGGGTTTATATGGTTACAAAAACCACCAAGTTTACGAAAATTATCTTGCATGGACAAAATTAATATTTCAACATCCTATGTCATGTCTAATGAATGTAATGCGATAATGCAAAATAGCTAATATATGTCCTCGTGTCATGTGTCTTGTCTCACGCATGTAATGGAAAAATACAATTACACTGACGTTGCCTTAAGATGTTAGCTTGTGAGAATAGGGAAAATGTGAGGGACCTTTGAATTGGGTTGGCTTAGTGCAAATATAATGTCCCCCACCATAATTTAATATAATTTTTTTCCCAGTTATTCAATGAGGACAAACTAGTTTTGTTTCTTCTTTTGGCCCACAAAGAAAATAAAAACTACCAATATACAATGCTAAAATTTCAACCGTCCAATATGCTTATGTCATAATTCTAATAGAGATCGTAACTGTAATCATAATTGGAAAAATATGAAAGTGTTTATCATTACTTTCGGAAATAAAGCAAATGACAACACTCTCTGAGAATCTCCCACAACGCAAACGCTAACGCAAAAAATGTAGTAAAACTGCTCCAACAGTACTGTAAAAGCAAACGCAAATTTTTTGTTTTATCTCTCCTGTTTCAATGCAAATTTGCGCTTGAACGCAAAAAAAAAAAAAAATTGCAAATAAACCATTTACTTGTTCTGAATTATTAAATCAAACATATAAAAAAATATAAAATAATATGTGATAGAATTAGAAAATTGTTCAGTGTTTTAAAAAGCGTATTGCGTAAAACGTTGCCTTTTAACTCCGATATGCATAGCGTAAATAGGGTAGCGTATTGCGTGAGTATTTTGAGTAACTCATTTATAATGTAAATATATGTAACAAATTTAAGTATGCTATAAATTATCAATTTTCTCCACAAATTTGAGGAGTAGAAAAATAAGATATAATTTTTTCATTGGATTTTGAAATTAGAGTATATATGAGTTATATATTGAATAACCTAATGATAGAATAAGCTCAGTTAAAATAATATATCTTTTCTTTTTTTAACTTATAAGCGGACCAAGCAAACAATAAACCCATAGAAGATGAGGTTTTCTTTCTCCTCACAGCGGTGGATCACTTGAAAGCTCTATTAATTATTTAAAAAAACAACGCTATATAAATTACGCTTTGTTTTGAATAGAATCATGAAACGCTATTTAAAGCAATGATACTAATCAATATTATTATAAATTGACATCATAAATAATTATTTTAACCTTCACACTTATTTTAGTAATATTTTATATCTTGTAATTTAATTTTTATATTTATTATATGTCATATAATTAAATATTTTCTAAATCAAAATTAAAAGAATATTGTGATTTGTAAAGTAGTAATATATATGAGTGATATTGAAAAGTTATAAAGTTGATATGAACCGGAATATTACATCACTTTATTGTGATTTGTAAAGTAGTAATATTTTTGCGTTTGCAGTTGACTGTTGGAGAACTTACTACAAATTATAGTTGTTACTGCAAAATGGATTTGCGGTTCAACGTTGGAGATGGTCTAACATTTTAAAGTTTCTAGAGTGTGATCAACCAATATGGCATTTTGGATTGGATCCCATAATGCTCTAACAACAATTGTTACGGGTTAAAAGTTTGTGAGGGAAATGGTGTAAATACGAGGTTGTACAAGTTATAGCAAATTTACTTTAGATATTAATTTACGAACACTTTTCCTTATAATGCACGTAAACTGTTGTCAGCATTACACGTGGCACTCATGTGACGGCCTGATGCTGAGATCCACGTGTCGATCTATAAATGGAGTATGGCATTGTATGAATGTCTACGTGGATTGTGGGCTTTGTTATAATTTGATGAGTAACTCAACGTGTTAATTCTTGTAAGCTCTAAAGCATTGCACCAAATTAAGGGTTTAAAAAAATTAACAACAGACTTGCTTCTAAGTTCTTTCGCAACCTTTTGACTGAAAAAAATTACTAAGCAGGGATTATACACAGTGCCTTGTTCTTCGTAGAAACCCTACTAAAAATCTCGTGTTAGTAATAAAAGGTCCAAAATAAAATGTTCCTTTCTATCTACTAACAGTTTCGTGTTCAAATTTGCTATACTCGCAATGCTCGCCCTTGTCCTTACAAAGACTAACGGAGACAAAATGAAACTCAAATTCATATGAAATGCATTTGGGTGACCCATCTCTTTCGTGCAAGTAACCACTTATATATATGCACAAAAAACGCAGCCTTTCCTCCCTCCACATAATAGATCATTACAAGTTACACTTGGTTAACTACGCACATACTCTATTACGTAACCTTAATCATATACGTAGACTCATACGTATTTCAATTATCTTAGTCCTAAACTAAAACTCCCTCTCTCTCAGATCGATGGCCAAAGGTCGAAGGCTGAACACTAATAGCCTCAGCGAACGCTACTTAGGATCAACCATCAATTATAACAGCCATGGAGGAACTGTTAACGGTAATAATGAGAAGGATTTCGAAGAAGACGATGTTTGGTCAGCTGTCCACGACGACCACCCTAACAATCGCTCGAGGTGGCAACCACGCGCCTCCAGACACACCGGCCACCACCAGCCTCCGCCGCTCTCCGCCCAGCACGGGAACGCCGTCGGCGGACTGTCTCTGGCTTTCGACGGCTCCAACGGCGGCGGCACTCATTACTCATCGTCGTCAAAAGTTATCCGCCGTAGTCAGCAGTGCGTGGCGACCTCAGCCCCGGTCAACGTGCCGGGTTGGTCAAAGGTCTATCGGGTCGACCCGATCGGGTCGTGTAGCGACGATGGGTTAGACGATGATGAAGAAATGGTTCCACCGCACGAATACTTGGGTCGGAGAATTGCGGCTAGCTCGGTTTTTGAGGGCGTGGGTCGGACCTTAAAGGGTCGGGATATGAGCCGGGTTCGGGATGAGGTGTGGAGCCGAACCGGGTTTGATGGGTAGCGATCGGGTCGGAGTTAATTTGCCGTTGTCCGAATATATTTTGGCCTACCGAAGTGTGGACCCATCCCTCGTATTAATGTAATGAATAATTGTAGGTAATGTAATTAATTATACTGACACTGGAGATTCTTGTAATTTGATGTGACGTGTAAATTATTTGATCGAGTGAAGTCCAAAGTAGGTGCGTGGATTAAGCAGTAGAATAAAATGTAATGCGTCATCTATGCAAGAATTTTTTATTTTTTTCGAGTGTGGCACTCTTGGGGAAGTATAGTGTTTTGAAAGTTCAGTGGTGTGTGAGTAAACTAATTAAGGGCATCCACAATGATTACTTAATATCATTTGAATTTTTTTGGAGATTATTTAGATTAAGTTGCAATAATTATCATCTTGGCACGTCCTAGGCGATGTTACGACGTGGGCCAGAGAAATGGCATAAGTTTAGTGGACGTCACAGTAATGGATTGATTGAGGCATAGGAAAATAATACAACTTGCTCAACTTTTTCAAGAAAGGGATGTCGAAGTTTATTTCACTTTAACAATTTGTTCGTTTTATCCTGCACATCTACAAATAAATACCTTCTATTCCTGCATTTTTTATTTTATGTATTTGGCTTTCAGATTTTTTCAAACTTTTTCAGAGTTTCTCACAAGTAATATATATATTTTATTGGATGTATTATCACAATATCTGATATATATATATATAAAATAAATACCATCCTTACTTCGAAGCTTATGATGAACTGGTTCGACGACGAAGATTTTTTTTTTTCCCAACAAAAGCTCGCTATCTCATTCATCGAAATGTTAGAAACAATGGGTAATCAATCAAGATGGTCCCTCTTTGGTGAACAACATGCATGCCAGTAGGGACAAAGGCTCAAGAAACGACCACCACAAACACTAGTAGCAATCGACTAATACAAAAAACAAAACCAAAAGAAGGTCAGATACACCAAGCAAAAGGGCAAGCAACACCAAGCACGAACAGGCAAAAGGAAACTGGTAATGTTGCAAGACAAATAGTAGACTCAAAGTTGCACACCAACATCTTACCACTCAACTTGAACTCCCTAGTAAAATGTATGATGTATAGCACCCTTTGCCAAACTGCTTCTTTCGTAGCCAGCTTATTAAAGAGGAGTCGAGGCCATCGAATGCACTGATCAACCCGAAGGCAATCCTACACTCTCAAACCAGCCAAAAGTAAAGAAAACCCCGAAACAGAAAAGGAACCGTGTACCAATGACCGAAATTAGATTACGTACATGTAATAAACTCAGTCGATTCACACAACCACCGGTTTCTGAATTTAAAGTCTATCTCATGAATTCCGTTCCACCGGGGCTGATTTTCCAAACTGTTTGCGCCGTTTCACAAAAGAAGAAAATGTGTTCCAAATGTTCATAATCCTCACCACACCAGCCGCACACGGGGTCAACTTTGATTCCTTTCTTAATCAAGTTACATTTGGTGGTAGGATATCATGCGAGGCCTTCCACAAAAAGTGCTTGAGCTCGTTCTTGATCTTCAATTTCCATGTCTGCTGCCACATCTTTGTCAAAGCTTGCCCTTTGTTACTGCTTTCCACAATCCCTTCCCTCGGCCTTTGATTCCACATGATAGCCTTGTATGCGGATCTGACACTGAACTTCTTATTCTTCTCCAAACCCCAAGTTAGCAGTTTTGGCCCTTTCGAGTGGAATCTCTTCAATAATTTTGGCCACTTCATTCGACACCAAAGATCTAATGACATTCGAATTCCAGGTGGTTCCATCCCCATTCCGTTAAAAGCTGTGATCGTCTCATAGTTGACGATAATGTTCGAAGACAATTCAGACTGAATTTAGTCGAAGTAATAGGGATACGCTGGCGTTGTGTGAGATACCTACCAGCCCGGCAAAAAAAAACATATACAATTGGATGTCAAATTCCACATACAATGGGCGGGGGTTGGCATTGGATGTATTGTCCGCAATATCTGATATTTATTAAATACCATGCTTACTTCAAAGCTTATGATGAAGTGTTTCGATGACGAAGATCACCTTAAGAAGATGATGGTTTTTTGCAGGAAAAAATTAACACCGCCAAAGCGATAATCAACAAAATAATTTACAACTGAATACAATAAAGAACTACGATACTGCACATCTTAATTAACAATATGATAAAAATTAAAATACCCCATTTGAAAAATTCTGTATTTGATTGTTAAAATGCACATATTAATAAGTCGACTTATTTATAAATCCATTCTGAAAAAGGTGGGAAAGAAACTTACTTTTGTAAAGTTCATTTACAACTTAATTGAAAGAAACATTTCAAATGTGAATTTTTACCAATACTCAAAATTCTTTTTTTTTAAACCTCATTTTAGTCAATTTTTAGAAGTGCTTGGAAGTGCTTCCAAACACCCTCATATTTTACTTAACCCTAAACTATAGTCGTGACAAAGTAAGCCTCGGGCTATTTTATGACAAGTCCACTTATGATGGCCTCACTCAATATATATATATATATATATATGTGTGTGTGTGTGTGTGTGTGTGAGTGATAATCGGGAAATCTTTGAAGAGTTTCTTAATATGCTTATTGGCTTATCCATACAGGTGTACACAAATCTTGTGGAAAACTTTCCAGTTAATGCAAGGAACTCTACGTTAGCCAACAAAGAAGCTGACGAGCCCTTACAATTCACCTTGCCAACTGAATCTTCATTATTACCATTTCTTCCCTTTTCCGTGCATTCTCCTTTGTCTCCGTACACAAACAGCCTCATGGACATCTCTCTCCAAGGTTGTGCCTTTTTGCATCTTATTTTTCCATTCTTTATCGCTTTCTTCTTGGGGAACTATAAAATAATGCAGCTTGATGACGAATGTAGTGATTAATAATTTTTTTGTCAAATTTTTTTGGGTGCTGATCTGACCTGGAAATTTCTTGGCTTTGCTGTTACAGTTGGTACCCAGGGTAAGTTTCCACCTGTTAGTAGTCATCATCTTTATGCTATCAAACAGCTTTGCATTATGTGAGTTGCAATTCTGTGAGCATATAATAGTTGGAAATAACAGAAGTATAATAGATTCCATATGGTATACAATGAAGACCAAGGATACAGAAAAAAACTTTTCTGTTCTTACAATCTCAGAAATCTTTTCTTGTTTTTTTTTTTGCTTCACGTATGTATCGGTCAGAGTTTTGAGTTCAGACATAAGGTTACAGGATGATAGTATATGTTAATAACAGTTCTTTCATACGATGCTGAGTTTATCAACCGCTGCAAAATTGCTTATGCATCATCTTACGAAGATCATATGTTTAGGGCAACGAATGTAAGCATAGTCAGAGGCGAAAAACATAAGAGCAGCACTCACTAATCAACTTCCATGTCATCTGGTTCACTTCTCTTATCATCATCACCTTCAGACTTTGATCTAATGACACCTTCGACGACCCTGAAAGGACAAAGTTGGAGATAAAAGCAGAGTCAGACATATAACCGTAGAACTGTTATATTAAGACATAATATAGTTGTGATCGATGAGCAATAACGACTCTATCAAAGCTGAAGTACGAACAAGCAATGGGTTTTATCCTATCGGGCAGTTAATACAAGTTCGATTAGATCATTCAGGCGAGTGTCCATGGCAGTAAAGCGAAAACGATATGAAACCAAGGAAAAAAAATCATAAGCCATATAAGATTAATAATCGATGAGTAGATTTAGCCAAAAAATATACTTGTTCAGAGCATCAGCTTTAGTTACGATTTCACTGCTCCATAGTACTGGATCGACATTTTTGCCAAGTGATTCCTGGAGCTGACTTTGCTCTCTAATCCAATGCTCGGCTTTATTGCATTCTTCAACAACCTTAAAAAAAGGAAAGAAATATCATAAAATAATATGAATCAGGGCAATCTTAGGGATCGCTAAGCAGAGAATTATCTGAAAAAGAACTAGTGTATATAATAAATATGGTTTAGTTCAAGTTACATGTATGGACATACATACCATGCCTCTTTCTCTGGGCAGGAACGATCTTGAAGTTGCCCGATAGTCTGCAATGAGATTTAGAAGGTTTGTTGTTGCGTGAGCTCTGGCCTCTTCTTCGATATATCGCTTTGCAATTGGATCCACCATCTACAAACAAGAGGTCATGAATTAATTAAGCCTTAGGTTTATATAAGATGAAGACAGAAACATTTAATCTACAACCTACCTTTTTCAAGTCCTCCAGCTTCTTGATATAAACATGCTCAGACTCATCGTCTCCATCTTCATAAAGCCACTCCTCAGTTTGTTGTAGGTTATTGGATATACCTTCTTTTTCCGAATCTGAGGCGAAACTTCGATATTTGTTCATAAGCTGTGTTTCAACATTAGTGTGTAATCTCATGTTAATTGTCAGAGGATCAATGGAGTTTAGCAGGAAAAAGTGAAAGCAGAGAAAGTGCACTAGCTTAGGTCCCCTAAGCAAAGAATGGCTGAGCTCTCTTCAATGCACATCTAAACTCAACCTCAGGCAAGTACAAGAAACTAAAACAGAAGCCATTACTAGCATCTAACTATCACAAAACAGTACATAAAAAATTATCTGTAACCGCATGCAAATAGTTTAATTAGGTTAGCAGTGAAGGAAAAAATCATCCCCTTGAATATCAAACACTATCTAATTGCACAATTATAGCATATTACCTGACATCATCAAAGTAGAAGAAAATAAGCTAAAACCATAGTGAAACTACATATCCTCGTCTACAAAATATTGAAAGGTTATAGGAGCTAACACAATACATAGTCTATCCTTCTACAGATTAGCTTTGTACATCCAGAAAAGAAGTTTTCAGATGATATATGCTTTATAGTAGATAAAACAACCTAATATGAATACTTAACTAAAAATGTCAGTACACCTATAAGCTCCAAAATATTCCTTTACAGCAAAAACTCTATTGCATTTTTATTGGGAATAAAAACAAACCTCCCAAAACACATCTTGTAACTTGTACGTCAATACATCCGAGCAAAAAAAAAGGAACTTGAACATTGTGATCAACATGAATCAATCAGACAATGGCATTTAGGATCAAACTAAAGTGAAACTAACTATGCAGACAGATGAGGGGCAACAAGCTATTGTGTAAGTACAAGAAGTCACCTTATTGCGTGTTTCATATACATAAGACTCCAGGGTGTTTTTCTTCTCTTTAGTTCTCTCCATCTTTACGTCTTGGTGGACGAATTCATGCTCCTTTTCTCGAGCTTTAGTTATTTCAGATTTCTTCATTCCACCATGAACAATCTCAACGAAGATATCTTGCCTCCTAATAGCTTTCAGCCTTCTCATTTCATGACCCTCCAAGAAAAAAGAGATAATTATATTGCAATTTTCAGCCTTGTAGTAAAACAGAAATGGAATATATAAAAAATCTAGGAAGCCGTTTAGAAATGAAAAGGAGATAAGATGATATCAGAGCTAAATAGACCACGTTAATGCTCGAAATCAGTCTCCAGTTACTTCTATTTTATACCATAACATTTACTTCAGAGGAGAAGAAAATCAATTACCCAAAAAGATTTACAAGTACTTACAGAACGGCTATTCGCTTTGTTAGAGGACTCAGAGTTACTTGGCTCTGCATTTTCTGCATGTGTATCACTGCTGTTGCTAATGGAAGAATCATCGACGTGATCTTCGATAAGCTATAGAGTACATCAGGTAAAATCCAATTAATTGGACATGATGGCAAAGTCAAAAGCAATCATTGATATGGATAAACGATAACATTTACAGAAGCCGTTAAGGTAACAATTCCATGAAGGTTTAGCAGAACTCTAATTTTGATCTTTGCTTTCTCCACATGAGACACTCTGAAAGGTCCAATCTGAGAGGAAGCAAATTTTATTACAGAAAAAAAAAAAACTACAAAGTATATTGAAAGTAAAAAAAAAAAAAATAGACCAAAAATCACAGCATGCAGATGAAGCTCGACAAAAAACATCGCCAACCATAGTATTTAGCATCATTAAATCTCTATAGTGTGTTAAATTAAAATTTCAACGTGATTGCATGATAAATTTACTGCCAAGGAAAGCCATGTTAGTCCTCATTGGATTTCAAATTTAAATCCAACTGTTCAAAACTAGTGGTTCTTACATATACAAGTCAGATGTCATGCAAATTATCAAAGATACACTATCAGTCTCAAAAGGAACTTTGAAATTTTCAGTTTTGATAAAATTTGAAAGTAATAATGCGTGCATAACCCAAAAAAATGATAGATCAGTATCATGTCAACATATGATAACTACAGATGCAGACAGTTAGTAGCACTTTGTCATGCTTTATCAAAAAACTATCTAATATTAGATTAGTAACAAACACTAGTTGAGAGCTTCAGGTTTGCTTTTTAATTGTGATAACAAAACTGAAACTAAAGATATTAAAGAACTAGAAGCACACTGAGGCCACTAACGGAAGAAAACAGAACTACTACCACAGACATCAAATGGCGGTTATATTCGATTGTTAAAACAAACAGCATCAACAACTTAAACAAACTGATGCAGAGGCACAGGAACGGAAAAGTAACTTATCTTTATTTGTGTAAAAGATTCACCTTGAAAGAACTGATTCTTGTAGAGGCACCAGATGGTAATTCATCCTGATTTGCGTAAAAGGCTTTCATGTGAAATATACCGTTTCTATGCACTGCAAGGATCTCAACACTTGGGAAAGCATTGCCTTTCCGAAACAACACTTTGCTAGCTAATGTACGCACTGTCTCTTCTTCTAATGAAAATCCAATGGAAAACGGGAAACAGTCCTGTACCTGAAAATGCATGGTCCAAAAAATAGATAAGTTTACTGGCAATGGCAATAGCACAAACTACTCCCCTCTCAATACACAGATACTTAGTTATAGCCTATAGGTACCTCACAAGAAAAAAATAAAAAGAAAGCATATCATCTGCTATTTAAAACAAAAGAATGATTGAGTCTAATCTTATGATGTTCCTTCCATAATCCAAACTTTACTTAACATTTATGACCATAAAAAGCAAACCTCATAATCTTTCACTCGGAAGATTGGGCTTAGCATTGCACATTGGATTGCACATCCCCGAGCTACACATTCACTTGCATTCAGTGTCCTTCTTGGCTCCTGTCCGAAAAGAGATGCCAGCATCTTCGTCATCGCAGGTACCCGAGAACCAGATCCAACAAGCTCAACAGCATGAATCCTGTCCAAAACAAGACTCGAGTCTGCCAATGCCTTGCGACACGGAATGCTAATCCTTTCGAGTAAGTCAGATGCCAATTTTTCAAACTCATCTCTCTTGATAAATCCTTTAACATCTTTCTCCTCCATCAAGCACTCGATATTTATAGGTGCCTCCGCGTTAGCACTCAAAACCTTCTTCACTTTCTCGCAAGCAGCTCTCAGCCTTAAAGAAGCCCGAGCACTAGAATATACATCAATACGGTATTGTGTCTTAAACTGAGCAACAAAATGTCTGAACAAGATCTCATCGAAGTCTCTGCCTCCCAGGTTGCTGTCAAAAGCATGGGCTAACACTCTCATACGCCCGTTATGGAACGAGACAACAGAAACTTGTGTATCGCAATGACCAATATCAACAAAGACAACATTGACCTGACCCCTACTTGGCAGATCTGATTTGTATATTCCGTAGCCTAATGCGGTCGCTGTGCAATCATGCATCAACCTTAAAGGTTTCAAACCGACAATTTCTGCAGCATTTAGATAAGCACGTCTCTGCAAATCCGTGAAGTAAGAAGGAATACCGATTACACATTCTGAGATAGGCATCTCAAGATTCTTTTCTGCAACTTGTTTTAAATGACCAAAAAGCATTGCCAATATCTGTACTGGGGTAAACGTTTGTTTCTCGTCCATGTACTCCAAGTGAATCAATATTCCTCCATCAGGGCCCTGCGATGTCTCAAATGGAAGAGTTTTCAAATCATTTTGCACCGTTGGCTCATCGAAATTCTGACCGATCAATCTCTTGATCTGAGATATGGTAGACTTTGGGTGCATTGTAGCAGATGCAGAGCCAGCAGCGCCCATAAAACGCTGCTTAGATCCGAAGGAGACCACAGAAGGAGTTTCACGCTTTGATTCATCGTTCAATAGAACATCAATGCTTTGTTGCCTAGCCACAGCAATCACACAATTCTCATTTCCAATGTCGAACCCCACAACACTCATTTTATGTCTAAAAGCCCAAAATTCACAGTTAATTCCAATATTCAACCGGCGAAAGCAATTCAAGTCCAATACAAGAATCAACGAGTATGATAAAAACTATTGATCAGAAACCCCACGCCAAAAGTAGCAGCTTACTCCAGGCTAGTTTCCTATTCCTTCAGATTGAAATAGCACAGAAAAAAAAAAAAAGAGCTGGTTAAGAATAGATCATAACGTGTCAGTCACGAAATCGACAAGTAGCCCAAAGATTCTAAATATTCAATAGGAGACAAAAAATCCGATCATGGATCGCACTCATTCAATGAATAGCTCAAGAAGATAAAGTAGCATGCGTACAACGAAGAAAAACGTCATCTAAAAAGGTTCCAATACCTCCGCGAATTGACGACAATCAGAGAAACGACAAATTAGACAAACCCTGAAAAACTAAAAGAAGAGATCAGAGACCCAATGGACGGCTCCTCCTAATTCCTTGCAGCTTTTGAGCTGACAAGGTTTTTGAAGATTTATCGTTTTTGTCAAATATATTATATCATTAATTGTCAATAATTGCTTAACACCGAAAGGTTAAAAGGAAAAGAATACTAAACGCTGAAGTTTTAAGGTCGCCATAAAACGATCATTGCTTGATTAATATCCCCAAACCTTCCCAAAATTAATTTGATTAAAAAAAGACAATAAAAGTAGAGCATATTTACTCAACCCTTGTTAAAATCATTGAGGTGGCTTTAATTGATCGTCTACTCTTTTTAGTTTAGGTGTCCGATTTTATTTATATTAAACATATTATTCTCGTTTTGATGCTAGTTTATGGCTTTTAACTTTTAAGTATGCTTTTTGCACCATAATCAAAGTAATCTAAACATGGGCGGCGATTCGAGTAGTAAGTAACCAAGTGGATTAAAATTGGTCTGATTGATCAGCGTTTGAACTATCTATAATAACATTATCATCCATCGTTTTATGATACACAACCAAAAACACACTTTATTACACACACACACGTAGAAAGAAGCAGACAAAACCATATTCAAGCTGAACTCAAACTTAACCAACAGATCCTTCAAGCTTCAAACTCATCAGCTGATTCACCTCTGCCCCAAACTCATCGGGCAGTTCGTTGAAGACATCCCTACAAAACCCAGAAATCATAGCAGCCATAGCTTTTTCGTAGTCTATGCCTCTTTGCTGGAAATAGAACAGCTGATCTTCTCCTATTTTAGACGTCGTTGCTTCATGCTCGATTCGAGCTGTAGGGTTTTTCGTCTGTCAGCAAAAATAAGATAAGATTAATGCAGCTCTTTCTGACTTATGCCTAAAATTTGGTCACAGATTTCTTTGGACATTAAAAAAAGAAACAAAATGGAACACCATCGAAATCAAATGGAGCTACAACCCAGTTCATTACCATAATCCAGAATTCTAGCATCACCACAAGTTTCTGAAAGTACCTGAATGTAAGGGTACGTGTTAGCAGCAGCATTATTTCCAATGAGCATCGAATCGCACTGTGAAGAATTGCGAGCATTATCTGCACTAGACATGACTTGCACAAGACCTCTGTAGCAGTTCCTCGACCTTCCAGCCGATATTCCCTTAGAGATAATCCTACTCCGAGTATTCTTTCCCTTGTGAATCATTTTCGTCCCAGTATCAGCTTGCTGACAGTTATTGGTCAGCGCTACAGAGTAAAACTCACCCACCGACTCATCTCCCTCAAGGACAACGCTCGGGTACTTCCATGTAATAGCAGAACCCGTCTCAACTTGGGTCCAAGAAATCTTGGAACGTGGGCCAGCACAGAGCCCTCTTTTTGTCACGAAATTGTAGATTCCTCCCTTGCCATCTTCATCGCCAGCGTACCAATTTTGGACAGTCGAGTACTTTATTTCTGCGCCCGAGTGACAGTAAAGCTCCACTACAGCAGCGTGCAGCTGATTCGTGTCGTAAGAAGGGGCCGTACAACCTTCCAAGTACTCGACGAAGCTTCCTTCTTCAGCTACGATCAAAGTCCTCTCAAATTGGCCAGTCTCCATGGCATTTATCCTGAAATAGGTTGATATCTGCATGGGACACTTTGTGTTCTTGGGTATGTACACGAACGAGCCATCGCTGAACACAGCAGAGTTTAGAGCAGCGTAATAGTTATCGTCAGGTGGAACGACTCTGCCCAAATACTTCCTTACTAAGTCGGGATACTCCCTTACAGCCTCGGAGATAGAGCAGAATATCACGCCTGCCTTTTCTAGTGTCTTCCTATGAGTAGTAGCGATGGAAACACTGTCCAAAACAGCATCCACTGCAACATTAGCCAACCTATTTCTTTCGTTTAGAG
The DNA here is from genome assembly GCA_027422505.1 of Craterostigma plantagineum. NCBI lineage: Eukaryota > Viridiplantae > Streptophyta > Magnoliopsida > Lamiales > Linderniaceae > Craterostigma > Craterostigma plantagineum. The sequence goes on from JAPQWV010000104.1 coordinate 983,591, forward strand.
GAACGCCGAGCTTATCGAAGTACTTAATAAGCTCGGGATCGGCTTCATCGAGGCTGTTCAAAGTTGGCTTCTTTTTCGGTTCAGAGTAGTAACAGATGTCCTGAAAATTGATCCTCGGATACTGATTATCAGACCACGTCGGCTCCTTCATGTTAATAAACCTCTCATACGACTTCAATCGATACTCTAACATCCAATCGGGCTCGTTTTTCCTGGACGAAATCAGCCTAACGGTTTCTTCGGACAAACCCTTGGGAATCGTAAAGGAGTCGATTTCCTGGGTGAAACCGAATTTGTATTCCCGTTTCAAGAATTTCTGAAGCGGGTCGTCGTCGGGCGACGATTTCGTACCTTGAGAGTCGACGGCGGTGGCGTTGGATTCGTAGCTGACGTCGGCCTTGATTCTGAAGGAGGTTCTAGAATTAGGGTTCCGTGGAATTGGGGATTTCAGGGGCGGGTGATATACGGGCCCTTTTGAGAGCTCAGAAGCTGGCTGAGGGGGAAAGCGGAGGATTCTGCCGGGCAAAAGAGAAGCCATGGTTGAAGATTTTGATGACAGACGATTCAAAGATATGAGTAAAATCCTATCGATAATCAATCGGAAAATAAAGGAAGGGAAAAGGAATTGTTGGCCTGGCCTTGTGTACTGTTATTGACTTGTGATGCTATCGTGTGTTGTTTTTTCTATTTGGGATCAAATTGTGGTTAGTGGTCTAAGTTTGGCCTTCGAAGATTTTGTTCTGAAAATGTCGCATGCTGACCTCGTGCCTTCCAATCTATCCACGTTGGTGATAATAATGGCAAACGTGAAATAGGAAAGGTTACAAGTAGTACTAAGGGTGAAATAGGGTACGGTAAAACCTCTATAAATTAATAATATCTCAAAAATAATAAAATCACTCGGGCATTTGTAAAAAAGCATCAAATTCGATAAGATAATAATTTTATTAGAAAATCCATTTATAAACATTAAGTCCCATTGGAATTCTAAATTAATAATTCATAGATATTATTACAACTACAAATATTATGAGTTTGATATAATATCACAATAATAAATTATTCATGAGCTTTGCTAGGGCCACCCTGTCACATATTTAATGAATCATTACACCAAATAAAATAATGAATACTATTATTGATAAATTATCGTACAACGTATGTAATATGAAGATATATATACTCATTTATATTTGATTCAGTTTGATATTGGCATGGAGTATGAACCAGCTGAATTAAGAAGGTTTATCTTTTAATTAATAAATTTATCGATATATTAATATCTCTTTAAATTAATAAAATTTAATGGTCCCATCGTTATTAATTTAAGGAGGTTTCACTGTATATATATTTAAGGAAAACTCCGCCAGGTACCCCGTACTTCAAAGTTTTCCAGTTGGTGGCCGAACTTTATTTCGATTCCGCTTGGTACCCCTGAACTAATAGAAAATGTTTGGTTGACGGGTTTATATTTAAGAGGGTTTAAATAAGTAAGGATTTATATAATACAAATTAATGGGTATAAATAAAACGTTTGTTTGGTTAGTAGGTTTAAATAAACATGTGTGAGGGGGCGTGTTTATCTAACTCGTCTGCATGAATTTAGAGTGATTTTATATAAACCCATGTTTTAAATAAACATGCGATCCGCACACACTTAGATATCATAAGCCCACCTTTGCTTGTTTGGTTGACATGTTTATATTTAGGAGGGTTTAAATAAGCAAGGGTTTATATAAAACAAATTACTGTGTATAAATAAAATGTGTGTTTGGTTAGTGGGTTTAAATAAACACATGTGTGGGGTGTGTTTATCTAAACCCGTCTGCATGTGTTTAGAGTGATTTTATATAAACACATGATTTAGATAAACCTGCGAACCAAACATACTAAGATATCATAAGCCCACCTTTAAAATACTTAAACCCTCCAACCAAACAAGCAATATAATGACCAAAATTGCTATTTTGGTGGGTTTAACAGTGCTAACAGAGATTTGAAAGAGACTAAAATACCCTCAAACCCAAGTGGTAGGGAAGACAAAAGCCCTTTGTTAGAGGAAGATTTTTAAACAAAAGATAAAGTGGTACTAGTAATAAAATTCGCCTGCAAAGTGTTGAAAATCGTTTGTTTGGGCTTCTTTTGTTTTCTCAAAATTCTTCATCTTTTTTCAACTCATCCCAAATTCGCCCCCTTTTGTTATTTCTGTAGGTTCGACAAAACCTGGGAAGCCAATTAGAAGCTGGAAAATGGACATAATATCACAACTCCAAGAGCAAGTGAACGTTTTGACATCGCTCGCCTTCAATACCTTTGGCACGCTTCAAAGAGACGCGCCGCCCGTTCAGCTCTCGCCCAGTTATCCAGACCCTCCACAAAATCCAAACGCTTCTTCGGCCGCTGCAGATGATCAGACCAATTTCGCTGAACAGCCGAAGGTTCTTAGCGCCGAGCTTGTTAAAGCCGCCAAACAGGTCTGTTCCATTGTCTTCTTTAATTTAATTACGTGTATTCAATCGGCATTTATAGGTTCTTGCCTTCCTTCTTCGTGTGGATAAGACTGTATTCGGAAGGGATTCACCTCAATCACACAACATTATGAATACTGAATCGTGCTTCGTTTCTCGTAATCGAAGAATTCAAGATTGTTTACTGTGATGCATTGCGTAAATTGATGTGCTGAATTTGATGTTCATTTTCCCAATTTTGTAGCAGAGGTTGAATCGCATCACGGTATTGTGGGTTTTTTGTGCTTATGCTGTTTTGGTCACCGTGTATGATGATATCTCAATTGGTGACTTTTGTGGTTTGTGGGGGTTTGTTATGTGTATTGTTAGTGTATGTTTTGATACCAGAATTTCTCCTTACTATTCGTAGTTTGATGCGCTGGTTTCTGCACTTCCATTGTCCGAGGGAGGCGAAGAAGCTCAATTGAAGAAAATTGCAGAATTACAGGTAGGCAAGCCACTTTATTAGTTAATTTTGTATTCGGTTTTTGTTGTTTCAGTTGTTTCAGCCTTGTGCTATGAATTGTTTGGGTTGCTATCTTTTTTCCTTTTCTTTTTTGTCATTTTAAAAAGCAGCAACATTGATTCAATGGTGAGAACCCTTATGGCCTAAAAAGTTCTGCCGCCAGTGAAACATTTGATGCCTTCATGAAATGTAATAGATGAATGTGAACATTTGGCCTTTGCGTTTCATGTAATAGTGTGCGTTTGTCCTAAATAAATCAATCATCTGCAGGCCGAAAATGATGCAATAGGGCAAGAACTACAGAAGCAGTTGGAGGCTGCAGGTGATAACTAACTTAAATTTATGAAAGTTAACTTTGGAATTTTTACAGTTCTTATATGCTAGCTCTCTTTTGCATTTTTCCCTTTACTTCCAAGCAGGCCATTTTTATTAGTTTGGTGGATGATAGAACCGCCAACTAGTGTTTGAGTTAACTTCTAGTTTCCACTTGTGAGAACTATCTGGTTGAATTATATGATGTGATGCAGTTTAGTGCATTAAATTGGTACAACTCAGCTGATATGTAGAGATCTTTCAATTGCGATACAATTCTCATAAAATGCAAAATCATCAACCAAGCATACATACATACATACATACATACATACATACATACATACATACATACATACATACATACATACATACATACATACATACATACATACATACATACATACATACTCTTGGTTTGTCGGCTAAGGAAGTATAACAACCTTTTCCATATGGTATTTTCTTGGGCACTTTCGTTATGTTGATTTGAACGTGTAATAATTGAAGTTATATGGATGTACCAGAAAAGGAGCTGAGTCAAGTGCAAGAACTATTCAGGCAAACAACAGATAGCTGCTTCAACTTAAAGAAACCAGATTGATCTTTTTCCACCGATTCATATCAGCAAAAGGAGATGGATGAGAGAAGTAAGAACTTCATGTTATTATTATTAACGGTCTTTGTATGCTTACTACTCAATACAGTTTCGTGTTGGTTGTTGAGATTATTATGTTATACCGATTGATTTCGAGGGGCTGCGAACTATGCCAACCACTTAGTTAGGACAAATACATGTGCGAATCCGAAGATTTTATCTGCGTTTTATATGGCAAACGGGCCCTTTTTTATGTTAATCTTCGTCTATCAAAATTATTTTCCACTAAAAAAGTGGCGAGTTAATTCAAAGGTATGGTCTTTATTTATTTTAAAAATTTAAAGGCCGACCATTTTGTAGATTAAGATATTAAATACAATGTTAGAAAAAAAAAGTTTCTAATAACAAATTTGATTATATTTTAGGGAATCTTATAAATAATTATTGAATATATTGTTATTAACAACTCTTCGCACAAGTACAGTAATTTTGATACTAGTACAAATTATTTCATGAAAGTTTTGTATAACCGCACGTACTTTGGTAGTTGGAGTTCGTCGTTTTGTTAATTAAATGTAACCTAAAAGGAAAATAAATCATACGGAATCGTTTAAGATATACTAGTATATTTAGCACATCCTATGGATGTGCAAATATATAAGTCATTTTATATTGTTATATTATTAACTAAGTTATTTAAAAAGTAAAATTTTAAATCAAATGATTAAATTGTAATAAGTCAATCAAGTGTAAAATTGCAAAAAAATTAACTATTTTACAAAGCAAACGGCAATTTATACCGACCCCTCAGCATTACATTTGACAAGACGATGTATTTTCTTTATTTAATAAGCGCTAGTTTTGCGGAGAAAACGAAATATAAACTAGTATTGTTGTTACAAGAACACGTTGACCATCTTTGACTTGCGAAGCAGCATCTTCGTTCAGATTCAGACAGCTGACCCAAAGCTTCGCGTCTGCAAAACTGGTATGCATCACCGATCCATTATCTTCAACTTGATCTTACAAATGAACGCATAGTGAGAATCAATTTCGTCCATTTAGCGTCGAGCGCTAATTCTCAGTTCCCATTTCGTGAATCGATTAATAGTCAATCCTCTAGCATTGATTTCTCAACGTCATATTCTAAGGATGTTCTCTGAAACTTTAGACAGAGTGTGAGCCCCGAATTGGCAATGGATATCCACCTAGAGAAGTACTTTACAAGATTCCAAGAGCAATTCGGGTCGGGCCCAGGTCTCGGCCCGGGATCCGAAACATGCCTTCTGAAGATCGACGGCATTTCCCAACCCTTCGTAAAATCGCTCTACAAAGCCGCAGCCTCTCTGTACAGAACCGACCCGTGGAGGCGCCTGCGACCCGCCCACCTATTTCGGGTCAAGGCAGGCAAAGATTTCGATTGGCAAGGGAGAAAGCAGCCCTTTCCATTTATGCAGTTCATCGGCGGGGACGGCGGGGATTTAGGGGTTTACATGTACAAATCCCGCGAAGATGCCCAGAAAATGACGGGCTTTAGAGAAACGATCAAAGTCCCAAACGTAGAGCTCATGAGAGTCACCTACGAGGCTGAGTCCCTAATGTTCGATTCTCACAAAAGGATGATCGATTCTCTGTCCCTGGAAATGTGCGGCGAGGATCGCTTCCCAGTTTTCGATGTTGTCAGGTGCAATTCTTGTAATGAGCTCGAGTTTAGGAATCCTACGATTGAGGAGCTTAGGTTCGTTTATGCTGTGATGAGGGCTTTTGCTTTGATCCACCCATTGTTGGAGGAGGATTGTTCTAATGAATCGTCGTCGGGGCTTACGAGGTTTTCGAGGTTGACATGCTTCAAGCCCTTCATCGAGACGGTCGATATTCACTGGACTTCTGAAATGGCAAAGTCCGGCGATCGTAATGAGCTCATTGCAGTTACTGTGTCTCATCCTCCTAACCGTGGTTACCAAGAAAACGTCAAGAACTCTGAAGAAAAGGAAGAACCTTTCGACTGATTGGTACCTTTGTCATTGCAGTTCTGTGCGTGTGTTGTGTTGAACGTTGCAATAACATCATCTTTGTTCTTGTTCTTGAACCACTTGTGTTCAGCAATTAGTTTCTGTCTATCATAATTGTGTTTGGAATATATGCATTGTGCACCAAATCAAATGGCTGGCTACAATTTCCTCCAAAAGCATTCAAAATCATCGAAACTATAGGTCAAAAATTGAAATGCACTCATCTGAATCCAGAAATTAGCCTTTTGTACGTTCTTACATCAGGTTTGAGCCCCAATTCTAACATTTCATCATGTAGATTCATGGCTTTCCTAAGTTCCTTTTCATCGCATAGGCCCCTTATCATCGCAACAAAGCTTTCGCTGCTCAGTACACTGTTTGCCTTCATGTAGTCGAAGACCTTCATTGCTTCTTCGGCTCTCTTCTCTTTCCACAGCGAAGCGAGAAAAACGCCGTACGTTTTCACGTCCAAAACACCGTTTAATCGTTCTAATTTGATGTGCAAAATCATAGCTTTGTCGACTTTTTGTCTGCTTGAGCAGTAATGTCTCAACATAGACCCACAAGAAGCAGAATCGAGCAAACACCCTCGATCGAAAATCACATTCAAAATCTCCTCAGCTTCTCCCCATCTCCTTTCATAACATAGCTTGTCAACATATTCAGACAGTTCTTTAACCTTGGGAACGAATCCTTTCCTTGTTATTACATCAGTCAACAGCTTGCTAATTTCTCGAGTTGGACTCTCTTTGCTAAGAACAGTTGTCAACATATCGTGGCAAGCTTCGCCCATGTCTATATGACGGTCCACCATGAGACTATATAATTCTATCACATCCTTTAATCTTCCTTCTTTCGATAGTAATGATCTAAGAATGCATCTATAGGTATCATGAGGTAATTCAATGTTCTGATCACAGGCCTTATTATGAAACAAATAGACAGCAAAGGTTTTACCAAGATCACATAGCTTTTCAATGATCAAAGAGTATTCTGAAACACAATGCTCTTTCATATGCCCCTTCTTTATCATAGACGATAACACATTCCCAATAACTTGTATATTTTGATACCTACAAGCCCCATCTAGCACCGAACTGTACGTACTAAAACACGGTTCGACCCCATTTTCTAACATTTTGTTCAAGTAAACGAAAGCAGACTCAAAATCCCCACTTTGACTGTAACCCTCAATGAGCAAATCATACATATCAAGGTTACACATCCCAGATTGTAAGATCCTAGAAATCTTATCAAACTTCCCATCTTTACACAGTATACTTGCGATGATAGACCACGTCGAATCATTGCCTAAAACCCCACTTCTAACAACTGAACCATAAAAACACCAAGCAAGTCTCAGCTCATTTTTATCGCATAGCAACTCCATCAACTTGTTACATATGCCCAACCTTACTTCAACTTTCCACCGTTTAGCCATCTGATAAGCCTCTAAGCCCTGAAAATACATCCCCTTCCCTGCATAAGACTCGATCAAGGCGTTGAAAAAAAGGGAAACATTCGAAAGTGTCTGAGATTGTATCAACAATGGCACAATCTTGTCAGGTGGGTGACGCTCGACGATTGTATCCAACATGGCCTTCCCTGAATCAGAAAAGTCCGATTCGAATAAGAGTTGGGTCAGCTCCAAATAGGCATCGAAGTCTGGCTTAAAGTTGAGATTTTTCTGAGCCCAATTGAAGAATTGGAGGCAGATTTTTGGGTGGGCTTGAGTTTTCTTGAAGATATGGCGGAAGAGTGACGGCGTTAGGTCGTTGGAGGAGAAGTTGATGGACCTGAGGAGAGGATTCCATCGCTTGAAGTGCCTCTGTAAGATGATCGTCGATACGAGCGAGAAGAAGTGTCTTTGCTTGACGTTGATTCTCCAATTGGGAGCAGAGTTTTTAGTTTGAGCTATGAAGGGTTTAGCTGATGTTTCAGCTCTCGGCATTTTTCGGGGTTTTTTGAAAAAAAAAGCGACCGAGGTGTAAAAGAATTAAACAGAAGGAAGTGGGTAATAAAATGACTAAAATATCTTTAGTAGAAAAATGTTTACCAATTAAATTATAATTCGAATTTTAAAATAGAATAATATACCTTATTCTGAGTAACCTATTCGAACCTATTCGAACATCATATTTACTCGGATAGTTTATTTGACCTGTCCATTCTGATAATTTATTTGAACTACGTTTCGAAAAGATCCACTTTCGACGTCGATGAACTTCGAATTTCAAAAAGTGTAAAACACAAAAGTTTTGTATAATTAGGTTAACTGTCCAAAACCATTTGAATCGGGGTAATTGATGCTCTTAATAAAAAGTTATGATTGAAAATGTGCTAACTGCCATTTCTGAACAGCAAATTCGAAAAAAATCTGACACCTTAGGGAAAACACATTTTCAAAGTCGATACAGTTCGAATTCGTAAAAGTGCTAAACACGAAAGTTTTTTATAATCAAGTTAGCATCAAAAACCGTTTGAATCGGGTTAATTGATGTTCTCAATCGAAACTTATGCTTGAAAATGTGTTAACTGCCATTTCTGAACAGCAAATTTAAAAAAAAAAAAATCCGACAACTCAGGTAAAACACATTTTCGAAGGCGATGCAGTTCGAATTTGTAAAAGTATTAAACACGAAAGTTTTTTATAATCAAGTTAGCTATCCAAAACCATTTGAATCGGGTTAATTGATGCTTTCAATCGAAAGTTATGCTTAAAAATGTGTTAACTGCCATTTCTGAACAGCAAATTTGAAAAAAAAATCCGACAACTTAGATAAAACATATTTTTGAAGGCGATACTGTTCTATTCGTAAAAGTGTTAAACATTAAAGTTTTTTATAATCAAGTTAGCTATCCAAAACCGTTTGAATCGGGTTAATTGATGCTCTAAATCGAAAGTTATGCTTGAAAATGTGTTAACTGCCATTTCTGAACAGCAAATTTGAAAAAATCCGACAACTTAGGTAAAACACTTTTCGAAGGCGATACAATTCGAATTCGTAAAAGTGTTAAACATTAAGGTTTTTTATAATCAAGCTAGCTATCCAAAACCGTTTGAATCGGATTAATTGATGCTCTCAATCGAAAGTCATGCTTGAAAATGTGTTAACTGCCATTTCGAATGACACCTCGAGCATGTTGAACGTATTGCACGTTGCAACTTATGTTCATATATGTGCCATGGAATGTTCATGTTAAATGTGTTGCTTATCTTAGTAAATAATAGTAGTGTTTTAGAATCATAAAAGTAAACTATATCAACTTAAGATATGATACCATCTCTACAAACTTATTAGAATAATCGTTATATGAAGACAAACATTGTCAAACATTGTATTTTGTTATCAATTATCGTTTTGAGATTTCACTATAACTCATGTCACGATTATTATCAAACTTTATTTTTGCTTATCAAGCGACTTATTAACTTCGTCAAGGCTCTAAAAATCAAAATATTGATATTTTTATAGCTAGATAGTTAGTTAATCATAATTCGAATTTTACAAAAAAAATTAGAAAAAAAAATTATTCGAATAAGATATCCAAATGTTTTTTATTTTTCAAACTTACTCGAATAGGTTCATTTTTATCAATGTCGAATATTTAAAAGTATTCGAGTAATGTTTTCGAATCTATTCGTTTATTCCAATAATTTATTTGAATGTTTTCGATTTTCGGTACTAACTCGAATAGTTTCATTTTTATCAAGTTCGAATCCTTAAACGTATTCGAGTAACATTTTCGAACCTATTCGAACAACCTTTTCGAAGAAAAAAACTCGAGAAAAATATTCGAATAATCGAAAAAACGACATTTTCCTTCAAATTCACACAGATCGACCGAGAAAATGATAACCCAATGATGCGAAATTCAAATTCTCGATATTTTGAAATGTAAAATGTGGGATTTGGCTCTGTTTTCTGTTTTTGCTCCGTTTTCTGATTTTTTTATGCATTTTTCGTTGATTTTTGCTTTATATTAAAAAAGATATATTTAATATTTTACTTAATTGAGGTATTAGTTTATATTAGTTAGTTAATTAAACCTCACTCCCTTTTATTGAATTGACCAAGTCACACTCCCTTTTTTTAAAAAGGGATACAAAGGACTCCCTTTTGTTAAAATAGCCCGCATTTTTCTCTATACTATCATCATCCTTTAGTTTTTTCCCACCTTTACCTGGTTGCAATAAACACACATAAGAATGGGGAATGGTAAATTGTTTTTTTAACGGTCCCGATGTATCCCCACAAGGCCCGACTATTGGCTAATTGCCAGACACTCCAGAGGTGGAAATAATCCCCGGGGTCAGATGAATACGTCTCAAACCCACCCAACAACGATAGTCATGAGCCTTAGGCCCATGGAGACTTCTCAAAGGAAATGTGAGAGGTGGAATTTGATCCATTGACCTCCTAGCCACATGACCTTTGAAGTCTCCCCCTCAACCACTAGGGCAAGGGGTTATTGGCGGGGAATGGTAATTGATAAACGTATTTTCTTACGTTAAATTTTGTTAATTTTAAGTCAACTTTGTGATTACTCATGTCGATTGGAAAATTCTAGTACTTAAATTAAGATTCGCAGAATCACATTTTTACGGGCAGTTTTGCGTCATCTTTGTATTCTTCGAAGATCAGAACGATGTCCGATGGAACTGAAATTTTAGCCGAAGACAGAAGACTCGTTGATATTGATTTTGACTGAAGGGATTTCCATTCTGAGTTCTAGATTTTTTTCCTGTCCTCCCCACACAGCCTGACTATGGGCTAGCCGCCACACACTCTAGAGGTGGGACTAATCCTCGGGGCCCAATAGATACGTCTCAGACTCATCCGACAACGATAGTCATGGGGTAAAATCACATGGAGACTTCTCAAAGAAATGTGAGAGGTGGGATTCGATCCTTTGACCTCCTAGCCACATGCACTTTGAGGCCTCTCACTCAGGCACTAGGCCAAGGGAGATCTGAATTTTTGAACCGTTGACTGGCCCAAGACCAGGCCAACCCACGAGACCATGGAACATAATGGCATGCTTAATGAAGGAATGATTGCTTATACATACATACAATACACATGCACGCGCCTTAAGGGAAAAAAAGTCATTTAGCGCAGAAAATATCGGGTGTATAGAGGGGAAGTTGACTACCCTCTCTGCCGATATTAGGGGTGTTCAAATGTCAGTTAACCAACATGACCGAAGTTTTGGTTCGTAACGAATACCGAACCGAAAAATTTCGGTTCGATTTTCGGTTTTTATTTTGATAACCAAAACTAATTCGGTTCGGTTTTGGTTTATCACTTTGGTAAACCGAACCGAATCGTAAACCGAAATCCTATTTTTTTATTTTATATACAATAATATTATTTAAAATATATAATTATAAATTTTTATATGTTTTATTTAATGATATATCCACCATATTTAATAAGATATGGAAAATATGAGGTAAAAAATCAAAATTTTATACAAATATATGATAATATATTATAAATTAAATCATACTAATTCTATTATTTTTTGTTTTGTTATATTACAATTCGGTTTGTTTGGTCGTTTAACCGAAACCGAAAAAATTCGGTAAAAACCGAAACGAAATATTTCGGTTCGGTTTTCCGTTAGTGAGATTCTTGAACCGAACTTTCAGTCGGTTCGGTTCGGTTATTACCGAATGAACACCCCTAGCCGATATATAGACTCACACTCAAACTAAAAGGAGGGGAGGTGAGGAACGTAAAAAGGTACACCATTAAGCTCAAATACAACACACACGTAGCCTCTCTAAGACTCAAGAACACTTCACATATATTTAGTTCGCTCATCACGTGTTTGATAAAAGTACTCAGCGAAGAACGAGTATATCGAAGCCAAGTTCATGGAAACATTTATATTATCTTCGATGTTAATCATGTGCTTTGTTTTGATCATTATGGGTAGCTAAATATTGTGTACTTGAGATGAGATGAACCCTAGTGCAATCGATCATATGTTTAAGCGTATGTGATGTTTTGTTATTGTCATGACTCGTTTATGAAGCATATGATTTTTTATTATGTCTATGCTATTGAAATTCTAGTTAGCTCGATCATGTCTGTGTGTTTAAGTTAATGTAGTCCGAAAAATTGTAAGCTCCGCGCGAGAGAAGGGCGGATGATTAGACCGCTTATAAACGACGGAATAAACTCATCGTTAGAGGTAGGTTGAACTATCCTGCCGGACTAGATTCAATCTAATAACGAGATTCATGTGTTTCAATGCGAGCTTGATGGTGACAAGCTCAAGCCAAGCTTCGGTCAAGTTGGCTCGACTCATCTTTCACCATGTATTCAATTATTTAATTCGAGAATAACTAAAATCGGATGTAAATAATACGATATGATTTTCAAATTCGAGACATTGTTTTATAAACCATATGTTTTATACATCAGAACAATTTGTTTGACCATGATAGAAGCTAACGGACCAATTTTGAACCGATTCTCCCGCTTTATTCTCCAAGAAGTCAGAATCAATTCGATGTGATTGTGTGCCCATTTCGGATCTTATGTCTTGAAATTGGTTCGGAACCGGAAGAAAATTGCTTGTTCAGTTGATTCGATTTCCGAATAGTTGAACCCGTTTTCATTTTTTTTTATTTTATTTTTTTACATGTGGACCTTTTATCTGTTTTTATCTGTTCTAATTTTTTCTGGCTTATAAATATAAAAATCAATAACGACCGATTCCGAGATGATTGGTACCAGAGCAGATCGTTTGGGGGTAAAAGCCGGCCTGATACTCTTGTATAGTAAACATAGAAGCCAACAGTTGGGAAATCAAACTCTATCCCACATAAGAATATCAAAACGAGTGTTATAAATTTGTTGTTTTGTCTATTGCTAAATTGATTTTAGAGTGGAATCTCATGAGAATTATCAGATAGGGTTAGAGGCCATAAGAAATCACTACAACAATACATTATACAATAGAATCGATCATAATAACATATCTGGATACGAAAGACACGTAATATTACGAATAATAAAACTATTTCAAACAATAATATTTCTCGCGCGATGCATGAGATCGGGACTAAGCCTAAACATCAAAACGCAAAACTCCATTGGATTCAAGCAACCATCTCCGTCGGAATCTCCTTCGGTGATCATGCACTTCGCTTCTTCGTCGCTCAAATCGCCCAAACCAAAAGCGCATGAATTCGTCTTTAGGCTCTCCAATGTGATCAAACCTCTCTCTCTATCCATAAGCATATTAAACCCTTTGCACAGTTCCTTCATAAAACCTTCTGCTCCGAGCTTCTCCATCATCTGTGGAAAATAATCCTCGAATTCAAATACAACCTTGTTTGTTTTGGCCATTATATGATATGATATGTTGTATAATGTATGTGCAATATGGAAGGATATGCAATGTAAAATGGTAGTAGTCTATATATAATATCGAAGGAATCAGTGCTTAACAAGCTGTCTGGACAAAGAAACTTCGCCTGCAATGAGTTTTGAGAAGTGTTTATGACAAGTTATTACAGGACAGTTCACAATGGATCGATTCTTTTAATACTTTATTACATTTAATTTATGGGTTTTTCTTCATCGAAATTTCATGGAAGGTTCAGTATACTAACACAGCGAACGAGGGTCGTGCAGGGCAATTTCTTAGTATAGAAATAGTTAATTGCTTATAATGGAAGTTAATAATATATTTCATAGCCGCTTTTAGGCAGTTGCTTCTTTTCGGAAGTTCACATTAATACGCGGGGAAATTGAGGTGTATTATTAGATTTCCTAGAAGTTACTGTAGAAACAAATATACATAATATCTTATCTTGTATCTATTTTTCTATTTTATTATATAAAGGGTGTGGGGTGGCTATAAACATCACATTTTGTCTGTCATTTATTTGCAATTTGGTCTCTCGTTTTTTATTGAATTATTTTTATAATTTTCATATTACTTCTACATTTTTTATTTATTATACTTACATTCTTAAACATTGTATTTTTATATAGTTAAAAAAATTATATTTCATCTAATTCGAAAAATAATACATTTTAACATTTAAAATAATGTAAGATATAATTATATATTAAGCACACGCATAGAGTGTGCAAAAAAGTGCTAGTATATATAATTATAGAAACATTTAAAAACTATCCATTTTCATAACTACCCAATATCGATCATAAATTATTAACATACAATAGTTACAAAACTTTTTATCGTGTGTTATTAGAAATCGAGGGATTCTTCCTAAAACTAATTGGTGAAGGAGGAGAAAGTCTCTTACATACTGGCTCGAAGAGCATGAATTATCCGACGTGGGACAACACTCACTTTTTTAAAATCTCAACATGTATTGCTCCGGTAAAAAAATCTTAATGCATACTCCCTCCGATTTTTTTTAGGTGTCGTTTAAGGTTTTTGCACTCATATTAAGAAATAAAATAAAATGTCTATTATACCCCTAATTAATTGCTTAAGATATTTAATATATTTCATTTAATAATATTTAAAAGGGTAAAACTGGAAATATGATAAATATTTGTCTTGAAATCTGTAAAACGACAACTAATTAGAAACAAAATTAAGGAGCTAAAACGACATGCAAATAAAATCGGAGGGAGTATATATTAAAGAAAATAAAATGATTTCATATGCGACAGGGAAATGACGGGCAAGGTCCGCCCGAGCCCATTTCCCATCTAGCAAAGCCTAGCATCCAACTAATTTCTTGTAATGACGCTGTACTTTTGAAAATTTACCAATCCAAATTAAGACCAAAGTCATTGTTTCGTGGATGTTAATTGTTAACAATAATTACAGTAGTTGATTTGTGTGAGCTTGGACTTGGGTTAGAGTTGGACTCGAAAATATCCGTACAAAATGTTGATAAGATACGTATCTAGTGAGATTAATTGTAACAGTAATGTTAGTACTTTAATATGCGATTAGTTGTTTTGTAAAACATATTCACAATAATAGAGCGATGGTCGCTGTATATGTGTGAACATTTTGTGGTGATATTGCCTTTCCTATCCCTACCCACATTAAAAGCCTCACATACTAAGCTGCGCAAAAGTTAACACTTGGCAAGTTCGGATACAAAACGAATAATCATATACTCATATGTCCAATAATCACAGACAAACTACTAGAGAAAAAGTGCAAAAGTAAACGCTTGTATCTCTGATCAATTGATAAAAAACTAAACCAAAACTATCCCTACAACATATATCTATATCTATACATATCATATATGGAGTGAATTAAAGGACGAAAACCGAATATTCTCCATTGTTTTTTGGTGTGCTATATATGTCGCTGAGAAAAAGCTCCACGTTTGATAAGGTGAGAAGTCAACTCAATTGCCGTTGACTTGGCCCATTGATAAGGTGAAGTAGATGAGTACAATAGTTCCCATGCACGACCTAATGCAATCATCATGTTATATGAACAAACGAGCATATATTAAGTAACTAAGAAGAACGAGATCACATATGTATATATGTAAAGTGTTCTTACAATGTTGCAAAGAAGAGCAATATCCTTCTGGGACCAATGATGATTGAAGGTCGCCCGAGATTTGATCTTTTACTACTCGTATTCGTTTTGCTGCAATTTGTGATTGAGATTTGATGATGATTATTATGTGTTTGGATTTGAGGTGTCTTGACGACGATCAAGTGTTCATCGCTGGATTCCATTACCGTAGGCTTTTCGAGCGTGCCGATGCTAATTCCTTGCAAAGTAGCTGAACGTGTAATAATAGAAAATATGGGATGAAAAGTTTTTAATTACTACAACAAAAATGTCTATGCACCACCGTTTAAGTGTGATTTTGGTGGCTAACTATATTAAATAATGCCGCCAAGCAAGGGAAGGGAACAAAGTAATTAGAACTAATGATTGAAAATTATACAGACGCTTCTAGAGACTATTAAAACCCTGTCGTTAGTTTGGTAAATTCTATTACATATTGGTTTTGTTCTCTATATTCGACTCCCCACCTTTGAGAAATCAGCATATATTGTTCTTAATACAGCAAAAACAAGAGTAATAAGAAGAAACAGCATCATAAATTTAAATTAATTACCTTTTGGTGAAGTTACTGGCAAATTAGAGTCCCTTAAGGCTCTGTCCGAACTGTTCCTTGAAAAATTTCTCTGCAATTCATATGTACATACATATAATATAATATAACCCACGAAGAGAATAATATCGGATATTATTCAATTAAAAAGCTCAAAAAATTTCACTAGAAGCCAAGAACCTCAAGCTTTAAGAGACTCAGAGCAGAGCAGTCGTACAGAAAAAAACGATCTTAAACAGCCATATCATGACATCTTTTATATAAAAGAGAGGATGGAGAAAACTCACTGTAATTCTTGAATTGCCATTTACGCCTTTCTTCTCTAAAATTTGAGACAACCCTTCGATATCCACCACAAAGCCATCACTTTTGTTGAGCGATTGTTTTAATCCGTTTACGTGGTGAGTGATCGAATTCTTTTTGTTTTCTTTCTCTTCTAATTGAGTATTCTTCTCGTTCAGAAGACCAAAATCCATATCTTTTATTCCTTGTAATAATAAGAGATAAGTTTACGGAAAATAAATAATATAGCCGATAATTCGGAAGCGGCAATGCAATAGGGAAACTATGTAATAGTTTTCAGTGAAAACCCCATCATTAGGAGGAGCATTAATTTTCTTGCACAAAAGAAAAAGAAAACAGAGGAAATAACACCACTCTAATTACGGGAAAAAATAAAGACTCACCTCAGCAAAGCAGACAACTAATTGGGACTTCCAATGATGATTATTATTATAGCAGAAAGAGCTCAATTTCGTTAGGATTTCGAGAGAAGGGAGAGAGATAGAGAGAAAGAGGGAGTATCATTATTATTTTTTTAATCTTTTTAATAGTATGCAAAATAGGAGGCGTGGAAGTTTAAAATATGTTGGGTATCTCTCTATATCTTCTCACTAGTGCGTGTAATGTAATGTGTTGAGTTGCTAATGACGTGTCATTATTTTAAAAGATGCATGATTAATGTATTGGACTTATCGTTAATGCCTCTTTGGAGCTGTAAGTGTGTGGATTGGGACCTTGTCTTAATCTTTTGGAGATGATAAGGAATTACCAAGAATCAAGATTACAACGACAGATGAAATTTAATTAGTGACAATTTTTAGAGTCACCATCAGATACGACGACCTAAAAAATCGATAATACATAGTAACCCAAATTACAAGTTTATCACCTATGGGCGAAGCCATCTAGTGGGCCTTTGCCTATTGAAAGGGTTTGAGTTGAGTTGAGACAACCTTTCTGATCAAAATTAATTCGAAATAAAAAAAATTAATATCAGCTAGAAAGAATAAACAATAATGGAAAGATGTTGAAGGAAAGACCTAGGTAATGAACTGTTATCGACGACTTGACCTCGTTTGGAAACTCACAGCGTATCTATCTATAATTTAGACCTGGGCTTTGGGCTGAATTGGGCCCGTTCCTGGCCGGTTCTACCGGTTCCGGTTCAACGGTTCCGCAGTGGTACCGGTTCCGGTTCTGGGATTATTTTCCCGGGACCGGCACAGAACCATACTTAGAACCCCCGGGGCCTCATTTATTATTATTTTTTTTTTTTGTATTTTTTATTTTTACTTTGAAAAAATTCTTTAGAAAATATTCAAAAAATTTTATTCCCAAAAAACAAAAAAAAAAAAAAAGAAAATTACAAAAATAGAAAAAACTACCTAAAAAATACAAACAAAAACATAAAAGAAAGATAAAAATACCTAAAACTTACAAAAAAGGAAAAAATATTCGAAATAAAAAAATACAATTTATTCGACTTGATTATTAACTAAAACTATATTAGAGGCCTCTTCGTCTTCGTCCGAACTGGAAGAACAGAACTCGTCGATGGCGTTCTCCCGTCGGTTCTTCGATTCGGCCAAATAACAATCCTTCAATAAAGTGAGCATTGCGAGGGAAGTCGGGTTAAGGCTCGCGTCTGTCGCCGATAATTCGCTCGGAAGTAGAGAAAACGGACTCGGAGGCGACGCTAGACGCTTGCACGGCTAAAACGTCTTCGAGCGACGGCGGAGAGGGTCGGATAAAGAGTCACGTTCGACTTCCACCAGGCCAAAACGTCGAAGTCTTCAGGAGTCCGGAAGTTGTGGCTCAGGTAGAGTTGGATCTCATTCGTGTTCGACCCCGACACTCGCGTTTTTGTTTTCGTCTTTTGCGCCTTCAATCTTCGTAGTAGTCCCATTGCGCCGCCGCCTCCTTCCGACGAACCGGCTTCGCTCGCTGGTACCGGTTGCTCCACACTGTGTCCCTGCTCAGCTGCATAAACAGAAAAAAGTTCTTGGAGAGAATCGTGAATTGATGCCTTTTGGTCGTCCACTTTCTTTCCAAGAAACTGAGCATAATAATCGAAAAAATATCAAAAGTATCAACACCGCAACTAGGGTCGAGTGAGGCAAACAAACTGTGGACTATTGGGATGGTTTCCCTGAACTTTAACTCCATCTCTTCGTCGCGAGGGTTAGGATTTCTAGATGACGACGCCATTAGTATAAAATAATAATTTAATTATTGGTGAAAATAAGTGAGTGTGTGTGTAGTATTGTAAATAAAATAATTATTATTGTTAATAATATTAAATATTAATATGATGATGATTTTTTGAGAGCTTTTTTAGAGAGAGTGGAAGAGATTTGGATGTAATTGTGAGTTAAAATGGTTAAAATGAGGTGGTATTTATAGATTTTTCGTTCAGGGTAAAATGATAATTTTTCAGGGTTTAAAGAATAAAAAAATGAAATGGCCGTTGGGCCGGTTCCGGAACCGGGAACCGGAACCGATAATCCGCAGTTCCGAGTTCCGCGAACCGGCCCAGTTCAGTTTAACTGGGCCGGTTTCCGGTTCCAGAACCGGATCTACCGGTTCCGGTTCTGGGCCGGATAAATGGACCGGTTTTGGGCCGGCCGGGTTGGACCGGCCCAAAACCCAGGTCTAATCTATATATAAGGGTGAAAGATGTTAAATTTATATTATTTTATTAAAATTTTGATTTTTTATTAAAAGCTTGAGCTCGAGCCCATCGGGTCAATAAATGAGCTCGAGCTCGAGCCCTGAGCTGAAAAGCTCGTTGGGTAGCACAGCTGTAAGGCCCCGAGCTCGAGCCCAGAAAATGAGCCGAGCTCGAGCCCTATCTATACATCTTTTATTTTAAGGGGAGATCATGTTCCCGATTTATTGTGTCAACTTTGATGTATAATTTAGAATTTAGTGCTTTATTTTTCAATTCATTTGAATTAAAATTCTTACAAATTATTTTTCAATTTACATATTTCAAAACATTCCTTAATTTAATCATAATATCATATATATATAATTTATTTAACTTTCTAACTATAAATAAAATTATGTACTATTGAGGCACACACATTCGAATGTAATATATTATCCAAGTAAACCGATTGTATGTTTTCTCACGTTTTGCAAATTTATTGGTAACTGGTGGCAAACTAAAATATATCTTATCTGTATATATACATGCGTAGTCGAACATTACAATGTGAATTAAGTTTTTGTTATATTTACGGTGCTGAAAGAATCAAACTGGAGCCTATTTAAGAATGTGTTTTTCTTTTTTTAAATTTGTCATGAATAATCTATCCTATTGATTGCTAACTTAAATTATTTGTTACTCCGGTATTTTCCCGCGGTAAACATTCGGCGGAAAAAACGCAATTACTCGTCGGAGGTCACCCAAAGCCGTAAACGCCCTGCATTACTTCTAAGCTCAAAGCAAAGCACAAAGTGAATAAAACTCGACTGAGGTGACCAAACCGGCCGAGACGGGCGAGACGGTCGTGACTGAGGCCACCACAACCCAAGCCGAGTCACCACAGCCAAAGCTGAGGCCATGGCCGAGGTCGAAGAAGCCCTAGCTGTTGGGGTTGTCGAAATCACGAGCAATAAAACCGCCAATCAACTAACGACGTAAGCGAAAATAACACGATGACTTTTAACGTGGAAAACCCAAAACGGGAAAAACCACGGGATCACTCTCCCGATCCAAGGAAATGTCCACTATAACCAAGTTCGACCGGTACAACGGACAACACCTCTCGAGAACGTCTCGAGGTAATAACAGCCCAACAACACACCGAAAAATACTACGCCGACAAGAGAGCACGCTACGTCGAGTTACAAACTCGGTACACCAACAAACGTCGAGCTACAAGCTCGGATATACGAAGAAAAGGTTCAAACCGATTACCACCAAAATGTGACGAACCGACCAATCTGACCCGGTAGATGTGTAGATCACGTCGATGTGAGTCTCCTCCCGAAGTTTCGAAGAAATCGGGGTAACGAATCGTCCGGATCGAAATTCTCTTCCTCTTTTCTTTTTCTTCTTCTTTCTCTTTTCTCTCCTCCCTCCTTCGCGTCTGTGTCGTGTGTGTTGTGTATGTTTTTTTTTACATAATATTACTATGTACTTGGGCCACCCATTATATGGGCCGGACCCAATAAACTCCCCCTCCGGCTCATACGGTGGGCTCAAGCAAGCCCGCTTTCCGCCGACAGGTCTTGAGCTTCTCCTTCGGCAAAATATTC
The DNA here is from genome assembly GCA_027422505.1 of Craterostigma plantagineum. Lineage (NCBI taxonomy): Eukaryota > Viridiplantae > Streptophyta > Magnoliopsida > Lamiales > Linderniaceae > Craterostigma > Craterostigma plantagineum. The sequence continues at coordinate 1,004,130 of JAPQWV010000104.1, forward strand.
GTCAACATATCTGATCCGTTCTCGCTCGTGTGTACCTTCGCCAAATATAATTGCTTCGACTCGAGCACATCTTGAACCCAATGGTATCGAACATCGATATGCTTGGATCTCGAATGAAATGACGAGTTCTTGGAGAGGTGGATAGCACTCTGACTATCGCTGTAGACAACATACTTGTCCTGTCGTAAACCAAGTTCTTCAAGAAACTTCTTCATCCACAAAGCTTCCTTGCAACCCTCCGTGATAGCAATATACCCGGCTTCTGTGGTGGATAGCGCAACACACTTCTGCAGCTTCGACTGCCATGACACAGCTCCCCCTGCAAAAGTCATCAAAAAACCTGAAATAGATTTTCTGGAGTCAAATATCACCTGCCATGTCTGAATCTGTATATCCAACTAGCATAGGCTCTCCGCCGCCAAAACACAAACACGTCTTAGAAGTGCCTCTGAGATACCTCAATATCCACTTTACGGCTTCCCAATGCTCTTTTCCCGGGTTAGAGAGAAAACGGCTAACGACACCAACGGCATGAGCAATATCGGGTCGAGTATATACCATAGCATACATCAAACTACCAACAGCAGACTGATAAGGAAATCTGCTCATGTCAGCCTTCTCTTTATCACTTTTCGGACATTTCTCAGATTTGAAATGACCTGCAAATGGAGAACAAACCGCCTTGGCTTTACTCATGTGAAATCTCTCGAGTTTCTCAATGTAGTCTTCTTGAGATAACCATAGCTTTCGATTTTTTCTGTCACGAGATATCTTCATGCCGAGAATTTTCTTCGCCGCTCCCAAGTCCTTCATTGCAAAACACTTGCTCAAAATTCTCTCTTAAACACCGCAATCTTGCTAGTATCATGGCCGATGATCAACATGTCATCAACGTACAAGAGAAGAATAATAAAGTCATCATCGGAGTACCTCTTGACGAATACACAATGATCCGAAGAGGTTCTGGTGTACTCGTGACTGGTCATAAAAGAATCGAACTTCTTGTACCATTGACGTGGAGCTTGTTTCAAGCCGTACAAACTCTTCTCTGCAAACAAGCTGCTCTTTTCCCTTGACTTTGAATCCCTCTGGCTGCTCCATGTAAATATCTTCTTCAAGGTCACCATGAAGAAATGCAGTCTTCACGTCAAGTTGCTCAATCTCCAAGTTCAAGCGCGCCGCCAAACCAAGAGCAAGTCGGACCGAGGACATTTTCACCACCGGTGAGAATATATCATCAAAGTCAATTCCTTTCTTCTGACCAAAACCTTTCACGACCAACCGAGCTTTGTACCGTGGTCGAGAATTATTTTCTTCTTTTTTCAGTCGATAAACCCATCGATTCTTGAGAGCTTTCTTTCCTCGAGGTAGCTCTACCAAATCATAAGTATTATTATCATGGAGTGATCGCATCTCTTCCACCATCGCTTTCATCCACTCATTCTTGTCGTCAACAGAAATGGCGTCTTGGTAATCCTCAGGTTCTCCCGTATCTGTTAGCATCACATACTCATCTGAAGGATACCTCGTGGATGAACGATGCTCACTAGCAGATCTTCTCAACTGAGGTTCAACCGAAGGTTCTTCGACAGCTTCATCAACAGGTTATGTTGGCTCAACATCATCAGCTGTAGGATTTTCATCGTTGCCGACACCGCTAGATTCTGGAACATCTCCCCCTTGATCGGGATATACTACACGTGCAGGAGGTGGATCTAAATTAGGTAGATCACTGCTGGACTTCTTAGTCAACTTCTCTGACTGAATGTCTCGTATGCACTGATCTTCAATAAACACAGCATCTCGGCTTCTGATAAGCTTCTTCTGCACGGGATCATAGAACCTGTATCCAAACTCATCTAACCCATAGCCGATGAATATACACGGTCTGGTCTTCACATCAAGCTTCGATCGCTCGTCTTTCGGGATGTGAACAAAGGCCTTGCACCCAAACACGCGCAGGTGCCCATACGAGACTTCCTTTCCCGACCAAACCTTATCCGGTACATCAAATCTCAAAGGAACACAAGGTGTGAGGTTTAAAACATGGACAACTGTATTTAACGCCTCACCCCAGAAAGAATTTGGCAACTGTGACTGTGAAAGCAAATATCTCACTCTCTCGATCAGTGTTCTGTTCATCCTCTCAGCTAAGCCATTTAACTGAGGTGTCTTTGGAGTCGTCTTTTGATGTCGAATACCGTATCTCTTGCAATACTCATCAAAAGGACCACAATATTCGCCTCCGTTGTCCGTCCGAATACACTTGAGCTTTTTGTTGGTCTGTCGTTCCACCAAAGCGTGAAACTGCTTGAAAACATCTAGCACCTGGTCCTTGGACTTCAGCGTATAAGCCCAGATCTTCCTCGAATGGTCGTCTACAAAAGTCACAAAATAAACAGCACCACCAAGTGTTCTAGTTTTCATAGGACCACACACATCAGAATGAATTAGATCGAGTATACCTGATTTTGGCGAGTGAGTTACGCTCTTGAATGCGACTCGGGTCTGCTTCCCAGCCAAGCAATGATCACATCTTCGTAACGAAGGATTCTTCACGCCAGATAGAAGATTCTTCTTGGCTAGTATTATCAGTCGCTTTTCGCTCATGTGGCTGAGTCTATTATGCCAAAGCTCCGTCGCACCACCATCGTCGATTGCATTCACGGTAGAATCTGCAATCTTTGCTTGTGACACATATAGCTGAGATGACGTCTTCTCTCCTTTCGCCACGATCAAGGAGCCTTTAGTGAGCTTCCATTTTTCATCTCCAAAGTGGCTGTGGAAACCTTCATCATCGAGCTTCCCTGTGGACATCAAGTTCATGCGAAGCTCTGGAACATGCTTCACGGCCTTCAAAATCAATGTATTGCCGTTCTCCGTCTGCAAACGCACGTCGCCAATACCGATGGCTCTAGCAACGCCACTCCCATAATAACTCGTCCAAAATCACCAGAGGTATATGAGGCAAAGAAATCCCGTCGCGGTGTAGCATGTATTGTAGCACCGCTATCGATCACCCAACTAGTCTCATGACTAGTTAGATTAACAGCATCATCATCGCGCACAACAAAGAAATCTGCCGTAACTGCGGTTACCTTGTCAACCTTATCAGCATCTATCGTCTGATGATCTTGACCCTTCGCATTCTTGTTCTCTCTCAGGAACTTTCGACAAACTCTTTTAATGTGCCCCTTCTTGCCACAATAATGACACTCGATGCTAGCATACTTTCCAGACTTGCTCTTACTTCTGTTTCGGTCACCTGGGCCTCGACTCTTGTTCCTCCCCCTATTATCTGTGACTAGGACATTGGCCTGCGTAGAAGAACCCTGTGACTTTCTTCTCATCTCTTCGTTGAGCACACTGCTCTTCACCAACTCCATCGTACAGATGCCATTAGGAGCCGAATTAGACAGTGACATCCTAAATGTCTCCCATGAGTCTGGCAATGTACCAAGAAGCCACAAACCCTGCACTTCATCGTCGAACTTGATTCCCATTCCAGCTAGCTGATTAATAATTCCTTGGAATGTATTCAAGTGATCAGATATGTTGCTCCCTTCTTGATACTTCAAACTCATCATCTGCTTTATCAGAAAAAGCTTGTTGTTCCCCGTCTTTCGAGCGTATAACTGCTCAAGCTTGCTCCATAAGGTCCTCGCATGTTTCTCGTCGCTTATGTGGTTGAGAACATTATCATCGACCCACTGTCGAATGAAGCCGCAAACCTGACGACGGATCAGTTCCCACTCCTTGTCGCTTTTATCAGACGGTTTCTCCAAATCGAACATAGGCGAATAATAATCTTTGACGTATAGAAGATCCTCCATCTTCCCTTTCCAAACATGATAGTTCGAACCGGTCAACATAACCATCCGACTAGAATTTCCCTCCATGATTTCAAACGCACGGCACCACAACACAACGCTCTGATACCACTTTGTTGGGGTTGTCGAAATCACGAGCAATAAAACCACCAATCAACCAACGACGAAAGCGAAAATAACACGACGAATTTTAACGTGGAAAACCCAAAACGGGAAAAACCATGGGATCGCTCTCCCGATCCAAGGAAATGTCCACTATAACCAAGTTCGACCGGTACAACGGACAATACCTCTCGAGAACGTCTCGAGGTAATAACAGCCCAACAACACACCAAAAAATACTACGCCGACAAGAGAGCACGCTACGTCGAGTTACAAACTCGGTACACCAACAAACGTCGAGCTACAAGCTCGGATATACGAAGAAAAGGTTCAAGCCGATTACCACCAAAATGTGGCGAACCGACCAATCTGACCCGGTAGATGTGTAGATCACGTCGATGTGAGTCTCCTCCCGAAGTTTCGAAGAAATCGGGGTAACGGATCGTCCGAATCGAATTTTTCTTCCTCTTTCTTTTTCTTCTTCTTTCTCTTTTCTCTCCTCCCTCTGTTCTCTGTGTCGTGTGTGTTGTGTATGTTTTTTTTACATAATATTACTATGTACTTGGGCCACCCATTATATGGGCCGGACCCAATACTAGCTGACTATCGATGATAATTTGTGCTCTCCTGCGGGCTAAACCATGCAAGCCAGGGTATATTCAAATAGAGTCTAACTGAATCCTACATCCATTGGGAGGTTAAGGGAAAAAATTCAGGGGCAGATTCAAATCCTAACTTAAGCAGATATTCTCGAAGACCAATTTAAACATTAAAAGTGAGGGACGAAATCCCCCGGCCCAACAGGGCAGTTTAGGCTCTTCCTATATATACATCTACTCACATATTATATTTCATCAATTCGACAATAAGTAACAAATCTCATAATTAAGAGCAACACAATATGCACACGCATAGAGCTGCGAAAAATTACTTGATTTACTCTCAAGCAGAACTATCAAACTGATAATACCGTAACAAGTTCTATAAAAAAATCGGAAGTCAATGTGATGAACTAATGACAAATCTTATTAATTGAAATTTCCTATTTGCGCACGTTACAACCAACCAACCATAACAAGAAAAAACAGGTTGTTATAAGCTAGAAGTCGCCAAAGTCCCCAAGTTCAAGCGAAGTCCAATGAGAAGGTTCGATCAAGGGTGATCGGATTTTTCTTTTCTGGTGTCATCAATTTCATATAAACCCTACCATAATGCTCATATTGATCCGTGTAATATGTAACCAATTGAACCGATTAATTTCATTTTGATTTATATTTTTTTATCATTGAGAAATTTGTTCATCCAATCCAACGGTGGAGATTTTATAATAAACTAACCTTGTCAACTTTATCATTTGATGGAATCTTTAATATTGTCAATTACATTTTATATTATGTGTGTAGTACTATTATTTAATTTACGCATCATGTCATGTCATCAAGCTCCGTTTGCTGCTAACAAACGCGTCTTTGAGAAGGTGACATGCTATTTATTTATATAACCACTACGATTACTCATTTTAGAAGAAGTCAAGTAGTTATTAATTAATGGCGATGTTATTATTAGACCTAAACAAATCAATAATCGTGTCGCGAATATATATATATATATATATACTTCACACGGTGTGTTAAAATATAGTTATGTTATTTAATTTGAGATTTATAATTTTTAATGTTTAGCAGATGAAATATAATTTTTTTTTTCTAAATATATAAAAAATAGTAATCTGTAGGGGTCAAAATTTCAATTATTAAAAATTAAAGGGTTAACTTATAAAGATTTGTGATAGACCAATGACAGTTTATAGTCACCCCTCATGCCTCGTCCTTAACATAGTAGTAGTATTTCATGCACACTTGCGTGTGCTAAAACTGTAACTATTGCTAGTTATTTTATATTATTTTTATAATTTATAATGTTAGATGATATATTTTTTTAAACATATTAAAAGAAAAATAATTTGTGGAATATACTTAAAATAAATAAAAAAAGAGTGAAATGATAAATTATTTTAAAGTGATGATTAGATTCTAATTATAAAGGATAAATTTATAATAAATTTCAAAATTGACATATAAGCGCTTCTTCGTGAGCTTTTGAGCTTAATCACGAAACACTTGGGCTTGATGCTATCAAACTAATGTTCTTGAGCGTTGAACCGTGCGATTATGAGAAACTCGCACGGGTCTTGAGCGTGCAACCGTGCGATTATGAGAAACTCGCACGGGTCTTGAACATTGAACCACACGATTATGAGAAACTCATACGGGCTTTCCTCGTTGCAACCGTGCGATTATGAGAAACTCGCATGGGTCTTTCCTCGTTGCGACCATGCGATTATGAGAAACTCGCACGGGTCTTTCCTCGTTGCAACCGTGCGATTATGAGAAACTCGCACGGGTCTTTCCTCGTTCACGGGTCTTTCCTCGTTGGGACCGTGCGAGTATGAGAAACTCGCACGGGTCTTTCGTCGTTGCAACCATGCGATTATGAGAAACTCGCACGGGTCTCGATGAACGTCTTCGAATTTTAACTTGAAGACGAAGAACTTCGTTGAGAGAATTTCCGAATGCTATCAAAGACTTACTTCTAATTCTCTCGAAGTTTCTTATTCTCTTTGCTCTCTGACTTGTCATTTCTGAATTCTGAAGGCCCATATTTATAGGCGTAGAGAATTCTCAATAATGGAAAATATAATCTTTTTGGGATGATTTCATCCATATTTAGGTTGATTTTATCCATATTTGGTTTGATCTTTATTTGATTTGATTTATTCCATATTTGGCCTGATTCTTTTAATATTTTCCGATTTTATTATATTTGATTTGATTTCTTTACTTATTTAGCAAATCTTACAAGCCTTTCCTTATGTTGATATTTGTATTAAAGGAATATATTATCAATAATTATGGTAATAGTTTACTAATTAAATTAACTATTTATTAATTTGAGATTATTTTATATATCTCAATAAATAGTAATTGAATAAGTGACTTTATTTTATTCCTTGGTATTATTTCATTAAATTCCAATAATATAAATCGACAATTAATTTTTAATTGTCTACAACAACCAAGGGGCAATTTATAGCCACATCTCACGCTTAATATAATAGAATATATACTAATACAGGCAGCCCGCCCAGTGTGCGCAATAAAATAAATTATTAATTGATGGTTTTAATAAGTGATATAATAAAAATATAATGTGGTTAGTTATTAAAAGTTTTAGGTTACGTTGTTTAAGAAGTTCTTTTTATTTTTCAATAATAATTAATGTAGAAAATTTTTTGGCAGACTAATTTTATTTTTATTCTATCATACACTTTTTTATAAAAGAGTAGTAGTATTTTTTGCACACCCAATGCGTGTGCTATAAACATACATATAAAAAAGTAATTTAATATTAAATTAAAGGTTGAATGAATTAAAGGTATTGAATGATTTTTTATTTCATTAATTATCTTTTTAAAATAAAGCTTAATCGACATACTAATTGACTTGACCGTTTATACCATAAAATAGTATAGATAGATATATAATAGAACAGAGAATAGATATGCATGTAATGAGGTGGACCTCAGTAGATGGAACCTAATCGGTTGTTATTCTCCATTTTTTTAAAACAATTTTGACTTAGGAATAGGATAACGTTGCCATATTTGACCATTCCCATTCGTTACGCATATATCTTTGTTATATGATTTATTCTCAAACAGAGCTATTAAACTGATAATACCAGTTCATATAAAAAACCGAAAGTCAAGAGCTCTAAATGAGATCTTGTTAATTGAAATTTCCTAGTTCGGTATGATTACAACAATGACAAGAAAAACACGGCTTGCTATAAGCTAAAAGTCGCCATAGTTATGGACAGGCAAACAAAAACTTTTTTTTATTACAATATCTCTATTACACAGATTTCTAGCATTCAACGATAACTGCAATCCTAGAAAAAACTCATGGATCGTCCTTACAAACTCTTCATCTTCACCGTCTTCATTACACACTTGCCAACCTCAGTTACATCCTTGTACACATGCATCAACAACGGAAACTACACACAGAGAAGCATATACAGCACCAACCTCAATGGAAGCCTCTCTTCACTGCCCACAAACGTCAACAACACAGGTTTCTACTACGCTTCTGTCGGCGAAAACCAAGACAGAATCGACGCATTCGTCATGTGCAGAGCCGACATTTCGCTCGAAAGATGTAAGAACTGCACGGAAGACGCCATTACAGAGCTTCAAAGCACTTGCCCGAACCAAAAGCAGGCCGTCGATTGGCAGGAGTACTGCACTCTAAAGTACGCCAACTACAGTCTGTACGGAAAATTAGAGACGCGCTACAAATACTATCTGTGGAATCCGCAGAACGCCTCGAGCCCACCTCAGTTTAAGCAAGATTTGAGGAATTTGCTCGATGGGCTTCGCAATAAAGCATCCAACGGCGGAGAGTCGTTGAAGGTTGCCGTTGGGAATGCGTCTGGCCCCGATTTTCAGACAATTTTCGCCATGGTTCAGTGCAAGCCAGATTTGAGCCGCGACGATTGCGCAAGTTGTCTGATTAGTGCAGCTACTGACATACCGTTGCACTGCGATGGAAAGATTGGCTGTAGAATTCTTCTTGAGAGTTGTTTTCTGAGGTACGAAACTGTTCCCTTTTTTAATGAGACGAGGATTCAACAAGTTACCATAGCTGCTACCTCTGTGCTTGCGCCTCCACCTCAAATAATGTCTCCACCGGCGGCGCCGGCGCCGCCCGCGGAAGGTATGTAATATACATCAAGCCCACCTCAGTGGCTCAGTTTATGATGATGTTTTTATTATCTTTTGGTTTTTACAGGGAAAAAGAATAGCAATTTTGTAGTCATAGCTGCTTCGATTGCTGGGTCGGTATTGCTATTGCTATTAGTGATTGGTGGTTGGGTTATCTTTAAGAAGAGAAGAAAGCAGCAGCCAAGGGTGAATATTGAGAGTGAGTCTTATCTTTATGAATTAATTGTGTGTTACATTTGGCTTAGTTCTTGAAGTTAAACGTATGTTATCTTACTCGTGAATATCGCAGATATTGATGAAATCAGTACAGTCGAGTCACTGCAATACGATTTTGGGAAGATTAGGTCTGCAACGAATGATTTCTCTGATGAAAATAAGCTTGGCCAAGGAGGTTTTGGTGTTGTTTACAAGGTAAACTGAAAATGTTAATAATATAGTGTTATGTTAGAATATGGTGATTGTTAGTGTAATGAATGGTGTGCAGGGAAAACTTCAAAACGGACAAGAAATAGCAGTGAAAAGGCTGTCCGCAAACTCGGGACAAGGAGACCTCGAATTCAAGAACGAAGTGTTATTACTAGCGAGGCTTCAGCACAGAAACCTTGTTAGACTTTTAGGATTTTCTCTCGAAGGAGAAGAGAAGCTTTTGGTGTACGAATACGTTAAGAACGCTAGCCTCGACCAATTCATCTTCGGTAAATAAAAAGCATGGCCTTTTTACGTTTACTATTGGTTTTTTTTTTTCTTTTTTTTCTTTTTCCGTTGATAATCATTCGATCGCTTCATTCTAAGATCCCGAGAAAAGATCACTACTAGATTGGGAGCGAAGAAGCAAGATCATAGGAGGAATCGCCCGAGGATTGGTATACTTGCACGAAGATTCTCGACTCAGAATCATTCACCGCGATCTCAAAGCTAGTAATGTTCTCTTAGACGGCGAATTGAGCCCTAAGATTGCAGATTTTGGGATGGCCAGACTATTCGTGCAAGACGATCAAACTCAGGCATTCACCAGTCGAATAGTCGGGACATAGTAAGTGTTATTACAGAGCAAGTTACTACAATACAATTCAATTATTTACTACAACAATTACTGTTGCACTTGCAGTGGATATATGTCGCCAGAATACGCACTGCACGGCCAATTTTCCATAAAGTCTGACGTCTTCAGCTTCGGTGTGTTACTCCTGGAAATCGTCAGCGGTCAGAGAAACAACTGCTTTAGAAACAACGACGGTGGCATACAAGATCTCTTGAGCTTCGTAAGCAACTAATATATATCGACATTGACCAAAAAAGAAATTTACTTATATATATATATATATATTATGTATATCATTTTTGCAGGCGTGGAAGAATTGGCGAGAAGGAACGGGCGCAGATATAATCGATCCGATATTGAAGTTGGCTTCTGATTCGACGAGAGAGATGCTGAGATGCATTCATATCGGTTTGCTTTGTGTTCAAGAAAACGTCGAAAGTAGGCCTACGATGGCCTCTGTTGTGCTGATGCTTAGTAGCTTATCGCTGACCTTGGCTTTTCCTTCCGAGCCGGCATTTTTCGTGCAAAGCTACGGCGAAACGGATAACAATAATAATGATGATACTAATAAGAGATCATCTGAGTCTGATCAGAAGAAGATGCTCAACACTGCTTCCTCGGATCAGTCGAATGAGGCTTCTTACATCAGAGATCTGTATCCTCGGTAGGTAACATAGATAATGTTTTTGTGTCTGAGAATCATTGCCAGCATATGTTGTATTATATTCGGTGACGTTTTCCCTCCAAATTCCAATCTTTATGTACTATTTTTGCTATTGCTTTTTTTTTTGGGTTATATACCGGTAAGCTTGTTATATTTGTAATGTATGTTGTTTTTCTAGTTTTACTTCTCTTCTCTATCTTCCTCCTAAACATTTAAATATGTTCTTGATACCATTTCTCCAATCCAAGAAATAATTTAAATTAGTATGATTATATATAAGAGCGGTTTGATCTACGTATTAAGTACGACGACGTGTATCTCAATATTTATGTTTAAATATGTATAAAATAATGATGTATTTAAATATTTTCTAAATAACTTAAAAGAATACTGTAGTTGATTTGTAAAGTCGCAACATATAAGGATGATATAGAAAAGTTATAAAAGTTTGTATGAAAGATAATAGAACATTCTTTTGTATTTGCGTCTGCAGTTGACTGTGGAGAACATTTACTGCAAACTATGGTTATTACCGCAAAATGCGTTTGCGTTTGCGGTTGATCGGTAGAGATGGTTAAGTACGTAGCTCACTATCACTCGATTTGATAATCTCGCACTTGTATTGGTAAAACTAGCTTGTGAAGATAATTTCATTTCATACAAATTGGTTTAACCCCCTTAATATGTGATTGGCCAGTTTAATAGTTAGAAATTATTTGTCGCATTTCAAACCATACAACTTACACTTTTCTTGAAGTTACACCAATCATGTTGATCTACTATTATGAATACTAGTACTTTCTTAGTTGCGCACTTTACAACCATGACAAAAAAAAACAGGTTGTCATAAGCTAAAAGTCACCATAGAGTCCCCAAGTTCAAGCGAAGTCCAATGAGAAGGTTCGTCAAGGGCGATCGGATATATTTTTTTTTTTCTGGTGTCATCACTTCCATAATAAACCCAACCATAATGGATGTCTTCACATTGATCCGTGTAATATGTCACCAATCGAACAGATTAATTTCAATTGATTTATATTTTTTTGACGATCATCGAGAATTTTTTTTTTTTTTTTCTATCAACATCCAATCCAACGGTGGATATTGTTATATATTTGATGGAATCTTTAATATTGTCAACTACATTTTATATTATATTCTGTAATACTATTATTTAATTTATGCAAAGTTGTCATGTCATCAAGCTCGGTTGGCTGCCAACAAAATCTTTGAGAAGATGAGATGCTATTTATCTGTATAAACATTACGGTTAATCATAGTAGAAAAAGTCAACTAGTTAGTTAATGGTGATGATTTGTTATTATTAGACCTAAACAAATCCATAATCGTGTCCCATATATATTTATATTATATATATATATATATATATATTTCCCTCCTCCCAAGGCGTTCCACATCTTTTGTAAATTTTCTTCAAAGACGTGTCAAAATATACAATTTTTACATTTTAATTGTACTATATTATTAAAATATTCAGTTTCTTAATTCTCGTGACAACTCTCAAATGTCCATAAATATTTGGGACAGATGGAGTATATAATACTACTGAAGACTATGTGTGTTAAAATGTAATTTTGCTATTATTAATTTTGACATTTATAATTTTTAATGTTTAGTACATGAAATAGAATTTTTAAATATATAAAAGATAGTAATCTGTAAGGGTCTAAATTCAATTATTAAAAATTAAAGGGCTAACTTATAAATATTTTTGTGATAGACCTCTGACAGTTCATAATCACCCATCACCCTTACTATAGTACTAGTATTCCTATTCATGCACACTCTATGAGTGTGCTAAAAGTATAACTGTAGTAATGTTATTCTATATTACTTTTCATATTCATAATGTTAGATGAAATATTAATGTTAAACATATTAAAAGAAAATTAGTTTGTGGGATATAATTAAAATAAATAAATAAAAACAAATGAGTGAAACGATAAATTATTTTAAATTGATGATTAAATTGTAATTATATAAAGGATAAAATTATAATTAAATGACATAACTGACGCTGTCAACTTAACAAATAGAAAGATACTAGTACTCTTTAGTCTTTGTACGCTCAAATGCGTGTCCATGTATAAATATATAATATTACAGTTAATTTAGTTTAAAATAGTTAATTGAAATTGTAATTTAAATTTAGTTATGAATATAAGTTATGAAATTAAAGCTATAAAAATTAACTAAAAATACGAATTATCTAAAAATAGTAATTAAAAGTTAGTAGGTGATTTTTTAAACTATATTATGAATATTTTTTGTGAAACTCACAGACCCAATAGCACATCTCACGCCTAATATAATAAAATAGATACTAGTATAGCACACACTGATAATATCAATCAGGACTGATAATATCAGGCGTGATAGTGTAGAATTATCAAAATATTTATTCTCAAGCGAACTATCAAACTGATAATACCGTAAAAAGTTGATATAAAAAGTCAAAGAAATCTAAACGAGATTAAATAATGCCAAATCTCATTTGAAATTTCCTAGTTGCGCACGATTACAACCAGGACAATAGAACACAGCTTTGCTATAACCTGAAAGTTCGCCATAGTTTGAGATGCAAACAAACTCATGCATGTGAACTTCTCTATTACATACTCTATTACACAGATTTCTGGCATTCAACAATAACTGCAATCCTAGAAAAAACTCATGGATCGTCCTTACAAACTCTTCATCTTCTTCACCATCTTCAATACACACTTAATAACCTCAGTTACATCCTTGTTCACATGCATCAACAACGGAAACTACACACGGAGAAGCATATACAGCACCAACCTCCATGGAAGCCTCTCTTCACTGCCCACAAACGTCAACAACACAGGTTTCTACTACGCTTCTGTCGGCGAAAACCAAGACAGAATCGACGCGTTCGTCATGTGCAGAGCAGACATTTCGCTCGAAAGATGTAAGAACTGCACGGAAGACGCCATTACAGAGCTTCAAAGCTCTTGCCCGAACCAAAAGCAGGCCGTCGATTGGCAGGAGTACTGCACTCTAAAGTACGCCAACTACAGTCTGTACGGAAAATTAGAGACGGGCTACAAATACTATCTGTGGAGTCTGCAGAACGCCTCGAGCCCACCTCGGTTTAACCAAGAATTGAGGAATTTGCTCGATGGGCTTAGCAATAAAGCATCCAACGGCGGAGATTCGGTGAAGGTTGCCGTTGGGAATGCGTCTGGCCCCGATTTTCAGACAATTTTCGCCATGGTTCAGTGCAAGCCAGATTTGAGCCGCGACGATTGCGCAAGCTGTCTGATTAGTGCAGCTACTGATATACCTTTGCACTGCGATGGAAAGCTTGGGTGTCAAATTCTTTTGGAGAGCTGTTTTCTGAGGTACGAACCTGAACCGTTTTATAATGAGACGAGGATTCAAGAAGTTACCATGGCTGCTGCTACCTCTGTGCTTGCGCCTCCACCTCAAATAATGTCTCCACCGGCGACGGCGGCGCCGGAGACGGCGGCTCCGGCGCCTCCAGCGGAAGGTATGTAATATATGTCAAGCCCACCTCAGTTTATGGATGAACGTTTATTATCTTTCGGTTTTTACAGGGAAAAAGACTACCAATTTTATAGTCATCATAGCTGCTTCGATTGCTGGGTCGGTATTGATATTGCTCTTAGTTATTGGTGGTTGGGTTATCTTTAAGAGGAGAAGAAAGCAGCAGCCAAGGGTGAATATTGAGAGTGAGTGTTATGTTACTGTTTATGACTTAATTATGTGTTGCATTTTGGCTTTGCAGAATTAATTAGTTCTTGAAGTTAACGTATGTTATCTTACTCGTGAATATCGCAGACCGTGATGAAATCAGTGCAGTCGAGTCACTGCAATACGATTTTGGGAAGATTAGGTCTGCAACGAATGATTTGTCCGATGAAAATAAGCTTGGCCAAGGAGGTTTTCCTTCCGAGCCGGCATTTTTCGTGCAAAGCTACGGCGAAACGGATAACAATAATAACGATAATACTAATAAGAAATCATCGGAGTCTGATCAGAAGAAGATGCTCAACACTGCTTCCTCGGATCAGTCGAATGAGGCTTCTTACATCAGAGATCTGTATCCTCGGTAGGTAACATAGATAATGTTTTTGTGTCTGAGAATTGCCAGCATATGTTGTATTATATTCGGTGACGTTTTCCCTCCAAATTCCAATCTTTATGTACTATTTTGCTTTGCTCTTTTTTGGTTATATACCGGAAAGCTTGTTATAGTTGTAATGTATGTTGTTTTTCTAGTTTTAATTCTGTTTTGTATCTTCCTCCTAAACATTTAAATATGTCTTGATACCATTTATCCATTCCAAGAAATAATTTAAATTAGTATGATTGTATATAAGAGCGGTTTGATCTGCGTATAAGTACGACGACGTGTATCTCAATATTTCTGTTTTTAATATGTATAAATAATGATGTGTTTAAATATTTTCTAAATCAAAATTAAAATAATATTGTGGTTAATTTGTAAAGTCGCAAATTATAAGGGTGATATAGAAAAGTTATAAAAGTTTGTATGAAAGATAACAGAATATTTTTTGCATTTGCGTTTGCAGTTGACTGTTGGAGAACATTTACTGCAAACTATGGTTGTTACCGCAAAATGCGTTTGTATTTGTGGTTGACCGGTAGAGATGGTCAAAGTACATAGCTCACTATCACTCGATTTGATAATATCACACTTGTATTGGTGAACTAGCATGTAAAGATAATTCCATTTCATACAAATTGGTTTAAATAAATATATGTGATTAGTCAGCTTAATAGTTAGAAGTTAGTTGTCGCATTTCGAAACATACAACTTACATTCCCATAAACATTTGTTGAAGTTATAACAATCATGTTGATCTACTATTATGAATACTAGTACCTTCTTGCACACCCGATGTGTGTGCATGGAACATAATTATGTTGAAAATTATTTTAAATTTTGAAATTATAGTGTTTAAGATGAAATATAATTTTAAGTATATAAAAAGAAGTTAGTTGTAAAGGCATAAGTACAGTAAATTAAATAATATGACTGATGTACTTAATTAATTAAATTACAAATAAAGGATTAAATTGGAAATAAGTTACAGACCAAGTTGGGCAGTTTATATCCACCACAAACTACTTATATTTATATATATATATATATAGACGTATAGATAGCATAGATGAAACGACTTCAAGTATGTCATCCCACGTGTCAACATCTTATTGGTTTATATCATATCCATTCCAACTAAGATAAGAATCCCCTTCTGGCTGTTCATCACCAAATAAATCCAAATAACTCAGACATTCGCCTCACACACAGTGAACGGATAACATTAATGGCTCAATCGGCGGCTCCAATGGCCGGCTTACGTGGCAACTCTCCGGCAGATCTCGCCGGAAGCAGCCTAGCCAGTCACTCTAACCCCAACCGTTTGAACATAGGAAACAGAAGTAGATTCGGGTCGACCCGAACATCATTCGCGCCTGTCCGAGCCCAGGCCGAGCCGACGAACAAAGCACTAAGCCGTCGAGCCGTGCTGGGCCTTGTCGCCATCGGGATTGCCTCGGGCTCGTTTGCCCATGCCGTGCTGGGCGAGGCCCACTCCATCAAGATCGGCCCGCCGCCGCCACCGTCCGGCGGATTACGTAAGCAAAGCAGAGAAGTAAAAGCCTTAAGCCTAATACTTCCAAAGAACAGAAGATAATTAGGGAGAAAAAGAAAATTCCACAATGTTCCTTGAACTAAAACAGAGAAAGCTACTACTAATAATTCTAAGTCAATATTGACTAAAGATGAAACGTTAAGTAAAGGTCGAGCTTTAAAGATAGCTAAGGAACAAATGAAAATTAGGAAGGAGAAAGGAAAATCAAAACTGTCTGCAAAAATTAAAGTCGAAAATGTTGAAGAGTTTTCCTCTCCCACTCCTATCAAAATGGAAGCATGCAAAGAAGAAGTTCCAAGCTTAAGCAAACGAACTTCTCAAATCCCGCACATTTATCATTATAATGTGAATGACGTGCGTTATTGTCGTAGGAATACTAGTTCTCCTGTTACTGATGCTTAAAATGCTTTACGCTCGTATTCTTACATGCAATATCCAGTTCAGATTAAGTATGAAAGACACCTTCTGCGGCTAGCTAGGGAGAAAATCTTAGATCTTCTAGATCTAGGCACACATTCACTGGCGCTGATATGTCATTTCCCTAACCTGGATTTCAAAATCACAAATCAAATTGAATAGGACTTTGAAGGATGATTTAGGATTAATATATGAACCAAATGTCCTTAACTTGTTTTCTGCTAACAAGGGAGGACCCATCCGAAAATGGGTATCAAAGTCCCGATAAATTTTTTTGCAGAATTCCAGCATGGGTAGGTACTAAGAGAGCTGCTCCCACACTCATGACTTGTATGCGACGAGGGAAGCCAAACATCCCAGCGTGTATGGTATCTTGAGTTCAGGGCCGGTTTTTTATTTTAGGAGGCCCTGTTCTATTGGCAAAAATATAAGGGCCCATTTAAGATTTCTTTTCTTTGTGTGGCCTAAGAAATATTCGGCCTATTTTATTAATTTATATATTTTATAAAATTTTGGCCCATCATAGATTAATAAATATGCGGCCCTGTCACTAAATTATATATGCTTGTGGCCCTCTAATACATTGGGCCCGATTTGTGGCCCTGTGCAGTATGCCTGGATGCACAGGCCCAAATCCGGCCCTGTTTGAGTTGCTCCACATGCACGGCTGGTTAGCGATGCGAGCAACCAAACGAGGGTACATCATAGCTATGCATACTTAAAAGAACGTTAACTTTCAAATTTTAGCATGCATATGAACTGAAATAACTAAAAATCCTCCTATAGGTACATTTTCATTATGCATGCATCTTAAAGAATTTATGAAGACATTTTCATTATGCATGCATACATTTTTAAAGCAATAATTCTTTAGTTTGCATCTGCTTTTAAATAAATAAAGACTTTCACGCTTAATTAATTGAGAGAGAACTTAAACATGCATGCATTGAGGGGGAGTATCACTCCATATTTATAGGATTGGCAATGAGGCGGGGATTCCCCGTCCCACGGGGATCCGCCCCGAACGGGGCGGGGAATCCCCGAGATTTTATCCCCGCGGGGCGGAGACGGGGAATGATGTCTCCCCGTGGGGATCCCCGCCCCGTCTCCAAACCCTGTTTTATATATTATAATATATATAATATAATAATAGTAAAATAATATCAAATATAGACTAAAAAATATTAAATTAATACAAATAATATATAAAATTATAATTTATATAATATTTATAATAAAAATATATTCAAATTTATATATTATATTAAAGATATTATTTTTTAAAGAAAATTAAGGGGCGGAGAATCCCCGTGGGGAATCCCCGCCCCGCGTGGATCCCCGCGGGGACGGGGACGGGGACGATTTCGTCCCCAAATGTATCGCCGGGACGGGGACGGGGATTAGATCCCCGCCCCTGCCCCGCCCCATTGCCATCCCTACATATTTACGAGGGGAGAGTACAACTTTATGGGGTGTACATCTTAGGTGAACGATTTGAGGGGGAGAAACGTATTTTAACCCATATACATATATGTATATATCTATTTATATATCCAAAAAAAGAAGGAAAAGAAAAGAAAAAAAAAGAAAGAAAAAAAAGAGAGAAAGAAAGCCCCTCTCAGGCGTTTCCACCTCCCCAAGACGGGCTTCAACTGAAAACTCAACCCAAGAGTTGGCGTGACAACCATAAACTATCACGAAGATGATATCAACTGACCTGCTCTGACATGTTGATCAAGTAGTACTCACCAAAATTGACGGACGCATGGATTCTAAGTTCCTATGGTTCAGTAGGACCAAACAGAACCTAACCCCGAAACCTAGTCGAGTGTTAGTGATGATTTCAAGTTCATAAAAGCCACATTGGCAATTGTTGACAAGACCGAGGAGCGGAAGATAAAAAAATCCATCGCCTCACAAAACATTCAGGCAATCCCATATAGGTGCAGGAGCTGATTTTTATCAGCTCCCGGGTAGAAGTCGCCTCATTTGGTCCAATGGTGCATGCACAACCGAGCCTTACCCACTTATCGATCTCCCAATAGACCGATGTTTCATAAAATCACTGGGAGCCATGTATTCGATCACCGTTTCACTTGGAAGCGGAAGATATAGAACTAAGTGGTAGTCGGCCCCACATCACTGAACTTTCTTGAACACATCGAGTCTAGGTGTCCTCACTACCTAAGTGTTTTATATTTTGCTAGGACACATACACCTTTTGTAATCTGGACTTTGTGACCAGATCAAAACTTCCGTAGACATGTAATTCTAAGACATGCTTCGATGATCGGAAGGAAGTCCTGCCATTGCAACATCAAAACAACAACGGTTTCAGGCCATTGACTATGAGCTAAGCTCCTAGATTGATGTTAACGGGACGCCTATGTGGCCCCGGTTTATAAAGCCATGTCCTCACAGGCCACGTCTCAGAGATTATCTCTGAAGTCGTGTCGACGGATTGCCTTTGTGGCTTCGTCAGGTTATTGCCCAACCTGAGCACCCACCATTTCCACCGCGCATACCACTCTGAAGACGGGCTCTCATGCAATTGATGGAAAATCTGAAGGAGCCCAGGCAAATTTTTGGAAAACGCATCCTACGCATCTTCTTCTGGAGCCAAACAAGTTTCCTCGAGGCCGAACCAGACAACTTCCTTCGAAGAAGACCAATCTGGCGCACGTGATCTTCTTGTCAAAGACAATGCGATCTTCTTGTCTTAATGACGTGATCTTCTTGCCAAAGACAATGCCCCATTTTGATCCACGCATGACGATCTCCCAACTCGATCATCATGAGGGGGAGTAGCACTAAAGCAAAATGGGAGCAATAATACGAAGAAAGTGCAAGATAGGTCAGGAAATGCTAAACTTCAAGCGCCGTCAGACAATCAAGCAAACACCACAGACTTCAAAGATCAAAGTTGCCGCCTCGTGTACAGCTCTCCTCATCTAAAGAGAACTCCCCAATCTCAACATAAGGTTGAACAAATGTAGGGGAGCCGCGACTATCGAAGGGTGAGTTGGAACACAAGAGAAAATCCGCCTACGTTACGCCTCTCCAAATTTTCCCCAATCCCAACTCAAGGTTGAACAAATGTAGGGGGAGTTGTAACTATCAAAGGGAGATATCGAAACAAAGAGACGATCCAGCAAGCAGCTTCAAAAAGAGAAGTTCAGAACACGGTGCGCTTGGAGCTCCTAAAGAAGAGGTCACAAGACAAGATAAAGGAGGAGGAGATTGAAGAACACGCACGCAGACGCTTCCGCCGTATACTTTGATACGTGTTCTTTGAGGACTCATGACAAGTACAAGACCAAGATGACAAGCGCTAAATTGCTAATTGAACACAAAGGAGATTGTTAGGATTATTTTATTGTTTTCGATTAAATTAGGTTATTTTAATCTGATAATTAATTTCAGTGAACTGGCCTTTAATGTTTTAGAGCACAGTGATCTTATTCTTGTAATGGGCTTTCAAGGGCCCAAGTATTATATACCAGCTTGTGGTATGAATACTAAAATCCTAACACATAGTTAGGTGTGTCTTGTGCGTGATAATCAATAGAAAGAGAATTTTTAGAGAAGGAGCCACCAACCCCTCCTCAAGAACACACACATACCCACGGACAAATCAACGCTTCCAATCTTCAAACGTGGTAAAATCGCTTCAATATGTTGTTTAGTTGGATAATCAAGGACTAGCACCATGGCCCCAACAGGGCAGTTTAGGCTCTTCCTATATATACATCTACTCATATATTATATTTCATCAATTCGACAATCTAAAAATTAAGAGCAACATAATATAGTAAATCATGCACACGCATAGAGCGTGCGAAAAAGTACTAGCTTGATTTATTCTCAAGCAGAACTATCAAACTGATAATACCGTAACAAGTTCATATAAAAAATCGAAAGTCAATGAGATGAAATAATGACAAATCTTATTAACTGAAATTTCCTATTTGCGCACGTTACAACCATGACAAGAAAAAACAGGTTGTTATAAGGTAAAAGTCGCTAGAGTCCCCAAGTTCAAGCGAAGTCCAATGAGAAGGTTCGACCAAGGGCAATCGGATTTTTTTTATGGTCATCAATTTCATAATAAACCCAACCACAATGGATGTCTTCTCTCCGTCACAATCGAACCGATTAATTTCAATTTGATTTATATTTTTTTGACGATCATTGAAAAATTTGTTTTGAGTCTTTTGACTATCAACATCAAATCCCACGGTGGAGATTTTATCATAACAGATCATCTAGTCAATTGTATCATTTGATGGAATCTTTAATATTGTCAAGTCATTTTATATTATTTGTATGTAATACTATTCTTTAATTTGTGCAAAGTTGTCATGTCATCAAGCTCGATTGGCTGCTAACAACACGCGTCTTTGAGATGATGAGATGGTATTTATCTATATAACCACTACGATTAATCATAGTAGAAAAAGTCAACTAAGTTAATGGCGATGATTTGTTATTATTAGACCTAAACAAATCAATAATCGTGTCGCCCATATATATATATAGTAGTAAAATCCGCACAGTCAAATGTATGTGCAAAATAGTAAATAACTACTGTTAGTGGGTGGTTATTTTAAGTAATAATTTTCCTTAAATTAAGAATTCACATAGACCAAATTAAGTTCAAATAAGAGCAGTTTAACTAAGCCCCTCTCCCTTAATAAAAGAGAATAGATATATAGAGAAATTTTATGATGTTCACCTTATGTGAGCACCTTATGTGGGCACCTGTTGATTTGGCAACGATCTGTGCCATGTCAGCAGCTCACATCGACATTTGAAGTTATGTCGTTTTAATTAACACCTTTTAGGTGTCATTGATCAATATCTCGGATGCTGAAGTGGCATATTAACGCCTTATATAACACATGTTACGCACCAATGAAATATATCAAGTCAACATGCCAAATCAGCATCCGAAATGTTGATTAATGGCACCTAAAATTTGTTAATTAAAACAAACCTCAAATGTCGATGTGGGCTGTTGACATGGCACAGATCGTTGCCAAATCAACAGGTGCCCACATAAGGTGCTCACATAACGTGAGCACCATAAAATTCCTTTATATATATATATATATATAGATATATAGGAGATTGTTATTGTGCCCACCTACCATGAACACCATAAGCAAATTTCTCTTTTTTTTTTATATTTTTTCGATTCCCAACGTCACCAACACCTCCGTAGACACTCTCATATCCATTGTTAACCTAAATCGCCATCTCCAACGAATTAATTTTCAAGAAAATCATCACCTCACTACGTCGTTCACATGTGAATAATAATAAATAATGAATTTTCTAGAAAATTAAAGTGTTGGAGAGGATGATTTAGGTTAGCAATAGATATGAGAGGGTCTACGGAGGTGTTGACGACGTTGGGAATCGAAAAAATGCAAAACAAATGAGAGGTTTGTTTATGGTGCTCACCGTGGTTGCTCACGGTAGGTGGGCACCATAGCAAATCTCTATATATATAATACTACTGCACATTGTGTGTGTTAATATATAATTATGTTATTAATAATTTTGATATTTATAATTTGTAATGTTTAGTAGATGAAACAGAATTTTTTAAATATATAAAAAATAATAATCCGTAAGGGTCTCAATTCAATTACTAAAAATTAAAGGGCTAACTTATAAATATTTTTATGATAGACCAATGACAATTTATAGTTACCCGTCACCTTTTCTACGACTGTGCTAAAAATATTACTGTAGTAATGTTATTCTAGAGATTTGCTATGGTGTCCACCTACCGTGAGCAACCACCGTGAGCACCATAAGTAAATCTCTCAATTTTTGCATTTTTTCGATTCTCAACGCCGCCAAAAACTCCGTAGACCGTCTCATATCAATTGCTAACCTAAATCGCCATATGTTAATATTTAAGAAAATCATCACCTCGGTACGTCGTGCACATGTGAATATGAATTTTCTTAAATATTAACGTGTTAGAGAGTGCGATTTATGTTAACAATCGATATGAGAGGGAGGGTCTACGGAGGTTTTGGCGGCATTGAGAATCGAAAAAACGCATGAGAGATTTGCTTATGGTGCTCACGGTGGTTGCTCACGATAGGTGGACACCATAGCAAATCTCTGTTATTCTATATTACTTTTTATAGTTTATAATGTTAGATGAAATATTAATTTTAAACATATTAAAATAAAAATTAAATTGTGGGATATAATTAAAACAAAAAAAAAAAACAAATGATGAAACGATAAATTATTTTAAATTGATGATTAAATTGTAATTATATAAGGATAAAATCTATTCTATTATATGAAGGGTGTGTGGTGAATGTAAACTGCTAATTTGGTCGGTCATATTTATTTGCAAATTGCTCCCTTTATTTTTTATTTAATTACTTTAAGATTTTTCATGTAACTTTAATATTTTTATTTATAATACATACATTCCTACATAGGTTTTTCTTTCATATAGTTATTTCATCTATTTGATATTAAAAAATAAATCTTAAAATTAAATAAAATAAAATATAATTAAATTCGAAGCACACTCATAGAGTGTTCGGAAAAGTACTAGTTATAATTAAATGACAAAAGTGGCACACCAAAGCGGTTACTCCAATGTCAACTTAATAAATAGAAAGATATTAGTACTCATTGCACGACAAATGCGTGTCCATATATAAATATATAATATTACATTTAATTTAGTTTAAAATAGTTAATTGAAATTGTAATTTAGATTTAGTTATGAATATAAGTTATTAACTTAAATGTATAAAAATTAACTAAAAAATGGATTATCTAAAAATAGTAATTAAAAGATAGTGAGTGATTTTTAAATTATATTATGAATATTTTTGCGAAATTGACGGACCAAATGGCACCTCTCACGCCTAATATAATAGAATAGATATTAGTATAGCACACCCAGTGTGTGCAATAAAATAAATTATTTATTAGTCGATGGTTTTAATAAGAGATATAATAAACATATAATGATGTGGTTATTAAAAGTTTTGGATTTGCGTGATTTAAGAAGTTTTTTATTTTTCAATAATAACTAATGTAGAAAAATTTTGATTTGTCAATTGACAGACTAATTTATAGTTTTTATCTATCATAGTTCATTTATAGACTAATTTATAGTTTTTATCTATCATAGTTCATTTATAAAAAGAGTACTAGTACTTTTCGCACACCCAATGCATGTACCATAACATACAAATAGAAAGTTATTCCTTATAAAATTAAAGGTTGAATATTTAAAAATAGTAACTAAAAGTAGTGAATGGTTTTTTTATTTTCAATTATTGTTTCCAATGAAGCTTAATTTGACATACTTATTGACTTGACTGTTTATATCAAGTTCTCAAGCTCAAATCTCAATAGATAGATATACTGTATAATAGAATAGAGAATAGATATGCATGTAATGAGGTGGACATCAGTAGATAGAACCTATTCGGTTGTTTATTCCCAATTTATTTTTGTTAAACAATTTGCAATAGGAATAAAAATATAAAATAGTGAATGCCATACTTGACCATTCGTTAATCGTTACCCATATATCTTTGTTGTTATATGATTTATTCTCACAAAGTTATCAAACTTTTTATTTGATTAACTCTCAAGCGGAACTATCAAACTGATAATACCTTAACAAGTTCATAAAATCGAAAGTCAAAGAAATCTAAATGAGATTAAATAATGCCAAATCTTATTTGAAATTTGCTAGTTGCGCACGATTACAACCAGGACAATAGAATAGAACACAGCTTTGCTATAAGCTGAAGGTTCGCCATAGTTTATGGGATGCAAACAAACTCATACATGTGAACTTCTCTATAATCTCTGTTACACAGATTTCTAGCATTCAACAATAACTGCAATCCTAGGAAAAACTCATGGATCGTCCATACAAACTCTTCATCTTCACCATCGTTACACACTTAACAACCTCAGTTACATCCTTGTACACATGCATCAACAACGGAAACTACACACAGAGAAGCATATACAGCGCCAACCTCCATGGAAGCCTCTCTTCACTGCCCACAAACGTCAACAACACATTTTTCTACTACGCGTCTGTCGGCGAAAACCAAGACAGAATCGACGCATTCGTCATGTGCAGAGCCGACATTTCGCTCGAAAGATGTAAGAACTGCATGGAAGACGCCATTACAGAGCTCCAAAGCTCTTGCCCGAACCAAAAGGAGGCCGTCGATTGGCAGGAGTACTGCACTCTAAAGTACGCCAACTACGGTCTGTACGGAAAATTAGAGACGCGCTACAAATACTATCTGTGGAGTTTGAAGAACGCCTCGAGCCCACCTCAGTTTAACCAAGATTTGAGGAATTTGCTCGATGGGCTTCGCAATAAAGCATCCAGCGGCCGAGATTCGGTGAAGGTTGCCGTTGGGAATGCGTCTGGCCCCGATTTTCAGACAATTTTCGCCATGGTTCAGTGCAAGCCAGATTTGAGCCGCGACGATTGCGCAAGCTGTCTGATTAGTGCAGCTACTGATATACCTTTGCACTGCGATGGAAAGCTTGGGTGTCAAATTCTTTTGGAGAGCTGTTTTCTGAGGTACGAACCTGAACCGTTTTATAATGAGACGAGGATTCAAGAAGTTACCATGGCTGCTGCTACCTCTGTGCTTGCGCCTCCACCTCAAATAATGTCTCCACCGGCGACGGCGGCTCCGGCGCCTCCAGCGGAAGGTATGTAATATATGTCAAGCCCACCTCAGTTTATGGATGAACGTTTATTATCTTTCGGTTTTTTACAGGGAAAAAGACTACCAATTTTATAGTCATCATAGCTGCTTCGATTGCTGGGTTTGGTATTGATATTGCTATTAGTGATTGGTGGTTGGGTTATCTTTAAGAGGAGAAGAAAGCAGCAGCCAAGGGTGAATATTGAGAGTGAGTGTTAATTGTGTATGAATTAATTGTGTGTTACATTGGCTTTGCAGAAATAGTTAGTTCTTACTCGTGAATATCACAGATCTTGATGAAATCAGTACGGTCGAGTCACTGCAATTCGATTTTGGGAAGATTAGGTCTGCAACGAATGATTTCTCCGATGAAAATAAGCTTGGCCAAGGAGGTTTTGGTGTTGTTTACAAGGTAAACTGAAAATGCTAATATAGTGAATGGTATGTTAGAATATGGTGATTGTTAGTGTAATGAATGGTGTGCAGGGAAAACTTCAAAACGGACAAGAAATAGCAGTGAAAAGGCTGTCCGCAAACTCAGGACAAGGAGACCTCGAATTCAAGAACGAAGTGTTATTACTAGCGAGGCTTCAGCACAGAAACCTCGTTAGACTTTTAGGATTTTCTCTCGAAGGAGAAGAGAAACTCTTGGTGTACGAATACGTTCAGAACGCTAGCCTCGACCAATTCATTTTCGGTAAATAAAAACTCGGCCTCGTTCGATTTTTTTTTTTAATGTTTACTATTGGGTTTTGTTTTTCATTGGCGTTCTTGGATCGCATCATTTCAAGATCCCGAGAAAAGATCACAACTAGATTGGGACAAGCTAAGCAAAATCATAGGAGGAATTGCCCGAGGATTGGTATACTTGCACGAAGATTCTCGACTCAGAATCATTCACCGCGATCTCAAAGCTAGCAATGTTCTCTTAGACGGCGAATTGAACCCTAAGATTGCAGATTTTGGGATGGCCAGACTATTCGTGCAAGACGATCAAACTCGGGCATTCACCAATAGAATAGTCGGGACATAGTAAGTTTGTGTAATAGAACATAGCTAACATTAACTACAGCACAATTCAATTCCTTACTACAACAATTATTGTTGCATTTGCAGTGGATATATGGCGCCAGAATACGCACTGCACGGCCAATTTTCCATAAAGTCTGACGTCTTCAGCTTCGGTGTATTGCTCCTGGAAATCGTTAGCGGTCAGAGAAACAACTGCTTTAGTAACAACGACGGTGGCATACAAGATCTTTTGAGCTTCGTAAGCAACTAATATATCTACGTCGACCGAAAAAGAAATTAAATTATTTAACCTTTCAATATATTATGTATATCATTTTTTTGCAGGCGTGGATGAATTGGCGAGAAGGAACTGGCGCAGATATAATCGATCCGATATTGAAGTCGGCTTCTGATTCGACGAGAGAGATGCTGAGATGCATTCACATCGGTTTGCTTTGTGTTCAAGAAAACGTCGAAAGTCGGCCGACGATGGCCTCCGTTGTGTTGATGCTCAGTAGCTTATCGCTGAACTTGACTTTTCCTTCTGAGCCCGCCTTTTTCGTGGGCGAAGCGGATAGTAATAATAATAATAATACTAATAATAGATCGGCGGAGTCGAATGAGGCTTCTTACATCAGAGATCTGTATCCTCGGTAGGTGACAGAGGTAATGTTTCACTAATTTTTGAAGCGTATGTTGTATTATATTTGGTGGCGTTTTCCCTCCAATCTTTATTTACTATTTTGCTATTGCTTTTTTTGTTATATACCAGTAAGCTTGTTTATATCTGTCATGTATGATCGTATATAAGAGCCGTTTGATCCGCGTACAAGTACGACGTGTATCTCAATGTATTTCAAAATTATTGTGTAGTGTAATTTTGATAATAATTACTTTATTCTATGTTTTTAATATGTACAAATAATATTTTTGCTTAAATATTTTCTAAATCAAATCAGAAGAATATTGCGGTTAATTTGTAAAGTAGTAAAATAGAGTGATATTGAAAGTTACAAAAGTTGGTATGAAATGGAATATACAGGGATATTCTTTTGCATTTGCATTTGCATTTGCAGTTGACTGTTGGAGAACGATTACTAGGGGTGTGTGTGGTGCGGTTTTAGGCGGTTTCCGGCCAATTCCGCACAAACCACTATATGCGGTTTTTTGAAAAACAATTCTCAGACCGCGGTTTTGAAAAATAAAACCACACGCACGGTTTCGAGCGGTTTGGTGCGGTTGCGGTGCGGTTTTGTGGTGAACAAATAAAATACTTATATTTATCGAATGAAAAAAATAGTTTTTAAAAGCGGTAATCGCAAAAAGGTAATGAGACATTGTCTTGCCTCAAAAACAAGGCGCAAGTCGAGGTATTTGCCTCATATATCGAAGCGTCAGTCCAAAACAATCAGTATCGTCTTATTTTATATTAGGATTTACTTACATTAGGGCCAATTTAAAAAATTGATTTAGCTTTGTGGTCGATTGGAAGCTCAAAATATAAATAGTAGGTCAATTTGTTATTAAATGTTCGAGTAGTATCTATTTTAACCCTACATGTTCGGCCGTTTGTTCTTATAGAAACATGTTTAACATAAAAAATAAAATAAGTATGTTAGTAATGATATAACTTTCATATGATCAACAAAATTAGCATATAATTAAAGACTTATTAGTAAAGAAAAATAATTAAACTAAAAAATAAATTTCACATATGACTAGTGCACGATTACCATAAAGAAATAATATATATTTAGTAAAAAAATTTAGTTAACTAAAGTGCGGTTCGGTGCGGTGCGGTTTGTACCAAAAATTCACAACACACCATTATTATGTTGCGGTATTGTAAATAAATTAAACCCCGGTTTTGGCGGTTAACTGTATTATACGGTGCGGTGCGGGCGGTTCGGGCGGTTTTCTAAAACCATTGCACACCCGTAACGATAGGGGTGAGCATTTAACCCGCCGGCCCAATCGACCCAACCAACCCAGACCGCAAGTGTCGGGTTAACGGTTTGATGGGTTGGTTTGGGTTTTTAAAATAAATCGCATATTTTGCAATCGGGTTTCGTTTTGTATTTATAAAACCGCATAAAACCACACCCAACCGCATTTAAAAATATAATTACAATTTAGTACTTTTTATTCAATAATTCATAAAGTAATTGATATAACTGTAATAGTAGTAAGGCAAAAAATATTAATTATTTTTTACTAAGATAGAAGGATATCGACTCATCATAACACTTGCGTAAAGCTAAATTTAAATTTATTTTAATAGAAAAATAAATATTATATAGTGAAAAAAATTTATGTGTCTATCCAATGTAACCCTTCTCCTTTATTCAGACTTTGAATCAACAACTATAACACTTGAAGTTTATAGAACGCGAGTTAAAACTTTGAGCCAAAAAATTTTTCTTCTAAAAGAAAATTAGATACAAGGATAGTGCCTCGTCATAACGCATTGTGTAAGCTAAATTCTAAATGATGCTATTTTTTAAAAAGAAAATAAATATTACGTAGCTAAGATTTAGGGTCAATTCGAAATCAGGCCCCATTAAGGGTTTGATTTCGAATCCAGGCCCTGTTTCAGAATTTTTTAGGTTAAAGGACTCATTTTGTGTGAAAAAGTGGTATGAAAGATATATGACCTGGTATAGAATGATCGTTTTGTGTTACAAATTTCAATATACTGGTATGACAGAGCAATGAAGTGGTACTACAGAAAATAAACTAGTATCTGATGATCATAAAATGGTACCGAATTATGGTTTTGTGTTACAAAATTGAACATACTGGTATGAAAGAGCAATGAAGTGGTACTTGCAGAAAATGGGTCCTTAAAACTAAATTTGTTGCCAATAGGGCCTGAATTTATTGAGACTGAAGTTATGTGAGGGCCTGAAATGAAAATGCCCTTAAAATTTATGTGTCTATCCAATGCAACCTCCCTCATTTATTGAGACTTGATATCACCAACTATAACACTTGAAGATATAAGGTGAGTTAAAATTTTTAGAATCAAAAAAATTGTTTCTTCTAAGGAAAATTTTAAATCAAAATGAGGCCCTTGCTTTAGTTGATTTACCAAAAGCTGACCGTGAACAAGAATATGAGCTTCTAATCAAGCTTCTTATCGAACTTTTTATTATTTGTTACTATTATTTGATACTACGATAATAACAATTTTTTATATAAACTTTATATTTGTAAACAGGTTGATGATATATCATTTTGCTTAGGGCTGTTAAAAATCGACCTGACCCGCCAACCCGAACGAACTGCATCCGAAAATAGCAGGTTCGAGTTAGCATTTTTGACCTGTTTACGTAAATGGATAAACCCGAACCCAACCCAATTATTAAGTGGGTTAGGTTAGGGTTCCAATTTTCAACCCAAAATCAACCCTAAATCAACCCGCAATCAACCCATTTAACCGAATAATATATATTATTAAATTGTTATTAATATAAATAAATAAAAGAATTAACCCTAATTCTCTATCCACTTTCACGCTCAATGATGTTTTCAGAAAAAATTGCATTAGTTATCCTTTTTTTGTTTAATTTGGATTTATAGTTCTGTCAATTTTCTTTGCTTTTTCGTTTTTTTTTTTATATTTTAAACGGGTTGGCGGGTTGGGTTAGAGTTAAAGCAGGTTGGGTTTGGGTTTGATTTTTCAACCTGTTTAAGTAAACATATCAGGTCAGGGTTGAACCCGAAGGTGACCCAACCCGACCTGTTTACCACCCCTACTTTTGCTCGATCTTTACTTAAGAATATTACACTGAATTTTTCATTATGATAAAAAAATATATTAAAACCACAAAAACCGCCCCAACTCAACCGCACTCAAGCAAACCGCAATCTATCGGGTTAAAATTTTTACGATCGGGTTTGGGATATATTTTAAAAAACCGCAATACGTTGGGTCGGGTTAAAATTTTGATAAAAACTGCCCTAACCGCACCGCGCTCACCCTACCTAACGATTACTGCAAACTATGGTTGTTACTGCAAAATGTGTTTGCGTTTGTGGTTGACTGTTTGAGAACGATTACTGCAAACTAAAGTTATTACTGCGATGCATTTGCGTTTGCGTTTGCGTGTTGGAGATGGTCTATGTTCATAGCTCACTATCTTTCGGTTTGATAATCTCATGTGTATTGGTGAACTAGCATGTGAAAATAATTTCATTTGATACAAATGGTATAATTAATATACGTCAGCTTAATAGTTTAGTTGTCGCAGACTCGCAATTTATTTTTTCAACGAAAGTTTCATAACTAACTAGCAAATTTACAGGGTTAAAGAGCCCAAAATGCACCCTCCGAATACATTCGATCATTCAGAGGGAAGAAGCTCTAACGTAGAGAAAAACAAACACAAACAAAAGAAAAAAACACAACAAACCCGAAAGAAACAAGACACAAAAATCGAACTAGAGAACTAAAGAACATACTACATATAAATCTAACATTCCAAGATGTTGGCTATTAAATCTGATCTACGGTACTCTTCAATTTCTCCAACTTCGACTTCTAAATCCTGTCTTCTTCGAGAATGGCACGCCCACAAGGGGAGATAGAACTCCTACGTCGAGTAGACACAAACTCCCATACTGGGAGACTAAAAACAAATCGCAGCAAAAATAATCAGAGAAAAGAAGAATGAAGCTGAGACTATGTTCCAAAGAATCCAAGAATTTCAGATAATTGAAGCGCCAAGTCCACGCACTCAAGCTCCTCGTGACGCAAACCCAACGTGGTTCACAACCACATTCGTTAATGTGTTTGTCCCTTGGTCAGGAGATAAGCGCAGATCCATCAAAATGAAGCATGCAACCCTCCAATCGCTTGGATCCACAACATACGCATCATATTCTCTACCTTTCTCTTCCAAGACGCTCCCAAGAATCAAAAAGCTGAAAACCTTCAAGCATACTGTAAACCAAAAGAAAGAATGAAAAAAAAAACAGAAGAGAAAAGAGATAAGGGAGCTCGCCCAACCTCGAGTAATGGAGGAAGGAGGAGAAAAATCTGATTTTGTGTTTGGAGAGTTTTTTTTTTTTTTTTTTTTTTTAATGGATAGTAGATTCAAATTGGGTATTTTAAATAAAATAATTTAAAAAATAGAGCATTAAAAAAATAAAGATAAAATCAAAAGTATTAATAAAATAGCGTGCGTAATTCGTATACTTTTTATACGAGTTACGTAACTCGTATAGATTTTACACGAGTTACTATCCCCGCTGGCGCGTGCGCTGACGTGGAGTAACTCGTATAAAATCTGTACGAGTTATAACTCGTAACTTGTAAGAATATGTTACGAGTTAGATCTGGTTTTTCTAAAACCCTACCAGACTGACGCGAAGAAGACGAGAAGACAAAAACCAAGCCGACGAGATGACGACGAAGACGAAACCAAGCCGACGAGACGACGACGAAGACGAGCGCACCCCGCCCTGACTTCACGCCGCCGCCCAGCCCACCCGTGCCTGCCTGCACGCCACCCTGCCGACGCCCCGCCGCTTCCTTCACGCTGCCGCCCACCCCCCCCCACTGTCCGCCGCACCCTCGTCCCTTTGCCCGCCGCCGCCGTCCCGCGAAGCTTCTGCACAGCGGCCCGCCGGCCCAAGACCGACCGACGCCCCGCCGCGACCCGCAGCCCGCCTCCCAGCGTCACTGCCCCGCTGCGACCGCCGCCGCCCGCCACCT
The DNA here is from genome assembly GCA_027422505.1 of Craterostigma plantagineum. Lineage (NCBI taxonomy): Eukaryota > Viridiplantae > Streptophyta > Magnoliopsida > Lamiales > Linderniaceae > Craterostigma > Craterostigma plantagineum. Next base: position 1,036,129 of record JAPQWV010000104.1, read on the forward strand.
CGACGACGTCCTACGCGCGATTAGTTCGGGTGACCGACCCCGTAATGATACGGAATATGTTTGTGTTAATTTCATCATTATCGAATGCTACTTTTTATTGTTGATTTGTTTGGTTTCGTTTTTCTTAACGTAGAATGGATTTGGATTCTTGAATTCGCCTATACGCAATAGGACGAATACTATATTTGACGATAGAGTCGGATGATTGAATTATTTTACCGCCGAAATATACTATGACTTGTACACGACTGACGCCATTTTGTGTTGCGTTTTAAAATCGAAAGGGGCTGCGGATACTTATAGAGATGTAACTCGTAAGAAGTAACTACGAGTTACATGCATTATTTGCATCAACATGCAAAACGCACGTAACTCGTATCTATTATATACGAGTTACATGCATTATTTGCATCAACGTGCAAGACGCACGTAACTCGTATGAGTTACACTAATTATTGCATGAATTATTGACTGACACTGCATCGCCATGCAGGTCGGCCACGCCCGTAATTCGTATCTTTTTTTACGAGTTACTAACTCCTATAAACTCTATACGAATTACTCGGCAAACGGACGCCACGTCAGGTCAGCGGGATGGTAACTCTTATAAAACGAATACAAGTTGCTCGGCAGACGAACGCGACGTCAGGTCAGGCCCACCGTGTACCAGTAATTCGTATTGTTTTTATACGAGTCACTAACTCGTAAAACGAACATACGAGTTTTCCTATTCTATTAATGGTTTTGAATTGATAATTATTTTGTTGATGCTTTATATTTTTTAGTTATTTTATTAAAAAAGCCTTCAAATTGGTATAAATAAATATGTGATTGGTCAGCCTAATTGTAGCAGACTCGCATTTCAAAACATACAATTTACATTCCCACAAACATTTCTTGAAATTATACCAATCATGTTGAAGTTGAAACTATTCTACAATGACGAATATGACAAAGGACTTCCCCTGCGTCATCCCACGTGTCAACATCTTATTGGTTTATGTCATATCCATTCCAAGTAAGATAAGAAACCCCTTCTGTCTTTGTTCACCAAACAAATCCAAATAACTCAGACATTCGCCTCACACAGTAAACAGATAACGTTAATGGCTCAATCGGCAGCTCCAATGGCCGGCTTACGTGGCAACTCTCCGGCAGATCTCGGCGGAAGCAGCCTAGCCAGTCACTCTAACCCCAACAGTTTGAACGTCGAAAAGAGAAGCAGATTCGGGTCGACCCGGACGTCATTCGCGCCGGTCCGAGCCCAGGCCGAGCCGACGAACGAAGGCCTAAGCCGTCGAGCCGTGCTGGGCCTCGTCGCCGCCGGGATTGCCTCGGGCTCGTTTGCCCAGGCCGTGCTGGCCGAGGCCCGCTCCATCAAGATCGGCCCGCCTCCGCCACCCTCCGGCGGATTACGTAAGCAATGCAGCCCCAACTGTTTCAACTACATTAATTTTGCTTCGACATCGTCGGATTCTAACAGCGAATGCTTGTTCGTCGATTGATTGTATAGCTGGGACTTTGAACTCTGACCAGGCGAGAGATTTCGAGCTTCCGTACACAAAGGACAGGTTTTACCTTCAGCCACTTTCGCCGGCGGAAGCTGCTGTAAGGGCGAAGGAGTCAGCGAAGGAGATCCTCGGAGTGAAGTCTTACATAGACAAGAAGGCTTGGCCTTATGTCCAAAACGACCTTCGTTCTAAGGCAGAGTACCTTCGCTTCGACCTAAACACAATCATCTCTGCTAAGCCCAAAGGGGCAGAGAAGCAGAAGTTTAAAGAACTCTATGGAAAGCTCTTTCAAACCATCGATAAGGTTAGCGAGATATAATATAAATTCTTTCGTGAAAGAATAATCCCCTTGTCTTGAGATTTTTTTGTGTGTTGTTTTTCAGCTTGACCATGCTGCAAAGATAAAGAGTTCTAAGGAAGCTGAGAAGTACTACGACGAGACAGTGTCTGCATTGAACGATGTCATAACGAACATTGGTTAATAATCTGTGTTTTTTTTTTTTTTTTTGGCGTTTCGATTCATCACTCTAATATCGAAGTTCTTCATTTTCCTTCAAAGTCCTCTCTGATAGATACTATCCACGAAGAAACTGAAACAAGACAATATTCAATGGAAAAAGAAGGTAAGGAAACAAACAAAACAAGGGGAATTGTCGAAGAAAAAATTCTTCAAGTTTCAGTTCAGATTTAACATCCTTCGGGATTCATGAGGCTAGGATAGTAGTGGTAATCAAATTCTTTCCCTTGAGGCGCACGGAACCTCCATTTAATTTTTCCAGAAGGAACTTCGAGCAAAAACTCTTCTGTCCAATCGCTACTTAACGACAAACCGTGTTCCGAAAACTGGCTTAGATAAATAAATCCCTTGGGTCTACGGTCCACGAACTTTAACGGTACGATAATCTTCTTCTCAGCCAATGATGTAATAATATTATTTTGCTCATCATCATCACCTTCCTCCAACGACCAAATATGAACTTCATCTTCCACTACACAGCCAACTGCTGGCCTATCCCCTCCATGTAGAAGCTTAGCATTCAACTGAATTGGGAAGAAAGTATTGGGAATCTCAATCCTCGAAATCTTTTCGTCTTCCATTCCCAAACATATAACTTCATGCCCTCCTTCAGACAAGCACAGCATGTAGTAAACTTTGTTTTCGATTATAGTTTCTTGAACCGTAACGTCAGCACTCGGGAAAGGGATGCGTATGTCCCTCCATGCAACGTCCGTCCCAACGGTGAAAACCCTAAAAAATATATCTCTTTTTCGGAGCTCATTACAGGGAACAGCCAATTTGAATTTGGGCGGAGAGTGAACAAGGCACATGTACATATTCATCGATAGAACATGTTGGCCTGGGTCGGGCAGTTCTAGGGTTTTCTTAGTGGATGGATTCCTTAAACTATAAATGTTTGCCTTGCCATCGTACTCGAGAACTACCCCACAGTCAGCTGATAAGCAACTAGGTCCATCGTAATTCAGAGGATCGCCGAAAACCTGTTGAATTCTGCTCTTCGCATGGTGAGCGAGTATGAACGTGTGCTCCTCGATAAGGGAACGCCAAGATTTGCAGACGGTTTTGAATCTCAGTAATGAATCGACGTCGAGCCAGCTCAAGATTTCTGATATCAGTTCTTGTGGAAGAGTAAACATCTCATCTTCCTCGCTAGGGGGCACAACGCTCTTCTTCATCGTACGAATTTTGTCTGAAATAGTCTATAGCTGCAAGGAAAAGAAGAGAAGAGTGCTGAAAACAAACTGGCAAAAACCTTACCCAGACTTAGAAAAAACCAACCTTACCATAACTCTTTACGTAGTGAAGACATAAAATATTGATCAGTAAAATGTAAAAATATTATTATTGTTCGTTCCCTATCAATTAAGCCCTAGAAATCACCAACAATTACATACAAGACATTAGAAAAGCTTACGACATATGTCTGACATTGTTTTGATGAGGACAGAGAATTGTACATTCAGTCAATTATTCATCTCCGAAGTCAGTGTTATTACCTGCTGGACTTCGCGTCTACGAACACATATAATGATGCATCACGACTCGATGGTGTTTGAATATCCCCTGAAGGAAAACTTTTCCTGTCAATAAAAAAAGAAATAATATTAGTAGATTTATAGAAACGGAGATAATTTAATATCCACTGGTATTGAATTTCCAGAGAGAGAGGATGATCACCGATGTGGAGACTACAGATGATACTATATAATTTATTGGTGTTAACGATATATGTGTATATTAGGGTTTGGTACTGATGCAATGGGCCGATATGCGTATCCGGCTCTCTTTTGTGTTCTTTCGTGAGCATTCACGTTGTTTTTTTTTTTTTAAAGATCTTCAAACTCTTGAAATCAATAAACGATCACCTTGACCAAAGAATTTAATTCGAAATTTGTATTCCGTTTTGGATTCCGGATTTCATAATGGTTCGTTTCAATTTACTCACCCGACTCGAATCACCACTTACCCATAATTGTTACTATTATTATTATTATTGTATTGGTATAACAACGATTGGTGGCTTGGCTTGCGACGAAAGCGGTTGGTGCATTAGTTGCGGTGGAAGCGCTTCGTGCAAATAATTGTTGAGAGAGACGCCCATTAGGTGATCTTGAGTTTGAGGGGGATGATTGTTGGGTGTCAAATCAAGTCCCACATCGAATAAAGTTAAGAGTTCTTTATAAGCCTGTGGTTATTGCCAATTAATTTTAGAGATGAACCTCACAAGCTTCTATTGGCTTACGTTAAAATTGAGCCTGAAAAAATCTACGGCAGACCAAACTGATATTTATGAAATGGCATATGTGGGAAATCGGTCAGTAGTGCAATCAATAGCATCGGTTCATAAGGCCATCTCCGGCCGATACCTAAAATAGGATGCAAAATAGGTTTTTGTGTCCAATGGACACTTATACCAATACTTAAAATGGGTATTGACCTATTTTGGTGACATAGAAACGTAAATTTGGGTTTTTACTATTCATCAACCAATAACTTTTTAACTCCTATTAAAATGACCCATATTAATTTATTGATTTAATTTTAGTACAAAACCTTTTCATTTTTCATTTGTTTTAATTTTACTTCATTGTTTTATATTTATATAAAATGTCAATAATATTTATAATTGTAAACTAAATACTTATGTTATTTATAAATTTCTAAAATAATATTTTAATTTGTCGTTTCGTCTAATTTGTTAAATTGTAAAATATGTGGGTAATATTGAAAATTAATAAAAGTTGATTTGAAAGAGAATATTTTAAGAATGTTCTTTTGAGTTTGAGAATGAGTTTAATGGTTGGAGAAGAATTACTGCATTTTGAGTTTGAGAATGGGTTTGAGTTGAGAATAGGTTTTTCGGTTGGAGATGGTCTAAGCGAGTCAATTTTGTCAAGTTAGTGCTATCTTCGGTTAGTTTCGCAGAAAGCTAGACTCGTACGTAAATGGTCGCAACGATATTACTTTCGCCGTCTAGTTTTTGCTGGAGGACATATCGGTATATTCGTCGAAGTTCAAACTAACGCCGACTGCAGCGGCTTCGCAAGAAATGGAATTCGTGCTCAGATGTCAAAATTCCGGTCCGTAATTTTTTTCTGTAAACTACACTAACAGACAAACGCAATGGTATAAAATTAGATGCCTGCTTCTGTATGAAGAAGATCAATTTATTCATCAAAGTTCAACCAGTCGACTGCTAGTTGTCACTACAACAACTTCGTGGAAACTGGAACATCATCTCGCTCGGTAGTCCAAATACCAGTCCGTCAATTTTCCTACACTAGACTCATGGACAATCACAGAGGTGCAAAACTTGCTAACCGGTTATGTAGAGCTAAGTAAACAGTCATGGGCAGTCAGCAGATCCAAAGTGGACTGAAGATGAAATACAAAAGACTGAAAGAAGCATGTTTTCTGATGGTAAAGTGTTGATAAAGGCACAAACATTTTGAAGCAAGGAAAGACGTTTCGAAGCAAGGAAAGTGTTGCGCATCATAAAAATGCTATTACTACCAACATTTTTATAAGTAAGCTATTAAGGGACAGATACAATGCAGTTCAATTAGAGATGATCGTGCCTTAGTTCTCCTTTGAAATATGTTCTTCACCAGTTCGATTAGCCAAGTTTGAGCGTGTGTAACCTCGTGTAGAGAGAATATCGTAAGAGGTTATAAACACGAAACTTGTAGAGCTCATATTTGTCTAATGTAATCACCGAATGAGAAATAATAATATCATCTTCTAGAGGCCCCTGTGGACATATGTTTTTCAGATTTGAACTACGTAAATATTGTGTCATTTTCAGTATGTTTCTGAGTTTTTCGATCCGAGTTCGCAAGTCCGCTTTTGTTAAATATATGCACGAGATTGTTGATTTAATCTTCGTGTGAGAGAAGACCGATTTCCTAACAGGTTATAACCGAGGGAAATCAGCTTGCTCTGGGAAGTCAAGTGCGCTGGCCCGATTTGAAATGCTAAACTCATGCGTGCTCTTATTTTCTCCCATCTCTTTCCTGTGTGCTCTCGTTTTATAATTATTTAAATCATGGATAAGTTTGGGGGGACAATATTTGTTTTTGATAGTGGTAGAATTATGGTGGCTCTTGCATGCTCCTTTGAGAAATCATATGATTAGCCGGGTTCATATTGATATATGATGAACTGATTTATTATAATTAGGGTTGGCATTGAGCTAAAAAAAGGCGACACAAAAAAGGGAGAAATATGTTAGTAAACGCGCTCTTATTTAAAAATTTGTGTTAATCATAAAGGGGGAGATTGTTCGATTATAATATCTAACAATCTAGTTCTGACCAACGCAAAACTTATTATTGTGTTACTGACATATTTAGATAAGTGTGTAGATAAGCTGAATTCAAAAAAGGGATGTCAAATATGTGTTCAATGCGAAACCGGTAGGTCACCTCCTCGTCAAAGCCGGTCAACCAAGATTAAGTTGGTTCAGTCAAGACCGGCCCAAGCCCAAGCCCAAGCCCAAGCCCGTATAAGCTTGTGGGGCTACAATCTAAAACCAATTGGAAGTAGAGAGAGTTAGCCCACAAGTTTATAAGCCCACTCATAATCTTTCTAATTAATTATCCGATGTGGGACTTGGGTTTGACACTCAATAATCATCCCCTCAAACTCAAGACCACATAACGGGCCTCCATTTCAACGATGATCTACCTCCGTTCCTTTCCAACGTGACCCGCGCCCCTGACCACCGGTCAATGTCAGGAAGACTTTCGACACAAGGCACCAATCATTTTTACAAGAGTCGGGGACATCGTCCATATCGTATCTGGGCTAGAAGCTCGATTATGTGAAGGTCACCCTCACGTGTTCGTTCCACGCTCACTGCAGCAATGCATAGATTTTTCAGACCCAATTCTAGTACAATCCCAAGCTTGTATACGCTCGTGAGTTTCTTCTCTAAAACCAATTGGCAATAGAGGGAGTTGGCCCAAAAGCTTATACGCTTCTAATTAATTATTCGATATGGGACTTGAGTTTGACACCCAACATAACATTTTTATTTAAGGGATATTCTTGAAAAAAACGGGCCGGTAACCCGTGTTAGATTTAAATAAGTTCAGTATACCTCTTCTTGTTGGTTAGGATTACGTCCAATTTGTAGACATATTCCTTAATCACGCTCCAAAAATTTGTGCTCAACACTTCAATTTTTATTTTCAAAAAGCCCTATTTTTTATTTGAAAGCCGGAAATATATAAAATCACGAGCTTTGTAAAATTTGAACTTTGAACTTACGAGGATATGCAAGATTACAAATATCAATACGTGGAATGTATTTTGCCATTTTGGGCCCCAAAGCCGAGCATTTAAAATATCTGCTCTCCGTAATTGAGGTCCAATATAATAATTATTAGACGAAATAAAGTTGCCAAGATTTTTTTATAATAATTATTTTCACTTGAAGAAGGGAGTTTCTTTCTCGAAGTTGTCATCAAGTAAATTTGTTTTCTGTTCGAGTTTGGATCATGAAATTTGAATTTGTGAAATTAGATCAATTCTTAGGAAGAAATTTGGACCTTCGGTCAGTTTTTCGACAAAATAAGTCAAAAGTCGCTCTCAACAGCATTTCATGTTGGCAGACACATGGATACGAAATATTACACATGAACTAGAGAATTCGGACTTTTATTATGTTGGAGAAGTGATCCGAAGCCTAATTTTCCATATAGTGGTAGTTTAAATTAATCACGGTACAACTTTAGAGATAAGCTCGTTTGGTTGACAGGTTTATATTTAACAGGGTTTTAATAAGTAAAGGTTTATATAAAAAAAAAACTAATGTGTACAAGTAAAATGTGTGTTTGGTTATTGGGTTTAAATAAACACATGTGAGGGGTGTGTTTATCTAAACCCGTCTGTATGGGTTTAGAGTGGTTTTATATAAACCCATAGTTTAGATAAACATGCGAACCAAACACAGTAAGTGCTCGTTTGGTTGACAGGTTTATATATAGGAGGGTTTAAATAAGTAAGGATTTATATAAAACAAATTAATGGGTATAAATAAAATGTGTGTTTGGTTACTCTGTTTAAATAAACACATGTGAGAGGTTGTGTTTATCTAAACCCGTCTGCATGGGTTTAGAGTGATTTTATATAAACCCGTGATTGAAGATAAACCTGCGAACCAAACATACTAAGATATCATAAACCCATCTTTAAAATACTTAAACCCTCCAACCACACCAAACAAGCACTAAGATATCATAAACCCACCTTTAAAATACTTAAACCCGCTAACCATGTAAATTTAATCATACATTATAATTTTTTAGGGTAACAAAGCAACAAAGAAAATATCGAGAGAACATATTAAAGCTCACCGAGCCTACTTTACGTTTAGGCCCATGTAATGTAAGCATGATATAGTCCAGCCCCGGCCAACTTTTAACTTGCTCCATCTCCAATAGTCTAATTCACTACCTTAAAGTAAAGATCACATTTTTAATCACAGATACACATTTTTGTACGTGAATTATTTAGTTAACTTCACTCAAGCGAATAGAAGATAACCATGTCATCTATGTCTTTGCAGCAAGCCATTGAACGAGAAGAAAAGGCAAGAAAACAGAGAGCTCAACCTCAGCTGCATACACCTTTCAAAGAAAGTTGATCGAGAAACAGTAGTAGTAATGCATACAAATTGTTAAAAACTCGTCATACTACCTACACTTCACTGTTTTGATTAGTCTTCAAAAGTCTTCATACCCATTATGTGCTCCATGTACTCGATCACACTTGCCATATCAGGCAACTTATTCATATATGCACTAGTGCACACCATTGCCAATTCTACAGCTTGCCCAAACTTAAAAGCCTCAACTCTCAAAGCTGAATCTTGTATCTCCTTCTTAAGTTCAGGATGCGTCCACCTCTCCATCACCTGCAAAATATGATTCAGAAGATGGCTTTTACTGATACAATACATTAGGCTTCTCAGTCATGATGATTAATTCATGCATATACATATATAGATAGATACCCAATTAAGAAGCATAGGTTTGGAACCAAGATTCATGTCATGTTGCTTGTGCCCAGTCAGTAATTCCACCAATATTGAACCGAAGCAGTACGTATCGTATTCGACTGATGATGAGACCTCAGCAGCACTGTTATCAGTGGGCAAAAACTGCCTCATCCCTAACCCTGAGAGCTTAGGGTGGAATCCATTCTTTTCGTCGAGTAATATGTTCTGTGAATCAAGGTCTCGGTAGACGACTCTAGGCATCATTGTGTTGTGAAGGTAGTCTAATGCTTTGGCCACTCCATATGCTATTTTCATCCTTGTTTCCCAGTCTAGCGGTCTCCTCTTGGGTGAATCTGAAAGCATTCTTTTTCATTACTTTTACTGCTGTCAAGAATGTATTATATATATGAATGGTGTGAAATGATTTTATGTACCATGAAGGTAGGAGAATAAAGTGGTAGAAACATATTCATAGACGAGAAATTGATGATTATTCTCAGGATCATTGCAGTATCCCACAAACTTGGCGATGTTAGGGTGATTTGCACGGCCAATATCGTGAGCCAACCTTGCTAATGCTTCCCCTGAACATACTTGTTGGACGTTTTCTCCACGATTTCGCAGAAGCTTGACAGCTATCTCCTTTTAAGTCGTCAAGAAAAAGAATGTCTAATTCCTAAACACATTTCAAACAAACGCAACAGTAATATAAATTATCTGAGATTACTACTACACGACTGACCAGCTGTTTAGGACAATATATGGTACCCTTGTACAGATATCCGTCGCAACTCTCTTTTATGAAGTCGCTGAAATTATTGGTAGCAGTGTAAAGAACTCCACGAGCGAACTTGGATAATCCGTAAGAAACCTTGTATTGCCTCGTCGTTACACTCATCAGATATGGTGTTCCTAAGAATCGAAATCAACAGAAAACAATCACCGATGGAGCATTTCCTCATTCATCAAGAATGCATGAACATATGCTCTGTAATTTTTAAAGAAAGAACGAATAGAATGTCGACCATATCTATATATATATATATACACACACCTGTAGTTTTATCAGCAAAGGTGACTGCTTGTCCCGGCAGGTTTTCTTCTTCTTCTTCTTCCATCGTATCACCAGTGGTTATAGCCAACGACGACTGCCACGAATATGCCATTATTTCTCGAAGAAGACGACGATATAATTTTCTTTTCTTTTTTGTTTTCTCTTCTTTTTCTTTTCTGTTATTTGAAGCTGAGACAATTCGATCACGTGAAACTGTGAAAGTGGGAAATCAACCAACTTCGTTTCGTTTTTTTATTGTAGGGGAAATTCCCTTTCACTACCCTTGAGAGTTCGAAATTCTTTCAACCAACTGAGTTTGCTAGTATATCAGAAATTGTAGAAATTATACCATCTGTTTCCATTACTAGACCAACACATACCATTATTCTAATTTATACTGCAAAATTGGACAATAGACCAACTATTTTGATTATCATACCAATGTTTTCGCTAATTATACCAACAAAATAATGTTATCTATTTGTTGGTATAATAACGCTAAAAAATTGGTATAATCCTCAATTTTGTTGGTATAATCTCGACAACAGTTGATATAATGTCTAGTTTTAGGAGTAACCAATAATTTAGTCATGTACCTTTCACAAAAAAATCGATTTTCGTCCTCTAGCTTATTCTCGTCCAAAATTAGTCCGATATATTTATACTCTTCATTATAAACAATCCTTTTTAAAATTCTCCGGCCAAATTTTATCCTAGTCAAATATCGGTGCTGACATGGCAGCCAATCTAGTAAAAAATTAAAACATGTCATCAGCTAACACCATCATCCCTCACGTGCACATTATGGTAAAATAATATCTTTTTTAAAAGGGAAATAAATAACAATCATATCTTTGTATTGGCGTATTAATTAAATTCTCTTCACAGTATTGCAACCCATCATTGTTTCACCACTCTGGATTCTGATCATCAGCGATTTCAGAGCGCACAGATGGGTAACACCGCTGCTCGAGTTGTTGAAAACCATTCTCTACCTCCTCCTGATTAAGGTAAGCTTTGATTTTGTATCTAATATTTCATATATAAGTTTATTTTTAATATTTCAAATTGAGACTGTCAATTTGTATGGTTTATGCAGAACGGAACGCTGGTAAAGTGACTGTCATGTGTCACTATGGAGGTCGATTCGAGGGAAGAGATTGTGTGGATGGCAGTTTATATAAATTTGATCATGTGCAATCGTCTCATTCAACGAGTGGCGCCATTAAGAAATTCGGCGAGTACTCATACTCTGGTGTTGAGTATGCATTGCTGCTAATGCAAAGTGATGCCACGTGTTAAAAGAAGACAAAACACTTAGCGATGCGATTCAAAATCTTGGGTCGATTAGAAATTGAGATGTGTGTTGTCGATGGAGAAGATGAAAGTGCATACGCTTGGAGTGCATATGAGAACTCTGAATTTGTTGATAACGACTCAGAATATGAGTATAGACTGCATAAGGAAGAAGTAGGTGATGTTGTCGATGCCCCTGATCGAGTGGCAGATCATAGAGGTAAGAAACGTTCATGATAGAAATTGAAGGGGAAGGCGAGGGCTGATGTTAGAAAATTAGTATCTTATGAAGATCATGATGTCGATGTTGATGAACCTATATTGAATGGGAGTGAAGATGAACCTGATGTTGAAAGAGGCTCAGATGAAGATGATGATGCGACGTCACAATTCTCAGTGTTTAGGCCGGAATCTCTATACAATCCGTCCAGCTGATAATTGGGATGATTTTTAGTAATAGACAAGAGATGAAATTGGCTATTTAGTCGCTGGCAGTTAAATAGCAAAGGCATATAAGGTTTGTGAAGAATGACAAAATCAGACTCCATGCGAAATGTACTAGTGAGGGTTGTAGTTGGATGGTGCATGGATTGAAAATGGAGGGCGATAGATGTTTTCAGGTTCGTTCCTATGAGACGAATCACACATGCAGCTTGCAATTCAATAATAGAAGTCTGACGAGCTCATGGCTAGCAAAGAAGTACATACACTTATTCAGAAATGATCCAAATCGGGACTTGACTGCTTTTAGAACGGAGGCGATCGAATACATCCATACTCATTTCTCAAGGCAACAGCTGTGGTGCCCCGCCATTACTACCTATTCCCATAACTAACTTTCGTGACTATCGACAATATAGAATGCGTAGTATTATGAAAATGCGTATAATTTTTTCCCTTTCATAAAAAGGAAATTATCCTGTACAAGACAAAATTATAATTTGGATCCTAATTATGTAGGAGGTGTACACTAGCGCAACAAAATAAACTCTAACGCCCGACACATAGGTCGCACCCATGTACACACTACCCTCAAAAGTCCCCGGAGCTTCAAAAGGTTAACCTTGCAATCGAAGAGATCACATACCGTGATCCTGCGCACCTACAACACATAAAACATAGGATGAGCTATAAAGCTCAGTAAGTGAAAACAATGCATGTCGTGCACGTGCTAAAACTCGCAAATGCATCCGCGCCAATGCTTTCTAATTCTTGTATCATAACTTCATTATTATTTCACTCACGGCCCATAGCCAACTTGCTACGCACCACAATGAGCTCATATCCAATATGGATAAATACGATACTGACCCACACCGGCTAGGCCTACTAGGGTTTTCCCCACGTCGCCCCTTCACCAGGTCGCCCCTCTATCATGCGGTAGCCTACGCTGGTAGCCAACGCTGACTAGGCTTACACCAGATTTTCCCCCAAGTCGCCCCTCTATCATGCGGTGGCCTACGCTGGTAGCCAACGCTACTATGGCAGTGTTGCATGCCAGGTAGCCCTACACCAACATAGATAGGTCGCCACCTTCTTGGGTCGCCGTTCTGCCTTATTCATGTAAACATAATCGACGACGTAGATTGCAGTCATGGTGACGTAGAAGTAGCTCTGACCCAACTATGAGTCGACATCAGAGGCCAATATTGGCAAATATCTATCGCTCTCAGGCGATCATATACGGTGCATGCTCTCATCTTATGATTCTTAAGTAAATCGCGCATACACGTTATTATGCTTACGTGAACGGTACATAATACTTACCATGCCATCACGTATAACTGATAATTCACGTAATATCATCGAAACAGATAGTCACGAAAGCGAATACACATAACTTAGTTTATGTGTTGTAGTGGAATTCCCACTTACTTGTCGTCCTTAGGTTATTTGCTAATTGTCTGATGAATCTCCTAATATTTCGTTCCTTGAATACGAAGATACTATAAGATCAGTATACTATCTAAATTAGATGATTGTCTCGAAATTGATTGATAGAATAATAATTTGCATCTGTAAACATGTTTTATCAGACGTTATTTATCCAAATTTGCTCAAGTATCTTACACTTATGCAATTATTTATTGATTTACAGATACCCGAGGAAAATAGTTCAGAAATGAATATTTGGACGGATCAATATTGATTTGCAGACTTTGATCCAAAAGAGTGCTTGAGCAACTACTACATATACAATTATTAAAGCTAAAGGGGCCCTCAATTGTTGGTGAGCGTGTTTTGCATATCATAGTGCATTAGTGCTTTGACAAATAGGACTTGGACAATAAAGAGAAGAAGACAAGAGCATTTTTTTGTACTGAGCGACATTCAAGCTGACAAGAGAAAACATGTTGGTGCTTTATTGTTATTCTATATGGAGAAAAGAAGACATCGAAGATTCAAACAGACAAAAGCCAACCAAGAAAACATCTTTGCACTGAGAACTTCGAAGATGCAACAGAGAACGGGATTTCAGCTCCCATGTTTCGAATGTGAAAGGAAAAAAGATCTTCAACATGTTTATGAAAAATTGAAGCTGCTGCCACCTGCGTGGGAAGATAAAACACCTACACATACCAAGAAGACTCCTTTAAGGCCATCTATAAAAACAACAAACTGGTAGAGCAAGAAACCACGAAAAAAAACCTCACTACACAGTCCGAATCTATAGTTCCGTCTTAATTTCATCTATGTCTTTGTGCTATTTTAATTAATCTTGAATCTTGTTGGGTTTTTGTCTTAAAAATATTATTTTACTTGTTTAAGCTTCAAGATCCATCATCACCATTAGCATGAGTTTTTTTTGTGGTATTGTGTGTTGCCGAGAGTGAGAAATCAGAGAGAAATTGAGTGGAGAGATCGATATATATATACACATACTTACATACCTGAGAGGGTTCCATAGAGGTCAGCGATAGAGAGCTAAGGGTGATTGAGCTAAGAAATTAGTGATGAGAGCAGAGATCGACCGACAGCGAGTGATAGATGATAGTGGGAGAGAAATAGAAATTGAGGAGATAGCATAAACGAGTGGTATTGCTTTCAATTTTAAGTACTCTTGTTTCCTTTTTATTGCTGTACTTTTATACATTAAAAGTATTCATAAACATTTATGATCATAGAGTTTTAAGCTCATCAACGAGGATAGCTTAATTATGCTATTGTTGATTCTCGGGCGATAACGCGACTGCCTGATGTGCCTTTTTGAGGAAGACAGCAAGCCGCAGTTCATACGGTTGTAAGTTTAATTCTGTCAATTTCGATATGTTGTTAGTATTAATTATTTTCAGTTGTGTTTTCGTTAATATGTTTAGCAGCTATTATTTTATCATTTTCAGTTTCAATATTTTTTTCGTCCAATATTGCGTTAAAAACTCAATCATCAAAACCCCCCTTTAATATTATTATTAATATTATTAGTATAAATATTATTATTATTATCAGTAATATTATTATTACTATTATTATTATCGATCGAGTTGAAGTAAATCAACCATTTTCCCTGTGGAGACGATCCCTATTGTCACTATACTAATATTTAGTGATTAAGGTGATTAATTTATTTTTGGCCGTTTTCGACGCGACCATTGATTCAATTCGAAAGTAATATATTGCTCAAAATACTTCCTGTCCGCAAATAATATTCAAAATTCCTTAAATTTGATTTGCAGTCAAATTCGGACAGGACCCAAATTTCGATCAACGCTCTTAACTCTAATACTGCTTGGCGAATTTCAGTGGCCGAAACTCAAGGACCCGAAAATTATAAATCCACCACCCTCGAAATTTAACCACGGCGAATTTGAATACCCGGAAATTATAAATTAATTACACCCGAATTAAATCAGGGTCTACCCGAATTTCATATGATCAACACCCGAATTTCAAGTTCACACGAAGATTGTTATGTTCGAAATTCCTTAAATTCGCCGAGTGTTTCTTTTCGTCAGCTAATTGTAGTTCAATTTATACCCGAAAATTATATAAGCATATTATCCGAAAATCATTCTAACCGAAGTTTATGTCCGAAATTTCTGAAGTTTCATCGCTTCAAAATTAAACTAGTTGCCCAAAATTATTTTGAACATTCGAAATCTACCAACTATCTGAAACTGATAATCATCTACCTGAATATTACCTAAATAACTACCCGAAAACTTCAAATCCTTAAGATTCGTCTACCCGAAAGTACCTTGAAAAATAACCCATCTATCCGAAAATTAGTTCCTCTAACCGAACTTACTTCATTTTCGATGAAGTTTTATACTTATACATGCTCAAACCTAAGCAAAGAATGTCACTACTAGTTTAACCCCAAATATATGAGTTTCGATTGTATGTTACACCTGAAAAATTTATATGAGTTGTATAAACATACGCATAACTGAATTTGCATGTTGCAAACAAAACTTCTACCTTACTTATGTCCAAAATGTGGCTTGCTAAAGGTTGCTTATGCCGGCTAAATTTTCTTTAGTTTGATTCTCTTCTTCTCAGGTTTTTCTTTCGTATGCCAAGTGGGTTTATTTCATATTATACTATAGTGTGTTTGGTTGGGGGTATTAAGATAAATAATGCAATGTTTGGTTGGAGGGTTTATTTAAAGATGTCGTTTAATTAAAATCCCTTAATGCCCCTTATAGAGGTTTAATTAAATGAGCCTCTACCCCTCCTTTTATTTAATCCCACCTAATTATTAACCATTTTTATTGTAAAGTCTATTTAACTTTTTTCTTTTAATAATAATCTCTCTCTCTCTCTCTCTCTCTCTCTCTCTCTCTCCTTCTCTCTATATATTTACCCCTCTCTCTCTCCCTCTCTCCCCCTCTCTATGCCTTCTCTCTCTATATTCATCTCTCTCCCACTCTTTCTCCTCTCTCTCTCCCTCTATTTATCTCTCTCACAAATCTCTCCTCTCTCTCTTTCTCTCCCTCCCCCCCCCCCCCTCTCTATCTCGCCATCTCTCTATTTTTTTCTCTCTCTCCCATCTAGGGGCGGGCATTCGGATTCGGATTCGGATGATCCAACCCGATCGGATTTTTACCCGATCAGAAGAAAAATCGGGTTGGATGTCCGATATCGGGTTTAAACCCGGACCATGTATATCGGATCGGGTATCGGGTAGCAATTTGCTACCCGATTTATCCGATCGGGTACCCGACATATAAAAAAGGAAATTTAATTCGCTTAATAGGCCACTTAATAACATTAACTGAACAATCAGTTAAAATTCTTTATTTATATAAAAACGTTAACTAAAGAAATTCAGGTGCCACTGAAATTAAATGGCTAATTAGCTAATTAAATATGAAAATCTATGTAGTAGTATGCATATATATAGAAGTATTTTCACCCACAATTTGGGTGAATTACCGATGTTGGACAATGGGATCAAATAAACTAACCCATGTTGTACTAGTGGAGTTTATGCAAAATTTTACTCAGTAATTCGTTTGGCTCAGCGGTTGAAGCAAAATTGATAAGTGCTTGCCGCCACATGATGTGAGTTCGATTCCCACATTGTGTTTATTTTTAACTAATTTAAAAAAAAATAAAAAACCCGAACCCAACCCGCGGGTACCAGATGGGTTTCGGGTACCCGAAAGTCGGATACCCGCATTTGTGCGGGTCGGGATCGGGCATTAAATTCACTACCCGACCCGAAAAACCTGAAACCCGAAAAACCCGACCCGATCTTACCCCTACACATCTCTCCTCTCTCTCATTCTCTCTCTCTCTCTCTCTCTCTCTCTCTCTCTCTCTCTCTCTAGTCATCTCTCTATATTTATCTCCACCCCCCTCTCTCTCCCCCTCTCCCCCTACCTCTCTTTCTCTTTCTCCCTCTCTCTCCCTCTCTCTCCACCGGATTTTTAAATAAAGGAATGATAAATTTGTAATTGTATTTATTTAAACCTAATACCATCTAAACCCATATTTCAAACATGTCAGACATCGTTACTTAAACCCATCAACCAAACACCCCAAAAACTCATACCCTCCATTATATATTCGACTAAAACTAATACCATCCAAACCCATCCCTCCAACCAAACGGGCTCTAGATATACTTGCAAGGCTTGGAAATGCTGAATGCAATTAAACTAGATGATTAAGCTTAAAGCTTTACCTCCCAAGTTAAGTAAGTTTTCGTTTGATATAAATCTCTATTTCTTTGACACGAAAGTCAACTGTCACCCAAAATTTCTATACTAAGGTCACCCGAAGTTTGAAATTTAATTAAGTTATGTTTGACCAAAAATTGGTTTCAAGGTTAACCTATTTTTGCTGAAAGTTCAAAACAAAGACCCTACCCAAAAATTAATTCAAAGTTTTGTCCGAAAATCACTTGCTCGTCGAAAATTGTCGAAGTTGACACTTACCCGAAAGTTGGAATTCTCTTATTATATCATTCAAATTTAGATTTTTACTTGAATTACAATCGGCCAAAAAGCAATTTCATATTCCAGCCGAGAATTCTAAGGTCTCACCCGAATTTTCTATCTCGTCCACATTTAAATGTCACCGAAAATTGAAATTAGGGTATTTACCGAAATTTCTAAGATTCCTAGCCGAAAATCAACTCTATTCGAGACTTAGTTCTATTATTCGAATTTCTCCTAGGATTCTAAGAATATCCAATGTTGCCAACCACATCATTACAAAATATAACCAATTAGCGGTGTGTTTGTTTTAAAGAATTTGGTAAGGAAAAGAAAGTTCGTTTTTGTGTTTGGTTAGATTAAGAAATAGACGATGAAAAGTAAACAAAAGAAAAATAGTTTAATTGTAAAGGAAACGAAAACTAATGAAAATTATTTTCTCTCTGTTTTCTTTTCTCGCCGCTTCCCTCAATCTAATCACGGGCTAGATCTCCTTATTAGGTTGGAAAACTGATCCAACATCTATATTTATTCATATATAAAGTTGGGGTAGTTTAATGACGATATAACTTAAGCAAGTGCAACGCTTTTCCCCCAACATGTTTGTAGAAAAAACATGTTCAACTTCATGTTGTCAATTCTTTTTCAGTTTTACTTATTTTCTTATGGAGTAGATAAAACGATTAACAATTTTGTCTAAGAAAGATATATTCCTTAAAATCCTGGAAGTATGTAAATTTAATCTTATATTATAATATTTTTTTTGTCATCTACAAAGTGCGCGTACACAACATTAATATACATATTGCTTCTAGAAATATATTAGGTCGGACCTAAAGGCACGAGTGGGCTCCATTTATTTAAATATTATTTCATCTATATACAACATTGTATATATATATATATTAGATAATATTCAGTATTCCTTGTGGCCCTTTTGTTATTAGTTTATCATATAATATAAAGAGAAATTTTCAACCCAACTCTAGAAGCATGTGAAAACTGATTATTTGTTTATTATTTCATTTTCAGAAACGACAAATATTTTATTACTCACGGACCTTGTATACTTCGTTAACCAGTGTTTAGGGTTGACTTGCTAATCAGATTTTTCTCCTAAATTTTCTACATACATCGAATGTATGTATTTCTACCTTTCAACATACGTAACCTATACCTATTCCTATTATGCAAGAATCGATCGATATTTATTATTTGTGAAGTATATGGGAAACCCGTATTATTAATTTAACATAGATAGAACATGTTTGGAGTATCCCCAGAACTCGCCTAAATTCCTAACATTTTGGCAAAATTAAATAAAATAAAATTGCATATATTATCAGTGGATTTCAAAGTCACGATAAAAGCTCGAGGTAGTGCACATATTCGGTTCTATTCAATATTCTATATCACAATCCACTCATTTATTCCCTATGAAGCCTTACTAATATACTCCTACAAAGAAGATTATTAGCCCCGTCTGTAATATTTACCATGAAAAGTAACATCGAAGATTTCGTACGAAGAGGTAACTTGAGACAATTGACTATGATGTCTTCATTCACATTGCGCGTGCATTCGTGTGGGACCCAAAATATACCCGTTTTATATATACTACATGGTCTTAATTTCCCCACAAAAATGACGAACTACTTCCACTTGGCTAATCATTCCATGTTAATTAGGATTGTTTTAAAAGACGGGGAAGAAAAAATTAAATTGTTAGATAATAGAATTAATTAACTTGCCAATCCAAAAGAAAAGACCTTTTATCATTCAAACACACACACACACACACACACACACACACACACACACATATATATATATAATATGTAGACAGAGTAAGGTCAATACAAGCGTCATTTTTAGAGAAAGGCGGAATGTCTCGTGTCATGAAACAGTAAAATATAATATATGGCCCATATGCCATTTATCAATCTAAATATTTTTCTATTTAGATATCATAAGATATTATTACTGGGAAGTTTTCAACTCATACAATTAAGCGGTCAACGCGTTTTAGAGTTGTGGGTAAGTACTTTATCTTATCCCAAAAATAGCACGATGGAAAGGAAAAGTTCATTCGTATGATATAATTACTTGAGCATTATTTTAACCACCGTATCTAAATAGGTTTATTTTTTAACAAAATAAATAAACGAAAGCTTGAGAATGCTAAATTAATTAATTATGAGCTATTATCATAAATGTTACATATTGCTTAAACTAATTAAAAAAAAGCCTTCGTTTTGAATCAAACGTTCATTGACCATAAATAGTAGTAGTTATTATTGAAACCAGATAAATAATGATTCGTGAACGTAAAGTTAATAAGCAAATGGTTATTAAATTTCCGGTTCTTCGCTAGGTATATAATTTCCGCCGTAGGGTTTCATCAACCGAAATAAAGTAATGAGTACAGGGTATTATTATTCGTCCTCTATGTGTTTGGTTCGAACCAATCAACATGTCACATCCCTTTACTTAATAAGCAAATGAAATATATTTAATTATACTCGATCGTAGAATAAGCAGCTGACTCACGAGAATACATACTTCATCCTCCAACTTGAACATATGCTCGCGAACTTATATTATTTATTATATTTAATATTTTATTAATATTCTATTTTTTTAAAAAAAAAGCTCGAGCTCATGGGTAAATGAGCTCGAAGTCTCGAACTATGAACTTGAAAAGCTGGAGGAGCTCGAGCCCAAAAAATCAGACCAGTTCGCTCATTTCCTTACACCCCCTAGTCATATGATTCATTCATCATTCTTCTATTTCTTTAACCTTTTTTTTTTATATCTTTTTTCACACTTTTCGTAGTTTTTATCACAAAAAAAATTAAAAGTTAAAGGTCAACATGAGTGTTGACAGCTAATAGTAGATTCTAATTCACCTGTCAAATTTTGTACATCGTATCCTACGTAAGCCGTCAATGAATACCACCCATAGACAAATATATATAACAGCATCACACAAGACTTAGTTGTCTGAACATACGAACTCAACTCAAAGAGTTGCAATCTTTTCTTAATATCTCAACAAGCTAACTTATTACAGCAAGAAGCAAGAGAAAAAACAAAGAATCATACTTACACTGATGTCTAAAAGTGATATGCCAGATGAATTTCAAGGTGGGATCTTTGAAGGAACTAACGTATGGAACATGCCCATAGATTTCTTCGGTTCGATTTCGAATTGGCCTACTACTAACAATTACAACCAAGAACTGCTGCTCGTAAAAGACATAAACGCCACGTCAGCTTCAAGCGATGACTCCTCCACCGTCTCAGCTGATAATGGAAACTTAGTTAAAGGTTTATTAGAAGGCTCGACTTCTTATCATGAATGGCACCAAAATTTGATGTAAGTTATTCGCTTTGGTATTCTAATTGTCAATTGCTATTGCAGTTTCTATGTGTGGATCCCATGATTTTTCTTTCTCGCCTTGTTGCGCAGCTTTAGCAACGAAGAAAGAACTGATGAGGAGAACTTTTCTGACATTATATTATTACCGCAAGAATCAACGTGCCCTCCTACTATCAGTTATTGGGAGCAGATGAGCATTGTGAATTGCCCTCAAATTGTTCATAAAACTTGCCAAAGCCCAGCAACGTTGATCGGCACAGATTCTCAAAAGCAGTTAGAAAAACATGAAATGAGGAACTTTGTTTGTCCGTGTTACAAAAAGCGTTCGATTCAACAGCCTCAGACATTATTACTATCATCTCATTGCGGTAAAATGGAAGCAAATCGACATAGCTTAAGCATAAAGGTAGGTAAAGGATCGCTTTGGCCATACAAAATGTTTATTTACGATCTATTTATTTGCATGTTGTTGAAGAGTGTCAGTGACATTGAGTTGTTTCAGAATGAAGAATCAAAGGAGTTGGGATTAGTTGCAAGGAAAGAAGGAAATGAACAACCTTCTCCTGCCACAAAGAGGCCTAGAGTTGAAACACCATCGCCATTACCAACTTTTAAGGTACATAATAGATCAAAGTTACTACTACGTTTTGAGGTTCTTTCTGCTCTAATAAGAAAATTGTTTCATCTATCTTTTCCATTTATTAAACAGGTTCGGAAAGAGAAACTGGGGGACAGAGTAACTAAGCTGCAGCAATTGGTTTCACCTTTTGGAAAGGTTATATAACATTCATATTCTCATAGAAATAATATGATCATCCATAATTATTAGGCCAAAATATTATTTTAGGTCAATAAGTTCGCATGTTTTCTTTTTTGGGTCACTATGTTTGATAATTGCAAAAAATAGGTCACTAACTATTTATGTTAAAACAAAATCGGGTCATCCTCTCATTTTTTGGTCACTAAGTACGTGTTTTCAATTTTGGGTCACTAAGTATATGTGTTTTAAGTGACCAAAAATCGAAAACATGTATACTTAGTGATCCCAAAAATGAAAGGGTGACCCAAATTTGTTTTGACATATATAGTTAGTGACCTACTTTTACAATTATCAAACATAGTGATCCAAATGAAAACACGTATACTTAGTGACCTAAAATAATAATTTGGCCTAATTATTATTATTATTATTTTTTTTTGAGTGGGAAGCTTATTACTCTACTTTTCAGACTGATACTGCATCAGTTCTTCAGGAAGCTATTGAGTACATCAAGTTCCTTCACGATGAAGTCAAGGTAAACTCTCCACTTATTGCAAATCATAGCAAAAAGATTGCTCTAGAAATATTAGTCAACGCACGTTTGACTTTCTTGTGTGAACATATATATACTTGTAGGCTTTGAGTGCGCCTTACTTGAAAAATGGTTCTCCTAGGCTGCAATCTCATAGACAGGTAGGTCCCTATAAAATATTTAACTCTTGTTACTTATGATGATTAGCACTATGTTCATACAATACATAATTGAGTTAATGTCTACAGAAGTCCCATGCATCACATATATTTTTGTGTGTTAGAAACATTATTATGGTTACATAATATTTTGCAGGTTAATGATCAAATAGTAGGCATAAAAAGCAGTGGCCTTTGCCTTGTGCCAATTTCAAGCACCTTCCCTATAGCTGCTGAAACTACTGCTGATCTTTGGACATCTAAATTTGGACAGAGTTTCAGTTAAATAAAGTTAGAATTATGTTGGTCAAGCTAGATGGAAACTAAAAGCAGCTCATTTTGTAATTATTATTGTGATTTTCTCTTTTTTTTTTTCTTGGTATTTTGTGAGAAGCAAAAAGATGGAATTAAGAAGGAAACTTGAGAGTAATGCAGTGATGGACAAAGGAAGAGAACAACTTCTGGGCCATGCCAATTGTCATGTAAACACAAGACAGCAAATATAGTATAAAGACAAAAGTGAATGATAAGTTGTATAATAATTGATAATATTCCGCCAAAGGCTGATGATTGTGGTTGATCCTATATATGCTAACAAGATTTATAGTATAAAGGGATATGTTTAATATTAACTACCACGAGTTATTATAATATTGTCATCTTTGTTTGTATGATTCTTAAAAGCAGACAATCACCATCTTCCACCTAAGTCAGGATTGTTGAAATAAAGAGGGCATCGTCGGCTTTCCATGTGGATCCTTTTTTATGACGTAATTTTATACACATATCATTCTCCAAGATCTAAAATTTTGATAAAATCCTAATTTGTTTATTGTAAATATCACTAGTTTTGCCGACGTAACAGGGTTACACATAAATATCTATTCGCATAAAAACTTGTAATTCAGTACTCTGTCAGTATTTTTTTTATGTAGGTACCTAATAGAATAATATTTTTGCACATAGGTATCTGATCCGGCGCAGGTACGCCATATAACACATTTAGGTACCCTATAACACCGTATTTTGGTACGTAATATATTGAGAAAATGGTACGTCATATATAACACACTAAGGTACCATATAGAAACCGTGTATGGTACCGGATAAACGTGTGACGTGGTACGAAATACACACGTAAAAAGGTACGGCAAAACTGAGAAATTGGTGCAAACAGTAAAACGGGTATCTATCTGTAAAATTTGTACTCATTTGTAAATTTTTTATTCAATTGGGTATTTTCTATAGATGTCACATTTTATAACAGCATACGTGTATATACTATAAATATTCAAGACTTGAAAGACTAAGAACATCTTACTAGGCGATAATCGGAACTTGCTTCCCAAAGCATGTGATGCGGCCAAACTTGTGGAAATTTCATTAGATGATGATTATTATTATTATTATTATTATTATTATTAGATTTTTAATGAAAGCAAAGAAAATAATTTTAAATGCCATTATTAAAGAAAATAATATGAAGTCATTTTATTAAAGAAATAATTAGCTGCTGGACTTTTAAGTGAGCCTGGGCCGACGGACCTTGCCCGTCATTTAAGCCGGCCTACAAAAACCTGTAAAATATGATGTCATTTTATTGTATTTCAGTTTCTACAGCAACTTCTTCGAAACTTACTCAATTTCCCCGCGCATTAATGTGAACTTCCGAAAAGATGCAACTGCAAAAAGCGGCTATGAAATATACTATTAACTTCCTTTATAAGCAATTAACTATTTCTGTACAAAGAAAATGCGTTCACGACGCTCGTTCGTATACTGAACCTTCCATGAAGTTGCGATGAAGAAACCGATCCATGTAATTAATAATATATTTTAAAAGAATCGATCCACTGTGAACTGTCCTGTAATAATATTGTTGGCTAAACTTGTCATAAACGCCTCACTTCTCAAAACTCATTGCAGGCGAAGTTTCTTGGTCCAGACTGCTAAGCATTGATTCCTTCGATATTATATATATAGACTACTACCATTTTACATTGCATATCCTTCCATATTCCACATACATTATACAACATATCATATCATATAATGGCCAAAACAAACAAGGTTGTATTTGAATTCGAGGATTATTTTCCACAGATGATGGAGAAGCTCGGAGCAGAAGGTTTTATGAAGGAACTGTGCAAAGGGTTTAATATGCTTAAGGATAGAGAGAGAGGTTTGATCACATTGGAGAGCCTAAAGACGAATTCGAGCGCTTTTGGTTTGGGCGATTTGAGCGACGAAGAAGCAAAGTGCATGATCACCGAAGGAGATTCCGACGGAGATGGTTGCTTGAATCCAATGGAGTTTTGCGTTTTGATGTTTAGGCTTAGTCCCGATCTTATGCGTCGCGCGAGAAATATTATTGTTTGAAATAGTTTTATTATTCGTAGTATTACGTGTCTTGCGTATTAGAGATGTTACTATGATCGATTCTATTATATGATATTCGTGTCGTGATTTCTTATTACCTCTAGTCCTAACTCATGTCTTACGTGATTCCACTCTAAAATCAATTGGCAATAGACAGAACCCACAAATTTATATACGAAGCACACTCATTTTGATATTATGATGTGGGATTAAGTTTGATATCCCAACAGTTGGCTTCTATTACTATACAAGGGAATCAAGCCAGCTTTTATCCCAAACGATACGCTCTGGTACCAAACATGTAGGAATTGGTCCTACTCGGTTTTTATATTTATAAGCCAGAAAAAAAAAAGAATGGATAAAACAGGTAAGGTTCACTCACATGTAAGAAAATTTAAAAATGAAACAAATACGGGTTCGACTAATCGAAAATCGGATCGGCCGAACAAGGGATTCTCGAATTATATAAACCAAGAGGTTCATATATGTAAATAATAAAATAAAATCCGAATTTGCAAGTAGTATCGCCGCCGACTCAAACTTATATTTAGATCGATATTTTCGAATCGTTATTCGCGAATTACGTAATTGCAAATATGGTGAAAGTTAGTCGAGCCAACTCGACTGAAGCTTGGCTTGGGCTCGTCACAATCAAGCTCGCTCATGCTACAAAAAAACACGAAACTATCGACTACAATTACCGACTACAATATTGTAGTCCCTACCTACCGACTACGAGAAATGCGTACCGACTACAAGGTAGTTAGTCGGAACTCCGACTACAAGCTCGCTCGCAGCGCCTGAGTTTTTTTATTCTTTATCATTTTATTTTATTTTACATAAAGCTTATGTGAGATGAATTTCACTAATCGAGCTCGAAACTACTAAGATCGGCAAGCTCGAGCTTTAGCCGCTGATTTACAACACTGAGAATTCATATTTTGTTCCTTTTACTTGGACTTCCAAACACTGCAAAGATATTTTCATCAAGTCTAAATATGGCCTAAAGGCGGGTGGTTAATCGGATGTTGGCGATTATGGTTGCAATTTGTATTTGGAATGATAAATACAAAAAGAAAATATTGTTTTGTTTGTATTAAAGCATTGTTGGAGCTCTCATTTATGTTTATCACACCCATGTAAGTGCAAATATATCAAGTTATTTATATTTTGAACATTCATAGTATTAATTAAGTTATTTAAAAAATAAAATTTTAAACTAAGAATAAAAACTAAAATAATAGGGGTAAAACTGTAAGAGCACTATATTTGACAGACCAAATTTGACAGTTTTCAAACAGCCTATGAACTATGATGCTCTTTATGTAAGAGTATAGACGGAATACTTTGATAAATCTGATACTCTGTCATACTTGGTATATGAAAAAGAAAAATAATAAAAAATAGTTATACCGCCTAGAAACCATCTAAGTGCGCTAGACCCTCTACGCACCCGACTAACTACCGGCGAATTTTACGACACTGGTTGACTACCATAAAAAAAATAAAAAAATAAATAAAAATTTCGTGCTACACCAATGACGAAAACTCTTCAAAATGTACTATCACCTTCCCTCAATCACAGTGAGTGTAACACTATTCACAGAACCACTCTGCTGACTCTGCAGACCCGAACCCAAACCCGTCCCAGCCCGGTTCGGTTCAATCGCAAAACCGGGCTGCTTCGGCTTGGGAAGCTCCATCGTCTCACTACATAACATCGAAAGCACATCTGAAATCGTCGGCCTACTCTTGGGAAGTTGTTGGACGCACAACAAACCGATATGAACGCATCGCACTACTTGCGCTCGGCATGCGTCGCTCGAAATCCTCGGATCTATCAACGTGGCGGCGCTGCCTTCCCTCCACAATTTCCATACCTTTATTTGAACATTCGTGAGATGTAAATATTGTTGCTACTGATCTTAGAACATGTTTTCTTTTTCGCTTCGTTCTAGTTTAAACTTCTTACATGTCCCAAAAGGTTGATAGAATCTTCTTTATCGTGGAAACTCGAGTTTCTTCTCCCGGTGGCGATCTCTATGATCACGACACCGAAGCTGAATACGTCCGACTTTTCGGAGAATCTTCCTTCCAATGCGTACTCGGGAGCCATGTAACCGCTATAATAAGAATGAAGAAATGCCAAATATATGGGAAACTGATTAGAACATACTAAATAGTTTTCCAAGATATAAATATTTACGGTGAGAATGTCAGTTTTTGTTCCCGAGGTTTCCGTTGGGACATTTTTTATCCCCCACGAGATGTCACTTTTAGTCCCAACGTTAATGATTTCGTATCGTTTTGGTCCCCGTTAAACCTAATAATTTTTTTGACGGATTTTACGGGCCAAGCCAAAGAACGTAAACCAAAAGGGCCCGTAAATTGGACTGGACAGGCCCCTAATTCCGTCATAACTAACGCTAGAATTAAATAAAGGACCAAAACGATACGAAATCTGTAACATTGAGAACTACAAGTGAGGTATTAGATATGAGAAAAAACGCTCATAGCACAAACGCTACAGGCGAATACTGGCATTCACCCATATTCAGCTTACTAGGTTCCAACAAGTTTGTTAGTATTTTCATGATCCAGCTTGGCGTCGAATATTCGAGCCATGCCAAAGTCGGAGATCTTCGGCGTATAATCGTTGTCCAGAAGTATGTTGCTAGGCTTCAGATCTCTGTGTATTATCTTCAATCTCGAATCGCGGTGAAGGTACAACAGACCTCGACATATACCTTCGATAATGTTGAAACGCTTTCTCCAATCCAAGACATCTTTCGATTGATCTACACCATAGAAAAAGGCAACAATAGGGCGAAAAACTGAATCAATTTCACAGTATCAAACTTGGGATTATCATGAAATTACTAACCGAAGAGGAAAAAATCCAAGCTTTTGTTAGGCATGTACTCGTAAACCAACATCTTCTCCGTATTTTCAACGCAACACCCAAATAACCTAACGAGATTTCGGTGTTGAAGCTTTGAAATCAGTTGTACTTCGTTCGTAAATTCATTCATCCCTTGTCCCGACGACTGAGAGAGCCTCTTCACTGCTATTTCCTTACCGTTCTCCAGTGTTCCCTAACGCAAGTAACCGAAGTTTTTCAAGCGTTCTAAAGCACATTCTATTACACGAAAAAATATTTAGATTGCGAGAGAAAGAGCCCAAGTAAAAACTACCTTGTAAACTAGGCCAAAACCGCCTTTACCTAACTTGTTATCATCCGAGAAATAACACGTCGCTATTGCGAGCGCCTCGAATTCGAACAATGGCAACTCGTCGCGCTTAAACCGATTCAACACGCTTTGGGCGGAGGATTCCAATGAATTTGAATTAGCCCGACGTTCAAACACTTCTGTTGCGCCTTATAAGAATAATAGACTAAAAATTAACGTCGAAAGCTCATATGAATCCAAAACGCTATATACATACGATACGGTGAATCAAAGATTATTACCGGTTTTCTTAATACGTCTTTTCCAGATAAAAAACGAAAAAACGAACACAACCAAAGATCCGACCAAAACGATGATCGTAATAATCTTCGGATCCTTCTTACCCTCAGCTGCGATAGATAAAAACAAACGTAACGCCACCATAGTCAATAAGAAGAATAACCTAATACTCTCATCAGTATATTCAGTGAAAAAGGAATGAAAAGAAAACTGAATAGTGAACGTACTCAGCTCAGACTTTGCAAGACGGATATAAAGATCCGAGCCCGCCCCGCCCGGAAACTTCTGGACATCGATCAACCTAAATCCCCAAAACATGCAACCGATCCCAGAATCAAAACCGTAAGCCATGCAAGAACAGTTGGTCAGACACCTTTCCTTACAAGAACTTTCCGGGCCGGGCCATCTGTCCGAGCCCGATACCTTCATCTGCTTAAGCTTCAAGAAATCGTCTCCTCCGCCCGTACAGTTAAGCGGGACCCGCCTCGCGCAACCGTTTGTCCAATTGTTCGAACTCCATTCTTGATTGTTTTGAGGGGTAAAGCCCTTCAGACAAGTGCAGATAGGTTTGTTTCGAGGATCGCAGATTCCAAATGGCCCGCAAATTCCCACCGTTTCGCAGGGGTTGGGTTGCGCATTGCAGCAGATCTTAAGACATGGAAAAATGATTGTTGTTGTTGTTATTCCAATGAAAGCAAATAAGGTTGTTTGGGAATGTAAACGGTTGTTGTTCGCCAGCTTCTTCTTGCTCATGGATATTCAGGTTATTATTGAAGATGTTTTACTTTCTTTGTGTACGGATATGTGTGTGTGTGTGTGTTTTCTGTGTGTGAATTATAATATATCATGGTTGCTGGGTTCAAGGACTATTTTGTATATTTCCATGGTCGATTTCGTAATCAGCAATATTTGGTTGCTAACAGATGGATGAAAATGAAATTCTGAGGCAAATACATGACGAGAATTGATGATGATGTTGAAAAATAGAAGTTGAGTTTCGAGTCTTCGCAAGACTTTGAATATATTACGTTTCTAGTGCGGTCGTTGTCTCCTTAATATTTCCAAATTGACATCCTGTGGTTGTGTGTATTTTATATGGGGTTACTTAAAACAAAAAAAATTCACTTACGTGAGATAAGAAACTGTTATGAAATTATTATTAATATTTTGTGTAAGATTTGTTTTTTATATTATTATACTTGTATTAACACTATAATGATATTATTCGATACTAGAAACTAGAGAGATAATATATAAAATATTTAAATATTTTTAGGGTGTTTGAGAATAAACTCTAATGAATTATTTAAACTAGTCTAATTTCTCTATTAAATAATAATTTTTCGTCATTCAATTACATCTCATTAATCATATACCTAACTATCAACATTAAATACAATAATATAATCAACCAAACCAATTATATCAACATTTGAAACTTCCACAAATTATCATATTTAAAAGAATTTTAAGACTACATCTATTAAACCAACGACTTGATTCTATTACACGGGGAATCGTTGACGTATTTGCATGTACGATTCCATTTAGTATTAAAATTAATACTAAATAAATTGAAGGTCACATCCGTTTAGTAGCAATGTGTTTAATGCTTTTCCAGTTGGCATCCAAAGTTATTTTCAACTGTAATATGTACCTCTTTATTTAAGACTTTTCCAACAGGAATCTAAAGTATTTTGTAATCCAGTTGGTAACCCCTATATTTAACGCATTTCCAATTGATGCCAAAAGTGTTTTCAAGATAAATATTCCTAATGTTTGAAGTTGTGGATTTTAAATGACTAAAATGAGATTTACTAGGTGTAAGACTCGTTAATTACTAATGAGATTCCAGAAATGACTAAAAATGGTTCCTACATCTAAAAGTAACATTTGTGACTTTCTAAAATCATGACTTACATACGTTAGAGGTACCTAGCTTGAAAACAGTTAGGGCACCAATTGGAAAAGCCTTAAACACTTGAGTGACAACTCAAACTGAAAAATAATTTGGATACTAGTTGGAAAAGTCTTAAACAGGGTACCTATAAGAATTGTAAATAACTTTGGGCAGCAGCTGTAAAATCCTCTTTCTAACACATGGTTGAGTTTCCCTAAAATAAAAGTCCAAGTCCATTTTGGTTATAGTAGTTTCTATAATTCAACAGTATCTCATTTTTCATAATATCTTAATCTCTGAGCGTTGGAGTAAGGTCAACGATTGTTTGATTTATAAATTATTTGACATTACCGCACTAACATCACCAATTGATTTCATTTGAAATTAAGTTCAAAGTAATTTCGACCTCACCTAATTTGTTTGTCTGGACGATTGACTTTTAAGGTCATGGGCATAGACAATAAATAAACGTGTTTGGATTCTCCATCACATATTAGTATTACTGGATAGGAGATATAAAACCTAATTGATTCTTAGCCGTATATATTTAAATATACGCACAACTTAAGATGTTCATTTGGTAAAATTTTGACGTGAGAAAATTCTTAGCAGCAGCTCGGGAAATATTTCATTTGTAGTATTTTAATATAAATATTATTTGTGGGGTCCCATCACAATGGATATAAAACACACTAAGTTGTAATCTGATGTTGGACGTGATGTCAGGCTAACACTCACACTCACTTAGAAACGGACAGCGGAAATGAAAAGAATTTAGTGACAAAACGAAACGAACACACAAGATGATTTTATGCAGCAACTCAAATAACTTGCTGCGTGCCTCAAGGCGCAAATACTTCACTATGAAGATGGATTACAAACTATCAAAAAGGATAGTTAAAAACACGTCTAACAAAACCTACGAATCAAAAAGGATTCTGAAAACTACAAGATCTCTCGACCTTTGAAAAGCTAGACTAAAATGAAACTCTCTAAAGAGATAATACTCGCTCAAGATGCTCTCAAATTCGCTCGTTGTAAGTCCCATCTTAAACGGTTAAGTGAAGTCCCCTTTTATATGTCTTCGACTTTGGGGCGACTTCACCAAGGACTTGATAACGTCCACTAACTCCCTCTAACGTCCACAATGCGTATTTGGACAGTTAGGGATCGACTTGGTCAGCTCCTTAAGCTCAGTCTTCACTTGCTCACCAAGCTTCCTATTTTTAGCATGCTCTACTCCTAATTTTCCTCTAGCTTATCCACACTTCTTCCACGCGGTTTGAATCATTCCATCTCTTAAATATATCCTGCACAATACTAAAAAAATGCCACGTCATAAATAAAATAAGTTTTGGGCATGAAAGATAAAACTAAGATAGGGAACATTTTCGGCCAACAGATGTTGACTAGAATGTTACCCCAACATTGCTTCTGTTGAAAGCTCAACATCAACAATTTGGATGACTGGTACACAACCACTCTACTACACCCAACCCACTCATACCCAACCCACTCGTCATTTGAGAATCCCTTATGGCTTGAATGGTTCATAGGTTTAATTTATTTAAGTGTAGGTTTAACACATGTTCAAGTTTTTGGTTTATAGGAATAAATAAACCACGGGTTTATATAATACTAATTTAAACTCATGCTAGCCGGGTTTAAATAAACAACCCCCCTCACATGTGTTTAAACTCACTAAGCAAGCACAAGTTTTATTTTCTATCCATTACTTCGTTTTGTATAAACCTTACTAATTTAAAACCTTATAAATATAAACATACGAAAAAAACAAGCACTTATATTGGCAAGAATTCGATGTTAAAAATAATTTAAGTAATGATATGAACCGATAACTTAATAATTGGTGTAGGGATTTTTGTTTCGAGGCTCAAGTACATATAGGCTTGCGGGATTCATCATTAAAACCAATTGGCAATATAGGGGTCCCACAATCTTGTATACATGACCAACTTCTTCGATTTAGATGACAGGTACACAACCACTGTACTATACCACACCCACGAGCTCTTTGAGAACAACTCGTCATATTAATGAGAGTTCGCGCGAAAAGTATTTTGATAAGGATTTGAACCGAAACTTATTACTAAAACGACTGCATGCACAAGCCACTGTTTAAAATAACCACATTGCCTATTACATGCACACCAACTTCATTTCATCTTACACACTCCTTAGTTCTTTTCCATAGAAAATCATACAAGCCACACAAAACGAAAAAAAGAAAAGCAGGCATCAAGAAAATTTTGAATATGATGATAATATCATCATCTTCCATCCATAGCCGTAATCGTAAGGTCGTTAATGGAATATGCCGAACGAGTCGTCACGAGATAAGACGAGCTCGATAAATTCAATTTGTTCCAGTTCTCAGCAAAGACGGGTTTTTCAGGCTTCGGCACTTCGACGATTTCGCGGATAAGCATCGAAAGCGTCTGAATTCCCAGCCTATCCTTCGGAATTTCTTGTGCGCATAACAGCGCGATGTTCATACATCGTACGACTTCTTATTCTGCAATGTCAGAACTCGACAGCACATCGTCTGCGAAAGAGGTTCCTTTGTTTTCGCTCCACAGCTTCCATGCCTGAAATATATATATAGGATTCAGTTAAACAAAGACTCTCACAATGTGTATAAGTTGACAAATGCTTATCATACACATCCTAGGAGACTCAGAGACAGTTCATGGTTGTAATAACGTGTGTTCTTATGTCCTTTGATAATCTCTAGCATTAACACTCCAAAGCTGAAGAAGTGGGACTTTCCCGAAAATCTACCTTCCATTGCGTATTCTGGTGCCATGTATCCACTGCAAAGAACAATGTATGTGAGAAAAATTATATGCAAATGTGATAATAAATAGTGTACAACTTACTATGTTCCAACAACTCTTCCGGTATTTGCATGGTCTTGATCGCCACCGAAGATCCTCGCCATGCCAAAGTCCGAGATTTTAGGGTTCCAATCTTCGTCAAGCAAACCATTGTTGGGCTTGAGATCTTTATGAATGATTCTTAGTCTCGAATCCTTGTAAAGGTAGAGAAGGCCTCTCCCTATCCCTTCAATGATGCTGAAAAGCTTCGCCCAATCTAAGATATTTTGCAATGGATTCGTAGCATCTGTGAAGAAAGATCGTGCCTTTAGGACAAGAACATAAAATCCACTGTTTTTGTTTAAATGTTCATCGCATACCATCGTAGAGGCAGACGTCCGGTCCAAGCTTCTATTAGGTATGTATTCGTACACAAGCATCTTCTCTCTCTTTCGATGCAACAACCCAATAGTCTCACGAGGTTTCTGTACTGAAGCTTTGAGATCAGAATCACTTCGTTCATGAATTCTTTGATACCTTGTTCTGATGCCACTGATAGCCTCTTCACCGCTCTTTTTCTCCGTTATCTAAGTTTCCCTATGAGATAAGAGCATCATCATCATCATCATCATCTGTTTGAAACGGTAAATGGATCTAATACAGGGCGCATTCATAGTCTAGTCCAACGGTGACAGGTTCAAATGTGTGAAACCAGTATTTATGTTTATTGTTAAAGTATAATTTTAATACACGTTAGGTAGAAAGAATCATACGAATATGCAGCTGAAAATTATGTAAGGTGAAACCTGTAAGGTGAAACAATTATGATGCATATATGTGTTATGCATTATATGGTCCAAAATAAAAAAGTAAGTTGAATTATCATGGAATTCTAAGTTCTCTACAAGAAATAAATGCTGGTCAATGTAATTCTCATGAAAAACGAGAGTTGTGTTAGTATCGCTTTGTGTGTTTAAAGGCGGTGAACAAACACTCGATTATCTTATGTTAGTTTTTCGGTTTTGATCTCGCTAAAGGTCAATACCGGTGCTTGATATTTTAGTGTACTGATTGGTGCGGAAGAAACTTGTCGATTTTGATTCAAGACCCGATGTGAAGGTGGTGTGTGTGTGTGTGTTTTGCGACACAAACAGAGTTTGCTTTTGAACCAAGACCCGATCAGGAAGGTATTCACTAGAAGTCTCGGTTTGCAACACTTGTTGTACAACTCTTTAGATAGACTCACTCGATATAACTCTCACAGCTATATTTTGCTAATTAAACTCCTAGACTCCTCTACACAGCTTTTTACAGTCCGTTTCTTTCAACAACTTTGTACAGCCCGTTGAGAACTTACTCAGTAACTGTTTCGGTTTAGTGCAGTATAACAACACCTAAGTCTTTCTCGCTTTTGAGAACTTTTGTGATATAAGCTTGAGCTAATTCTCTCGTTCACATGTTTCAAGGTCGGTGAAGTAGTTGCTTCAGCTTGCATCCCTCCTATTTATAATTGGGTTGAAGTTGAAGCCCGTTGGGTTGAAGTTAAGTTCAATTATCAAAACTATTAATTTGAATAATTAAATTCATGATTTCTATTAGTTTGTCTTTTTTACGTCAAGATATTAATTACATATAAATTTAGTTAAATTAGTTGACCAGCTGCATGCCATACCACCAAACGCCACAATCATCACAAATATAGAATTATGGTGTACATTCGATAATGCATCACACAAATAGGATTATATTTACGGTTCATATTAGTGTGGCAGGAAAATTATAAAAATGGGTCATTAAGTATGTCAATTTTCGATTTTGGATCACTATATTTGCTAGTTACAAAACTAGGTCAGTAAGTATGTATATAATAACAAAATTGGGACACTGACCTCTTTTTTCTTATTAAATACATATTTAGTGACCCAGATTTGTAATTAATACATACCCAGTGACCTAGTTTTGTAACTTGTGACCCAATTTTGTTATATATCATACTTAGTGACCTAGTTTTGTAACTGGCAAACATAGTGATCCAAAATCGAAAATTGACATACTTAGTGACCAATTTTTATAATATTGCCTTAGTGTGGTTAAGAAAGATCAGGAAACATTATATTTATCCTTTTCCTTTTATTACGTTAGACCTCGCAAAGTGTTTAAGCTTGACAAAAAAACGCAATGCTGCTTCAGAATTTAAGGAATCAAAGCCCAATACTGAATAAGGAATTCAGTGCTAATTCAAACCTAACTACAATAAAAGAGATATAGAATAAGGACTGTTGCTACTCGCCCTCAAATGTCCACATCCCTTTTAATATATTTTTTCCCGTCTCGAGCTATCCCCACTCTACTTGGCTATGGGTCAACCCCTAAATACTAGGGTAGGCTTGCGCCACACAGACCTGGCGGAGGCTTAATTGTGCCGCACACTCACCCCACAACGATAGTCACGTGATAATACCACATGGGGACATCTCAAGAAATTGCGGGAGGGGAGATACGATCCCGCGACCTACCCCACAAGGCCTCCTCCTTGACCTCTAGGACAAGGCCTCAGCTTATCTCTTTTAATATTAACTTCACACTCCCAAATAAACATGAATTCAACGATTGTTATTTTATGAATTTATTTTTCATATAATTCAAGAACATATGTGGGTGAGTTGTTCAACAATATTTATGAAATCTCTTTTTATCCATAGCATGTCTATAAAATATTTAATCCTTATATTAATCACTACAATTTAATATGGACTATAAAAATATTGATGTTTCTAAATTTTTAAATAGTGATTTTTAATTTAAAAATATCCATATAATATAAATTTACTAATAATATAAAAACTTAAAACAAACACAATATCAAACACACATCCCCAATATATTTGCATTTTCAGTATCAAATCAAGTATACGCAAAACTCTAATGTAAACACTTAAATAAACGTAATAACGGCCGAGCCGGAATCGGTAGAACCAGCCCGGAACCGGTTGAACCGGTTTCCATGTCTACCCTACCAATGAAAAATCGTAAGGTGTAAATCTTAATCTTTTAGTAATATATTCCCTTTGGAGAAGAATGAGAGACGTATGAGACTTAACTCCGAACTTCAAAAAACAAATCGATTTGAGACTATCAAAATACAAAGACTAGCACGGACTTATACCAACTCTAGTTTGTGCAGCGAACTCACATAGAAATTAAGAAATCTGTACAACATATAGTAAAGATTGAGAATTGAAATCCAAACAAGAAACCACTCTGACAGAAGAAGAAAAGGCGGGAAAGATGGAGTATTTATTCAACATTCCCCCAAACAGTTAAACCGATTATACAACCTCATCACAATACAACTCACTCACGAAACCTTATCGAAAGGTGAATTTATTGGTGCTGGAATGTCAAGAGACACATACTCGTTTCAATCAATTTGCATTCGAGTCGAGCACCACCCACTTAATCTTATTTTTCCTTGTTATATGAAGCCTTGATATTTTACTTACTTCCATTTCGACAATAGAATAACAAAGTAGTAACTATTACAATTAGCTTTTACGTCATTCAATGCATTTTATCTCATTACATTAGTCGTCTAACTAGTCCTATCACCATTTAACATAATGATATATTATCATCCATCCTAACTACTTTTTGTTACGTTTAAAATAGCGACAAATTTAAGTAGTTCATAACGTAACACAAATTAATTCTGGTCTTCCGCCACACACACCAATTATATATTACAAATTTTCAACGAGAGATGAAGCCGAAACTGTAAAAACGTTACCTAAAATAACACACATGCAGTAGTTGTCATAAAACAGAACCATATCAGCATCGACATAGCAAGGATAATGGATTTCGATTGAACCCTAATTTTTTAACTGAACCGACTAAGCTGAAGAAAAAGTGTTGACCATCTTCTTCTGATCGGACTTAGATCTTGTATTGATACTATCTGCCTCCATTTCACTACCTTGCACGAAATAATAAGCAGGCTCGGAAGGAGTAGCTAATGTGAAAGATAAGCTGCTGAGCATCAAGACAACAGAAGCCATCGTTGGCCTATCGGATGCATTTTCTTGAACACACAACAAACCGATATGAACGCATCTAAGCATATCTCTGATCGAACCAGAAGCTGACATCAAAATCGGATCAATTATATTCGAAGCAGTTCCTTCTTTCCAGTTCTTCCATGCCTGTGAGAGGTGATATATAAAAAAAAGTCATCAAGGGTTTTAGTGTTTATGAAGTAAAGATTAATTGTAAGTGCTTACAAAGCTCAATAGATCTTGCGTGTCTTCGTATTGGGGAGCGTTGTTTCTTTGACCGCTTAAGATTTCTAGGAGTAATACTCCAAAGCTGAAGACATCCGACTTTACTGAAAACTTCCCGTGGATGACGTATTCTGGTGCCATATATCCACTGCGCTTACACAAGTACTAGTATGAAATAAGAATGCCGTATTACAACCTGCTCACAAGTATTAGTATACGTATTTGTGTCTTGTTCTATTACGCTTACTAGGTTCCAACTATTCTGCTGGTGCTTCCCTGAGTTTGATCATCCTGCTCAAATAATCTCGCCATGCCAAAATCTGCAATCTTAGGATTCATCTCGCCGTCTAAAAGGACATTACTGGCTTTGAGATCGCGGTGAATGATTCTGAGTCGAGAATCTTCGTGCAAGTATAGCAATCCTCGTGCGATACCTCCTATGATCTTGCTTCGCAAACCCCAATCTAGTATTGCACTTTTGAAAGGATCTGAATTAACATCACCAAAAGATGAGAAAGAAGAAATTTTGAACAACTATTATTTGTGATATCTGAAAATTCTATTTTACCAAAAATGAAGTTGTCGAGGCTGGCGTTCTGAACATACTCATACACCAGAAGTTTCTCTTCTCCTTCGATTGAAAACCCTAAAAGTCTAACAAGATTTCTGTGTTGAAGCCTTGCTAGTAGTAAGACTTCATTCTTGAATTCAAGGTCACCTTGTCCTGAGTTTTTGGACAGTCTTTTCACAGCAATTTCGTATCCGTTTTGAAGCTGTCCCTGTTATCATTACAATATACGTTTACATGTTACTGGACTGTGTGAAATATGAAACCTATTTAATTCATTATGAACCTTGTAAACAGCACCAAAACCTCCTTGCCCAAGCTTGTTTTCATCGGAGAAATCTTCTGTTGCTGATCTGATCTTTCCAAAATCATATTGTAGGGATTCAACAGTACTAATTTCATCACCAGCTGATCCATAAAAAATAATTGGACTTGGAAAGAAGAAAAAAACAAAATCTCCATACTGAACATCACATAACAAAAAGAGAGACACTCACTTTGCTTCTTCTCATCCACGCTTCGTTGTTTCTGGTTTTCTCTCTTATTCTTGAATATAATCCAACCGGCAACCACTATTAGCACTACTAATACCAACCCAGAAATCGTAGCAGCAATTGCTATAGTTCGAGTCTCGTGTCCTGGAAAAACCAAAAGTACGAACTGTAATGTTAGTTCTCTCCACATATCTAGTAGCATAGATGTTGGTCGAACGATATTTTTAGTCCTCAGTGTTTGGAGCATGGGCGTTTATGGTCCCTCATATTCAAAGTTTCCGACTTTATAGTCTCCCAAGGGTCATTTTTGTCCCCGATTATAATAAATGCTAGATTTAAACGGAATCTAACAAGCGAGGGCAAATGATCTGATAACTGTTATTTTTCTTTAACGTGTATGCAACAAGAGAGGAGAAATTTTTGTATCTCACGTTAATACACCAATATATTTTTTTATTATTGCACTCATTATTTTACAAAGATCCATACATGCATTATATAGAAACTTAAGAGTACAAAAGCATTATTATTTTCTCCACCTATATGATGACTAAGCAACTAACGTGTTCTTCTTCTTTTGGTTTTCCCATACACACATGACACATATAGTGATATGTGTCTATTATTATTAGTTTTATTTGACCATTGAGATTACTCCACAAATTCCTCCCTTAATCTCAATGCCTTTTGGTCTTTCATCCCGAGCATATTCTTCAAATTTTCAAACGAGCTTGTCGGTAACGGCTTCGTGAAAATATCTGCTACTTGTTCCAGACTGGTGACATGTATCATCTTTACTTCTCCGTTTTTTACGTGCTCTCTGATATAATGAAATCGAGCATCAATATGCTTACTTCTCTCATGATGGACTGGATTTTTTGCCAACTCGATTGCCGACTTATTATCCACTCGAATTTCGGTTGGCTGATCTTGTTGCAGATTTAACTTGAGCAATAAATTTCTTAGCCAGACAGCGTGACAAACACACCACGATGCTGCCACATATTCCGCTTCACAAGTTGACAGAGTCACGATCGGTTGCTTCTTCGATAGCCATGTAAATGCCGTACTCCCTAGAAAAAATACATAGCCACCCGTGCTTCTTCGATCATCAATATCTCCACACCAATCACTATCCGAATATCCGACAAGTTTGCTGTCACTTCTCTTTGAATAGAATAATCCGAGTGACTGTGTTCCTCGTATGTATCGAAGAATTCTCTTGATTGCTTTGAGATGTGCCTGCCTCGGTTCTTCCATGTAGCGGCTAACGACTCCAACACTGTAAGCGATATCTGGTCTCGTGCACGTCAAGTATCGCAGACTTCCCACTAGACTTCGATATTCAGTTGCATTTACTCCTGGTCCTCCCTCAAACTTGGACAATTTTGTTCCGAGCTCCATCGGTGTAGCTACCGATTTACTTTCCTCCATTTTATTTTTCTTCAATATATCCTTAGCATACGCTTCTTGCGACACGAATATTCCCGTACTCCTTTGCTCGACTTCGAGACCAAGAAAATATTTCATCAGTCCCAAGTCTGTCATCTCGAACTCCTTCGTCATCGCCTTCTTAAAATCACTGATTATCTTTTCACTGCTCCCCATGAAAATGAGATCATCGACATAGAGAGCGACTATGATCATTTCCTCTCCTTCTCGTTTGACGTAGAGGGCGTGCTCAAATGGACATTGCTCAAAATTATTTCTTTTGAAATATCCGTCGATTCTGGTGTTCCATGCTCGAGGCGCTTGCTTTAGCCCATAGAGTGCTTTTTTCAACTTCAACACTTTTTCTTCTTCTCCTAATTTCGAGTATCCCGGGGGCTGTTCCACGTAGACTTCCTCCTCTAGCTCCCCGTTTAGGAACGCAGACTTCACATCCATTTGATAGATCGGCCAACTAAGTTGTGCAGCTTGGGCAAGGAGTAGACGGATTGTTTCCATTCTTGCGACGGGAGCAAACACTTCATCGTAGTCTATTCCTGCTCGTTGTCGGTAGCCCTTCGCCACCAATCTCGCCTTATAACGCTCGATTTTTCCTTGAGCGTTCATTTTCTTCTTATAAACCCATTTCACTCCTATGGGTTTATGCCCGTGTGGCAACTCGACCAGCTTCCATGTGTCATTCCTTTCGATCGCCCCGATCTCCTCATCCATAGCCGTTTTCCATCTCTTGTCTCTTACGGCTTCTTCGAAACTAATT
Source organism: Craterostigma plantagineum (assembly GCA_027422505.1). Taxonomy (NCBI): domain Eukaryota; kingdom Viridiplantae; phylum Streptophyta; class Magnoliopsida; order Lamiales; family Linderniaceae; genus Craterostigma; species Craterostigma plantagineum. Next base: position 1,076,862 of record JAPQWV010000104.1, read on the forward strand.
TGTTCCGAGTCGGCCAGTAAGCAGACTAGGTGAACCTGTTCGGTTGTTTCGTACAGGTCATGCATGCTTCGTATCCTCGGTTGTCTTGGTTCGTCCTCCTCGTTATTTTCTTGGGGTGAAACCGAAGTGGTTGTTGGTGCAATATTAAATGCTTCTTCATGTGTCACAGTCTTCTTTTCATCCTTCCAGTCCCACGAACTTTCTTCATCAATACGAACATCTCGGCTGACGGTCACCTTTTATTTTCTGGATCAAATAGTCGGTAGGCCTTCGTCTTCTCATCGTATCCAATGAAAACAAGCTTTTTGCTTTTGTCGTCGAGCTTGGTTCTTTTCTGGTCCGGCACATGTGCGTATGCCACACTTCCAAATATTTTGAAGTGTGCTACGGTCGGTTTCTGGCCACTCCATGCTTCTTGTGGTGTTCGACTCCCGAGGTTGCTGTGTGGACACCGATTCTGTATATAGACCGCACATTGTACCGCCTCGGCCCAAAACTCCTTTGGCATTCCTCTAGTCTTCAACATTGATCGAACCATGTCAAGTATGGTTCGATTCTTTCTCTCGGCCACACCGTTTTGTTGTGGCGAATATGGTGCGGTGAGAAATCTCCGGATGCCATGTTCCTCACAAAATGATATGAAAGCACTTGACATGTATTCTCCGCCTCTATCTGATCGGAGTGCTTTGATATTGAAGCTAGTCGCTTTTTCGACCATCGTTTTGAATTTTTTAAAGGTCTCAAATGCTTCTGATTTTTCCTTCAAGAAATAGACCCAACTCTTTCTCGAGTAGTCGTCGATGAACGTGATGAAATATCTCTTCCCACTAAATGAGGCCGGTGTGATTGGCCCGCATATATCCGTGTGGATGAGCTCGAGCGGTTTGCGTGCTTGATATCCTGCCTGCTTTGGAAACGCCGTTCTCGAATGTTTCCCGATCATGCAGCTTTCACAAAATTTATTTCCTTCCTCTATCATTGGCATTCCGTGCACCATATTTTCCTTGAAGAGCTCTCTTAGTCCTCCGTAGTGTAGATGTCCGAACCGCATGTGCCATAAATGGCCTTTGTCCTCCAAGTCAACTTGCAAACATTTTTCGTGGATCGCCTTCAGCTTGAGTTTGAACATTCTGTTCCTTTCCATCTCGACCTGTGCGATAATTCGCCCTTCTTTGTTTCTTAGTTGTAACGATCGATCCTTCATGAATACCGAACATCCCTTCTCGAGCAACTGCCCCATACTTAAGATGTTCGTCTTCAAGTCTGGCACGAAATAAACGTCCTCGACAGATCCTTGTTTGCCATCATTTTGAGAGAAACAAATTTTCCCTCGGCCTTTGACTTCAATTTTTGATGCATCTCCAAAAGTTACGTGGCCGTCCTCGATCTTCTTCAAATCCGTAAAGAGATGTCTGTGCCCACTCATATGGTTGCTGGCACCGGTGTCAAGATACCACACCATGTCGCTACCCGGTTTTGTGTCCTCAAGCGTCATTAAAAGTACGTCATCGTCTTTTGGCTCTTCTTGTGCCACTAAGTTTGCGTTTTCGTCAACTTTCTTATTGGTCCAGCAATCTTTCGCGAAATGCCCAAACTTTCCGCAATTATAGCATTCAACGCTCGGACGATTTGACCGATCTCCTCGACCTCGTGCTCGACCTCGTCCTCTCCAATTTTGGTTGCTCGCTTGTCCATCTTTTTCTTGGAAGTATCCTCGTCCTCGGTTTATAGTTTGCCCAAAACCTCGTCCACGATGGCCACGGCCTCTTCCTCGACCGTGGTGCGTATAAAACGCCTTGTCCTCTTTAAGTGACAACTTCGTGTTTAGGACCTCGTCCAAAGACTCCTGTTTTTTCTTTTTCTTTCGTTGCTCGTGAGCTTCGAGCGAACCAGAGAGTTCATCGACCGTCATCTTCTCAAGGTCTTTGGATTCTTCAATAGCACACACCACGTTCTCGTACTCGTTCGTCAGAGATCGTAAAATTTTCTCTACGATTCGGGCATCTTTTAGAACCTCCCCGTTTCTCTTCAAGTGGTTGACGATGGTTTGCACTCTCGTTATGTACTCGGAAACGCCTTCACCTTCTTTCATTTTCATCATTTCGAACTCGCCTCGAAGAGTCTGTAAGCGTACTTGCTTTACTCGGTCAGCACCTTTATACGCTGTTTCCAACGTCTCCCAAGCTTCTTTCGAATTTTTCGCCCCAGATATTTTCTCGAAACCGGCATCATCTATTGATTGGTGGATAATGGCAAGCGCAGTCTGATCTAGTTTGCGAGATTCATTCAACGCCTTCAGTTGGGCCGCTGTGTAACCGTCCGTGGTTTCGGGCTCGGTGTACCCGTTTTTAGCGATCTCCCATACGCCTTGAGACCCGAGCAACACCTTCATTCGAATGCACCAGTTGTCGTAGTTGAATTTTGTGAGGCGCGGAACGGGCATTTGGCCACCAGTTGCTCCGACGAACGACATGGCTCTGATACCAATTTGTTATTTTTCTTTAACGTGTATGCAACAAGAGAGGAGAAATTTTTGTATCTCACGTTAATACACCAATATATTTTTTTATTATTGCACTCATTATTTTACAAAGATCCATACATGCATTATATAGAAACTTAAGAGTACAAAAGCATTATTATTTTCTCCACCTATATGATGACTAAGCAACTAACGTGTTCTTCTTCTTTTGGTTTTCCCATACACACATGACACATATAGTGATATGTGTCTATTATTATTAGTTTTATTTGACCATTGAGATTACTCCACAATAACTTAGCCAACTTAAAAACGTCATAACTCGTATTGTTTGACTTAAACAATGGTCGCGCGCATCATTACACATATGACGTACCTGAGGACGGCAATGGCGACGGAGAAATTATTTGAGGTTGAGGACCAGGAGTTTGAGGCACAGAGGACAGTTCTAGCATCCTCGTCTCGTTGTAAAATGGACGAATCTCGTACCTTATAAAACAACTCTCTCCTAGCAATCTGCAACCGACGAGTCCATCGCAGTACGTACTAGACAACATATCGTTAGCCACACTAAAAAGACAAGTATTGCAATCCTCCGCACTCAAATCTGGTCTGCACTGAGCCATGCCAATAATTGTTTCGAAATCAGGCCCAGACACGTTCCCAACGGCCACCTTCATCGACCTACCGCCGCCGTTGGGTGATGATATTGCTTTGCCACGGAGATCGTCGAACAAGACTCTCAGATCCTTCTTAAACTGAAGGGGGTTCGAAGTGTTTTGAAAAGTTGGTATGTCGTGCCTGTAATTAGTCTCCAGCCGACCGTTCAAACTGTAGTTTGCGTATTTCAACAAGCAATAATCCCATTGCCAAGCGACCGCCTGCTTCCGGTTTGGGCACGCCTTGAGAACTTCGGTTATAGCATCCTGCAAGCTGCTCTTACACGTGCCGAGGGAGATGTCTGCTCGGCACATCACAAATGCGTCGACTTTGTCTTGATTTTTTGCCCGTAGTAGTGTGGTAGTAATAACCCGTGTCGTTAACGTTTGAGAGCAGAGAATTGAGTGCGGTGTTGAGGTTGAGACCGTAGATGCTTCCTTGCGTGTAGTTTCCATTGTCGATGCAGTGGGTGTAGGATTTAACAGAGGTTGTAAAGTGTGTGAGAATAAGGAAGAAGATGGGGAAGAGCAGCATGAGCAAGGGTACTTTGCAAGAGAAATAATCCATAAGCTATTTACTAAAGATACCAGAAGAGATTTGGATTTACTATTATTATTTCATGTTATAGAGAGAGCGCGTACTGAAGTTTAAGATATATGATGGAACCAACCAAGTCGTTGATGGTAATTGATTTCGCAACTTGATTGGCAAAAATAATGGATATAAATTCTTGCATTATTGACCTGGAGACTTAGGTAAGACGACTTGGAATTTTTTAGCAGGCACTGTACTTCCTTATCAATTCAATATGATTTCAATACTTAACCATACTTTTGAGGTCGAAAAGTCTGTCCTTAGGGAATGACTGGCTATGGAATTTTATGCCTTTCCATTTGACGATGTATGAATATTTTTTCAGGACATACAGTCTGCAATGTACAGTATATGGGCATTTGATCATGATTAACAACGTAAGCTTTAGATATTGTCGTGATGTTAGGAGACATTTTCTTTTCTGTATTAGGTGTGCGATATGACGCGCTTAGTATTAGTATAATTCTTTCTCTTGACTATCTGATTTGGCTTAATGATCATGTTGAGACTGGAAGATCTTTGTAAGATCTCCAATGTGTACAATAAACTGATGTCTTCACTTTAATGGAATTAGCACTATTGTGGAGTTGGAAGACGTTAATACTCTATTTTTAGAGCACACCTAATTTTTAATATAAAAGTAGTTTTAAATTTTATTTTACTTTTTTATTTTTAAATATACTTGGTTTCTATCGAGACAATTGTAAGTATTTAACTAATGCGCAATTGGACAGATATCCTACATATATTCATCTATTTCTTTTTCTTCATTGAAATCATTCGAGAATAAAACGCGCAAACATTTATTACTGCAATTTTTTTCATCTGTATCTTTTTCTCCCATATTGACATCGTTAGAGGATAAAACGCGCAAACATTTGTTACTGCAATTTTTTTCCACAATGTGTAAACTACTCACGTTTACAATAGCGTGGACGCAGTCCAATTAATGTGAAGATAAATAAAATCATATTTAAATTATTCGAATACGTGGGCAACTGTGAGGTACCAAAGTTTCAACTTGCAAGTCCACTTTTGTAAATCGATTCACTTTTGCAAATAAATATACTCGTTTTTTACCCGTGAATGAATGATAATTGTAATTATTATAAGTTAAAAAAATTGTTAAATTTATATTTGATAATGAGTGGTTTCTGTAAATTAACATGTGTTAGTGAGATTTTCTTGAGAGTTTATTATTTTTTAAGTTAGGGGACACAGTGACATCGTATAAGAACACCTATATTTCCATAATACTATAAGATTTTATGCATATGCATCGAATAACTACTCAATTTAATATTGGTGCTGTCCAATTTATTGTGAGTGTATAACAGTATATTAATTGATTCATAGGTCTTCACAAGAAAATTCCAATCAATGTGATAATAAACAAAGGAAAAAAGCCACATTATTGACAAAAGCAAACTCAAGAAAAATAAAAAGGTAAAGAGAGGACTCAAGAGGCCCTTAAGTATCAGTTTAAAGCCGATTGAGCCTAACTCGATGCTTTGGTATTATCACCACCAAGAAAAGCTTGAAAAGATAATTGAAAGATGTAACAAGTTCCATACTATCTATCTCATACACTATTATTTGGGTGTTTCTACTTTAGCTATACGAGATTAAAGTCTCATAGACGGTCCTGATCTATCTCAATAATGTCTAAGAGGGGTTCGATAAACAGCAACTTGTATAAAATGGATGATGCTTATGTTACATCAAGAAGACTTTTGTTAGTGTCGGTGTGATTTTTACAAATGAAGAAGCATCAAAGTGCATCACTTGAGTACTATAGGGTGTGTATGTCTATATATACTTATATGAAATAAATACAATATATTGATCGTACGCAGTGGGCAAACCTGATTTTAAAGTGCAGTGCTTACAAAATAGAACATTTGTTTTCCAAGATATGTAGACAAACTTATTGTATTATGACTTATGACTTATGAGCACCAAATTATGGTACTTACGAACTTATTTGATGCTCTTCGGACTTTGAGGCGAGTTTAGGATATGAAATATATTTCACGAGGAGAGAAGAAAGAACCTACGAGTTTACGAAGACATGGAGGATCGCAGAGTTGACCAACTGCTTCTATGAGGACCAGAGTTCGAATCCTTTGACAACGTTGATGAATATGTAGCCGACATGTGTGAGTTCGTGGCAATCATATAAGATAGGGGTGGGCTTTCTAATTGGGGTTTCGGGTACCCAATCGGAAGAAAAATCGGGTTAGAAATCAGGCATTGGGTAGCAGATTACCCGATCGGGTACCCGACCATAAAAAAATCATATAAAAACTAAACCCAACTAATAGAAGAAAAAATTCAAACATAAAAACTAAGTCCAACTAATAAAAAAAGTATATGTTTATTTTTGAACTAGTGTTGAATTTATTTTATCGTTGATGTTAATGGTGTTGAATTTATTTTATTATTGATGGTGTCTGAATTTTTGTAGTGTTGATGGTGTTTAATTTATTTTACTGTTGAAGGAATTGAACTTATTACTTTAAGCTTATCTAAAGTGTCAAAAAATTACAAAGAATAGAATTAAAAATAATATCAAAAAATAATGAGAAAAAAAACGAACCCGACCCGGGGGTACCATCGAACAAATGATGTTGAATTTGTTTGATCGTTGATTTTGATGGTGTTGAATTTATTTTATGGTTGATGGTATTTAAATTATTTTATTATTGATAGTGTTTAATTTATTATATGTTTAGGGAATTAACTTAATTTTTAAGCTTACATAAAATTAATAATAATAATATAAAAAAAACCCGAACCCGCGGGTACCCGACCGATTTCGGGTATCCGACCATCGGGTACCCGCATTTGATTGGGTCGGGATCGGGCATCAAAATCACTACCCGATTACATCGGGTACCCGACCCGTAACACCCGAATCGCGAAAAAACCCGAATCAATCCCACCCCTACATTAGGAGAATGAGAGAGATTCTTCTTTTTTTTTTTGGTAAAACCCTCCATGCTTTTTCTTTATTGCGCGAAACCCCCTTGCTATGTGCTAACTTAGCATAGTACCCAAATCAGGGGGTGTAAATCTAAAGGAGCACATAACTAATTAAACATCGAGGATTTCTATGCAATTTTCAATACATAGGGGGTTTGGTGCATTTTTGTCTAAGGGATTCTTAGGACATGTAATTTTGGATATGTTTCAGTTGAACAAGGTTAGAATTATTTTGGTCTAAGCCTATATGGAAATTAAAAGCAGCTCTTGTTATTGTTATTACTATCATTTTCTTCTTCTATCTTTTATTTGGTAAGATGCAAAAAGATGGAAAAGAAGGGAACTTAAAAAGCAGTGATGGACAAAGGAAGAGAACAACTTCTGGGTCATGTCATCATGTAAAGACAAGATGGCAAATTAGTATATAGTAAGTCATAATATTCTAAGGCTTATTGATGATTGGGTTGTTATTATTGCAAAACCTAGATTTAGTATAGATGAGGCAAGTATATTTAATATTTATTATCATAAATTATTATAATATTTATCATCTTTAGTTGTAAGATTCTTAAAAAGGTTTGCAGTTAGGAGTTTCGTTTTCATATATGTAGATAGATATACAGTAAAACCTCTACAAATTAATAAACTCTCTAAAATAATAAAATTTCATTGTCCCGAACTGGCCGTTATAAAAAATCATTAAGTTCGATATAATAAGATAATATTTTTTTCAAAAATCTATTTATAAATATTTCCATCAAACTCTAAATTAATATTAATAAAATATTACAATTATCTGAAAGATCATTACAACGAATAAAATTAGCAATTGAAAATTATTGTACGTGATATAATTGCATGTACTATGAAACTAATATAATCACCATTTTCTCATCTGATTCACTTAGCCATTGGCATGGACTAAGATAGTTGAATTTAACAAAAAATTTCAATTAATAAATATTAACTTATCGATATATAAATATATCTCTAAATTAATATAATTCAATGGTTTATTAATTTATAGAGGTTTTACTTGTAGCTATATTAAGAGATATTAGTTGAATGAGTGGTACACAACTACTCTACTACACCCCACCCAGTCATCATATGAGAACCCGTTATATTGGCGAGAACTCGATGTTAAAAATAACTTAAGTAATGATTTTAACCGATAACCTATTATTGGTGTAGGGCTTTTTTTCCGAGATTCCATCCCAAGCCCAATCACATATAATATTGTGAGGTTCCTTTCTAAAATCAAATGACAATATATAGACTTAGCCCACAAGCTTATATACATGGCTAGCTTCTTTGATTTAGATGACAAGTACACAACCACTCCACAGTACTACACCACACCCAAGATCTTTGAGAACAACTCGGCATATTGCTGAGAATTCGCGTGAAAAATATTTTGATAAGGATTTGAACCGAAACCTATTACTTAAACTACTGCATGCACAAACCACTATTTAAATAACCACATTGCCTATTACGTGCGCACCAACTTCATTTCATCTTACACACTCCTTAGCAGTGACGAATAATCGAAAGTAGGGGATTAAAAGGTAAATTAAATATTCAAAGTTTGGGGGGTCAAAAATAAATATAAGAAATTTTTTTTCCAAAAAGAAGACTTCTATATATTAAAAACCACAGAAATTACAATGAGGTTAAATAACCTCCCAAAGCTCCCTGTAACAAGGATGACAAGATCAGGAGAGCAGGGAAAACCAGTGAAGACAAAAAAAAAAGCAGAAGAAAAAGGAGACCTCAAGATCAAACATACTCAACCGACACTGTGGTTTCAAAACATGGCAAAACAGAGCCGAAAGCAGAGGCGCCGACGAGAGGGCTGTTTGTCAAAACAAATCGAACGCACATCTCTTTCGAGTCACACTCTCCTGCACCTGCAAAAGCGACAAAAGCTCCTGGCACAAACAAAAAAACATGTTTCAGCACTGTCCTGACGAGTAAACGGACCTACTTCCCATGTGTAAACCGAGTACTTCACAAGCAATGACGTTCGGAGGTTCCCATTCCCAACAGGCAAAAAGCGGATTCAACCACGAGTTTGGAGGTATTCTTCCCACTCCGAGGTTGCGTTTTTTTACGACCTCGATCTCTGGCATCCAAACATTCTGAAAAACTACAGCCACCAAATAATATAAACTGTTAATTGGAGCCTATGTTGGTAAGCTTCATCTCTTGTTCGCACTCCAATATTCATCCACCAATTTCTGAAGTTACTTGGATTTGAATGAGGATTATCCCAGCTAACAGGGGCAATTTTCCAGATTTTGATAGCTCTTGGACAGTGGAGAAACAAGTGCTCCAAATCTTCTTCGTCCTCACCACAAAGGTTGCATATAGGATCAAGCACAACACCCTTTTTAATAAGCCGATTCTTAGAAGGTACAATATTTTGTAGAGACCTCCAAAGGAAGTGCTTGTACTTTGGTTTGACTTTAAGTTTCCAAAGCTTACTCCACAGTAACTGGTCTTGATCCTCGTACCACTTGATTCTGGTGCATCTTTCTTAAGGTCTTTATGCTCAAGTTTTAAATATGTAGACTTCACTGAGAAGATACCTTTCTTTTCCAAATCCCAAACAAGTTTATCACTCCCCCCACGATGGTCAATAGGCAACTCTGAAATGAGATTAGCAGAAGTTGGATCAAAATTTTCCTTGATCAAAGCCAAATTCCAAGCCAAGCCGTCTTCAGTGAGCAACTCGCTAACAAAGACGAGATTTGACTGGTTTTGAGAAAGGGGTCTAAGAACTAAGTTTTGATAGCCCTGGACCCGAGGACACTCCCAAATCCCAATTGATTTACCATTTCCCACATGGAATCTGGCTCCAATTCTCAGGACATCAATGGCTTTAACCCAACATTTCCAAAGCCATGATGCGTTTGATGTCGCTTGAGTCGAAAAAAGTCCTCTTGGGAAGTATCTCGCTTTCAACACCTTACACATGAGTAGATCTGGTTCTGTACAGATACTCCAGAGTTGCTTAGCGATTAGTGCAGCATTAAAACTATGTAGGTCCTGAAAGCCCAAGCCTCCCCCAGCTTTGGATACTATCATATTTTTCCGAGCTCTCCAGTGAATTCACAACCCTCCATTATCCTTTTGACCCCACCAAAAATCAGGATCCTGCAGATTTCTTTGCAAATAGCCCTAGGGATGAAAAAACAAGACAAAACATAGGTTGGAAGAGCATTCAACACAGCTCGTATCAAGACATCTCTCCCAGCTAAACTAAGAACGGAACTCCTCCAGCTTTGAATCCTGCTTTTAACCGTATCAACTAAATACTCACGTCCAGCTTGGATCTTCCAAACACCAATGGTAGTCCTAGATACTTCGCGCTTTTTTGTTCAATGAGGCCTCCGAGCTGTTGGCAAACCCTCAATCTTGTATCACAAGGAGAATTAGAGCTAAAGAAGGCTAATGATTTATCGAAGTTCACCCTTTGGCCAGAAGCAATACAAAACTGATTCAGGAGCTCTCTAACCATTTTCGCTTGTGCTTCCGATGCTTCGCAAAATAACAATGAATCATCTGCAAAAAGTAGATGGAGACAATCGGCCTGTTCCTACTGATCCTAAGCCCAGAATACTCACCATGTTTAACAGCTTGCTTAATCATATTGGACAAGGCTTCGGACAATAAAATAAACAGGTAAGGTGAGAGCGGGTCCCCTTGCCTTATTCCTTTGGTGGCTATAATATACCCGCACTCTTCGCCATTAATATTAAAAGAGAAAGATGAATATCTAACAGAAGCTAAAATCCATTCACAAAAGGACTCACAGAACCCCACCGACCTAAGCACTATTCCCAAAAAACCCCATTCAGCTCTATCATAAGCTTTTTCCATATCTAACTTAATGGCCATATAACCCTTTTTCCCTTTTCTTCGATGATTAAGAAAATGAAGGCACTCATGAGCAATAACCACGTTGTCCACAATTTGTCTACCATGAACGAAGGCTGCCTGGGATTCACTAATACCATCAGGGAGGTGAGGTTTCTTTCCGTTGGCAAGGACTTTTGAAATGATTTTGTAAATGACATTACAAAGGCTTATCGGTCTGAACTGTTGGATGGAGTTTGGATTTTTTTATCTTGGGGATTAAAGTGATCATTGTACGGTTCATGGCTCTAGGAACCTTGCTGCTCAAGAAGAAAGCTGAAACAACAGAGCAAATATAATTTTTTAAAATATGCCAGAAATGTTGAAAGAAACAAGGAGTCATACCATCGGGCCCTGGGGCTTTAGAAGGGTGCATTTCGAAAAACGCTTCATTAATCTCATCTTCCTCCACAGGTCTGCACAATTCTTGGTTCGTGGCTGGTGTAATGGACATAGGTAAACCTTCAAGAACCCTTTGCAGATTTGGAGGATGTGAACTGGAGAAGAGTTCTTTGTAGTAATCTGTCACTTCCTCGACAATCTCATCTTTCGATTCACAGCGCATTCCATTGCTTTTGATTAATCAGTTAAGGGAATTGGTCCTTCTAGATTGTATAGTTGTGGCGTGAACTTAGTATTTTTGTCACCCTCTTGCAGCCATTTCACTCTCGCCTTTTGGGCCCAAAAAGTTTCCTCTTCTCTATAGGCGCTACGTACCTGATCATTCAAGTGTTTCCATCTATCCCAATTTTCTGTCTCCTTTATGCTCTTTCAAATTATTCATCTCCTCTTTAATTTGCTTAATTTGCACAGCGGCGTTGGTCTTCTTTGTTTTACTCCAACATAATAAGTCGATTCGACATTTCTTAATCTTCGCCACAATTTGTGACAATGGGTTTCCTTGTTGCTATGTACTCCATGCGGACCCTACCACTTGATTGATATCCTCAAATTTTAGCCACCTCTTGTCAAAACAGAATCTTTTCCTTCATGGCTCCTTCTTAGAGTTAGTTTTTAATAAAAGGAAGTTATGATCTGATGCTTGCATTTCTTTATGTATGACAAGGGAACTAGGAAATTTGAGCAGCCATTGGGAGAACAAAAACATCTATCCAGTCTCTCTTCAACAAACCCTCTCCAACCCTATTATTTGCCCATGTGTACATGTTGCCTTGAAACCCTATCTCATACGTCCCCATATCTCCAATGAAATTATTGAAGGACTCATAACTTGAATCAGGTCGTCTCCCACCTTGTTTCTCATCTCTTAGATCTAATCTCATTAAAATCCCCTCCCATAACCCAAACATCTCCCATATGTCCTTACTAGCTTTCAAATATAAATATAAGAAAATTTATTGAGGTGTCCAAAATTAAAAAAAAATAATTATTCTGAAGAATGTTCGAACCATGACTGTCACTCATATCAACTTAAGAAAACACCACTCTTCCACTAGACCAAAGAGATTGTATCTGCTCAGGATAAATAATAATAGTAGTACATGACGGATTTAGCTGTGGGGTCTGCTCCTTAGTTTGTTTCCATAAAAAATTATACAAGCCACGCAAAACGAAAAAGAAAAAAAAAACAGGCATCAACAAAATTTCGAACATGATGATAATATCATCATCTTCCATCCATAACCGTAATCGTAAGCTCGTTAACGGAGTACGCCGAACGAGTCGTCAAGGGATAAGACGAGCTCGACAAATTCATTTCGTTCCACTTCTCAGCAAAGACGGGTTTTTCAGGCTTTGGCAGTTCGACGACTTCGCGGCTGAGCATCGAAAGAACCGTCTGAATTCCCGGCCTATCCTTTGGAAATTCTTGTACGCATAACAACGCGATGTTCATGCATCGTACGATTTCTTCTTCTTCTGCAATGTCTGAACTCGACAGCACATCGTCCGTGAAAGAGATTCCTCTGTTTTCACTCCACAGCTTCCATGCCTGAAACATATATATAGGATTCAGTTAAACAAAGACTCTCACAATGTGCAAAAGTTGACAAATGGCTTATCATACACATCCTAGGAGACATAGAGACAGATCATGGTTGTAATAATGTGTGTTCTTCTGCCCTTTGATAATCTCTAGCATCAACACTCCGAAGCTGAAGACGTCGGACTTCTCCGAGAATCTTCCTTCCATCGCGTATTCTGGTGCCATGTATCCACTGGAAAGAAAATTGTATGTAAGAACTATATGCAATTGTGATAACATAATAGATAGCGTACTAATACTTACTATGTTCCTACAACTCTTGCGGTATTTGCATGGTCTTGATCGCCACCGAAGATCCTCGCCATGCCAAAGTCCGAGATTTTAGGGTTCCAATCTTCGTCAAGCAAAACATTGCTGGGCTTGAGATCTCTATGAATGATTCTTAGCCTCGAATCCCTGTGGAGGTAGAGAAGGCCTCTCCCTATCCCTTCGATGATGCTGAAACGCTTCGCCCAATCTAACATCTTTCGCAACTGACTCGTGGCATCTACGAATAAAGATCGTGCCTTTAGGACAAGAGCATAAAAATCAATGTATTTGGTTTAAATGTTCATCGCATACCGTCGAAGAGGCAGACGTCCAAGCTTCTATTAGGCATGTATTCGTAGACAAGCATCTTCTCTTCACTTTCGATGCAACAACCCAATAGTCTCACGAGGTTTCTGTGCTGAAGCTTTGAGATTAGAATCACTTCGTTCATGAATTCTTTGATTCCTTGTCCTGACGCCACTGATAGCCTCTTCACCGCAACTTTTTCTCCGTTCTCCAAGTTTCCCTGTAAGAACAGAACATCGTCATCAGTTTGAACATCTTTGTAAGAATTTGTATTTAAAACAGATGAAAAAAGTATTGCATACCTTATACACGGGACCAAAGCCACCTTTTCCGACGAGATTATTTTCGCTGAATCCATCTGTGGCTTTTGCGAGTGTTTCGAAAGTGAACAGAGGCAAATCTTCGACGTTAGCTTCCTCTGTTGGATTTGTGATCACGACTGAAGTAGTTGCCTCTGATATGAACGAATTTCCCGTCTCAGATTTCGGTTTGTCTTTGGATGTCTTTGCTGGCATATCATCAATTGAATCACAACTGTTACTATCTCTGACATCTATAGACATAAAAATAAATTCCCAGATATTAAATAAGATCAAACCTTCTCTATTATGCTTCAAGCACCAAGCAATCAAGATCAGGGCAGAAACCGAAACAAAACCTGCCAACACCGCCGGGATTACGATGACCAATTTGTTTGTGTGATTACCTGAAATTAGCAGCAAAAAATGGCGCATGTATAAGGATGAACTTACTATCACCTTAGTCATTACAAATCCAATGAAGTTTGTTCTGTATCAGCAAAGAAGTACCTAATTCTGAAGCCACAAGGCGAACGTAAAGATCAGTACCAACTCCATTAAACTCTTGAACATCGATCAAACTCTTCGTCCAAAACATACACCTGATGTTCACATCAAAAGCATAAGATAGGCAAGAACAGTTAGCCAAACACTTAGCCCTGCAATCATCGATCTCCCTAGCGAAGAAAGGTTCTGCAAAGTCTGGAACCTTAACGAATTCCATCCTCAAAAACTTGTCTTTTCCCTTCGAATCACAGACCAATTCCCTCCTTCTCTTGCACCCATTAGTCCAATTCCCTTTATCCCATTCGTCTCTATTCGCAGGCTCGAATCCCCTCATACACGAACAGATTGGCGTTTTTCTTGAATTGCAAGTCCCAAAAGGCCCACAAACGCCGTAAACATCGCATTCATTTTGAGGAGCCAACCATGTAATATCCCACTGTTTGCTCCTATCGTTCCATAGAGTCTGAAGTAAAGTCCCCGAGGAATTCAGACCAATGTTCATCAGAAAGTTGCCTTCAGGCGCCGTGAAGTAATAGTGCCCCTTAGGGTCGTTGACCACCTTAAATCCGTCGAGGTAAGGAGAATACATGTCTTGAACGCCGATGAGAATCTGACCGTTCCACGGCCCACTTCGCCAGTGAGGCTCGCCGTTCTTCCATGTGAACATCTGAGGAATGTCAAGCGCTTCGAGCCCAGACTTAAAATCCCCAAATTTTGGGTCCGAAGAATCATTTACCCACGAGGAGACAAACACCTTCTCGCCTGTGACTACGTTGTCTACGATCTTCATAGTCGGCAAGAAGAGATGAGACGGTTCGGAGAAAGACTCCCATGTGGTGTTTCCGGCCGACGATTCAAGGAGAACCAAGTTGCCGGTGTCGTGGATTCGAGCCACGGCGGAGGTTGGCGAAGGGCGACTCGCCGCCGTGACGTTTGTGGACCATAGGGTTTTGTTTCTACCATCTCTGAGTACGAGGTTTCCGTCCCTCGATATTGAGACAGTCCCAGAATCGTCCTTCAGTGGGTTGTTTGGGTTGGCGACCCATACGACGGTTTCCGGCGACACCGCGTAGAAGACGCCGAGGAAACGGTTGGTTGTGTTCTTGGGATTGAAGAAGCCTAATTTGAAGGTTCCTTTAGGCGACGATACTATCGTTTGAGAGTATCTGAGGGTTGTTGTAGAGTTGATAGTGTCTGAATCTAAAGAGAAACCTGGGAAAACAAGGCATGTGATAATGAGTAGAATAAGGCTTGAGATTGTTGTAATACCGATGAGCATTGTTAATTTTTTTTAATTATCTGGGAAACTCTTCTAGAGCCTTTGCCTTGATTGATATTCAACTCGAAAAGGCTTTAATAATTTAATGGGTTTCCATTACTTTATCATCTACTAGCATTTATAGCGATCTTCCTCATAAGTTGCAAGTAAATGGATATTGGAGTCAAAGGAAGTCGTCGCCTTTTCCTGTATGAAAATCGATTAGATGCTTTGGATGCCTCAATGTGCATTATAGTAGGTTATATGTTATTTCTAGGTGGTTACATTTTCCCCTTATTTTATTATTTCTCGTGACATAGCTATACTTTACACTTTATGACTTTAAAGACCACTAGGTAATTGATTCATGATTATTTTAAACAAGTTGGAAAACGATTGGCTTATTTTCTTTGGTTTTCATTATTGGCAGCCTATGGCAATTATTGGGAAATTTGATGCTAAATGCCAAATGAGAATTTAGGTTGATAAGAGATATTTCATCATCATTGTCATGGTTGTTAGGAAGAAAACTATCTGGAAAGACCATTAGCAAATGTTCAAGCATTCAGATTCTGTACATAAAATATCATGTCATTGATTATAGTAAGTTTCATCAATATTTGCGAATAAAATTAGAAAGGCATTTTCGATCACAGTTTCAATAATCTCATTGAATACTTGAAAATGAATCTAATACAGGCTTTTGTTTGTATATATAAGTAGACATGCATGCACTCTAAGTCTAGTCCTACGGTGACAGGTTCAACGACTATACAAATGTGTGAAACAATTTAACATTAATATTTATGTTTATTCGTTAAAGTATAATTTTAATACATGGTATAAAGAATGATACGAATATGCAGCTGAAAGATATGTGAGGTGACCATTCTGATGCATATATTATGTGTATATATTATGTATTCCAAAATAAATAAATAACAAATTAGTTGAATTACTGTCGAATTTCTAACTTCTCTACAAGAAATGTAAATCTCATGGATAGTAAAAAACTGTCAAATACGATAAGAATATATGGCAGACATAGACCTGTCAGAACGGACCCGTAGCCCGCCTATACCCGCCTTTTGGCGGGGCGGGCTGGTCCGTCAAATGGCAGGCCAGTATATTTGAGGTCCAGACCGCCCTGCCAGCGGGCCAGTTTTATAGAAATTTTTTTCTCCAGAACGAAGTCATAAACCTTTCATGAACCCAAACGAAGTCAGTAATCATCAATCTAAACAAATTCCAACTTGAACAAGCAAAGCACACAAAACAAATTCCAAACGGGACAAACATATCAGACGAAAGAATCACACGCTAGGTATCCTATCCGATTGGGAGGGGCTGCCACTTGAGGAGTGAGGGGCTGCGAACGCGGCTGCCGTCGATTGAAAAAAAAGGCCGCAGACGATGGAGCTGCTGGCTTCGTCGAAGTCGCTGAAGGATAGATTGAGCGCGGGCGAGGGAACTGGACGTATTCTGGTGCGAGAGCTGTGCGAGTAAAAGGGAATCGCAGGTTTCATATGCGATTGGAAAGATGAAGAAGCTGATTTAAGGGCTGGCACGCGGGCTAGCCCGCCCCGCCCTGCCAAGGCGGGCCTCAAAAATAGCAGCCCAACCCGACGGGCCGCGGGCCATTTTGACGGCTCTATGCAAGACACATCCTCCTTAGTTGACCAGCTGCAATTATGCTTATGAACTACCACCAAATAAACACCATAATCATCACAAATATAGATAGAATTATGGTGTATAATGATAATAATGCATCACCCAGATAGGATTATATTTACAGTTCATATTAGTGTGGCTGCAAATTGATCTACGTCAGAAAAAGAAAGATCACGAAAAATTATTTTCCTTTCCCTCTTATTACGTTCTACCCGTTGTCTTTCATGCCAAAATAAGTGACGCACCTACCAACAGTAGGAGATATGGAGACCAGTGTTGTAAAATTCGATCTAGGCGGCCGCCCGCTATTCGGCCACACCGAGGCGAAAAAAAGCCCTGTGCGGCCCATTAATCGGCCAAACGACTAATCGGCCGAATAATCCCGAATAGTCAGGCGACTAATCCAAAAATCGGCCGACTAATACCAAAAAATCGGCCCACTTGAAAAATCAGCCCACTAATTTTAAAAGCCGGGCCTGATAAATATTAACACAAAAAATCTTACTATTTTGGATATCCCTAGGCAGTCAATGACTGCATTTGAAACCCGCGTGAAGTTAGTAGGGTGATATCTCTTTATATAGAGAGACTACCAGCAGTAGTTAGACAAATCAATCGATGTGGGACAAGCGAAATAATCAAGTTCTACTATAATGCTTTGTCCATTTATTAAAGAATAATAGATTGAAATAAAAAATATTAAGTAAAATATTAAACTGAAATATAAGCAAGAAATATAAAAATATAACTGAAATTAAAAATATATAAACTAAAATGTTATTGGAAATATAAAAAATTACATAAACTGAAATAAAAAAGGAATATCTTTGTCCAATATCATCATCCAAAAACATTATTTTTTAATAATATTTTTTCGAATTGTTATGATTGATATTATTTCTCTAGAATGTTTAGATAATTGATACAGCTTAGTTTGGTAAAATATTAATATATTAGATATATAGAAAATTAATAATAAAAATACATATACAGTATAATTTACGCCTAGAAACCGCCTACGCCCCGCCTAGACCGTCTAGGCACTCCCCCCGGCGCTCGACTAGCGCCTAGCGTATCGGAGCATGTCTTATATGCCCACAATAGGAGATTATACATTATAGAAGATATGAAAATCATGGGTAAATAAGGCAAGAAGATGGATCGGCAAATACACTAAGGAGATTCTCAAGGGATATCTAACCAATTCAAAAGGGAGCCAATGCCTATAAATAAAGGAGATTTTCGAGTTGCATAGGCAGAACTTTCACGGAGTAACTTTGAGCCACAACAAGAGAAACACACGAGAGACATTGAGCAAACGAGATCTGAAAAGAACGAGCGAGCGTTCATCTTTTTTAGCCTAGTATTTTGTCTTTGCAAAAGTCGTAGGACTTTGTTGTTTTGGTAGGATCGTAATATTCATTTTTCTAGGCTTGTTCTTTTGTAATCCATTTCCATTAGTGGAATTCTGTCATGAGGCTCGCAACAAGTTTTACAACTTGCTGCACAATTTAGATCTCGTGTGTCAGTCGTGTTTTCATTACTGAGTTCTTAGTTATTTCCGTGGTGCGAAACTATGTGAGGTTCAATTCCGCTGTGCGTTCTGTGTTGGGTTCAGTGTTACCTCAACATTAGGGTCAACATTTAGGTCACCGGTTTTATAACTTAGTATACATCCATGTCGGGACTACTTCAAAATACACTACTAATTCAAACCCAGTATTAAGTAGTAAGGTCATCTCCAACCATCCGCTGTATATGGAGTTAAAATAGTACACTTCCAACATACGCCTAGGTCATGGATCAAACCCACCTCCCACAATTTCTTGAGTTGTCCCCATGGGGTTTTATCTCATGACTACGCGTTGGGTAAATTTGGGACGTTAAAAAATTGTTTAAACAGTGTCGTCAGTCACTAACCTTCTCCTCAATATATTCCTCTATATATATTACTTTTTGTTTATTAACATATATTAAATTGTTTAAATTGTAAAGAAAATATAAAAAAGGCAACAAGCCTCAATAAACAATTTAAGAAGACAGAATTTAAAATTATGTAATTTAAATACCTATAAAATCAAAAGTAAAATAAAAGTAGATTATCTTAGAAAAAATTATTTAAATAATAAAATTATCATAAATAAAATATTATTAAACACCTTTTTTATAAATTAGCGTTTTCAGTATCAGACTAATGTCAAACTCTAATATAAAGACTTAAATAAACACATTATCAAACGAACAGAAACCGAAACCGGTCTTTTCGATCCGGAACAGATTATGGCTATCCTACACAATGAAAGATCGTTAGGTGTAAACCGAATCTTCTAGTAATAATTTCCTTGAGGATATACATGATACTTACACTGCGAACTTCCATAAACAAATTGGTTTCAAACTATGAAATACACAGACACGCACATGACTCGTACCAACTCTAGTTTGTGTATAGCGAACTCACATAGAAATTAAGAAATCTGTTGATGTGACATTTGGGGATAGAGGTCTTTGACCATTCAAACAACATGCAATTGGGAGAGCTGTTTTACGTGGGAATTGGAAAAAGAAATGTTTTACGTGGGAATTGGAAAAAGAAAAGCAGACAAAGGAGAGGCAGTTGTCATGCGCCGATTTCATTTCGTCAAAGAGGAGCTGGCATTTTCTTCTTGTTCACATAATAAAGTCATAGTAAGTATTCGTATGTTTACATGGAAGAATAACGCAGGAGCTCGCCTATAAATAGGTTTATCTGCAGAAGGAAATAATACCACCACAGCCTATCAGATATTCTCGTCTCCGGTCATTTTCTGTAGCCTATTCTTATATTGTTGTAGCTGTTTTTGTATCACGTCAGGTGTACGTGTCTGTAATCTCCACATAATAAAGAAGTTCTACTTTCACGTCAGGTGTACGTGTCTGACCGAACCACGTAAATCTTGTGTCACTGTCCAAATTTATTTTTCGTCTCTATTATTTATTATCGTCATTTTTCGGGCAAATAATTATCGGGGATTTTCCGCATATCCTAACAAATTGGTATCAGAGCCAACCCGATTTATTTTTTAGCCACCATGACGATAACAAAAATGTCAATTGAAAAGTTCGACAGAAATGTCAACTTTGCAATGTGGAGTCTCAAGATGGAGGCCATACTCATTCAAGACGGTTGCGAGGTGGCGCTTGAAGGCGCAAAGAAGAAACCGATCGAAATGAAGGACGATCAATTTAATGAATTGGACAAGAAAGCCAGATCGGCTATTATATTAAATCTCTCTTACGAGGTTTTACAAGAAGTTGCCACGGAGACGACGGTCATGGATATGTGGGATGCGTTAAAAGCTATCTACATGAAGAAGACTAAGGAGAATCGGCTTTATTTAAAGCAGAAGCTATACAGTATGAAAATGACGGAAGGTACTTCTATTCTTTCGCATCTCGATAAATTCGATTCTATCATTATTGATTTGGCGAACGTAGAAGTAAAAGTGACGGACGAAGATCAGGCCATAATATTGTTGTATTCCATTCCCTCGTCTTTAAAGCATTTTCGTGACACGATTATATATGGAAAAGACACAATATCATATTCTAGTGTCAAATCCGCTTTACAATCGAAAGAACAGATAGACAGGGATATTACGGGTGAAACAAGTGGTAGCCAGGCAGAAGGCCTGTTTGCACGGGGAAGACCAGAACGTAGAGACGCTGAAAGTAGCAGATCTAAAGAAAGGTCGAAATCCAGGTACAGAAATAAAGTCTGTAATTTTTGCAAGAAAAAGGGACACATTAAAGCTGATTGTTTTAAATTAAAAAATAAGGAGAAAAATAATCAGCAATTTAATAAACCCGCCGAAGCTAGTTTAGCTGCTGATGAAAGCGATGGAACTATTTTTGTAGCAACTGCAAATATTGTTAGGTCTGATAATGAGTGGATCTTAGATTCGGGTTGTTCTTACCACATAAGACGGAGTCGGGATTATTTTTCCACATATGAAAAATTCGATGGTGGATATGTTTTAATGGGAAATGATGCTCCATGTAAACTTGTTGGTAAAGGCACAGTTCAGATCAAGATGTTCGACGGAATCATCCGAACGCTCACAGAAGTCAGACACGTTCCAGATATGAAGAGAAATCTTGTCTCTTTAGGCACACTTGAATCTCAAGGGTGCAGGTTCTCAGGTGAAGGTGGAGTTTTAAAGATTGCCAGAGGTGCCCTTGTCGTAATGAAAGCTTGCAGGCCTGGAAATCTATATATTTTGCAGGGAACTACTGTTACAGGTTCCGCTGCAGTTTTGACATCCCCGGAGGTTGATACCACAAGATTATGGCATATGCGACTTGGACACATGGGAGAAAAAGGCTTAACGATGTTAAGCAAGCGGGGCCTACTCTGCGGTCAAAGTACTGGTAAGATGGACTTTTGCGAACATTGTGTTTTTGGGAAGCAGAAGCGAGTCATCTTCAAATCGCCAGCTGTCCACAGAACGAAAGGTACTTTGGAGTATATTCATTCTGATGTATGGGGTCCTTCTCGTGTTCCGTCCAAAGGTGGTGCAAGATATATGTTGACTTTCATCGATGATTTTTCAAGGAAAGTTTGGGTCTATTTTCTTAAGCAGAAAAGTGATGTTTTCCTAATATTTAAACAATGGAAAGCTTTGATTGAAAAGCAGACAGGAAAACAGATCAAGCGATTGCGGACAGATAATGGCTTAGAATTTTGCGGAACCGAGTTCAATGAGTTCTGCAAGAATGAAGGAATTGCTCGACATCACACTGTTCGAATGACGCCCCAACAAAATGGTGTTGCCGAGCGCATGAACCGAACGCTTCTAGAGAGAGCTCGATGTATGATCTCCAATGCTGGGTTGACAAATGATTTTTGGGCTGAAGCTATCGCAGCAGCATGTTATATTGTCAACCGCTCACCGTGTTCACCAATCTTCAAGACTCCTGAGGAAGTATGGTCAGGTACTCCTGCTGATTACTCAAACTTAAGAATATTTGGGTGCCCAGCTTATATGCACGTAAACGAGGGAAAATTAGATCCTAGAGCTAAGAAATGTATTTTTCTCGGTTACGCTTCAGGGGTGAAAGGATATAGACTATATAATCCTGATCCCAAGTCACCCAAATTTATAATTAGCAGAGATGTTACTTTTGACGAGTCTTCTATGTTACATCCTTCGAAAGAGTCTATTAGTTCTTCTAATCAAGAAAAGAAGGATAGTGTACACAGCGAGGTGGAGCTCGAGATCAACAAAGATCCTTCAGATGATCCTGCTATGAGTTCAACAGATCAAGAAGGTGAGCCAGATCCTGATTCAGATCCTGTTGAAGATGAAAGCACCGAGCAGGAATATTCTATAGCCAGAGATAGACAGAGACGGGAGATTCGACTACCACAGCGGTACGTAAATTTAGTTTCGTACGCTTTATCAGTGGCGCAAGAAACAGGTGGAGGCGGCGAACCTTCTACCTATTCGGAGGCAATAAGCGATGATAATTCTGATAAGTGGTTGGTAGCGATGAATGAAGAAATGGAGTCTCTGCGCAAGAATGGTACATGGATTCTTGTGCCGCCGCCAAAGAAAAATAAAATAGTCGGATGTAAGTGGGTCTTCAAGAAGAAAGAAGGTTTATCTGGTACGGACGATGCAAGGTATAAGGCACGATTAGTCGCGAAAGGCTATAGTCAGGTACAAGGTGTTGATTTGAATGATGTATTCTCACCTGTCGTTAGACATAGCTCTATTCGTGTATTACTTGCATTCGTTGCCATGTATGATTTGGAGTTAGAACAGCTTGACGTCAAGAAGATCAACACGAAGGAAAATCCTGCAGATTTATTTACGAAGGCTCTTTCAGTTTCCAAGTTCAAGCATTGCTTGGACTTGATTGGTGTTTCAGAAATGGTGAAGTAACCTGTCGGGGCTATGGTCGGAGGGAGATAACAATATTCTAATTAAGGAGGAGGAATTTACGGAACCAAATGTCAAGGTGGAGATTTGTTGATGTGACATTTGGGGATAGAGGTCTTTGACCATTCAAACAACATGCAATTGGGAGAGCTGTTTTACGTGGGAATTGGAAAAAGAAAAGCAGACAAAGGAGAGGCAGTTGTCATGCGCCGATTTCATTTCGTCAAAGAGGAGCTGGCATTTTCTTCTTGTTCACATAATAAAGTCATAGTAAGTATTCGTATGTTTACATGGAAGAATAACGCAGGAGCTCGCCTATAAATAGGTTCATCTGCAGAAGGAAATAATACCACCACAGCCTATCAGATATTCTCGTCTCCGGTCATTTTCTGTAGCCTATTCTTATATTGTTGTAGCTGTTTTTGTATCACGTCAGGTCTACGTGTCTGTAATCTCCACATAATAAAGAAATTCTACCCTCCGGCCCGTGGACGTAGGTCATTCTGACCGAACCACGTAAATCTCGTGTCACTGTCCAAATTTATTTTTCGTCTCTATTATTTATTATCGTCATTTTTCGGGCATATAATTATCGGGGATTTTCCGCATATCCTAACAAAATCAGTACAACGTCTAGTAAAGATTGAGAACTGATTCATTTCATAACTGAACTAGAAACCACTAAGCGAAGAAAAAGCAGAAAAGACGAAGTGTTTATATGACATTTTCTCTGAACACTTAAACCGATCCTCTCTGTGCTGCTTCAAATTATGTAGTGCCTCTCCATTTCAAACCGTTTTGGTATTCCGTGAGCTCCAAGACGAAAATAATAGTTTTAAAGATATTAATGTCTTATGCTACCTTGGACAAATACTCAATTTCATCAATTTGCATTCGACCTACACTCACTTAATTTTGTTTTTCTTTCTCTAGTGACCTTGATATTTTTTACTTCACTTTAATTTCAGCAACGGTATGTAATAGTTTGTTTCACGTTTTGTTTCACGACCCGCATAACTTATAAGAGCATGTACAACACACAACATATAAGTATAGTTAATTTAAACAATAAAATAGTTGAGTTGTTATAGTGATTTTATCCAATCCATATACTCTATTTTCTACATTTATTTTTAATACAATCCATTACTCTACTTTTTACACTAAAAATCAAATTCCTATTTATTACTATCATAATTGACTTATTAAACTTTATAGTATAATGGTTAAAACGTCAATATACTATAATAATTAAACATTAAATAAATTATAAAATTAACATATTAATTAACTATAATTTATTTTTATTGAATAAAAGGAAAATATTAATAAATAAAAGAAAATTAATATTATATTTTCTTTTATTTTATTACAAATATTAAATATTATAATATAAATGAAATATATTTTATCAAATAAAAATATTAAGTAGAAATTAGAACTCTATTTTTGTGTGAAAAATTGTGTGTACTCTACAAGTACAGTATCTTTGCTCGTCAACACATATTAATGTTAAATATAGAGTCCCATTTAAGTAAATACAATCAACTTTTACATCATTCACCGCATTTAATCTCATTAGTCATCTAGCTAGTACTATCAACACTTAACATAATAATATTATCAAGGGTATATTACGTGTCAGTACCCATTATCATATTTTCAATATGTTTCAGGCCCCATAAGGTTTCAATTTAGGCAGAAGGACCTAAGTACAGAAAATATAAGTTTCAAGGACCCATGTGGTAGGAAATGACGATTCTATCCTTCATAGTTGTCAAAAATTACAGCCATTTGCCATTGTCTTCTCCGTTTGATTTTGGGTTGCTTTTAGGACTGTAAAACCGAGTGAAATATCGTTATTAAGGTGCAAATAAGATGGAATCGACTTCGATTCCTCATGGGTAGTTATAATAAACAAATAATTTAAAGTGTAACACGAAATAATTATGAAATTCCACGTCGAAAAAACGAGAATATAAATGGACCAAATATCGAATTTAATGGCCGATTAAGATGAATCTGAGTGAATTTGATAATGGGTCTTAATAATGAACGAGAATTATCAAGTTTAAGAAAGAAGTGGTGAAGAATTTTGAATCAAAATTTTTGGTGCGACGTATATTGAAGATTTTGTGAACACGATATTGGGTAACAAGTCACGCGATTTAAGTAATCGATGTAGCAAATACAGTAACATATGTGACAAAGATAGTAACAGATGGGGCTCTATTAGTGACAATAACCCCCAAATCGATAACCTTTGTTAATCCAAGAAACGATTGAGCCATCCCACGAGTCGACGACGACCACGAGCAGCGACGGCCATGAGCAGCGACGACCACGAGCAGCGAGTCATACCACGACGATAACGGCCAAGAAATCGAAGAAAGCAGCGACGAAGAAGGAGAAAAGGTCGAAACAGCCGAAGGGTTCTAAAAGTAGTTCGAAAATCTCGTTGAAACAACGGAAAATCTGGACTTTAATGTTGAATAAGGTGAAACTGATCGCCGGTCTTAATAATCAATGAAAATATTGATGTTAATCGCGAAGAAATTTGATGCGGCCCATGATTGAAGCTTTTGCTAATAAAACGCTAAGTAACAATTTATGCATTCTGGGTATCTGGGTAACACTTTATGCATTCGGGATAACGCTTTACGCATTCTGGGTAACACTTCATGCATTCTGGGTAACATTTTATACATTCTGGGTAACATTTTATGCATTCTGCATTGCCCGAAAATAGCAACCTGCACCTTTTGAAGTATAACTTTCGATCTAGAATTTAAATGACCTTGATTCAAGCTCCCTCGATTAGCCAAGTTAATTATGTATAACTTTTACTCTTTACGTTATTTCTGATTCGAAGTCCATTGACCTAAAAAATGTGTCCGGAAAAGATTTACGGGTGCTTAGGGATGTTATCCGAAAATGGCATTGCATGAATGATTCAACAAAATTAAAGGCATCTTCAATTAATTTTAAACGTAAACCATATGTCGTTTACTGATTTCCTGCAGTAACCGTTTAACGATGATCAGTAACAAATCAAGAAGAGAAAAGAACAGAAATGTATATTTCGGTAACAATGTCCTATTGTACTAGTAACAGAAAACATATTCACAGTAACAATTTCATATGTAACTAGTTTAGGTTATGATTTTCCAAATTTATATTGTAAACACGCTACATTCACTAAAATATATGAATTTGAGAAGTTTTAAACTAAAATATATTAGTTTAGGTTGTGCTTTTCGTGGAGGTTATGTTGGAGTTAAAGAAGTTGGAGTATATAGTATGGAAAGCAAGTACCACTCTTCTTCAAATAATGATAATGCTTCTACGGCATTGATTCTACTTACTCAAAACTCGTGGATATGAAATGAATCTGTTGTTTACTGTTTCCAGGTAGTAACAGTTCAACGTATAACTAGTAACAATTTAACGCTGCTCAAAAACAGAATTGAATACGCATGTAGCATGTTGATACATGACTAGTAACAGATAACGCTGGCGGAGTAACAATTTAGTTTGTAATTAGTTTAGTTTAGGATTTTCAAATTTTATGTTTCAAACACGATACATTCACTATAATATATGAACTCACGAATATTTAGATAAAAATATGTTAGTTTATGTTATGATTTTCGTAGAGGTTATGTTGGAATTGAAGAAGTTGAAGTATAGAGTATGATAAACAAGTAGGACTCTTTTTGAGAGGATGATCATGCCTCTATGAATTGATTCTACTTACACAAAACGGCAAGATACGATCTATTAGTTGTTAATTTACAATCCAAATGGTCGACCTAACATCATTGATTCGACAAAGGTAATGACATCTTCAGTTAATCTTAAATGTAAACCCCATGTTGTTATGATTTCTTGCCGTAACAGTTCAACGTATAACTAGTAACAATTTAACTATGATAAAAGACAGAAGCGAGTACTCAGGTAACAAGTCGATACATGACTAGTAACAGATAACGCTGGCAGAGTAACAATTTAACTTGTAATTAGTTTAGTTTAGGATTTTCAAATTTTATATTGTAAACACGCTTCATTCACTATAATATATAAACTCACGAAGTTTTAGATAAAAATATTACAGTTTAGTTTATGATTTTCGTGGAGGTTATGTTGGAATTGAAGAAGTTGGAGTAAAAAATATGAAAAAGAAGTAGCACTCTTCTTGAGAGGATGATCATGCCTCTACAAGCTTTGTTCTCAAAATCAATGGCGAACAGCCACAAATTCTAGATGGTATCGGAGCTTGTAGAGAAGAAATCTCTTTGTTCTATTTCTGTTAAGAATCTGCAATACAACGCTACAGCTCTATATACATGAATCTAACTAATTATGTGTTCGTAATATTAAAAGGAACCCTGCGAAACAAATAATTACAGAATCGCCTAGAAGTAGATTTACAAATAGATCCTCAAGTCTTCTAATCTTCCATCTGATTTCTCTTTTTGTCTCAATAACTCATCATAGACATCTTTTACAAGTCGCAAGAGCCTTATTATTTCAGTCAGGCCTTCCAAAATATTTCTGGGGGGACTCAATACTTACAGCCACTTACTTTATAAATAGGCTACCTTCCATGCTCTTGGGAAAAGTCCATACGAAGTCATGTTTTCCAAACCACCTGATATTTCCAGCCTCAGAGTCTTTGATTGTTTGTGTCATGTTACAGATACTTCGCCTCATAAAAGTAAGTTTGATGCCGGAGCTTTTCCAGCTGTTTTCATAGGGTATCCTCCAGGCCAGAAGGCATATAAGGTCTATGATACACTGAATAAGGTCATAGTGTCTAGAGATATCAGTTTTCATGAAACCACATTCCCTTACAAAGTCAAGCATAGTGATCCAAAAACGAAAACTTGTATACTTAGTGACCTAATTTTATAATTTTGCCATTAAATTATAAATAGATTATTCTATTGTAAATATTTGATAGACCAATTGACAGTTTATAGCAACTCATCAACCTTGATATAATAGAATAGATGAGAGATTATTTTTCATCTATTTGAAACCAAGACTAGAAGAAGCCTTTTAAGTTATTATTGGGTTGGGTCCGACTGAATGATGCTCTTTGGGCCTGAGGCCTTCTAACGTCCTACGTTATTTAGGGTCCTTCACAGTTCACAGACCCCCATTAATGATGTATATTCGATTACATACAATGTTGGAGATTAAATAAATGCCAAATTAACTGGTTTGTGAAATCATAATGCGACACTACGTATTTTGAGGTCCAGTTAAATCTCTTAGCAGACGTAAGAATAAAACAAGAATTATTCAGTCGGCTACAATGTATCCAAGTTATTTAAAACCTTAGCTGATTTTAAGGAATCAGACAAAAGTTGGGCAACGTTGAGCAAGTCAAATGTACATTATTGACATGTCTGAACGGCTCAAAGTAAAAGGTCCGTTTTGTCTTTACTTTCTTGCGTTTTGGCAAGTGAGAACTGAGAAAGTAAAGCGTTACTTTACATTTTTAGGGGGGGAAAAGTGGATTTTATTACATGTTTTCAATTAATGTAATCAACCCCAACCGACATAAATTGACTTATAGGACATCTTCATTTCAGTCTTTACGCTTATCATATATAAAAGGTCGAAGTGATTGGCTGATTTTATCTTGTAGTCTTGCCAAACATAGAAACCTTCTTAGTCTCAGCAGATATCGTAATCGAATAATTAACCAAAGTCAGAGATACATAGAAATAGAAACATTTTTCTAACTGAAAAATATATCTTCTCACCTATATATTATCATATTATTAGCGACGAGTCGATTATGACCATTTATAAATGGTGGCGATATATACGAGGCCCCATCATTACTGGATTAGTGTCGCACCAAATATCCGTTACATAATATCACACAAAGTTGTAAATGTATTTAATGCTATATAGAATGGAGCTGATTATTGTTTGTTTTATTTTTGTAAAGGTCAATCATTATTCGGGAAGGAATATATGCTTTACATTGTATATATGTTGACTATCCCAAAAGATCCCAAAGAAAAATAATTTGAATATCCAATTTGCTGAAAACAATTAAATAGTTAAACGACACAAATACACTTTTTACACGTTGAATTGCAATTTTTCCTTGGGCGGTCGATCGTGAAAATGAGAGATGTGTATGTTACAGATCATTGTGAGCTTAGCTTATCTTTCTTGTTTTAATGTGGTCGGTTTATACTAATAATGTACAGTTGAAATATAATTTGAAGTACGTCGTTATTTGGTACAAGTGTAAACTAATTTTTCGGCATCATATAATCTAGAAATTTATGAAAGCCGGTGCGATATAATTTAATCAAGATTTTGGTACCATGAAAAAAACCCATAGGAAGGTAGGCTTTTTAACAAAATAATTAAAATAATATAAACCATTAACAAAATAATTATGAAATCAAGTCATTGATAAAATAGAGATTTTCGTAAAAAGATTATACGAGTCAATAACTCGTAAAAAGATTATACGAGTTACTAGTCCAGGGTGGCCCGCGCACCTGACATGGCATTTCCAAAGTAACTCGTATAAATAGTATACGAGATGTAACTCATAAAATAATCATACGAGTTATTATAGTGTCCGACCAACCTGCATACGCATGCAGCGTGTTAGTCGATAATGCGTATAACTCATATGAATATATTATGAGTTGCGTGCGTAGTGCAATAATTCATTTAACTCGTAACTATTAGCTACGAGTTACAATTCTATAAATACCTCCCACTTGTCGATTTTTATCACAACACAAACAACGGTGTCGAGTTGCGTACAAGTCATAGTATATTTCGGCGGTGAAATAATTCAATCATCTGATTCAATGCTCAAATATAGTATCCGTCCTATTGCGTACAGGTGAATTCGTCGCAAGACCAATTTTTCAGAGTTTATATCGTTGTTGTTCGAAATTACGGGTGCCGATAGCAGTCGTTCGTTGATTGTCCATGCGAAAATTGACTACTTTCAACATTCCCGCCACTTTCATCATCTACTCCAAATCTCCAACGACAACGATTTACGAGTTTTCATATATCCCGATTCGAAGAACAATTGTTTCGAGGTTTTTGTTGAAATAATTGAAAATTCAAATTTTAATTGAACGAAGAGCCTCATCGGAATTTTGAGGGGCGGTGCGAGTTTCCTGCGTTTGAAGTTGGTTCTTCGAGTTATACATGCCCGGATTTTCCCAACATTGTCTCAGTTACGGCAGGGTTCATCAATGTCTCTGGAGATGCCGACGCTTGGTGTTCCATTCAATATGCCAGAATCCGTGTCAGAACCCGTGCCAGATTTCGTGCCTGAACCCGAGGAAGATGTTGATGTTAGTGATTCGGAAGCGGACTATGAGGATCCACTGTTCGAGCGAAACAATGACGACGATGCGCCAGATGATACCACTCCACTGGACTCTGCTGCTCCAACGTTGTTTCAGTCCGTCTCCCTTTTCCAGACGTACCAAATGCCACCTCCTGATGGTGATGACTACGGTAGTTACAGGAAGTTTTACGACAGAGATAACCCCATGTTTTATCGAGGTATGATTTGTCGTAGGCCTACTCGTTGTGGAACCCACGATCATTTGGCGCATCATGGCAGATAGATCGTTATGTGAAACGTTATTTTTTTAATGACTATTATACGCAATCTATTATCGGCAAAAAGAAATCACTAACTTCATCTGTCAGAACGAATTTTATGTCTTCAATTTTTTCTCGAGAAAATAACTCTGAAATCCACATCTATTACACATCAGCACTCCACACACGATTTTCGACTTATTTTGTCGGAAAGATGACCGGAGACCTTAATTTATTTCGACAAACGAGATGACTTATTTTTCCAACGATCAAGTGTAGTGACAGAAAAAATTGGGAGCATTACGTGTCAGGCGCTTACATAGTTTTTTATTAGGGTTCATGACCGTGTCAGAAAAAGTATAGTTTTAGGGACCTATTTTTTAATTTCACCTAAAGAAAAGGACCTCTGACCAAATACCCTTATAAAAAAAGTAATGAGAAGTGGTATCGAGCGCCCTTGTTGTGTTCTCAAATTGCAATATATCGTTACCGCATAAAAAACAGTATTACCACGCACAAATGTGTTACTCTATGTCTAATAAGTGGTATCCACAGAATAAAATGTAGTTTTTGAAGCATATGCCATTAACATGCTTGCTTGGTAACACTTCATGCATTCACGGTAACACTTCCTTGTTTCTGGATAACATTCATGCTTTTTGGGTAACACTTAACACTTCCTTAACACTTCATGCTTTTAGGGTAACACTTCCTTGTTTCTATCTATTAGCATACGCGATTAACATGTTGGGTACCACTTCATGCTTTCCGAATAACACTTCCTTGTTTAAGGCTAGCACTTTCTTGTAATTCATTTCTTGTAAGAGAATGCAGTTAACCCCAGAAGTGTTATGCAGAATTCATGAAGTGATACCCTATAGCTAATAAGTGGTATCAACAGAATAAAATGTAGTTTTGAAGCATTGTGCGATTAACATGCTTGCTCGGTATACTTCATGGTTTTCGATAATACTTCATACTTTTATGGTAACACTTCCTTATTTTCTGGATACCACTTTCGTGTAATCATGAAGTGTTACCCAAAATGCACAAAGTGGTACCCTTCGAGTGTTGGAAGAGCTGATGGCAAACATGTGTAGTTTCTGCAATATGAATGGGCAAATGAGTCGTTTTGCTCAAAATAGGTCCTTAACTTTAAGAGAAAACTTCAAATAGATCTCTATCTCTACTTTAAACGTTATTGGGTCCCGAATTTTATTGAAACTATGTTAATTGAGCATGAAACTTAGTTATCACCAAAAAATTCGCTATATTCATAAATTTTACAAAACAAAAATTTATACAGCGCATGTATTTTGTTCGAGGGACCTTTATGATAACTTGTAAATATTCCCTCCCCCCCCCCGCTCTCCATATAGATATATTTATATTTGAGGCGATTGGGGTTCAGGCCCCCTTCTATTTTTTTAAATAGGGCTCAGGCCCTTATCAGAAAAAAATTAATTTGAAGGACCCATTTCACAATTTAAGTTAGAAGTAAGGTTGTTGGAGGAAAATACCCTTATATAGAGTAGTTATGAAGTGGTATCCAGCGCCACAGTTCTGCTATCAAATTCCAGTATATTGTTACCTATCACATAACAGGAAGTGTTACATGAAGTGGTACCGTAGACCCATGAAGTGGTATGAGTGAACAGTGAAGTGGTACTGTAGACCCATGAAGTGGTACGGGTGTGTGAAGTGGTACCGTAGACCCATGAAGTAGTACTGATGAACAGTGAAGTAGTACAGCATTGTAGACCCATGAAATGGTAATGTTGAACAGAGAAAAAGTGATATCGTAGACTCATGAAGTGGTACTTTTTAACATAGAAGTGGTACAACATTTTTAGACCCATGAATTCCCAAACATTTCAACAGTACCACTTCATGGGTCTACGGTACCACTTCTTCTCTGTTCAACATTACCACTTCATGGGTCTACAGTGCTGTACCACTTCACTGTTTACCAGTACCACTTCATGGGTCTATCGTACCATCTAGAGTAGAACTTCACGGTTCACCCGTACCACTTCATGGGTCTACAATACCACTTCACTGTTCACCGTACCACTTCATGGGTCTACGGTACCACTTCATGTATCTACAGTACCACTTCATGTAAGGTCTATACCACTTCTTTGTGGTTGCTTTGCTCGTTTGAAGAAGGTGATGGCAGTGATTCGTAATTCTTTTTGTTTATTATGGGCAAATATGTCATTTTTCATGGATTAAGTCCTTATTTCTAAATGTAACTTAAATTTAGGTCCTTATTTCTATTTGAAACATGAATAGGGCCTGAAATAAAAAACGAAACTACTAAATGGGCCTGACATGTAATTACCTCTTTATATTTTTGCTACTGTTTCTTTTTGACGTATCTGTTACGGAACGATGACGTCCGATATTGATGGAATCTATTTCTATTTCCTTGACAACCAAAATAAAAAACTGCTGCTTCTGACATTAAAAATAAGAGCCTAAGAATTGCTCTTCTTTTATAAGAAGATACTAATGCCTCGTTCCATCGATATCATAACTCGAATAAGATTACTTAAAACAATATCACTAATGTTTATACCCGCAACAGTGCTACTAGACCCTTGATTAGCAAATTATTACAGCATTTATATCACAACAAATAAAACAATAAAGCTTTTAAATGGGTCCAAATACTAGGCCACGTGTCGACATTGCTGACGCAACTACGTCTATAACAGGATAAGATTTAAGAAGTAGCAGTAGCACGAAGCCGTGATTTTCACAATTTGCAAAGACTTTTTTTGTTTATGTATATTTGAGGTGGTCCCCATTCTCATGTTTCAACCTCCAATATGTCAACACGTAATCACTCTTTTAGTCAACCCTGTACATATTATTTTAATATCTAAATCTACTTTATAAGGAAATAGAAAGGTCACGTTTGAAGTTTTTTTTTATCTATCGAGTGCACTACAGCTGGCGTTGACACGTGTCCGGCGGAGGTACCACCGTAACCGCCGGAGGTTCTCTGCCGGAATCCATGAGGCAAACTTGTACTTGGAGAAACTATCTTCTGTATATGTAAAAAAATAATAATAACCGATGTCCGATTATATTATTAAAATAATATCCTTTGTTCTTCATCAGAACTCAGATTCCCCCGTTAAAGAAAAGGGTTGCGAAGACTCTTCTGCGTCCACATATAACTATATAACAAAATTGTGTACGATTAAACTCAATTATCAGACAAATTAAAAAGATTTTAATCGATTGATTGCTCTTTTCTTGTGGCCATGCTGACGCGGATAGTTACGTGTTGTTGTAAGATATAGATAATAGATATATTTATATGCGGAGAAGACTTTTTTTTTTTGCCATCGCTATTTTCTCATGCTTGAGTGGAAAATGTACTTCTTTTTCGGAAATTTCAACCAATTGTTTCAAATTTAATAGGCTAGCTACTCCTTCTAACATCAATTATTTCAGGACGAAGCTCTTCAATTTGACATGATATTAAAGTTATCACCACATTCACGTTATTATTTGCTTTAAGTGATTTTGCATGAAACAAGATGAATGGAGATTTTCCCTAATAGAAAAATTAAATGAATCCGACTCTACATAAATCGAAAAGACCTCTCGATCTGATAGACTGATATTATTCGCATAAAAATTATTTAATAGCGTTCAATATAAGCGATTGAATCCATGAAGATCTCCAATGCGATAGCGATGGTTCTAAAATATTTTAGCCGATGGAAGCAATAGATACACTTGATTTTCAAGAATCATCCTAAACTACTCCTGCTAATATCTTAATGTCTTAGACAATGTATAAACAAGGCAAAAACCAACATATAGTTACAATAAATCGTTTCAGTTTGGTGAGACATGAAACATAATAATCATATAAATCACATACATACATACATATAAGCTATTACATAAAGTCATTGACACCCCAAAGATCATGCATCTCATGATTCAACAATATATCACCACTGCAATAACTCTCCCTCTCATCTTCTGCGTAGATCAAAGGCGTGGCTTCAATCGACGAAGGGCTCGACGAGTTTGGCAAAGAACACTGAAAACTTAAATTCGACTGAAAATTCGAGCTCTCCGATTGGTCAGCTAAGCACTGATCGGTTCCATAATAGCCTGTGATCGCCGGGACATAATCTTCTTGGACAGCATTCGTAGGAAACAATGCCCCATTATTACAACTGCTCTGAAACTGATCATTACCATGAAAACCAGTCGAAAAATCTTGGACTTTGGTTTGATGGGCTTGAACTTGATTGGAACCATTGTCAAGAAACTGATTATTAGAGCAAGGATTTTGAGGGTTTTGAACGTTGTAGTAATTCCTATTATGGTAGTTGGGTAACAGAAGCTGCCTCATCAAATCAGGGCTTACTAGGTTTTGAACTCCTAATAACCTTGAGATATTACTGCTGTATAAAGATGAATTTAAGATTGAAGAAAGATCTAGAAGATCAAGGCGTGGACTGTGAGTAACGGGGTCGATTCCCATTCGAAGAAGCTTTTTTCTGATGTGCGTGTTCCAATAGTTCTTGATTTCATTGTCTGTTCTTCCAGGAAGCTTCGAAGCAATTGAAGACCACCTATATGTACAAGTATTTTTTTTTTGTGTCAATATTCAATCATTAAAAAGAATAAATGGAAAAAGAAGATGATAATGATTTTATACGTACTTGTTTCCAAGAATGCTGTGAAGGTGAATAATGGTCTCTTCTTCTGCAGGTGAGAACTTTCCTCTTTTAATATCTGGCCTTAAATAGTTCGTCCAGCGAAGTCGACAGCTCTTTCCACACCTTTGTAACCCTAATTCGTAACGAAATTGATCAAGATTAGATTTATTTACACTATAAATCAAAGTAAAAGAGGAATAAAAAATGGGAAATTTACCAGCTTTCTTGGGTAGAGTTCTCCAATTTCCACAGCCATTTATGCTGATATAGTCGATGAGTTTTTTATCTTCCTCAGGCGTCCATGGACCTTTCTTAAGTCCATCTTTGTCACAACAAGGAGCTCTTCCCATGTAATAAAATAACAGTGTTTTAAGTATATGAAAGTTTGGTGTATGTGAGTATTTAATGTTGTAAGAAATAAGTAGTTACATATAGTATAATGAGAAGCTTGCTTGCTTGTGCTATTTATATATGTAGGTATAAGAAGGAAGAGAACAAAGGGCTAGTCAAATTAATTTGGTACACCGCCCTCTACTGTTCACATGGTGACGTGTCCCTAAAAATTGGAGGGGTTTTTTTTTTTTTTTTTAAAAAAAGTTATGTGAGAAGAAAAAAAAAATGAAAAAGGAAATTGGAAATATGTATTTTGACTAATTATATACACAGCTCAGATTTGAAATGATGTGTGAATAGATGTATATACGTGCTAACTTTTAGCCAAGCAAGCATGATATACTGAAAGTCTTGAAAGTGATGGTCTCGTGTAATGGCTTCACCGTTGTCGCCCTTTCATGTTTTGCTATTAAAATAAAATAAAATGTGTGTAATGACCAATCGTGTTGCGTTACCAAAGTAAACTCAAAAAACAGCGAATTATAAATTTGAGTTTTTGAATATTGCTGTCAGTTTTAGAGCACCAGTTTTTGAGTAATACATCCGATTTTTTGTGGATATGTGTCAAAAGTCCGACTGACATAGGAAAACCCAGTTGGTGTTCTTGGGAGGTTTGCTGGGATATCAATAAACATATGACATGCATATAAATTTGTGGGTTACTCCTCTATTATCAATTAAATAGGGTTTTTATGGGATGATATCATTCCTATCTTATATATATTATAGAAATGTAGGTGTTTTCATATGTTGTCACGTGTCCCTCAACTTAAAAAATAAAGAATAAAACCCCCAAACAAATCACACTACCACATGTTAATTTCACAATTATTACCAACTATGAACATAAATTATTTAAATATTATAAACATGTAATAATTACAGATAATTACAACCGTGCATTGCAAAGATAAAAAACTAGTTTATATACATATATATGTATTATATCGAGGTAAGTACCATGCAATGATATGTTGCCATCGAGCATGTGCAGAAAATTGGAGATTTCAAGCCTTTTGACTTCGATTATAAATCATCCACTTAAAAATGGAAGTAGAAGCTCGAAATTCAATTATTTTGCATGTTTTCAATCATCGATAATTAGCAATCGGGTGTGCTTTTCTGTGTTAGCTTGCAAATGTACGGATGAAAAGAGGCACAAAATGGTAGTTTCTTTGAATAAGAACTTGATAACATTAATCTTTTTTCCCCCTTAATCTAAGTAGTAGGACGGCGTGGTAATAAAAGATTAGGACACACGTAACATTACAAGGAGGCTTTATAATTGATTAACAATCTATTACTATAAATTCATTTGTTTAAAATCAAGAATTTGAAGGTCATGCTTCCGACCTATGCATCGTCAAATTATTATTTCATTATTTATTAATTTCTGCGTCAAATGTTGCTCTATTTATCGAGCAAGGTCCACGTATCTTACACGCAGACACATACCGAACAGTTTCATCGTTGACCAAACGTCGATCACACTTTCCGTTGTATGGACACATCTAATTTTCACCTCATGGTTCAGAAAAATCCAAATAAATTGTAAACTATCCCAAACAACATAGCCACAAGTCCAATCTATAAAACTATAGCACATAATATTTAAATATATACGCAGGCGTGTGTGCCGAGGGCAATTACGTTCATCAAATGGATAACTATGGGGGATTAACATACGCATTACAAAGATAATTAATTACATATTAAAGTAAACGGCAGCATACGTAAATAACGCCTCTGCAGACCATGCAAGAAGTGGACCAGCAGTCTTAAATTGAGTTAATTATATTTAGTAAGATGATCACTTATTTGATGTAATGTTTATTATTTAAAATTCTCATGTGGAGCATCTGGCTATACAAAGAAGAAGCTCGAGAGACTTCCAAATAATATCATAATACTCGAATCAGATATTAGATGATTGTTTAAATCATATAACTATATTGATGTACGAAATCTTTCATTTGTCTTTTTTGTCTCTGGCTACGCATCAAAAAAATAACGTGGTTGAATTACTGTATGTGAAGATCGTATATATCACAATCACAAGTACAGAATGCAGAATCTAATATTCAGAAGTATATATATTACATATAGAAATGGAAAGATTTACAAGGGCATGAATTTAAGGTGTACTAAAATTGAATCAAATGAATAACTTCAAGAGGATGATAAAATCTCCAAAATTTGATCATGTAATAAACTATTTGTCACCAGAACTCCGCCGATAGGAAATACAGCCCTTCGCTCTCCTTCATCTTCGGCAAAGTCGATCTCATTTCCTTTCCAGTCAGAAACCTTATCGATAGATCGAACATTATACATTATATATAGTTCCTTAAATGTTTCGAGTCATAGAAAAACATTCATTCTTGGCAAAGATTTACAAATTATTCTCAATGCACATGCACACAGATGAAGATATATGTAATGAGAATTTATGCACATACCTTTCCTCCAGCTTCATGGACACAAATAACTCCTACGGCGTGGTCCCATGCCTACAGTTCATTTCGAAATGAGAACGTATCAAATACCTCGAAAAAAATTTGATTGAATGGCTTAAGCATTGACTATATATATATATATGTATATATATGTACCCGAATGATCTTTGTCTTCCTAGTTCCAGCAATAAAAACGGATGCCTTCCCAGATGCAACCATAAGATACTTACACAGACTGCAAAGAAAGGCAACTTGAGATTCAGAGTTATGATTCTCAGTATGAAATTGCGAACTGGGAGGAGACAAATGAGAGGTATGACTTAAGTAAGTGGCAAGCATTGCTCTTTCCATTCCAACTATTACATATATTTCTGTAATAGCCAAGAATAGATAACATGTAACAATCCAGAATTGTGAGGAAAGTAAGGCATGAAATTGAGACAAGAAACAGGCCTTCCACAGCACTTAGGCAGGAGGACAACCTCCTCCCTGACAGAGTTAGCACTGAACTGCGTGGACAAAGGGAAGGAGTCCCACGTTTGGCTTTCTGGGATGCAATAACGAGCCTCGTGAACTAAGCGAAATCCATCGACTGAGCATCTGATCCAATTTTGAGAAAACCCGCCTTCTTTGTTCCATAGTTTCGATCTCCAAGTCCCACAACCGACGTGGGAAATCATAATGGTTCCAAAGTTGGAATCGGTATTGTCATCTTCTTGCCAATTGGGGCATCCCATTACACCCAATACAATCTTCCCTTTTACTATTAGCGCCAAGCCTATCTACAGTTACACGGTACACTGTGTCATAATAAATGAGTGATTTTGGAGATTCCTCATACAACTTAGACAGACAATAGGTGTTTTCAGAGAAAGACTTCTTAATTACTGATATTATAGCTTCAAGTAAATAAAAGAACTATAAGTTAGGCTTCACTTCCCCAAAGATGAAACTGTGATCTGAGATATCAGCATATTTAAGGTGTGTCTGCCAAACAAAGATGCAATATTCTCGAGACAAAATATCTATCAAACTCCATACAAAATCATGGCTTAGGGCGAGGGGGACATACCACATAAAGTGCATCACCGCCCTTCACAAATCCTCGTGTCCCATCTATAGGATCCAATATCTGTTGAAATCTCAATTTCGTTAAACTTGTTCATAACAAGATGGGTAAGTACGAACTACGTCACTTAGTTCCGTATCGCATATCAAGATCATACAAGATTTTGGAACACTGACACTCTTACCTTACATTGCACACAAAGAGGAATGAACTACATGCGGTGATTTATAAGTAATTAAAATTTCGTTACAAAGTTATCACTTCCAAGTAAGAATGGAGCTCACCCAATAAGTAGAGGGATCAGGTCCAAAAACATGTGCATCTTTTCCGCCTCTGTCAATTGCTCGTAAAACTTCTTCTTGGCATAATTCGTCCGTATTTGTTGCTCTATCGTTGCACACTTCAAAAACAGCACCGCCTAAGTTATTCTCACGGAGGAATGATGAATCCTCCTCTGCTACCAATGGAATCGAGGGAAACAGTTTCCCCATCTCTGACACAACAGCAAACGAATTCTTACAGAACGAACTAATGACTGAAATACGCAAAAGGAAACAGTAATCAAAATCAACTTCTTTCTTTCAGTTCATGTTTCTTTTCATCTACTAATTCAGCAGTCAATAAACTAACCGAGGCTAATCAGAGCTTGGACTCCAAAATCAGCAACGGTGACGGGCGTCTGATCCAATTTCTCCACTACGTTTCCGTCGCTTGAAAACAATGATTTCTGCACCTAACTTCGTATGAATAAACATTAGAAAAACATACATAGTTCCCAGAAATCGCTTACCAAGAAAAGCTAACAGAGAAGTAAAATTGAACAATAACAGAAACAAAAAGCAAAAATTTACATCGACACAGAGAGTGCAAGCGCGAACGACGACGTCAACAGCTGCTTGAAGATGCTGATAGTGCTCAGCTTTTTCCTCTTGAAAAGGAAGGCTTAGACTTGACCTGCAATACGAAAGAAAATAGCAACTATCAAATTACCAAAAAAAAAACAAAAAAGGAATGACGTTAAAAGCAAAGAGCATCGCAATGCCCTCAATCCCGAGAAAGAGGCAGTCGGCGGTTATAGGACGCCTCACCTCACGGCGGAGATGCATTGTCGGAGGTGCGTACGGCGGAGACGAGGCGGAGCTGCCAATCGAAGAGCCGAGGAGTAGTAGCTGAGGACAACCATGGCGAGCCTTAAAAATGAAACGATTGGTCAGCGAAAGATGGTTTTTTTTTTTCTGCTGATTTGGTGAAATGCACTATTGGGCCTCTAACGTTGGACTCATATCTTAAGTTCATTGCCAAGTCTTTAAGATAAACATAGACTATGGTCATTTATTACACCACCTCCTACTAAATACACGTCACTAACTCCACGAACTAAGGTTCCCATAACGTCCCGTGAATTCGTATGATTTCTTTTTTTAAGATAAACATGCAATTATAGAAGACTAATAAAATATCTTTTCTGACATATCTTGATTAATTTACAGTCCATATGAGATCTGACCTTATCAAGCTAGCAATACTAATCTCTTCGCCTATCTATTCAATCTCTCAAACTGACACGTGTCAGTTACCACAATAAAACTATAGACTATAGGCATTTTCATCACAGAAAACCCCACCGTTTCACCTTCAATATCCGGTTATTGAATTTAGTCTATCATGAAATCAATCATCATATTTTTTCCTCATCCTATATAAGTAGCAAAATGGAAAGAACCTTGTCCATTACCATCCATAGATATAGTTGCCTTTAGTGCACAAGAATCTTCCTCGCCGCCATTTTGTACCTTTTTTGAGGTTTTTGACTGCTTGTTAATTAGTTATATACACGCATATGTTATATACGTAGATGAGTAGTGGCAGAATATTGAACGAAGGGTTTAGTAAGGTTGTGCAGGCGATCGAAGAGCAAGGATCGAGGCTTGATTCCTTCGTAAGATCAATCAAAGACTCATCATCATCTTCGACGAAATCTAGGAAGAGGAAGAAACAACTATCTGTTGCTAACTTTAAAGCTGCTGATCTTCAAATGAAACAAGCTGAGGAATCTTTGAGGACAGCCATGTACTTGAGTTGTTGGGGCCTAAGTTAATGTTCGTGCTTAGTGATTTTATTCTGTAGTGATTTTATTGTGTTTTGTAATGTTATATAATATATATGTGTGTGTGCGTGCGCTTACATCTTGTAGTATTTGATTTGGTTGTCTTTGAGTTTTTTTTTTTTTTTTTTTTGGAGGTGTAAATCCTCGAGCTAGTTGTGGTTGTGTTGTGATATGACACATCGGAGTTTTTGAAGGTTGTCAAGTGTAAGTGAAACCGAAAATCTTGGTCACGTGATTGTTGAAACTGCATTGACTGCCTCTTGAAACTTTGATACCATGTTCAGAAGCCTAATATAGCTCATCAATCAAATATGAGAATAGCCAAAGTTTGATCACATCTGCGACCAAGTTCGATATATGATTATTATGTTAAAATTGTTGGTTCTCGGTTGCGGTCTTGTCGGCGGCAAGTGACACGTCTGAACTTTATCTGGAACAGTAAGCCGAAGCGTATGTTAGACACACTGTCCGGATGAACTCGCTCCGATATTCAGTGCTTTCGGTTAGCGGAGAGTAGATACAACGACTTCTGGGACTCGTTATCGCAGCACAACGATTTGAGTTTTATGGCCAATCGTACTCGAAATCGAGCTTTTCTTGCTTCTGAACTGAAAAGTTTGGAAGTGAATGATGCAATTTCGTGTGGGTTGGAATGAATTAATTTTCCAACTCATATGGGGGCCTATTTATAGCCTTCAGGATTCGCAGGGGCATAACTGCAAATTTATGGAACTGTTGGACTACTTCTTTTGACTTTTCAGTCCAGGAGCCAGAATGCAAAGATAGCAACTTCTGGACTACTCATTAGAAGATTCGACCAACCGACACCACCAACTGTCCAGAATCCTCGGGTTGGCCGGATCAGTTCAACAGTCTAGTGCGTCCCATTGATCAATGGATCATGCCACCTCAACTGGGCTGCCCAATCAGCGCTTACGCAGCGCCACCTCAACTTCACATGCGGATACACCACATCACTCGAGCTGCATGTCACCGACTGCCGTTTCTCAGCCACGCAGCCGTCCGAACATAATTTTGGCTCCTAATAGCTCCTAGCGACGATGCAGCGCCGACAGTCCAGAATCCTCGTCTGTATCAGTCCAACAGTCTATTGCGGCCCATTGATCCAATGGATCATGCCACCTCAACTAGGCTGCCCAATCAGCGCTTATACAGCACCACCTCATCTTCACACGGATATGCCACGTCACTCGAGCTACCATGTCACCATCGTCGTTTCTCAGCCATGCAGTCGCCGGAACATAAATTTTTTTGCTCCTAGCGACGATGCGAAGTGCGAAATGCAAAGTGCAACTACAAACCGCACATTGCGCACTTTGGCATGGCTTGATCTCGCTCGGGCTCGGTTCTCAGTGCTCGTAGGTGCGAGGCACCTCCTCGCACCCGGGCTATCAATTGTGCCAAAAACCACCTAACTTTCTTAAGTCATTTAAGCTCTTCACTAGGCAAACCTTTATTTTTTGAATAAACTCACAAGAGTTTCTATATTTTTTGTGAATATTTTCTTAGTGTGTAACCAATGTGGGACAAATTCCCCACATTTTAAAACACTACACTTTAATTGGACTAACTTCGAAAATTAATTCATTCACCCGAACTCGGTTTTGAGCGTATTAATACTCATTAGATTTCCCTCGAAACGGATATTCGTAATGTTTAATGATTTCTCGTTCCGACGACCGACGGCTTCCCGATTTAATTAAATCCGCACAGCTTTTTTAAGTGGGTTAATTACCCATAATTGGGCCAATGGCCCATAAAGCTTCTAAAACCCAAACAAAATTTGCAGCAGACATAGTATATATATATATATATATATATATATAAGTTATTAGATCAATAAAAAATCCCATCGTATGCTGATTTGGCGTGTTGATGTGGTTGATGCTCACGAAGGTGCCCACGCAAGGTGAGCACCATAACATTACTATATATATATATATCATGAGATTAGTGAACCCGTCGGGGATTGATTTGACATGTTGACGTGACACAAAAAAATATCACATAACAGGTGCCCACGGATGGTGCTCACGCAAGGTGAGCACCATAACATCTGCGTATATATATATAATATATATATATATATATATATATATATATATACTCCCTCCGATTTTATTTACATGTCGTTTAAGGTTTTTCACTTATATTAAGAAATAGAATAAAATGTCTCCTATTCAATATTAAGGTTTTTTCACCTAATTAATTTGCTTAACCCTATTCAATATACTTACTTTCTCATTTATTAATTGAAAAGAGTAAAAAAGGGTAAAACTGGAAATATGATAAATATTTGTATTGAAATCTGTAAAACGACATCTAATTAGAAACAAAATTAGAGAGCTAAAACGACATGTAAATAAAATCGGATCGGAGGGAGTATTATATATATATGGATCAGATGAGCAAACCGCATCTTTATGTTACTCATTCACCGATAAGATTATTTTCTTGAAGATCGCCTTTGAATCTATAATTCGCATTCGATATTTGCGAAACCTATACCTCGTTCGAATTGATGTTATGAATGTTTTC
This sequence comes from Craterostigma plantagineum, assembly GCA_027422505.1. Classification (NCBI taxonomy): domain Eukaryota; kingdom Viridiplantae; phylum Streptophyta; class Magnoliopsida; order Lamiales; family Linderniaceae; genus Craterostigma; species Craterostigma plantagineum. The sequence continues at coordinate 1,120,621 of JAPQWV010000104.1, forward strand.
ACGTGTCGTATCCGATAAATTAATAATTCTTCAAGAAATAACATTTACTTGGCGATGATGACTATAAAGATTTGCATAGATTACCGTGATCGGACGTTTTATATCGATGCTAATAATAACATTGTGTTGTTCACAAAATAATCATCTAGTTTAATATTCATTGTTGCAAAGGCGGCCCATCACATAACAATACTCGTTGGACTTTGTTTTTAGATTTATTACACAATCTTTGTTATAAATACTTGGAAACCTCAACACACAACTGAGAAATTACAGATCGAGCGCACCTCAAATTAAAAAAAAAAAGAAATAGTTAAAAATTTCAGAATGGCGAAGACGAGCAACAATGCTTCGACTTTCTTGAATTACGCTTTGATCCTTTCCCTTGTTCTCATATTAGCTGTTGTGGAAAGCAGATCAGTTATTTCTGGTAATTTAGTTGACTGATTTCACATCTTTCAATTAAGAGCTGTATCTTAAAGTACAACAGATAGGAATCTGTCTTTCATGTCTCAACTTATAGATAGGAGTCAATTTATTAGCCCCTTCATGTGTGCTAAGATTTAAATAGATTGATAGCATATATTAAATTTTTCGATATTGCATTCCTAATGAGTAGAGTTTACTGCATTAAGACATATGATGGATGATGTGCTTCTTGTTGTTGCATGTAAAAGGGAGCTCAACTCTTACATGTCAAACTGTGGTTGGAGTTGCGAGTGGAGACACTTGTAGTGGAATAGCAACTACCAATAAATTGACCCTTGAAGCTTTGTTAGCTATTAACCCTAACGTCAACTGTGATGCAATCTTCATCGGACAATGGATATGCATTAACGGCTCCAAGAAATAATTACATTGCCGATCTCTCGTACCGTGTTTTGTGGAGGGCGTAGTTATTATCATGTTTTACGTGATAATAAAATAATGTATGAATAAGGAGGTTCTTGGTAATGTTGTCTAGTCACATTCAATGAAGCTCCATTGTGTGCAATTTGATGATTTTCTTGTTCAAGTATTGGGAGGTGTAATGTTCTACGTAGTGAGATCATATGTATGAGTTATCTTACGTTTACTTTGATCCTTGTCCTTCGTTTTTCTTTTCCCTTCATGTTTAATAATTCTCAGCCCGTTTAGGAATCACTTTGAGGGGTGTACATAACTAAGAAACACCCAAAAAATGTATTTTTCCTTAACTGGATAGTTTCAACCAACATTTCATAAGTCGAATTCCAATGAGTAGGACAATCAATGGTTAACCTCTTCACTGGAATTCCCAAGTGACGTATAATATCAGAAAAGTTCCTCAATCTGGACTCTGACTGATTAATGAACCGCACACTATTTTTGCATTTTCAATATGGGATCGAATATCATGAAGACCGTTATTAGAAGAAGAGCAGAAAATTGAAGCAACTCAAGAACAAGTTCAGAGAGTTCAGAGGGAAATTCAGAGAGTTACATGAAGCTGTTGTCACTTGGAAGGGTACGCGCGAATGATAGTGTGAGCGCGTTTTTAAAACAAAGAAACGACTCACTAACTAAGACGCTGGTAAGAGTGACGACTTCTATTGGGCCAAGAAACCCACTAGCTGAACCGTTGACAGCAACGACGACTTCAGCTGAGGAATTCAAGAAACGATTTTGGCGCGAGATTTAGATATTAAGCTGCTGTGCCATACGCGTGAGAACCTCTGAGAACCTCTGAGAACCTCTCAATAATTTCTGATCTTCTTTTCACTTACTGTGATTTTTCAGTATTCAGCAAGAAGATTGTTTATCTTCTTGATCTTTGTAATCTGTCGATTGTGAATAATAGATTGCAATTTTCGATCGTGGACGTAGGATTAATCAAGATCCGAACCACGTTAAAAATACTTGTCCACAAGATCTTTCATTTTTGTTATGGTATCAGAGCGGAGCTCGGTAGCTGCGACGACACAGATCAATTTAGGGCAATCAATCGTTCTCAGAGCTTAATCATGGAGGAAAATTCATCACAATCAGGCTTGATTCCTGCGGGACAGGTGAGTGACCCGTACTATCTGAACATTAATGATTCTTCAGGGCAATTTCTCGTCCACGAGAAACTGAGTGGAGACAACTATGGCACTTGGAGCCGAGCCATGATGATCTCGCTCATTGGCCGAAACAAAGAAGGGTTCGTCAACGGGGATATTCAACCTCCTGCAATTACAGACAAGGACAAATTTGCAGCATGGAAGAGAAATAACAATGTGATTATCTCATGGATACTGAACACGGTGACTAAGGAGATTTCGGCAAGTATTTTGTATAGCAACTCGGCCAGAGACGTATGGTTAGACTTACAGGAAAGATATGGCCAGACAAACAGGCCGAGGATCTTTCAATTAAAAAGGGATCTGGTGAATTTATCTCAGGGAAACAACAGCATTGCAGTGTATTACACGAGGCTCAAGACACTGTGGGGAGAGCTGGCAAATTATCTACCCACATGTCAATGCAGCTGTGGTGGAATCAAGCTCATGAAGGCCCAACTCGATGAGGAATATGTCATGGTTTTCTTGATGGGATTGAATGATTCATACTCACAACTTCGAGGTCAGATTTTAACCATGGATCCTCTGCCATCAATTACCAAAACCTTCTCGCTGCTCATCCAAGAAGAGAAACAAAGGTCGATGGTTCTTGGACCTGTGAGAAGTATTGATGATCAGGTTAACAATATGGCAATGCTAGCCGCAAGAAGAGATCAAGAGCAGGCAAAGAAGGGCCATTTTGGGCAGAAGAAAGACTCACAAAGACCAATGTGTACCCATTGTAATAAAAGGGGACACACAATCGATAGCTGCTACCAGTTGCATGGATATCCACCTGGTTTTAGGCAAGGCTTGAAGCAGAAGTCTGCTAGGATAAATCAATCGGCAGTGGATGTGTTCAACACTTCAGCTCAGTTAAGCAGAGGCCAAGAAGCAGCTGATGGCAGCTCTCTAATTCAGCTGAACCTAACCCCCTTCCAATTGGAGAGTCTCAGATCCTTGATGAGTCAATCTGGCATTGCTCGAGCAGGGGATCATGCAAACTTAATCCAGCAAACAGAAAACAGAACAGGTATCTGTCTCACATTTGACTTGCCTGAACTAACTAACTCTGATTTCTGGTTATTAGACTCAGGAGCAACAATGCATGTTACTGGTAATGTAAAACTGCTGCATAATGTCCACAGAGTAGGTAAATCAAGAGTTATATTACCTGATAATAGAGTGATTGAGGTTAATCAAGCATGTTCATTCAAGTTAAACCAGTATATCACATTGACAGAGGTGCTGTTGGCACCCCAATTTCATTTCAATCTGATATCAGTGAGTGCCTTAATCACTGATCAGTGCTGTAAAGTGCAATTTGAGCCTAACTCTTTCTTGATACAGGACCATTCACGGAGAGTGATTGTCAAGGGTAAAGAGGTGGCAGGGTTATACATCATCCGAACAGCTTCTGCCAACAGACATTCGATAGTGATATTGATAATTCTGTTTTACTGAATAGAGTAACAGCCAAATTATGGCATAATAGGCTAGGACATCCGTCAAATGAGGTGTTAAGAATGTTGAACTTTCCTTTAAGACATGATGATGCAGCATCAAACACTCACTGCAAAATCTGTCCACTAGCAAAGCAGAGAAGAAATATTTTTCCTAACAACAACACCTCGGTTTGTTCACCATTTGATTTGATTCATTGTGATACTTGGGGTCCATTTCATGTGCCTTCATACTTAGGACATCAATATTTTATCACCATAGTAGATGATTATTCGAGATTTACATGGTTATTCATGGTGAAGCACAAGTCAGAAGCTCATTCCGTTCTGTCTTACTTTCTAGCTTTTGTTGAAACTCAGTTTGGGTGCAAAGTAAAAACTGTTAGGTCGGATAATGCACCTGAACTTAACATGACAGAATTATTCAGAGGAAAGGGGATTGTGCACCATTTCTCATGTGTAGAAACTCCTCAAAAAAATTCAATTGTTGAAAGAAAGCACCAACACTTATTAAACGTAGCTCGATCACTTCTATTTCAGTCTGGGCTGCCTATAAACTTTTGGTCTGAATGCACCTTAACTGCAACATATCTTATCAATAGGACTCCATCAGCTACACTAGGAGGTAGAAGTCCCTATGACATGCTGTATCAAAAGAGGTTTAATTATGATGTTCTGCGAGCTTTTGGATGTCTTTGCTACTGCTCAACTCTTGCAGGTTCAAGAAAGAAGTTTGATCCAAGAGCCCGGGAATGTGTCTTTCTTGGATACCCACATGGAGTAAATGGCTATAAGGTGATGGATCTGACCACAAGAAATGTATTTATCTCAAGAGATGTGAAGTTTGTGGAAGAAGTTTTTCCCTTAAAGGGACAGATTCACACACCTGCACCAGAGGAAGATCCTTTTTCTCAGCTGGTTTTGCCCAAATCAGTGCAGTCTCCCGCAGAAGAAGTCTTGCCCTCATCAACTTCATCTGCTCAGCAGAGATTGCCAGAGGAACCAGAAACAGTGATCCAGCATCAGAATTCAGGTGCTGAAACAGAGGACTCACAGCCTCAGCCTCAAACACAAGAACCTGAAAATGATCTGAGCATTCCAGATCAAGAGGACTTATATGCTGGTTCACAGCATGACACATCAAATTCACAGAGTGCTTTATGGCAAGCACCAGGTCTGGGAGACATTCCAGAAGACCATCATACTTGTCTGATTTCCACTGCAACAACCTGCTGGGAAGGAGAGTGTTGTACCCAATGTCAGCAGGAGTCTCATCACAGAGATTTTCAAAGCAGTTTCAGGGCTTTATCAACACTGTCTCCACCAATCAAGAACCAAAGTCTAATGCAGAGGCATCCCAATCGCAGGAATGGACAAGGGCAATGGAGGAAGAGCTTCAAGCACTTGAGGATAATCACACCTGGACAGTCATGACCCTTCCCAGAGGCAAGAAATCCATTGGATGCCGGTGGGTATATCGGCTAAAGTACAACTCGCTTGGCAAATTAGAAAAGTATAAGGCGAGACTCGTGGCGAAAGGATATGATCAAAGAAAAGGCATTGATTACATAGACACATTCGCCCCCGTAGCGAAGCCCAGCACTATTAAGATAATCCTCAGTTTGGCAGCAAAGCTCAAATGGCATCTGATTCAGCTGGACGTTAATAACGCTTTTCTGAATGGAGAACTAACGGAGGAGGTGTACATGGATCTCCCTCAGGGCCTCCATGGTGCATACAGTGAGACAGAAAAAGGCAGAATCGTTTGTAAACTGCATAAGTCTTTGTATGGGCTCAAACAAGCCTCTCGGGAATGGAACAAGACTTTCACCAATGCTGTCAAGGAGTATGGTTTTGTTCAAACCCAATCCGATCACACACTCTTCCTAAGGGGTAAAGGAGACCAGCTGACAGTACTCTTGGTGTATGTTGACGACATAATATTGGCTGGTCCATCACTCAAGACCATTGAAGAAACGAGAGACTTCTTGAGCACCTGTTTTAGAATCAAGGATCTCGGTGCTCTCAGATATTTTCTTGGCGTGGAGGTGGCACGCAGTGAAAAGGGCATCTATCTATGTCAAAAACAGTACACATTACAGTTGCTGGAGGACACGGGCTATATCAGTGCAAAACCCCTAGCAACTCCACTGAGTCCAAGTCACACTATCACAGAAACTGAGGGCGAGCCACTGAAAGACCCTTTTCAATATAGAAGGTTAGTGGGGAGACTTCTGTATCTGGTTTTCACCAGACCTGACATTGCTTTTACAGTACACAAGCTAAGTCAATACATAGCTATGCCGAGAACTTCCCATCTCACAGCTGCACATCACCTACTAAGGTACCTGAAGGGCACTGCTGGACAAGGCATCATGCTGGGATCAGATCAGAGTTTTGTGCTCAAGGCATTCTCAGATGCAGATTGGGCGGCATGTAAGGATACAAGGAAGTCCGTCACATGTTATTGCACTTTTCTGGGATCCTCCTTAGTCACTTGGAAAGCAAAGAAACAAGCAACTGTGTCACGCTCGTCTACAGAGGCAGAATATCGAGCATTAGCCGCGGTTGTTGCTGAGACTCTTTGGATCAGAAACTTGCTGGGAGAAATGAGCATTAAGCTGGACCAAGTCCCAGTTATATTCTGTGACAATCAATCAACAGTGAAGCTAGCCCTGAATCCCAAATTCCATGAACGCTCTAAACACATTGAAATAGATTGTCACTTCATCAGGCACCACATAGCTAGCGGGATGATCAAGCTGTTATCAGTAAGAACTGAACATCAGTTGGCTGATGTTTTTACTAAGGCTTTGCCAGCCCCGATCCTACGAAACCTACTGCTCAAGATGTCCGTGTTAAACATGTACAGTCCATCTTGCGGGGGGGTATTAGAAGAAGAGCAGAAAATTGAAGCAACTCAAGAACAAGTTCAGAGAGTTCAGAGGGAAATTCAGAGAGTTACATGAAGCTGTTGTCACTTGGAAGGGTACGCGCGAATGATAGTGTGAGCGCGTTTTTAAAACAAAGAAACGACTCACTAACTAAGACGCTGGTAAGAGTGACGACTTCTATTGGGCCAAGAAACCCACTAGCTGAACCGTTGACAGCAACGACGACTTCAGCTGAGGAATTCAAGAAACGATTTTGGCGCGAGATTTAGATATTAAGCTGCTGTGCCATACGCGTGAGAACCTCTGAGAACCTCTGAGAACCTCTCAATAATTTCTGATCTTCTTTTCACTTACTGTGATTTTTCAGTATTCAGCAAGAAGATTGTTTATCTTCTTGATCTTTGTAATCTGTCGATTGTGAATAATAGATTGCAATTTTCGATCGTGGACGTAGGATTAATCAAGATCCGAACCACGTTAAAAATACTTGTCCACAAGATCTTTCATTTTTGTTAACCGTCTTGAATGAGATCTAAAATGTGAGTTGTACACCTACAGAGAACATCTTACCATTCAATGGCAATTTACGACCATTGGAGAAAGTTTCTTTGGCATTTTGGATTTCAGAATCATTGTTGGAGTATTATCCACGGAAATGGTAAAGACTTTCTGTTTTATTCCCCAATCTTTGTGCACTTCATAAGCCCATCAAAGATACCAACAACTTGTAAATATCAATTATTCAATAGAATTTATAAATACTAGTTAATAATTAATGTAAAAATAATAAGATTTTAAGAACAACATTACCGGTGTGTGGCGGTGGGAGAGGCATGAAGCTAAGAATCCATTTCTGTAGTTGCCATTGTGAGTCAACAAAGTGTCAGGTAACACACATATAGGAAATCTTTTGCACTTTGGACTTCCAAATGTTGGTGGTCAATGAAATCTTATTGATGATTTTCAGTATCAATAGTAACTTCCTCTTCTCTAACTCATAGACACTAATGACTCGTTCTTTCCCATTGTGCGACTCTCAAATTCTGGAAGATTAACTTTGAAAATAAATGAAAAGCCGTTCCACCACACTGAATGGTTGCTCGTGCATTAGAATCCAATGTGCAATAGCTTCCCTTCGCTTCATATGATCCTATCTCCCATTTGATAAAGGAGTGCAACTCAAACTTGGATTTCGCCGATTGTAGTTGTTTGCTTGCTTCCCCACATGAAGTTTCTTTGTAAAAGGCGAGCTGTTATAGCATAAGCTTGCTTACAGAGGAGGTAGATTTGCAATGTTTGCATTGATATTTATTTAATAGCTCCGCCTATCGAAGTAACTTCGACGAAGTCAAGATAAGCTTTCGAAGTCTTGTTTTTCTTTTTCCTTTGAAACCGACTTGCATCGTCATCGTTTTCACCATCCTTGTCTTCTTCCGCTAATCTTCAACTTCAACACCTACCTCTTGAATTTTGGGTCCATCTTCATCTTCAATGCTACCACCTCCATCATTTGTTTATACTCTCGTACTCAATACCTTTAATTAAAAATTTAATAATTAAATATAAAGAAAGTTACGTACATGTTATATTTCAAATAATATATAATGTCTACCTCGTGAATTTCTTCCATTTGTACAGTGCCATCTCCTTGGGCTGCTTTCTCCATTGCATTTGAGAAATTCATAGATCACACTTCAAAACAGAAAACAAAGGCAAAAACTTCACAAGGGTTTACACACAACAGCTGTGACAACTTTCGAAAGTTCACACAAGTAATAATCAACGTTAACGAGAAACCTTTGTCACATTAAACACACGTCGTATTAAACCATCATTATTAGGACTGCAAGATACCTCACTAAAATAAACGAGGGCTAAATATCTAGTTCAATTCCGAATAAAAACAGACGAGGCCCGAGGGTAAATGCCTTCAGTCCTTCACTGTCGAGACACAGTGGTGGCAAGCCGTGCAAGAGAGAACCGAGATAGTGGTGGTGATCGTCGGCGTCAGTAAGCGCGTGGCTTGGCGAGGCGTTGATGGGCCTAGGGTTTCAATTGTATCAACAAAGGATTTGATGAAAAACGCGTTTGAACTTCGTGTTAATTAGACTTTTTTTATTTTTATTAAACAAAGGATTTGATGGGTTAAATGTTGTGTTCTTTCAAGAATACTTGGGCCTACCTAATATCTTAGTATTTGATATCAATGGGCCAACTTAATTATAGTATATTACATTATTTAAATATAATAATTTATTCGAATCCGAATATTCGGATAATATTCGAATTGAATCTTGACACATTCGTATTCGAAAATTATTCGTGTCGAAAAAAAATATTCTTATTCGGATTGTAGATTCGAATTCATCCTAAATTTCGAAGAATATCGAATCGAATAAAAAAATATGATTCATTTGCAACACTAGTTTCAGTCCACAAGGAACCTCCCCGAAGCAGTTCCAGCCGGTTTGAAATCAGCCAACTGCAGGTTTTTGAAGTCCATAAATAGCTTATGTTGCCTTGTAGTTTAGGCATCCGAGATAGTGATGTAAAAGTGTGTTCTTGTGAGAGTCCTTGTCATCTTTTTGGGAATAAAAGAAAAGGTTGGGCATTGTCCGTAACTCTGTTGTTTGCTTTATTCACTCAAACGGAGTAAACAAACGAAGGCACGCTAATCACATAAATACGAGAGTTCTTTGAGGAAAACAATTCGAGTGAACAGATCAATTGAAGAGTTGACTAACTTGTAGGGACGAGTTAGGACGTACGAACCCCCAAAATGGAAAAAACAATTCTAAATCATTTGAAAGGTCATGACATTTGGTAACAGAGCGCTGGGTTTGCTTTCATCTCAGCCTTGAGATGTCGGATAATAAATATATGACGATGTGAAATTGGGTTCCCGAGTTGGAACGGAAACTTGCCATGTTCCGCAGAAGGATCTTCCGCAGAATGCTGGATTTAGAAGAAGGATCGCAAGCCTCGAGCACCCAAGTTGAAAGGGTTGCGCGAGAAGTTGCATGTTCTAAGGCGGGCAGTCGAGTACATTCCAGGATAGGCGAACCAGACAAAGGCCCGTGAGCCTACGTGTTTCTTCGGCACGAGAGACGCGAAGTTGTTGGAAAACTTCCTTTGGGACATGGAGACCTACTTTCGGGCTTGCCGAGTGCCAGACGCCGAAAAGGTGACGGTCGCAAGCTCGTATCATGAGGGAGGTGCGAAACTATGGTGGCGAGCAAAGCTCTCGGGCAATGCTACGGCAAAACGACACGGGATCGAAACGTGAGATGTCTTGAAGAAGGAACTGAAGGATCAATTCCTCCCTGGCAACACGGCCTATATTGCAAGGGAATCCCTCAAAAATTGAAGCACACAGTAAGGGAGTACGTGACGGAATTCACTCGCTCATGTTGGACATACGAGAAATGTCCGAGGATGATAAGTTGTTCAACTTCATGTGCATTACAGTCATGGGCGCAGACCGAACTGCGTCGACAAGGCCTCCAGGACGTGAATGCTGCGACGGCCGTGGAAAAGCGCTTGGTTGACTTTCAAACGATTACTGGACCTGAGGGGGAACCTCAAGGCATGATCTTTGGAAGAAGAAAGACATGTCCGAGAGAAAGGACAAGTCCGGTGAATTCACTAAAACCAAGGAAATGACGGTTACCAAATCGAAATAAAAGCAACCTCTTACGATCGACAGGACCAACAAGGGTTGCTTTCTCTGTGATGGTGATCACCGCACGCGGGACTGCTCGAAGCGAACGAAGTTGGTTGCTATGGTTGTTGCGGAGCAATCTAGTGATGAGGAGGCTGGGCCCTCAAGAGTCAACCCGTTACAATTGTTGACTGCAATCCAACAGAAACCACATGCATCGAATGGCTTGATGTATGTTAAAACTTTGATTGATGGCAGAGAAATGCTGGAAATGGTGGAGAGTCAAGTTGAGAAGTTAAGGCTAGAGCTTACACGACACACCAGCAAGGTGAAGGCAGTAAATTCCAAAGCCAAACCTATCAAAGGCTTTGCCAACGTGAAACTCGGAGTTGGTGACTGGGAAGGACCGTGCGAGTTGATGCCTGTGTCACCCGACGAGTTCGATATTATTTTAGGAAATATGTTCCTAAAGAGTACCAAGGGTATCATCTCGAGGGACTATTTATCAATGACAAAAATTGTCCATGTTTTGTGAAGGTGTCCACTATAAGCGCAAAGCTAACAATGGGAAAGCCATTGAGGTGGCGGCCTTGCAAAATAACTGATCTTCTTCTTGGTGAGAAGGCTCAGAACCCCATAACCACCACTAAGACGTCGAGCACTTTGAGTGGAGGTGGTTTGTTAGACCCCTAACTTTGGGGGATGGTGTGGCCTTGCGTCACCTTCGGCTAAGAATGCACGTGCCACGAATATGGGGCTTTTTGCTTGGTGGGATGTCCTGCCTGGCCGGGGCCTGGAAGGTCTTGCGAGGAATATAGCCCCGCGCAGCACACTGCGCGCGGGCGGCACTGCGCACTGGCTTGGTCATGATGGACGAGTCAGGATTTGCAAGGGGTGCGCAAAGACAATCTGCATCAGCGCGCGAAGAGTAGGCACTGCACGCGGTGCACATGCACAAAGTTGGCATGAGCTCGCGTTGCGCGCGCGGCACTCTGACAGACATGTGCGGGACGTATGCGCGACGTGTGGGATCCTTGGGCAGGACGCACGTGCGCCCTAAGGACATGATGTGCGGGACATTAGGCGTTGGCTTGGTGCAGCGCCTAACCATGCGGACGACATTATTGGCCAAGTCCCAAGATGGCTCGATCGGCCTGGCCCGGCGAGCAGGTATGGCAGTTTTCAGGGCGGTTTCGCCTAGCCTGGCGAGAAGTTACAAGGGGTGGTTTGGCCTGGCCTGGCAAGAAGTTACCAGGGCGGTTTGGCCTGACCTGGCGAGAAGTTACCAGGGCGGTTTGGCCTGGCCTAGCGGACAGTTTCCAAGGCAGTTTGGCCTGCCTGGCGAGCAGTTCCATGATTTAGCCTGACTGAAAACTTCCCTGAGCCAGCAAGCAAGAAACGGCCTAACGGCTTAGCAATTTCAATTTGCAATGAACCTCCCCGGAGCAGTTCCAACCCGGTTGAAATCTGTCAACTGCAGGCTTGATGAAGTCTATAAATAGCTTATGTTGCCTTGTATTTTAGGCATCTGAAATAGTGCTGTAAAATTTTTTTCTTGTGAGAGTCCTTGTCATCTTTTGGGAATAGCAGAAAAGGTTGGGCATTACTAGTAACTCTGTTGTTTGCTTTATTCACTCAAACGAAGGCACGCTAAGCACATAAACACGAGAGTTCTGTGAGAAAAAGAATTCGAGTGAACGGATCCATTGAAGGACCGACTAACTTATAGGGATTAGTTAGGCCCACGGACCTCTAACTTGGGAAAAAAATTTCTAAGTCATTTAAAAGGATCGTGACACATATGGATTAAATACATTTAGCATCCATCGCCACCAGTTACCCAATTATATATCGATTAATCTTTAACCTTCATGTCTCAAGGATGTTAATAACATTGGTTATTGGTAGACCTGGGTTTTTGGGCCGGTCCAACCCGGAACCGGCCCAAAATCGGCCCATTAAACCGGTCCAGAACCGAAACCGGTGGAACCGGTTCTGGAACCGGTAACCGGCCCAGTTTAAATGAACTGGGCCGGTTCATGGGCCGTGCAACCACGGATTACCGGTTCCGGTTCCCGGATCCGGTTCCGCGGTTCCGAACCGGAACCGGAACCGGCCCAACGGCTATATAGACGTTGGGCCAACGGCTTCTTCAATTTTTATTTTTATTTTTCAAACACTGTAAAATTACCATTTTACCCCCGACCGAAAAATCTATAAATACCACTCATTTTAACCATTTTAACTCACAATTACATAAATCTCTTCCAATCTCTCTCAAAAAGCTCTCAAAAAATCATCCTCATATTAATGTTTAATATTTTTAACACTAATAATTATTTTATTTATACTACACACACACACTCACTTATTATTACAAATAATTGAATTATTATTTTACACTAATGGCGTCGTCATCGAGAAATCCCAACCCTCGTGACGAAGATGTTTTTATGGTTTTAGGTCACGCCGACACATTTCGGGGAAATGCCGACACCGACGATGAGACCGACGTACCGGAAACGAGACGGCGACGACCGATGAGGGACCGAGCCAAGCTTCTACGGCGACGACAAGAAGGAAGCAGCAACCGCGTGGTCGGCGGTCTAAGGTATGGAATTTTTTCGACTTATAAATGGATAAAAATAATCCCGCTTCAGGTACCGCTTATTGCAAAATGTGCCGCCACCCCTACACAATTAAGACCGGACCGAATCAAGGTGGGACGGGCTCGATGAAAAAACACCTCCAGAGGGCGCATAACTTCGGGGACGATCTAGAGCCGGTAGGAAACGAACCCCGACAACAACAAATAAATGTAAGTACGGGTAAGAATTTTGTTATTAATAACGAAATTTCTAAGAAAGCCTTAGTTAAATTCGTTGTAATGTGTGAAGAACCCTTTTGCATTGCGGAAAGTGAAGGGTTTATCGAATTTACGAGTACGATACAACCCGGATTCCATAACGTGACCCGTAAAACCCTTAGGAAATATGTCTTAGAAACTTTTAAGGAATATCAGTCTAGCTTAATTAGTCATCCAACATTTCGTGTAGGATTAGTTTGACTACCGATATTTGGACAAACATTACGTCGCAATCCTATTTTTAGTCGTCACCGCCCATTGGATAGATGAAACATGGACTATGCAAAAACGTATTCTTTCCCTAGATCCGCTAGATTCGCAACATAACGCCACTACGATATCGAACTATGTGTTGAATGTCATTAACAAATATTGTATTCAAGATAAAATTATGTCTATTACCTTAGATAATGCTAGCACGAACAACGTAGCGATAGGGATCCTTCGTAGGCATCTTAGATTACCCTTAGACGGTCGATACTACATGCTAGGTGCGCTTGTCATATTATTAACTTGTGTGTGCAATGTGCCTTTGACGAAATTTTGGGAGATATTGTAGAAAAATTTAAGGTAATAGGTAAGTTACTTCGGGAACGCCGCTACGGAACGTCGTGGAAGCAAACTGTCCTTGCCGCCGGCCTCACATACAAGAAGTTTCCGTTGCCAGTCCCGACTAGGTGCAACTCGTTGTACCACCTCCTCAGCACCTTCATGCGCTACAAGGACTTGTTGACGCCTTTTTGGAACGAGATCGCAGTCGGCAACACCTCCAGGTATGAATTACGACAAACTGATTGGGATATTGCAGGTTTGGTCGTGTCCATTCTTGAAGTGTTCGCCGAGGCTACGGAGAAATTTTCCGGAGTTCACTACGCGACGTCCCAATTGTTCGTCCCGAACCTCTTCGCAATGTGCTACAAGTTCGTGGAGTATCGCAACAGTCCATACTTGGGTGCTTTCATCCAAAACATGGAGCTAAAGTTCAGGAAGTATTGGAAAACCATCCCAATAGTCCACGGTTTGTCGGCCTTACTCGATCCTAGTTGCGGTGTTGATACTTTTGATATTTTTTTCGAATATTATGCTCAGTTTCTCGGAAAGACAGTGGACGACCAAAAGGCGTCAATTCACGATTCTCTCCGAGAACTTTTTTCTGTTTATGCAACTGAGCAGGGACACAGTGTGGAGCAATCCGTACCGCGAGCGAAGCCGGTTCGTCGGAAGGAGGCGACGGCGCAATGGGACTACTACGGAGATTGAAGTCACAAAAGACGAAGACCAAAACTCGTGCGTCGGGGTCGAACACGAATGAGATCCAGCTCTACCTCAGCCACAACTTCCAGACTCCTGAAGACTTCGACGTTTTGGCCTGGTGGAAGTCGAACGCGACTCTCTATCCGATCCTATCCGCCGTCGCTCGAGACGTTTTAGCCGTGCAAGCGTCTAGTGTCGCCTCCGAGTCCGCCTTCTCTACATCCGGACGAATTATCGACGATTGACGCGCGAGCCTTAGCCCGACTTCCCTCGCCATTGTAACCTTATTGAAGGATTGGTATTTGGCCGAATCGAAGAATCGACGGGAGAACGCCATCGACGAGTTCTGTTCTTCCAGTTCGGACGAAGACGAAGAGGCGTCTAACATAGTTTTAATTAATAGTGAAGTCGAATAATAAATTGTATTTTTATATTTCGAATATTTTTTTTTCCTTTTTTGTAAGTTTTAGATTTAGGTATTTTTTCTTTCTTTTATGTTTTTATTTGTATTTTTTAGGTAGTTTTTTTTATTTTTTTTGTAATTTTCTTATCTTTTTTTTTGTTTTTTTTTTGGAATAATTTTTTTGAATATTTCTAAAGAATTTTTTCAAAGTAAAAAAAAAAAAAATTAACGGGCCGGTACCGGTTCAATAGAGGCCCGGGGGTTCGTAGTATGATTCTGGGCCGGTCCCGGGAAAATGGTCCCGGAACCGGAACCGGTACCACGGCGGAACCGGTTGAACCGGAACCGGTAGAACCGGAACCGGTGGAACCGGCCCAAAGCCCAGGTCTAGTTATTGGTAATTATAGTCTTGAATTAGATGGTAAGATTTGTATTGGTTTATGGCATTTTTTATTGATGTTGACAATTTCTACGGTATTATCTGCCCAATGATAGAACGGCGTTTCCTTGTTACTAAGTTGGATGATTAAATGTGAATTTATATCTACTAGAAAATTATACTAGCAAATAAAGAAGTACATTATTACTAACCTATATCAGAATTATGTCCCCAACACTAACAGTTTATTTGGTTTTTTGTTGCGACAAACCTAAGCACCTCATTGTCATATATAAAGAAGATCATGAGACATAATAAAAGATCACACATCACAATGATGATATAATAATAAAGCATCATTGGATCGTTCTAATGATAATAAATAAACAATATTTATTTATTTAAGAACCTTGGAGCGATGATAACGATAAAAATATGCATGGTTTTATATGTTAATTAAAACGTCTTTGAATCGATGCTGACACTTTCCTCTATAATTTACCTAATAATAAAATTAAACCTTTATAATTATTGCAATGCCGCCGGACCAGAATCAAAGCTTCGTTGTTGCAACGCCGGCGGGCGACCATGGAACAAGTAAGAATTCATTTTTATTACAAAATTTATGCTATATATAGTGGCATAGAAGTCACCACACTTTAAACCAAGCAAAAGGAGAAAATCTAAGGCAGACTTATATCACTTTATCAGCCTAAAAAATGTCAATGAAAAGCAACCAAGTGTCCACTTTCTTCAACTTCTCTCTCATCCTCTCATTTCTTCTCATGTTAGCTGCCGCGGAAAGCATATCGATTGCTGCTTTTGGTGAGTAATTTTTATCTATTTTACTCATTCCAAACTGATGCGTTACATGATTAAGCACTTATGTACTAACTCTACACAGAAATTTCTGACTTTTATATGTATCTTTTGACATAAATTCGAAATATTTTAACACGTCTTTGGATCACAACTTATGGTGGTAAGCAATTAAAATATCTAAAATATATACGCATATTTGCAGGCAAAGATGGCTTAACTTGCCAATCTGTGATCGGAGTGGCAAGTGGAGACACGTGTACATCTATCGCAGAAGGCAACAACCTTAGCTTCGATGCATTCTCAGCGATAAACCCTAACGTTAATTGCGAGAACATCTTTATCGGTCAATGGATTTGCATTAACGGCTCCTAGAGTTTATTGATGCATTGGATTTGGACGGTGATTAAGCTAGAATTATATGGTCCGAGGTTAATAAACAAAGCAATACATGTGTAAGGAGCTAATAATGTATCGTGTGCCCCATATATAGCTCACTCGTGTGAACTTTCAACTGTTTTCTTGTTCCATGTATAACGTCCAAGTGGATCGGGTCTTTGAAATCATAATATATATTTTATATTCTTCCTGGCGTACTTCATGTTAAAATAGATAACTAAGTCACATTTGCCCGATCGGATAATTGAGATGAGATTGAGTAGCTTATAAGCGTTGATAGGCTACTCTACCTATCACCAATTGATTTTAGGATGGAATCTGATCAACTTATGTTAGCTCAACTCTCTTATTAAGTGGGTCGATGTTAGGCCCAATAACGAAATTTCACAATGATGTGCACTTCTTTTTTTCTTTTTGTGTTTTTTTGTTAGATAACAATGAGAAATCATAGATGAGACGATAAATGAAGAAGGAATTTAACATGGAATAACTTCTTAAAATTCGGGAGAAAACCATTTTTGGTCATTTTTATGTTTAATTTATCAATTTTTTTTACTTTTTTCCTTTAGCGGCGGAATTTCCGTCGCTGACGCTGACTTTTCCGTCTAAATTGATGGTAATTTAGCGGTGGACCAAATTGGTTCAAATCAAGAAACATGAGGGACTAAATGTGGCAAGTTGAAACATCGGGGACCAAAAACGCCCATAGGGTAAACATTGTGGACCAACAATGAGAAATCATAGATGAGACGATAAATGCAAAAGGAATTTAACGTGGAATAACTTCTTAAAATTCATATGACTTTTGTTGTATACTTTCATGTAACTGGGACTAAACATTCAAGAGTTAGGAGGTATGGAGTGCACGTTTGGAGATAATTTTATTTTGGAATTCAAATCGAGCAAGTATCAAAGAGGTTGCGCCCCTAGTGTCCCAAAAGGGTGGATCCTGTTGATAAAACCCAATCATCTTTGAAAGAGTTATGCCTAATTATAATAGAAAACACAACGAATTCAACAAGAAAATACAGCCAAAACAAAAAAAACGGAAGAGAGAGACGCTTCTCACCATGTCAAAAGCACCACTTAATCTATTCCACTCACTAACGCAAACAAGAACTGGCTCTACACTTGTAAACATTCACACAAAAGTTCATGTTTTAGCATTCTCCCAACAACTTCAACAGGCATACTATCCAAGTGTAATCTAAGCGCATCCGCTTCAATGACCGCTTGGAGGTTCACACTTCACAGAAAGAAAAAAAATCTATGAAAAGGAAAGAAAAGTCCAATGAAGGAGAAGAGCACCCCACGAAAGGGGAGATAAACTCAAAAAAAAAGAGAGATTAAAACTCCCACGGTGACAGAAGACATAGAAACAAGGAACCTAAAACATTAGTTGAAAATAGACGTGGGCTTTGGGCCGGGCCGACCCGGAACCGGCCCAAAACCGGCCCGTTAGCCCGGCCCAAACCCGGAACCGGTATAACCGGTTCCAGAACCGGTATAACCGGTTCCAGAACCGTACCCGGCCCAAAATATTTGGGTTGGGCCGGTTTTTGGGTCGCGGAACCGCGGATCGCCGGTTCCGGTTCCCGGATCCGGATCCGCGGTTCCGGTTCCGGTTCCGAACCGGAACCGGAACCGGCCCAACGGCTATATAGCCGTTGGGCCAACGGCCTTATGCTATTTTTTTTTTTTTTAATTTTTAAATACTGGTAAATTACAGTTTTAGCCCCAAACGAAAAATCTATAAATACCACCTCATTTTAACCATTTTAACTCACAATTACATCCAAATCTCTTCCAAACTCTCTCAAAAAGCTCTCAAAAAAATCATCCTATTAATATTTAATATTATTAACATTAATAATTATTTTATTATTACTACACTACACTACTACCTACACACACTCACTTATTATTACCAATAATTAAATTATTATTTTACACTAATGGCGTCGTCATCGAGAAATCCTAACCCTCGTGACGAAGATGTTTTTATGGTTTTAGGTCACGCCGACACATTTCGGGGAAATGGCGACACCGACGAGGAGACCGATATACCGGAACCGCAACAGACGAGAGCGACCGACGAGGGACCGAGCCAAGCTTCTACGGCGACGACAAAAAGGAAGCAACAACCGCGTGGTCGGCGGTCTAAGGTATGGAATTTTTTCGATTTAGAAATGGATAAAAATAATGCCGCTTCAGGTACCGCTTATTGCAAAATGTGCCGCCACCCCTACACAATTAAGACCGGACCGAATCAAGGTGGGACGGGCTCGATGAAAAAACACCTCCAGAGGGCGCATAACTTCGGGGACGATCTAGAGCCGGTAGGGACCGAACCCCGACAACAACAAATAAACGTAAGTACGGGTAAGAATTTTGTTATTACTAGGGAAATTTCTAAAAAAGCATTAGTTAAATTCGTAGTTATGTGTGAAGAACCCTTTTGCATTGCGGAAAGTGAAGGGTTTATCGAATTTACGAGTACGATACAACCCGGATTCCATAACGTGACCCGTAAAACCCTTAGGAAATATGTGTTAGAAACTTTTCAGGAATATCAAACTAGCTTAATTAGTCATTTAGCCAACATTACGTGTAGGATTAGTTTGACTACCGATATTTGGACTAATATTACGTCGCAATCTTATTTAGTCGTCACCGCCCATTGGATAGATGAAACATGGACCATGCAAAAACGTATTCTTTCCCTAGATCCCCTAGATTCGCAACATAATGCCACTACGATATCGAACTATGTGTTAAATGTCGTTAATAAATATTGTATTCAAGATAAGATTATGTCTATCACCTTAGATAATGCTAGCGCGAACAACGTAGCGATAGGGATCCTTCGTAGGCAACTTAGGTTACCCTTAGACGGCAAATTATTACATGCTAGGTGCGCTTGCCATATTATTAACTTGTGTGTGCAATGTGCATTTGACGAAGTTTTGGGAGATATTGTAGAAAAGTTTAAGGTAATAGGTAAGTTACTTCGGGAACGCCGCATCGGAACGTCGTGGAAGCAAACCGTCCTTGCCGCCGGCCTCCCGTATAAGAAGTTTCCGTTGCCAGTCCCGACTAGGTGGAACTCGTTGTACCACCTCCTCAGCACCTTCATGCGTTACAAGGACTTGTTGACGCCTTTTTGGAACGAGGCCGCGGTCGGCACCACCTCCAGGTATGAATTACGACCACTTGATTGGGATATTGTAGGTTTGGTCGTGTCTATACTTGAAGTGTTCGCCGAGGCTACGGAGAAATTTTCCGGAGTTCACTACCCGACGTCTCCCTTATTCATTCCGAACCTATTCGGGATGTGCTACAAGTTCGTGGAGTTTCGCAACAATCTGTACTTGGGTGGTTTCATCCAAAATATGGAGCAGAAGTTCAAGAAGTATTGGGAAACCATCCCAATAGTACACGGTTTGTCGGCCTTACTCGACCCTAGTTGCGGTGTTGATACATTTGATATTTTTTTCGAATATTATGCTCAGTTTCTTGGAAAGAAAGTGGACGACCAAAGGCGTCAATTCACGCTTCTCTCCAAGAACTTTTTTCTTTTTATGCATCTGAGCAGGGACATAGCGTGGAGCAACCCGTACCAGCGAGCGAAGCCGGTACGTCGGAAGGAGGCGGCGGCGCAATGGGACTACTACGAAGATTGAAGGCGCAAAAGACGAAGACCAAAACGCGTGCGTCGGGGTCGAACACGAATGAGATCCAGCTCTACCTGAGTCACAACTTCCAGACTCCCGAAGACTTCGACGTTTTGGCCTGGTGGAAGTCGAACGCGACTCTTTATCCGACCCTCTCCGCCGTCGCTCGAGACGTTTTAGCCGTGCAAGCGTCTAGCGTCGCCTCCGAGTCCGCATTCTCTACCTCCGGGCGAATTATCGGCGACAGACGTGCGAGCCTTAACCCGACTTCCCTCGCAATGTTAACATTGTTGAAGGATTGGTATTTGGCCGAATCGAAGAACCGACGGGAGAACGCCATTGACGAGTTCCGTTCTTCCAGTTCGGACGAAGACGAAGAGGCCTCTAACATAGTTTTAATTAATAGTCAAGTCGAATAAATTGTATTTTTTATTTCGAATATTTTTTCCTTTTTTGTATTTTGTAACTTGTAAGTTTTAGATTTATTTTTCTTTCTTTTATGTTTTTATTTGTATTTTTTAGGTAGTTTTTTTTTTATTTTTTTGTACTTTTCTTATCTTTTTTTTTGCTTTTTTTGGAATAAAATTTTTGGATATTTTCTTAAGAATTTTTTCATATAAAAAAAAAATAAAAAAAAAAAAATTTAAACGGGCCGGTTCCGGTTCTGGAACCGGAACCGGCCCAATAGAGGCCCGGGGGTTCTTCTAATGGTTCTGGTCCGGTCCCTGGAAAATGGTTCCGGAACCGGACCGGAACCGGAACCGGAACAGTGCCGGAACCGGTAGAACCGGAACCGGTAGAACCGGCCCGGAACCGGCCCAACCCGGCCCAAAGCCCACCACTAGTTGAAAAGTAACTAAAAAGATTCATTTCAGAGTGAACCTAGTCGGAGCATGGGAACTACCGGTGGTATTGTGGGATGAGAAAAATCTATACTATATAAAAGTTGGATGTGGACTCTCATTGACCGGTCCCATAACCAATCCCTATGTGACATGTCATCATTAGAAATGCAAATGACTCTTTTAGGTCTATATGAGGTTGTAATTACACATGCCATTTTATTAAGTTAGTAATAAATTATACTAATGACTTTTTAGGGCTATTATGAATAAAAAAATGTTTCGTCCTATTGTAATTTGACAAATATACCCGTGATAATTTAAAGAGTGCAAATATTATTTGGGTTTTGCAATTAAAACCGAGTTAACGAAAAATTATTAATGGTCTAACACAAACCCTTATATACTACATGTAACGGTCTCAGACAAACCCTAATGTATACATATAATTACATATATAAATAACGCAATATTCCACATGAACGTGTTATGTACCCTTGATAATCTAATCCAATGTGAGCTAAAATGTGACATTATAGCGTTGACAAAGTAAATAGAAATAACCCCATATGGGAGCATGGCTTTAACATGCAAAAAAAATAAAATAATAATAATTATTATAGTCATAATAAAATTAATAATCAAGCCCTCGCGTGTGTTGAATAATAATATTTTGTTATGATGATTTCAAATTTGAATTTACAAGGATGGATAGTGGAAGGACCAAAATATAATGCAATTAAAACCAAGTTAATGAGAAAAGATTATGGTGAAGCGGTAACGGTCTTAAAGAAGCACTTTATGAGAGTAGACGTGTTGAAAGTTCCACCTTCCACAACAAAATGGTTTAATAAGTATGTAGACGTGTTTTCCTCTAAACCCTAAAGAAGCACTTTATGATATTTATGGTATGCCTTTCGGATTCTCTTTTAGGTCTACATACGTTGAGTAGTTCATGGGTTTTCTTTACAGCTATTTATATATATTGGTTTGATGAAGTAATATTCATATAGCCAAAGTTATTTGGAAACAACAATGGTATTGCCTAAAAATTGTTGCGTACTTGATTGGTTAAATCCTAAAGTCGGGTGTTGCACCATAACTGTTAGGCTTTTGCGATCATGGAAGGCAACAAATTTTAAAAGGAACGGGGATGCTCTCATGCAAGCTTCTATCCATAGTACGCGGGTCGATCGCTTCGATGACATTCTTCGAGATGGATGTATCTTTTCTATATCCGACTTTGATGTTATCAGCGCTTCCCCATATTACCGTACTGATAAATCAGGTTCGAGATGCTGGAATAATCAAGCTAAAATCATAACTGGAGTATCAACATCTGATTTAGAGCAAGTTTATAATGAGGTATAAGTGTTTATATGCTTCATTTTTTTGCTTAATATCTTACATTCATTTTCTTTATATACTATAGGGTGGAGATGATGGACCATTCCTGATAAAAGACTACCTAGATAATCGTTTGATGTCAGAATTCGTTTTTATTCTTCGAGCGCCCAAAACATACGGTGATGAAATTAAGGTGTTGTATGTTTTTGGAGTCAACTGGGAAGAAGAGTATAATTATAGTAAAATCAAACATCAGAAACCGCAGTGCAATCAACGTTAATTTTTATCATCTCCTCTCATCTATCTTTCGGTTATATATATGTTGCTAATGAAGATGATATGAACCTCTCTTAACAAAAGTATTTTCTTAGTAACAATATTTATGTTTCATTCGGTTCTCCATGGGTTTTTACCAAAAATACACACTGCGCCATCATTTTAAAGGCGTGGGGTCAACAAGGCGATCAGCAATAGTCTTCACTCTGAAACAAAATGCGAGTCGACCAGGCATATAACTGTTATAATTAAAACTAAGTTCTCGTGCATAGCACAGGCCAAAACTAGTACATAAAATAAAAGATGTCAAATGCCTTTCATTTTGGTTACATTCAATTAGAAAAATTACCGTTTCCCCCATGAGATGGGCCTAATGGCTTCAAGGATGACAATTCACCCCTTAGGTCATGGTTCGAACCCACTGGCTATAGTATTTGGTGAAATTTGAGACATATTTACCTGATCATGGAGATTAGTTACGCATCCAGTGTTATTGAGCGTTGTTTATGAAGTGGTCCCGGTACGATATGGATATAAAACACTAAGTATAGACTAGATGTTGGGTAGGATGTCGGGGTAACACTCGACCTAACATTCATGTGCACAGCGGAATATTATAACTACTTAGTGACGAAACTGAAATAACACGGGATGTAAATCTGTGCAGCAAGTTATAAAAACTTGCTGCGTGCCTCAAGGCAAAATTTCACTACAGCAATGGATGCAAAACAACTATCCGAAGATAGTAAAAACAAGCCTAGAAAAAGAATCTAAACGATTCTGAAAACCTATGAAGTACTAAGACTTCAGAAAGCTCAATACTAGGCTAAAAGACAACTCTCGTAATATAAAACACTCGCTCAAGCTCGATATGTGATTCGCTCGTATTTTTCACTCAATATGTCGCTCAACTTTACTCCATGAAAGCTCTCTCGAGAGTCGTTGGTTGCAGCTCGAAAATAACTCTTATTTATAGACCTTGGCTCCCTCTTGAATTGGTAAAAAGATCCCTTGAATATCTCTTCAAATATCTCTTCGAAGATCTCCCTAAATATAGTATATATTTAGTTCGAATCTTCTCATCTTATTGGCCGATCCCTTATCTCCTATTTATGGTAAACTGATTGACTGGATCTCCTTGATATTCAGATCTTCTAATCTTGGTCGTAGCTTGACTTGATCTCTTTTGATATTCAAATCTTCTATTTATGGTAAGTGCACTTCCTAAATTTGTTCAAGCAACTCCACACGCTTTCCACACGGTTTAGACTCGTTTTAGCACTTTACCACGTCCTGCATATCAGTAAATAAAGCTACAACAAAAGTTAAACGGTTTTGGGCATGAAAGATAAAATCGAATGTTGACATACAACAATGTTGGCTGAAATGTTAGCCCAACATTGTCAAAGCTGAGCTAGTCAACATTAACAGTTTAGTTATAATGTGTGTGTCTTCTTGTTTTCCATTCTTGTTTATAATACATTTGTTTCATTCTCAAGAGCCAATCATATATGTCTTGTATATTTGTTCATCCTATGTAATTTCGGGGTTGAAAAATACTTTTAAAAAAAATGATAAAGATTATCATGATTGAGCTAAAGAGGAAGGGAATCCAGATCTCCACGTATAAAATATAAAAGCAAACAAAATGCTACAAATTTTAAATATTATAAAAGAATTCCCATTTATTATATATATACATAATCTAAATCTACCTAACTTTAGTCCTACCACGCCAAATACGGTCACGGCTCCGAGGATCAGATCGATCCCCTTGATGCCCCTCTAATTCCGTCCTTGTTTCCGGGCGGTGGTACCAATCGTAACTAAAATTTTTGTCGATAAAATTCGCAATGATTTTTGGAATAATTAACAAATTAGTTCTTGAGCGATGATGACAATGAACATAAATTAGCATAGGTTTATACGTTTATGTTACTTTAATTGACGATGACATTTCTACTGTACAAAATCACCCAATGACATTATCGTTCTAACATAGTGTTATGTCGCCGAACGAGGATCTAAATGTTCATAGAATCGATAGAAGGACAATGATGGAATTATATTGCTCATTTTTAATTTCCAAATCGTCGTCTATAAATACTCCGAAGCTTAAGATCCTAGACACAAATTACAAGTAGAAGTGATAAGATTTGAGCACACTTTGGAGCAAACGTAAAAAAAAAAAATGGCAAAGATGAGCAACAAAGTGTCCTCTTTCTTCAACTTCTCTATGATCCTTTCATTCGTCCTCATATTAGCTGTTGCTGAGAGCGCATTCACTATTGGTGGTCGTCGTGGTGGTTAGTTTTCCTATCAAACTTATATAGTTATGTGTCGAAATAAATAGGCGATAGTTCATACTTCGGGGCTTTGTTGGTCCGTTGACCATATGGTGAAACGAGCTACAATAAGATACTAGTACTTTAAACATACTCTATGCGTTGCTTTAATATATAAATATATATAACATTATTCTATAATTTTTTTTTTTTTTTTGAGAAACATTATTCTATAATTAAACAGTTGTAATTGTAATGTTTAATATATGAAATTATAATTTTATTTTTTATTTAAAATGAGAAATGTTTTTTTACAGGTATAATTGAGTCAATAAACAGTAACGGGGCTCGTTGTTTATATATCATATAGGGTCAATTCAAAATCAGGCCCCATTAAGGGTTTGATTTCGAATTCGGACCAAGTTTGAGAATTGTTTAGGTTAAAGGACCCATTTTGTGTGGTGTAAAAAAGTGGTATGAAAGATATATGAACTGTTATATAATGATCGTTTTGTGTTACAAATTTTCAACATACTGGTATGTAAGAGCAATGAAGTGGTATTACAGAAAATAAACTGGTATCAGATGATCATAAACTGGTACCGGACTGTGGTTTTGTGGTACAGAATTTCAACATACTGGTATGTAAGAGCAATGAAGTGGTATTGCAGAAAATAAACTGGTATCAGATGATCATAAACCTGTACCTTTGTGAGGGCTCCTCATTGGCGATGCTCACCGATGATCAACTACTTATGTACTAACTCTACACAGAAATTTCTGACTTTTATATGTATCTTTTGACATAAATTCGAAATATTTTAACACGTCTTTGGATCACAACTTATGGTGGTAAGCAATTAAAGAATCTAAAATATATACGCATATTTGCAGGCAAAGATGGCTTAACTTGCCAATCTGTGATCGGAGTGGCAAGTGGAGACACGTGTACATCTATCGCAGAAGGCAACAACCTTAGCTTCGATGCATTCTCAGCGATAAACCCTAACGTTAATTGCGAGGACATCTTTATCGGTCAATGGATTTGCATTAACGGCTCCTAGAGTTTATTGATGCATTGGATTTGGACGGTGATTAAGCTAGAATTATATGGTCCGAGGTTAATAAACAAAGCAATACATGTGTAAGGAGCTAATAATGTATCGTGTGCCCCATATATAGCTCACTCCTGTGAACTTTCAACTGTTTTCTTGTTCCATGTATAACGTCCAAGTGGATCAGGTCTTTGAAATTATAATATATATTTTATATTCTTCCCGGCGTACTTCATGTTAAAATAGATAAACTTTAACTAAGTCACATTTGCCCGATCGGATAATTGAGATGAGATTGAGTAGCTTATAAGCGTTGATAGGCTACTCTACCTATCACCAATTGATTTTAGGATGGAATCTGATCAACTTATGTTAGCTCAACTCTCTTATTAAGTGGGTCGATGTTAGGCCCAATAACGAAATTTGACAATGATGTGCACTTCTTTTTTTCTTTTTGTGTTTTTTGTTAGATAACAATGAGAAATCATAGATGAGACGATAAATGAAGAAGGAATTTAACATGGAATAACTTCTTAAAATTTGGAAAAAACCATTTTTGGTCCCCAATGTTTACCCTATGGGCGTTTTTGGTCCTCGAAGTTTTAACTTGCCATATTTACTCACTCATGTTTCTTGATTTGAACCAATTTGGTCCACGGTTAAATTTACCGTCAATTTAGACGGAAAAGTCAGCGTCAGCGATGGAAATTCTGTCCCAAAATTAGCGACGGAATTTCCGTCGCTAAAGGAAAAAAGTAAAAAAAATGATAAATTAAACACAAAAATGAGGAAAAATTCAAAAAAATAAAAAAAAATAGAGTAAAAAATTCAAAAAAATAATATTACTAATAAATTAAATAAAAATTAAATAATGACAAAAAATAAATAATAACAAAAATAAAATAATATATTAAAATTTAATTTAGTAATATAGATCATAAAAATGTGTTAAAATGATAATAAAAATATAATTTAGAAAATAAAACACCAAATAAATTTAATTAAATTAAAATTAAAATGGTAATAAAAATGTAATAAAATAGATAAAAGAAAATACAACATTCAAATAAAACGTAAAATATATTTTTATTTTTTACTTTTTTTTTAAATCTTAAATTTATATTTATCATTTTTAAATTTTAGTTTATTATTTTATTTTTATAATTATTTATATTTTATTATTAATTAGTAATACTTTTTTAAATTTTTTACTCTTTCAATTTCATAGAATTTTCATTTTAAGTTTATTTTTATTTTATTTGTTATTTAATTTCCTAAATAAAAATTTTATTATCATTTAATACTTTTTTATTATCTATTTACTAAATTAAATTTTACTTTATTATTTCATTTTGTTATTATTTATTTTTTGTCAATAATTTTTAATTAATTTATTACTAATATTATTTTTTTTAAATTTTTACTCTATTTTTGAATTTTTTTCCTTTATTGAATTTTTCCTCATTTTTATGTTTGATTTTATCAATTTTTTTTACTTTTTTCCTTTAGCGGCGAATTTCCGTCGTTGACGCTGACTTTTCCGTCTAAATTGACGGTATTTAACGGTGGACCAAATTGATTCAAATCAAGAAACATGAGGGACTAAATGTGGCAAGTTGAAATATTGGGGACCAAAAACGCCCATAGGGTAAACATTGGGGACCAACAATGAGAAATCATAGATGAGACGATAAATGCAGAAGGAATTTAACGTGGAATAACGTCTTAAAATTCATATGACTTTTGTTGTATACTTTCATGTAACTGGGACTAAACATTCAAGAGTTAGGAGGTATGGAGTGCACGTTTGGAGATAATTTTATTTTGGAATTCAAATCGAGCAAGTATCAAAGAGGTTGCGCCCCTAGTGTCCCAAAAGGGTGGATCCTGTTGATAAAACCCAACCATCTTTGAAAGAGTTATGCCTAATTATAATAGACACAACATATCATAATTTGGGTTATATATAGCATATGAAACACCCAACATAAGAAATTAGAATTTATATAAACTCACTAATTTTTGTATCACTCATGAAGAATGAAAAATCGTTCCAGTCTTATCTCGGGACGAATTTGGTGTAACTCTAGAGAAAAGGGTTCAAATAGTTTGTAAAGTGAATTTCCAAACACGATTCCAGAAATTTTACAGTGAGGCCGAAAAACCTCGTAAAACCCCTTGATACAGCTCAACATCTCAGTTGGGCAAAAACAACAAACATCAAGGTGAACAAACAAACAAACACTCGCCAAAATTCCTCGGGATCTAAACACGTTTCAGAAAACACAACGAATTCAACATGAAAATACAGCCTGTTACCCTCGGGTTTAATAGCCAACGGTAAAATAACGTTAACTGTCAAAGAACTCCCGCGAGCGGCGAAGCGCGAAGGGAATAGGAGGTAGCCCGAGAGAAGAGGCTCCAAGAGGACCTATAGAAATAGCCCGATCAGAAGCCGTTGGGTCGGGGTAGTCATTCCGAGTAAAGAGGGGAGAGGAATTATCGTGCCCCAAGAGGAAAAGAGCAAGGGACGGGACAGGGCAGGAACCTTTTTACGGGAGCGAGCTGATCGAGGGGGTGAGGAACAGATGTAGGGATACGCGAGGCTAGAGCTCCTCGGGCGATGAGGGGAGCTGATCGAGGAGGTGAGGAACAGATGTAGGGATACGCGAGGCAAGAGCTCCTCGGGCGATGAGGGGAGCTGATCGAGGGGGATGAA
The DNA here is from genome assembly GCA_027422505.1 of Craterostigma plantagineum. Taxonomy (NCBI): domain Eukaryota; kingdom Viridiplantae; phylum Streptophyta; class Magnoliopsida; order Lamiales; family Linderniaceae; genus Craterostigma; species Craterostigma plantagineum. The sequence goes on from JAPQWV010000104.1 coordinate 1,149,017, forward strand.
GATGATCAGGAGAGGATGCCCGACCGACACAGCTTCGCCCGAGCAGACGAAACGCGAGTAGGAAGGGGAAGGAAGAACATGGGATCGTGGGGGAAAACCACGTTCTCAATAAGAGGTCCGCGAAAATGACGGGTCGGGGTGGAGAATGGGTCAAGGCAGCAAGGAAATAAGGTTAGTATAAATAGTGATGGTTAATTCACTTTCCAGTACGCACATAACTGCTAAAAAACTGATATACGAGCCAACACACCTATCTCTCACCCATTTTCTGACTTAAGCATCGGAGGGGATACGCCGGCACCAACCTCGGCTCCCTTCAGACGTGTTTTTGAGTTTTTGAGCGCCAGGTTCGACGGAGGAAATTGATAAGGAACGATAGACCCACGCCAGGGTAGATACGAGGGAAGGAGCGACCAATCCAACTGCCGTTATTAAGAAGTCGTTTTACGCAGTCCACATCAATTGGCGTCGTCTGTGGGAACGATATCTCATTAATAATATGGTGGACATCGCAAACGACGTTCAGCCACCGCCGAGAGAAGAAGTGAGGGAGACCGAATGGACGGAGGAAAATCATGAGGAAACGCGTAATGATGATGAAGCTGAGTTGAGGAAACTGAGAGAGGAGGTAGAAATGCTAAGGGCGGAACGAACGCGCAGAACTCGCGTGCAGTCGCCGCCACGATCAGAGACGGAGGAAGAAGAGGCGAACGATTGCGTCGTGAGGAAGAACACGCTCGGGCCAAAGAGCAAGATAAGGAAGCAGAAGAGAGGACGTTGAGGACGGAGATCAACATCCTCCGGGCCGAGAAGAAGAAAGCCCTGGAGGAAAGGCAGACCAGGGAATGGGAGCGGATGAAAGAAGAGATCCAGAGGTTGAAGGAGCTGGCAAATCCGCAGATGCCTCTCCCGATTCAGCGAGGTTCCCCCTTCGCAGAGGAGGTTCTTAGCGTTCCCCTACCGAACAACTTCAGGTTCCCGAACATGAATCGTTACGATGGATCGGGACCTCCCGAGGATCATCTGGCTAATTTTGACGGGAATGCCGCATTATACCAATTAGGAGACGCCATCAAGTGCCGAGTATTCGCAACCACTTTCACGAAAGGAGCTCAACAGTGGTTCACCATGTTGCCTGCGGGGGAAATTCACAATTTCACAGATTTCACTCGCGCCTTTCTGAGGCAATTCTCTAGCAGCCGGAGAAGACATTTTTCGGCAGTAAGCTTATTGAGCATGAAGCAAGGAGACCAGGAGAGTTTACGAGACTACTTGAGGCGATTCAGTCGGACTATGATGGAAGTCCCGACTGCCACCCCTGACTTATTGATCGGGGCCTTCCATAATGGGCTGAAAGAAGGAGATATCTACCGGTCGTTGGTAAAAAAGTACCCGACTACCGTGGAGGATTTGATAATCAGAGTGGAAAAATATGTGAGAGTGGAGGAAGCGCACAACTTAAAGAAAGGGGATAAAAAGAGAGCGATCGGGACGGTTGAGGTAGCGCAAGAACCTGCCCGCCCCTATAAGACCGAAGGAGGAAAATCCTCGAATAGAAACCCAAGGGAGCTATCGGCCAAGCAATACTCAATGGAAGGTGAGCAAAGCTCGGGCGTTGGAAATTTGTTCAGAGCGGTACTTTATCAGGAGACCAGCTAAAAGTAAGGAAGGCCCGAGGAACCCTGTGTCGAGAACATACTGTGAATTCCATCGGGAGTATGGCCACACAACAGAGGCCTGCTTCCATCTAAACGATGAACTCGAGAGAATTGTGGCGGCCAACCCCGGAAGCCCGAGCCGAATTAGTGGCAGGCGGGGAGGTAGGCGCCCCACGAAAAATATTTCAAGAGAGAGTTCGAACAAGGGCCTCTGAGAGATTACTCGTATGATAACAACAAACCACGGAACAGATTCAACCGATCTCCGGAGAGGAGACGAGCGGAATACCGAAGGGAAGATAAGCCCAACCGAGAGCGAGGAAGTGGTCGGCGAACACCCGAACGTACTCGGGATCCCGCGGAAGCATATGCCGCCCCGCAGGATCAATATGATATCTGGAGGGCCCGCAATCGGGGATTCAAATAGAGCTAGAAAGGCGGAGGTAAGAAAGCTCGAAAGTCTAGGAGTAACCTCAGTACAAAGGCGATCGGGACCCACCATTTCCTTCGGGCCCGATGACTTTCATGGAGGGGGCGACGCGCATGAAGACGCCCTAGTGATCCGGGCAGAGATAGCAAATCACGATGTAGAAGAGTCTTCGTCGACAATGGAAGCTCTGTGAACATCATCTTCAAAGAGACTATGGATCAGATGGAGCTGGGAGAGTACCGGATGGACCCCGTGGAAACGGCTTTGTTCGGGTTCACTGGACACGCTGTCGAAGCCGTGGGGTCGATCCAACTACCGCTGACCTTGGGATCAGGCAAATTGAAGAAAACTCGGATCGCCCCTTTCTTGGTCGTTGACATGTCCTTCTCTTATAACGTCATATTGGGACGCCCGGCGCTTAGCTCCTTCGCGGCGATCGCCTCAGCCCTACATCAGAAAATGAAGTTTCCGGTAGGAGACCGAGTAGGGGAAGTACTCGGAGATCGGAAGATAGCACGAAAATGCTATGTCGAGGAAGTAAGGATCGAGTTAAAGTCCTTGAAAAGCCGACGAGAGGGCCACCCTACAAGTCGAGGAGCCTTCTATGGTATACATGCCCTTCAGGAAGTAGGAACCGAGGGCGAAATAGAGGAAGTGGTGATCAGACCGCCATCGGGAACAGTCGAGATTTCTCGGGACTTACCCCCCGAGCTGAAAGCGGACCTGGTCAAGCAGCTGAAAGCAAATGAAGATGTGTTCGCCTGGTCGGCAAATGAGCTCACTGTGATACCGCGGGAGATAATGGAGCACCGATTAAACATCTCTCCCACGGCTAGACCGGTCTTTCAGAAGAAAAGACACCTCGGGGCGCAGAAGGATGCGATAGTTAAAGACCAGGTCGGGGAACTCCTAAAAGCAGGATACATTCGGGAGATACAGTTCTCGACCTGGTTATCAAATGTGGTGTTGGTCCCTAAGTCAGCAGGGAAATGGCGTATGTGTGTCGACTTCCGATACTTGAATAAGGCATGCCCAAAGGATTGCTACCCGTTGCCACGTATCGATCAATTGGTAGATTCCACGGCTGGACACGAGCTTTTGTGTTTCCTAGACGCTTTCCAGGGTTATCATCAAATCGGGCTAGCCGAGGAGGATCAACCCAAGGTCAGTTTCATCACTTCAGAAGGAACTTTTTGTTACGTGGTCATGCCGTTTGGGCTGAAGAATGCCGGAGCCACCTATCAAAGGCTAATGGATCGAGTTTTCGAGACCCAGATTGGGAGGAACGTAGAAGTTTATGTGGATGACATCCTTATTAAATCCAAAACAGAAAGCAGCTTCTCGGGAGACCTTCGAGAAACATTCACTGCTGCCCGCCGGTACGGCTTGAAGTTGAACCCCGCCAAGTGTACCTTTGGAGTCCGCTCGGGAAAGTTCTTAGGATACATGGTCACTCGGTCGGGGATTGAAGCCAACCTGGATAAGGTGAAGGCCATCTCCGACATGACTTCCCCGAAGAATCTTAATGAGGTCCAGAGGCTGACCGGGAGGATCACGGCCTTGTCCAGGTTTATTTCGAGGTCCGCGGAAAGAAGCATGCCCTTCTTTAAAGTGCTGAGAAAGGTCAAGGATTTCGAGTGGACGCCCGATTACGAGAAGGCTTTTTAGGAACTAAAAGAGTATTTGAAGGAGTTGCCAGTATTAAACAAGCCAAAACCGGGGGAAGAGCTCATCGTTTATCTCTCCACCACTCCCCGGGCAGTCAGCTCGGTGATGGTCCGAGAAGAGGAAAAGGTGCAGAAGCCGGTCTACTTTGTCAGCCATCTCTTGAAAGGGGCAGAAGTGCGATACACTTCTCAAGAAAAATTGTTATTGGCTCTGGTGATCACGGCCAGAAGGCTGAGACCTTACTTTCTGTCGCACCCGATCGTGGTACTCACCAACAGCCCGCTGGGTGTGATTGTGACACGACCGGACATCTCAGGAAGATCTGTCAAATGGGTGACCGAGCTGGGGGAGCACGATATTCAATTTCGGCCCCGAGTAGCCATCAAGGCGCAAGCCTTGGCCGACTTCATAGTTGAGATGGCAGAGGAGGGGCCCGTCGAGATGTGGAAGATATACGTAGACGGGTCGTCTTGTCAGTTCGGGAATGGCGTGGGACTTGTAATCGTATCACCTTGCGGAGAAGAAACTAGCTTGGGAATCAAGTTAGATTTTCGGGCATCGAATAATGAAACCGAATATGAGGCGCTGCTGCTCGGAATGCGAACGGCTATCAGGATGGGTCTAACTCGGGTAACCCTATACTCTGACTCACAGCTAGTAGTCCAGCAAATACAGGGAACTTTCATGATCAAGGAAGACAAGCTGATGGAGTACGTGAAGGCGTTCGAGAAAATGAAGGAGAAGTTCGAAGAGCTGAAGATAGAGCTTATCAACAGGAAAGAAAATGAGAAAGCAGATCAGATCGCTAAGTGGGCAAGCGCCCTGAACCCGCCCGAGGATGGGGTCAAGATAGAAAGGGCTCCCCAGATCCATCAGATAGAGCGAGAAAGTGATCTGGAGCCTGAGGATTGGCAATACAACATCTATCGATATTTGGAAGATCGATCCCTTCCTGAGGATAAAGTCCAAGCCCGGATAACGCAAAAAAGGTCTAGTCGCTTCACGATTATCGACGGGATTCTCTTCAAACGATCCTACTCGGGTTCCCTACTAAGGTGCTTGTCGAAGGAAGAAGCGGAAGAGGTCTTGGTCGATATACATGAAGGGAGTTGTGGTAGCCACATCGGGGGGAGAGCCCTGGCGCGGAAGGCGATGTTGGCAGGTTTCTTTTGGCCTACGATGAGGGCGGACTCGATCAGGGTGGTGCGAAGCTGCCTTCGATGTCAGAAACATGCGAACTTACAGAGGGCACCTGCGGAGATGATGAAAGCGGTCGTGTATGTTAGGAATGTGCCCTCAGAATGCCATTCGAGATGAATAGGGCACTTGTATTTACCCGATGTATTATTCACCATGTATATGAATATTGTGTTTGAATACTTAATTATGGAATATTTGTTTTATGTGATTTTACATTATTCCTTTATAGGCTTATTATTTATTTACCTTTAGTTCTTATTTGGCATCTGATAAGACGGTAAATAAATAAATCCCATATACACGAGTTTAGTTATCGATTCTCATGGGATGAGAGAGGAGGCACAGATGAGCTATTAATCTCAGATATTAAATTAGTCCATAAGTCTTAGACTCAGTAGGGTGACTGAATGTCGATTATGACTTATTTGTTGATGACTCCTAAATGGTTGTGCCAACCATTCACTTGTGAAGTGGGAGGTCGTAACATTGATATAAGTTGAATTGGGGATTAACTTATATTTGGACACGATTCGTAATCGATGATCACATGGCCTATTACTCTGATAAGGCGTCAATGATTGATTGATTGACTATAGTAGTGTACGTGGACCTTAGACCAAAGGGTCTTTGACGGAGTTGACTTTAGAGTCTTGACTTGTCACTAGTTTGCTAGACCCGCATTGTTCGAGGTAGAACATGGCTCAGCAGCGACATGCGGTCTTGACAATGAAGGGTGACCGCCGGGCATAGACAGACGTGAGGGATTCACAGTCTCATTAGTAAATGAGATATATGTCCTATGAATATTTGGGGACGGGAAATTACGAAGTCTTTGGCCAAAGCAATAAACTGACTCAAGTAAGACATGGAGTGCAGTTTAGTAATTTCATCAGTCATGAATCTGTCATAGTGTCGAGTTAGTGAGGTTGACGTAACCATGACTCTCACTCGACCGGGACATATGTGAAGGGTCTAAACGTACTACGATAATCTATAGTTGGTTCGTGAAACGATGAAGATCGTACTCAACACGGGATATATTCGGTACCGCGGGATTGGCTAGGCGCATACTGAATTATTGGATTCCTCCCTTGCCGGGTTGAGACGAACCAAGAGAATCGGGCTTAAAAAGGATCACTAAGATAGTATCTATCAAAGAGAGATATAACGGGCTTTGAGTCGTTCATAATAATGGTACGTGAGTATTTGGAAAAATATTTAAGTGTGAGCTTTTGGCTGAAAAATAATATTAAGCCTTTATTAGATATTGGGTTTAATTAATTTATTTTCTACCAAAAATAATATTAAGCCATTATTAGATATTGGGCTTAATTTATTAATAATAAAATTAAGCCTTTATTAGATATTGGACTTAATTTATTTATTGGCCCAACTTTTAACACAAGGGTAAAAATGGTATTTTATTTTTAATTTTCGAAATTAATTTAAAATATATATATATATATATATATATATATATATATATATATATATGGCATGATTCATGTGGAATGCAAAATGCCAAGATGTTGTTTTCTATCTTTTAATTAAATGCCAAAAATATTTTTAAGCAATATTAACCCTTAGTGAATATTTTTTAAGGGTAGGCCATTATGTTTTTGACATATTATTTTTGTATGGTACAAATCACTTTCAAAGTAGAAAATATGGTATTTTCTTAACTAATTTCGTTGCCTATAATATATCTAAGTTTCTCATAGTGAAAAACTTAAGTTTTCATATCTATTTTTCACTTTTGAGAGAGAAAAATAAAGTACCAACCTTAGAGGAAAATTTTGAGGAAATATATCTCTTAAAAACAACTCCATTCCCTCTCTAGCCATCCTTGGGAGGGATTGGTTGTGATACATTTTGGGGTCGGCGTGATTCTCTTCGGCGTGGCTCGTGGAAGCGTGGAACGGTTTACTACAAACGGGAGCTAGGGATCTTCGCTACGAGGGTAATACATTCTACTCTATTATGTGTTGTACATGCACATTTTCTTTATTACCGATCACGATCTTAGTAACGGTGGTGAGAAAATTTTTGAAATTCACTCTCCCCAACAGTGGTATCAGAGCCAGGCTCGGTGTTAAGAAATGACATAAACAAACCCGAAATGAACTCGGTTGTGCAAGGCACTGAGTCGCTCAAGCATCATAGCATGAGTCGATCTTGGTTTGATCTTGCAAACCGAGCGCTCGCATGGTCGGGACCGTCTCGTTGCGAGCGGTTCGGCGTAGCGCAGCGACATGGTAAGAAACCGTAGTGGTTGTCTTCCCCGCGATTCATAATTTCCTGCTTGGTCGTGAGGTTGAGAGTTGCCCCTTGTCGTGCGTTAAAGTAACGTATTACTTATATTGGGACCGAGACGTTCAACGGATCCGGCTTTAAATTCCGGTGACGGTAAACTCCAACTCCAATGGAGTAGCGATAAGTGACCGATGGTTGTATTTTGGGTACCGGGGATTTTAGAAACCCCGATGGGCCAACTAGGATACGGTCCAATTCATTTCATATTTGGATATTAAAAAAGGTTGGGCCCAAAATATAGTATTATGGGCTTGACTAGATTTAGGCCCAACTAAATACCATATTGGGTCTTAAGTTTAGAACTAGCCCAAATTTCGTTTCGGTTTCTAGGAGCGTGTTGTTGTTGCATACGTGTTTATGTTGTGCATGTATGATACGATTAAAGGCGTCAACGTGGACTTAGGTTCTAATTTCCGGGTAATATGTTAAGGGTGACAGGTCCCCCCCGGGTTGTATTAGTTTTTATACGGGTTGTCCAGGACAGTTGATTCCCCCCGTTTTGTATTTTATTAATTTTAGAAAATTAGTTTAAGTATGGTGGCCGTACGAGTACGAGATCGGACCACGACGAGGCCGTTCGAGAACTTGGAGGTTGCTCGTTGACATGGTGCCAAAGCCGAAGAAGTAGAGATGTAGTTTAAAAAAAAAAAATAATTGTAGTAGAGTAGAAATAGTCCACATTGACGGTCTTGTAGGCAAACTAGGTTTACCGCAATTTTGTGCATATTTGTTTGACGTGATGTGCATTATTATGTGCTTTAGTATGTGAGACGTATTCTCCCGTTTGATTAAATACTAAGTGGGTAAAGGAACTTGGTTCCTGTCTTCTATCAAGCTCGAAACTGTTACGGCTTGAGTGAATGTGAGGTTTGCTCCGAGTTATTGGCGCCAAACATTTTGCTTTTCTTGTAGTCAGCTCGAGTGAGTTTTAGAAACGCCGCTCTTCGAAACATATTCACGCCTTATAAAGTGTTATCCTACGGGCGGAATTTATAATGTTAGGATTGAGCAAGAAGTTGATAGGTTACACTTAGACGGTTATTTCCCAATTATTCGTGTTAGCGTGAGGGTTTCTAACCGGAGGCAAAGTAGTTGAAACACTCATTAGATGGGTTCGTGTTAGACATGGCGCCGTCCAATTAAATGGGCCAACAAACTGTTAGGTTGAGGCTTATTTTTGCGGAGCGGGGAAATCAACTCCACTATGAAACCATCAACGAGGTTTCCGAAATCTCTATCGGGAGAATGAGATTTTGAGAAAAATAGTGGGAGTCAAGCAAAATGAAAAGTCCTTATTTGTGCTTGATGAATAATACGTAGAACCTAATTATTCTTTATTTCTGCAGATAGTTTTCTTTCTATAAAAATACAATGACGTCACCATTTGTTTCATTGATAACGCAAAACCGTTTGGAAGGTCCAAACCTTGCGGACTGGCTCCGTAACTTAAGGATTGTCCTTACTCTGGAACGTATTGCGTATGTCCTTGATGGACCTATACCAATTGAACCCGGGGAGGATTCAACTGATGCAGAACGGGAGTATCATGCCAAGTGGATGGCTGATAGTGCCTGGGCTAAGGCTTTTATGTTGGCTGGGATGAACAATGATCTGCAGCGCCAATATTCTGAGAAGGATATGCGCGGGATATTGCATCATCTGAAGGAGCTGTACGGCGAGATGTCGAGATCGTCTCGATATCGTGCTGCCGATAAGCTCTTTCATACTAAGATGGCAGAAGGTGCAGATGTTGCTGTACATGTGCGTAAGCTCATTGGGTATATTGAGGAACTGGCTTCGCTCAATTGCCCCATTCATCATGAGCTCCAGATTGACCTGATTCTTCAGTCGCTCCCAGCCTCATTCGCTCAGTTTATCATAAACTACAGTCTGAGCGATCGACAATTTCTGCTTCCCGAATTAATGAACACGCTGATTCAGACTCAGCATGAATTAAAGAAGGGAAAAGGAAAAGAGGTTGCGCTTGTAGTGACGAAAACATCTAAGAGATCTAAGTCCAACAAGGCCAAGCCCAAGTTCAAAAAGCCTACTGGAGGGATAAAAAAGAAGGGCAAAGAAAAGATGACTGCATCTAAAGGTGCAAAAGCAACTGACAAGTGCCTTCACTGCCAAGAGCTGGGCCATTGGAAAAGGGACTGCCCCAAGCTTCGAGCTTCTGGGGCTTCAGGTAAAGTTTTGGAAACTTACTGTTCTTTTACTGTATTTTCCACTTCGTGGATTCTTGACTCAGGAGCTAGTGCTCACATATGTGTTTTGAACCAGGGTCTGGAACGAAGGAGGAAGCTGGCGAATCGAGAGATTATGATTAACGTTGGCAGCGGACATAGTGTGCCAGCTACTCACGTTGGATCGAAGTCTCTCGAATTATCTACTGGACATGTATTATATCTATCCGATGTACTTGTGTTGCCCAAGGGGCTTAAGAACATTATTTCTATTCCTGTTTTGAGCAGGCTTGGTTATGAATTCCGCTTTAGTAGTAATGTTTGTGATATCTATTTTGGAAATAAATGTGTCGGAAATGCTACGTTAATAAATGGTTTGTATTACGTAAGTGTCCAAGAACATGTGAATGCAATTACCAACAAACGTAACTTAGAGTTAAACAAAAAGTATTTATGGCATCTTCGACTCGGTCATGCTGGAGTTCGCAAGATTCAAGAGTTAGAGAAAAATGGCATTATTAAGCCATTGGAATCAGATTCCTATCCAACGTGCGAATCTTGTATTCTCGGCAAAATGGCCAGGTCTCCCTTCACTGGGACATTTCAAAGAGCCACTAATCTTTTGGATTTGATCCATACTGACGTTTGTGGGCCATTTAGAGTTCCGGCCCGTGGTAATTTCCACTATTTTGTGACCTTCACTGATGATCACTCTCGCTATGGCTTGGTGTATCTAATGAAGCATAAGTCAGAAACGCTTGATAAGTTCAAGGAATTTAAGACTTTAGTGGAAAATCAAACTAGGAGACAAATTAAAGTCATTCGATGAGATCGAGGTGGTGAATATATGAGTCTCGAGTTTGAAGACTTTTTGAAAGAACATGGAATAATTTCGCAGTTAACTCCGCCCAGAACACCAAAGTTGAATGGTGTTGCTGAACGCAGAAATCGAACTTTATTAGACAAAGTGCGATCTATGCTAAGCTATACAGATCTCCCAATATCGTTGTGGGGATATGCCTTGCAAACTGCCGTGTATGTTTTGGACAGACTCCCTTCAAAGTCTGTTGATCGGGTGCCTTATGAAATTTGGAATGGTAAGAAACCAAGCTTAAATCACCTTGGGGTTTGGGGTTGCCCCGCCTTTGTGAAAAAGCTGATAACAGACAAACTTGAATCTAGGTCCACGAAAGGACGTTTCGTTGGATATCCTTATGAGAGCATGGGATATTATTTTTACTTCCATGATGATCAGAGGATCGTCGTAGCCATTCATGCTCACTTTCTCGAGGAAGAGTTCGTTCGAGAAGGTGGAGCTGGCAGAGAAGTGACTCTTGGAGAGTTAGATGAGACGCCACCAGAGACATTAGTGCCTGAAAGCACAGAGGAACAGTCCGAGACGCAACCAGAATTGCGCAGGTCTGGTAGAGTGTCTCACATGCCTGAGAGATACGGTATGCTACACGTCGAGCACGGGGATGCTGTGACGGTGGGGACAGTTGGGAACGATCCCGCTACCTATGACCAGGCAATGACGGATGTCGACTCTAAGAAATGGGTCGAAGCTATGAAAGCAGAGATGGACTCGATGTACACTAACCAAGTCTGGACTCTAGTAGACCTACCTGAAGGTTTTAGACCTATAGGGTGTAAGTAGATCTACAAGAGAAAGATTGGATCTGATGGACTGGTGGATACCTAAAAAGCAAGGCTAGTAGCAAAAGGGTACAATCAAAAAGAGGGTATTGACTACGAGGAAACTTTTTCACCAGTAGCAATGATAAAGTCTATTCGTATATTGCTGGCTATAGCAGCATACTATGATTATGAGATCTGGCAGATGGATGTGAAAACCGCTTTTCTTAATGGATTCCTCCAGGAGGAGATCTATATGGAGCAACCTAAGGGTTTTACATCACGAACAGATGCTCACAAAGTGTGCAAACTGAATAGGTCCATTTATGGACTTAAACAAGCGTCCAGGAGTTGGAATCTCCGATTTGATGAAGTAGTTAGGAACTACGGGTTCGTAAAGAATGAAGACGAACCATGCGTTTACAAAAAGGTCAGTGGGAGTAAGATATCGTTCCTAGTATTGTACGTGGATGATATCCTTTTGATAGGAAACGATATTGGAATGCTCTCTGAGGTGAAAGCTTGGCTTTCAACTGAATTCTCCATGAAAGACCTGGGAGAAGCAACCTATATTCTTGGTATTCGTCTTTATAGAGATCGTGCGAACAAATTGATAGGTTTATCTCAGGCCCTCTATTTAGAAAAGATCCTGGTACGGTACCGGATGGATGAATCTAAGAGAGGATTCTTACCGATGAGGCATGGAATTCATCTTCCGAAATCCATGTGTCCTCAAAGTGAGGAAGATAGGAAAGAGATGAGTGGAATTCCCTATGCATCTGCCGTGGGTAGTTTGATGTACGCGATGCTATGCACGCGACCTGATATAGCATATGCTGTGAGCATAGTAAGTCGATATCAGTCTAACCCTGGCAAAGACCATTGGAACGCAGTAAAGAATATCCTCAAGTACCTTAAACGGACTAAGGATATGATACTAGTTTATGGAAATGGAGAATTAGAAGTGGACGGTTATACCGATTCGGATTTCCAGTCGGATGTGGATGACCGAAAATCTACTTCTGGTTTCGTCTATACGCATAATGGTGGAGCAGTGTCTTGGAAAAGTTCTAAGCAAAGCACTACTGCCGATTCTACCACAGAAGCGGAGTATATTGCAGCCTCTGAGGCAGCTAAGGAGGGTGTTTGGATGAGAAAGTTCATAGAAGAACTCGAAGTTGTTCCAGGCATAGCAGATTGCCCACTGCTATTGTGGTGCGACAATACTGGGGCAATCGCTCAAGCCAAGGAACCTAGGTCTCACAGCAAGTCCAAACATATAGAGAGAAAATACCATGTGTTGCGTGGATTCGTTGAACAAGGCTACATAGCCGTGCAGAAGATAGACACCGCGGATAACGTGGCGGACCCATTCACTAAGCCTCTTTCACAGGCAGTGCTTGATAGACACCTACATAAGATGGGGTTGCGATATCATAGTGCATGGCATTGAGTGCAAGTGGGAGATTGTTAGGAATGTGCCCTCAGAATGCCATTCGACGATAAAATGAATAGGGCACTTGTATTTACCCGATGTATTATTCACCATGTATATGAATATTGTATTTGAATACTTAATTATGAAATATTTGTTTTATGTGATTTTACATTATTCCTTTATAGGCTTATTATTTATTTACCTTTAGTTCTTATTTGGCATCTGATAAGACGGTAAATAAATAAATCCCATATACACGAGTTTAGTTATCGATTCTCATGGGATGAGAGAGGAGGCACAGATGAGCTATTAATCTCAGATATTAAATTAGTCCATAAGTCTTAGACTCAGTAGGGTGACTGAATGTCGATTATGACTTATTTGTTGGTGACTCCTAAATGGTTGTGCCAACCATTCACTTGTGAAGTGGGAGGTCGTAACATTGATATAAGTTGAATTGGGGATTAACTTATATTTGGACACGATTCGTAATCGATGATCACATGGCCTATTACTCTGATAAAACGTCAATGATTGATTGATTGACTATAGTAGTGTACGTGGACCTTAGACCAAAGGGTCTTTGACGGAGTTGACTTTAGAGTCTTGACTTGTCACTAGTTTGCTAGACCCGCATTGTTCGAGGTAGAACATGCAGCAGCGACATGCGGTCTTGACAATGGACTACCGGGCATAGACAGACGTGAGGGATTCACAGTCTCATTAGTAAATGAGATATATGTCCTATGAATATTTGGGGACGGGAAATTACGAAGTCTTTGGCCAAAGCAATAAACTGACTCAAGTAAGACATGGAGTGCAGTTTATTAATTTCATCAGTCATGAATCTGTCATAGTGTCGAGTTAGTGAGGTTGACGTAACCATGATCTCACTCGACCGGGACATATGTGAAGGGTCTAAACGTACTACGATAATCTATAGTTGGTTCGTGAAACGATGAAGATCGTACTCAACACGGGATCTATTCGGTACCGCGGGATTGGCTAGGCGCATACTGAATTCTTGGATTCCTCCCTTGCCGGGTTGAGACGAACCAAGAGAATCGGGCTTAAAAAGGATCACTAAGATAGTATCTATCAAAGAGAGATATAACGGGCTTTGAGTCGTTCATAATAATGGTACGTGAGTATTTGGAAAAATATTTAAGTGTGGGCTTTTGGCTGAAAAATAATATTAAGCCTTTATTAGATATTGGGTTTAATTAATTTATTTTCTACCAAAAATAGTATTAAGCCATTATTAGATATTGGGCTTAATTTATTAATAATAAAATTAAGCCTTTATTAGATATTGGACTTAATTTATTTATTGGCCCAACTTTTAACACAAGGGTAAAAATGGTATTTTATTTTTAATTTTCGAAACTAATTTAAAAATATATATATATATAGATACATATATATATATAATATATATATATATATATATATATATATATATATATGGCATGATTCATGTGGAATGCAAAATGCCAAGATGTTGTTTTCTATCTTTTAATTAAATGCCAAAAATATTTTTAAGCAATATTAACCCTTAGTGAATATTTTTTAAGGGTAGGCCATTATGTTTTTGACATATTATTTTTGTATGGTACAAATCACTTTCAAAGTAGAAAATATGGTATTTTCTTAACTAATTTCGTGGCCTATAATATATCTAAGTTTCTCATAGTGAAAAACTTAAGTTTTCATATGTATTTTTCACTTTTGAGAGAGAAAAATAAAGTACCAACCTTAGAGGAAAATTTTGAGGAAATATATCTCTTAAAAACAACTTCATTCCCTCTCTAGCCATCCTTGGGAGGGATTGGTTGTGATACATTTTGGGGTCGGCGTGATTCTCTTCGGCGTGGCTCGTGGAAGCGTGGAACGGTTTACTACAACCGGGAGCTAGGGATCTTCGCTACGAGGATAATACATTCTACTCTATTATGTGTTGTACATGCACGTTTTCTTTATTACCGATCACGATCTTAGTATCGGTGGTGAGAAAATTTTTTAAATTCACTCTCCCCAACAGTGTCAGCATGCCCGTCCGACCAATGGGGACTGGATATTGTCGGGCCATTTGAAGGCAATGCCTCCCAAAAAAGGTTTCTTTTAGTCGCGGTTGACTATTTCTCCAAGTGGGTGGAAGCCGAGGCCTTGGCGCGGATCACGGAAGCCGCGGTAATCGCGTTCCTATGGAAAAATATCATATGCAGGTTCGGGATCCTGAGAAGGCTAATAAGTGACAACGGGAGACAATTTAGTGGTCGTAAGCTGAAAGAATGGTGTGCAGGGTACGGGATCGAGCAAGTCTTCACGTCCGTAGCCTACCCTCAGAGCAATGGCAGGTCGAGGTGACGAATCGGACGATCGTTCAGGCGCTGAAAGTCAGGTTGGACGGATTAAAGAGAGCTTGGTTCAACGAGTTGTCGAGCGTACTCTGGTCTTACAGGACAACACCGCGAGCCGGGACGAAGGAGACCCCATTCAGCCTGGTATATGGAAGTGAGGCCGTCCTGCCCGCAGAGATAGGGCAGGAAAGCGCTCGAATCATAGGATATTCGGATGAAAACGACCAGCTCCGAGCTGATGAACTGGACTTGATCGAGGAAGGGAGACAAAAGGCCGCGCTTCGGATGGCAGCCTATCAGAGAAAGATCACCCGAGCTTACTATCGGAAGGTGTGCCTAAGAAGGTTTGAGGAAGGGGAGCTCGTCATGAAGGAAATACAACACAAGGGGGAGCGAGGGAAGCTGGATCCCAAATATGAAGGACCGTATAAGGTAATCAAGAAGGCTAGAGAAGCCACCTACTACCTGGAAGACTTGGAAGGGAAGAAGTTGGAAAGACCGCACAACGCTCGGCATTTGAAGAAATATTACCCGTGAGATGTTCTCGGGATAGCACTTTATTGCCTTAGTTGCTTATCACATTCATGCTTTATATATTTCTTATTTAGGGAGTCTCAGTAGTGCAAGTTGCCTGTCTTAATTTCCGAACACTCATGTTCTTAGTGAAGTTATTTATGTCCGAAAGAGAACGGGAAAACGAAGAAAAGTCCTCGGATGAGGCACGATCGCCCGAAAGGGTGAATAAAATCGCCGAACGAAAACGAAGAAAAGTCCTCGGATGAGGCACAATCGCCCGAAAGGGTGAATAAAATCGCCGAACGAAAACGAAGAAAAGTCCTCGGATGAGGCACGATCGCCCGAAAGGGTGAATAAAATCGCCGAACGAAAACGAAGAAAAGTCCTCAGATGAGGCACGATCGCCCGAAAGGGTGAATAAAATCGCCGAACGAAAGCGAAGAAAAGTCCTCGGATGCGGCACGATCGCCTGAAAGGGTGAATAAAATCTCCAAACGAAAAAAGAAGAGAAGTCCTCGGATGAGGCCCACTCACCCATGAGGAGGAGGAAATCGCCAAATGAACATGAAGGAAAGTCCCGGAGTAGGGCCGGATCACTCAGGAGGACGGATAAAACCCATGAAAGGGATTGAGAAGGAATAGGATTATAAGGAGTAGAATTGTCGAAGGGAATGCGATCATTGGTCGATATCGCCAGGATACTTAATAATAAAAGTAATAGTGCTAAACATGAATACGGAAAAGTACACAAGAAATAAGGAAAAACAGAATGCCTATCGTCTCATTTTCCGAGCAGAAGGCACCCCTAAATGACGGATCCCCGAGGAGGTGAAGGTCGCTTCGTCTCGAGGTCTCTTCTTACGTACTAGCATCGAGATCCCACCCGAGTACGGGGAGGGGGCACGCCGTATATGAGTGGGGGATTGAACCCGATTGTACCTCCCTCGAGGCCTTGAGAAGGGACTTCGGTATTCCGCGTAAGAGTTAGTCAGCGACTCTTTCAATTCAGCGATTTGTCGATCCTTCTCGCCCAGAAAGGTTGTCAAACGGGTACAAGCGTCCTCATAGTATTGAAGTAGGGCACGTTGCTGAGTATAACGTCGAAGTCCCTCGCAAGAAAGTGAATAAGACTAATAAAGGATGTCAGAAAAGGATAAAGAAAGAGATGAACTAAGAAGTGGAGGTCGACATGACTAACCCGGCATTCGCTTAAAGCCCACCAATCCCAAAAACTCGAATCAGAAAATCTCGCCAGACGTCGCGCCTCGTCGGGCTCTAGGAAGCTCTCCATGAATCGACAGGACGAAGCACCATCGGCCTCCAAAAGGAATCGAGGGGTTGGGCGAAATCCCTTTAAGGATGGTGTTACTCGAGATGGGGGGGTCGTGAAGACTTGGCCTTCCCTATGCGGAAAATCCGCATTTGCGTTGGAAACAAAACCTGTTGCCTCCTCCCATAGATCCCAGAGAGGACGTGAATGGGGATTTGAAGGAAGGTTTCTCCTAAGTTGAGAGGGCGTTGCTCTGAGATCCATCAATGGACTGGATAAAGGATATAAGAGGTTCAAAAGATAGACAAAACAAGCACAATACGAACTACTAAGAAAAGGGAGAGCAGAACCCCTGGGAATAGACGAGATAACCCGGAGAAAATAAATTCAAGGAAGCTTGATAAGGGAAGTAAGGTCACTGGAGTGAATGTCGATCTTATAAAGAGATAAGCCCCCCAAAGATCGGGTTGTTACGAAAGTCGGAATTTGGGGGATTTGAGATTTAAAAGGAAGAATACGAAGAGCGAGGATAAAAGGACCGTTGAACAACGGTCAGTAAGACACCCGAGCAAGAAAGGAAGGGGGCACGATAAGCGGGCACTTAAATGAAGGGTGTGGGGAACGTGGCCCGAGGAATAGAGCGATGCCCTGGCAAAGCATCGCGAGGAAAGAAAATCCCGGCTACGTAACAGTTTCCCGTTATAATTATAGAGAACATGTAAAGAGAAAGGATTGCAAACGCGTGAGGAGAAGATGCATGCGAGGATAACCATTATGATATGTCGAAGAAAATTACTAAGTACGCTATTATAGGGTAGAACAAGAAAATACATAAGCAAAAGAGAAAATGACATATGGTTCATAGAAAAAAAGAGACAAAGGGAAATGAGTTGATCAACACAAGCAAATATTTTTAGGGTGGGGCGGCCGATCCGGCCTGAGTTGACTCCCCGACGCCCGCTTCGATTTCAGCCACCACTGATCCGACCACTGAGGCGAGATGCTCTTCCTCCTGTGAGGTAGCTTTAGGAGCCTCCCCAGATGATTCACTCGGGATCACTTGCTCGGGAGCAGGTAAGGGGTCCTCGGCAGGGGGTTCGGAGGTCTTTTCAGGAGGCTCGGGAACGTCCTCATTCTCCTCACTTGAAGGAGTGGAGACCATCTCCTCCAGAACGACGTTCGCGGAACCTCCTCGAGCTATGGGGTCGGGTGGATATCCCCCTGGGGGGCACTCGACAAGAGCCCGATCGACGTCTAACCAATCGAGCTTCCATTTGTAGCCTATGCCAGCCACCCGAAGCTGATGAACACATCCCCAAAGCCGTGTTGGAAATACTCGACCACCTGCCTCCCGTATGAAGTTCGGGGCAAATAGTCCCGAGCGATGCTTTCCTCCAACTCACGGAAGTTGTTCTCCGCCTCCTCCCGAGCTTCTCTCTCTTTGAGCAAGTCCTTTTTTATCTTCTCCGATCCCGTGCGAGCTTCTCTAGACACCTTCTTCAATTCCTCCTCTTTCCGTTTAAGCTCCTCCTGGAGTCGAGTTACCTCGTCCTTCAACTTCGCCTCCGACTGGGTAAGCTCGATGCAGTCTTCATGCATGAAGAGCATCCTCTCCAGGGCCTCGGCAGCGCAGGCAAAGCCCTAATTAGCAAGGGAAGAAGGGGATGAACAAAAAGAAAGAAAGGAACTTGGGAAGGAAGGAGGAGACTTAACTGGTGGACCTATAAAGAGAAAAGGGAAGGTGTCATACCTGACCCATGTGTTGGGCAAAGAGAGGAAAGAATTCCCGAGGCTGTAACTCCGAGAGGTGGGACCGATTGGCCTCAGACCGGAAACCCCGCATGTACTCCACAAAGTGAGCCCCGCGAGGACGATGGAAGTAATCGGGCTGATCGGGGGTATCGGTAGGAGCCGGAGAGGCCTCACCAGAGCCCGAGCCTGCCTGAGCACTGGTCTTGACTTTCTTGCTCGAGGGACGGCTGGAAGTGGCACTTCCTTTTAGGGGCTGCCTTGGGAGAGCCCGAGGAACCAGCAGAGGTCTTGGCCTTCCCCTTGTTAAGGGCTCGAGTGACTGAGGCTGGTGGGGGCGCCTGGGAAGAACCACCTTCTTTCATCTCTCGAGAAATCTTGAGCAAATCGGCAAGATCCATGCGCGAGTCTGATAAGAAAGAAGAAAAAGCTCGATCAAAGATGAAAGTAGGAAAAAGGGGAGAATTCAAGAAGATGTACCTAAGTCGTCCACTACTAAACCCTTGGAACAATAACCAAAATGACAGAGGAGATCATCCTTGACGAGCTCGGGAGCGCTAAAGCTCCGCTCCCCGAGCACCTCCATGAATCTCTCAACTTCTGAACTGGAAGCAGTGGGGAGGGGAGTAGATATGGATACGGTTTCAGGCCATGTGTCGGTGGTGTCATTCTCGGGACTCCCCTCGGGGGATCGGACATAGAAGAATTTCTTCATCCATCCCTTGTGAGAAGAGGGGTTCCCGAGGAGAAATTCCTTAGAGGCGATAGAAGAGAAAAAGAATTTGCCAGGCTCTTTTTGGTTTATCTTCAAAAAGGCTAAGAGAAGGGGAAGAGATGGGGGAATCTGAAAATGCTCGATGAGGATGGCGAGGGAAAGCAAGAGGCTATAAGAATTGGGAGTTAATTGGCTGGGGGAAATCTGATAATAATTACAGAGTTTGGCTATGAAAGGAGCGAGAGGGAGGCGAAGACCCATATCCAGTTGATCCAGGAAAAACGTGTGGAAACCTTCGGGAGGGCCACTGATCACATCCCGAGGCCCGGGAATCCGAACCTCGAAGTCGGAGGCCGGCCCGATCAATAATAGTAGGGATGTGAGAAGCCCGAAGAGAGGATACGTTCACCTCGTGCCAGGGAAGCTTGACTTCTTCGCGGAATTCCTCCATTTGAGAGGTCCACTCGGATAGAGCTCGAAGAAATGCTTTCTTGCTCGAGTACCCTATACGTTGAGGGGGGCGAAAAATATCCAAGTCAGGGTAATTATTCAGGGCTTCAGGGCGTCGAGAAATGAAACGAAAAGCGAAGATGGAGAAGAAGAAGAAGGCGGCGATTCTGGCCGATCTGGGTGTGAAGGTGGAATCGAATGATGGAAGGATGAAGTCGCAGGGTTGCTCATGAGGAAAAGGGGCAAAATCCTAAAACCAAAACCCTAAAAACAGCTAAGGGGGCGAAGGCAGAAGAAAAGGGCGGAGAAAAAGGAAAGGCGAAAATCTCAAACCGAAAACGAAAATCAGAACAAACACGAATAGAAATGACGAATAAGGAGAGGAGAAGAGAATGACTTACCAGTGACGACGGCGGAGAACACGATTAGCGAGGGCAGAAAGGACACCGATTGGGAGAGGAAGGGTTGGTACGCCGGAGGTTTCTTGTCAAGTGAGAGAAGGGAGAAAGACAAAATGAAGAGAAGGAAGGTCGAAAACCCTAAAGAGGAGGGGGAAAGGCACGAAAAATAAGGAAAAAGGAAAAAAGAATAGAAAGAAAAAGAGAAGTGAGTGAAGGGACGTTGAACCCCCCTAAGAGAGCCACATGTCAAAACTGATCCGATGATGATCTGATGGGGCGGCAACTTTCCCGCCCAAAGGAGAACACGACGTGGCATGATAGGAAGATACCAAGAGACGAGGAAAAAAAGGGCATCGGAGCACCCGAGAAGGTTCCCGAGAAAGATCAAAAGGTCCTTCGAGTAATTATTTTATCGATGGCTAAACGTCCAAATACTCGTTACACTCTTTTTAGACTATTTTAGGGGGGGACTATGGTTACCCTCGGGTTTAATAGCCAACGGTAAAATAACGTTAACTGTCAAAGAACTCCCGCGAGCGACGAAGCGCGAAGGGAATAGGAGGTAGCCCGAGAGAAGAGGCTCCAAGAGGACCTATAGAAATAGCCCGATCAGAAGCCGTTGGGTCGGGGTAGTCATTCTGAGTAAAGAGGGGAGAGGAATTATTGTGCCCCAAGAGGAAAAGAGCAAGGGACGGGACAGGGCAGGAACCTTTTTACGGGAGCGAGCTGATCGAGGGGGTGAGGAACAGATGTAGGGATACGCGAGGCTAGCTCCTCGGGCGATGAGGGGAGCTGATCGAGGAGGTGAGGAACAGATGTAGGGATACGCGAGGCTAGAGCTCCTCGGGCGATGAGGGGAGCTGATCGAGGGGGATGAAGATGATCAGGAGAGGATGCCAGACCGACGCAGCTTCGCCCGAGCAGACGAAACGCGAGTAGGAAGGGGAAGGAAGAACATGGGATCGTGGGGGAAAACCACGTTCTCCATAAGAGGTCCGCGAAAAGGACGGGCCGGGGTGGAGAATGGGTCAAGGCAGCAAGGAAATAAGGTTAGTATAAATAGTGATGGTTAATTCACTTTCCAGGTACGCACATAACTGCTAAAAAACTTATATACGAGCCAACACACCTATCTCTCACCCATTTTCTGACTTAAGCATCGGAGGGGATACGCCGGCACCAACCCCGGCCCCCTTCTGACGTGTTTTTGAGTTTTTGAGCGCCAGGTTCGACGGAGGAAATTGATAAGGAACGATAGACCCACGCCAGGGTAGATACGAGGGAAGGAGCGACCAATCCAACTGCCGTTATTAAGAAGTCGTTTTACGCAGTTCACATCACAGCCAAAACAAGGAAAAACGGAAGAGAGAGACGCTTCTCACCATGTCAAAAGCACCACTTATTCTATTCCACTCACTAACGCAAACAAGAACTGGCTCTACACTTGTAAACATTCACACAAAAGTTCATGTTTTAGCATTCTCCCAACAACTTCAACAGACATACTATCCAAGTGTAATCTAAGCGCATCCGCTTCAATGACCGCTTGGAGGTTCACACTTCACAGAAAGAAAAAAAATCTATGAAAAGGAAAGAAAAGTCCAATGAAGGAGAAGAGCACCCCACGAAAGGGGAGATAAACTCAAAAAAAAAAGAGAGAGATTAAAACTCCACAGAATACATAGAAACAAGGAACCTAAAACAACATTAGTTGAAAAGTAACTAAAAAGATTCATTTCAGAGTGAACCTAATCGGAGCATGGGAACTACCGGTGGTATTGTGGGATGAGAAAAATCTATACTATATAAAAGTTGGATGTGGACTAGGGGTGTTCAAATGTCGGTTAACCGACCGAACCGAACCGAAACCGAAGTTTGGGTTCGTACCGAATACCGAACCGAAGAGTTTCGGTTCGGTTTTCGGTTTGTATTTTGATAACCGAAAAAAATACGGTTCGGTTTCGGTTTTTTACCTCGGTAAACCGAACCGAACCGAATAACCGAATTCTTTTTTTTTTTAATTTTAATACATATATATTATTATATAAAATATATAATGATATATTTTTATATGTCTTATTTAATAAATTAATAATATACCCACCATATTTGATAAATATGGAAAATATTAGGTAAATCATAAATTTATTCATATATATATGATAATATATATTTATAATATAAATAAAATTAATATATTTACTAAAATATGGAAAATATGGGGTAAATGAAAATTTTATACAAATAAAAATATGATACTAAAATTATAATTAAAATCGTATTAATATTATTGTTTTTTTTTTATTAAAAATTCGGTTTTTTGGTCGGTTAACCGAACCGAACCGAAAAAAATTCGGTAAAAACCGAAACCGAACCGAATTGTTTCGGTTCGGTTTTTGGTTTATGAAATTCTCGAACCGAACTTTCGGTTCGGTACGGTTCGGTTATTACCGAATGAACACCCCTAATGTGGACTCTCATTGACCAGTCTCATAACCAATCCCTATGTGACATGTCATCATTAGAAATGCAAATGACTCTTTTAGGTCTATATGAGGTTGTAATTACACATGCCATTTTATGAAGTTAATAATAAATTATACTAATGACTTTTTTAGGGCTATTATGAATAAAAAAATGTTTCGTCCTATTGTAATTTGACAAATATACCCGTGATAATTTAAAGAGTGCAAATATTATTTGTGTTTTGCAATTAAAACCGAGTTAACGAAAAATGATTAATGGTCTAACAAAAACCCTTATATACTACATGTAACGGTCTCAGACAAACCCTAATGTATACATATAATTACATATATAAATAACGCACTATTCCACATGAACGTGTTATGTACCCTTGATAATCTAATCTAATGTGAGCTAAAATGTGACATTATAGCATTGACAAAGTAAATAGAAATAACCCCATATGGGAGCATGGCTTGAACATGCCAAAAAAATAACAATAATAATAATAATAATTATAGTCATAATAAAATTAATAATCCAGCCCTCGCGTGTGTTGAATAATAATAATTTTGTTATGATGATTTCAAATTTGAATTTACAAGGATGGATAGTGGAAGGACCAAATTATAATGCAATTAAAACCAAGTTAATGAGAAAAGATTATGGTGAAGCGGTAACGGTCTTAAAGAAGCACTTTATGAGAGTAGACGTGAAAGTTCCACCTTTCACAACAAAATGGTTTAATAAGTATGTAGATGTGTTTTCCTCTAAACCCTAAAGAAGCACTTTATGATATTTATGGTATGCCTTTCGGATTCTCTTTTAGGTCTACTTACGTTGAGTAGTTCATGGGTTTTCTTTACAGCTATTTATATATATTGGTTTGATGAAGTAATATTCATATAGCCAAAGTTATTTGGAAACAATAATGGTATTGCCTAAAAATTGTTGCGTACTTGGTTCGTTAAATCCTAAAGTCGGATGTTGCACCATAACTGTTAGGCTTTTGCGATCATGGAAGGCAACAAATTTTAAAAGGAACGGAGAGCTAATCAATGTCGATCTCATGTTACTCGACGAAATGGTTTGAACACTGTTCTTTTATTCTTTTGCGAGTTACTTCTTTTAAAATCTTCACAAATCTGTTTTGATGTGTTATAGGATGCTTCTTCGAGATGGATGTATCTTTTCTATATCCGACTTTGATGTTATCAGCGCTTCCCCATATTACCGTACTGATAAATCAGGTTCGAGATGCTGGAATAATCAAGCTAAAATCATAACTGGAGTATCAACATCTGATTTAGAGCAAGTTTAATAATGAGGTGTAAGTGTTTATATGCTTCATTTTTTTGCTTAATATCTTACATTCATTTTCTTTATATACTATAGGGTGGAGATGATGGGTCATTCCTGATAAAAGACTACCTAGATAATCGTTTGATGTTAGAATTCGTTTTTATTCTTCGAGCGTCCAAAACATACGATGATGAAATTAAGGAGTTGTATGTTTTTGGAGTCAACTGGGAAGAAGAGTATAATTATAGTAAAATCAAACATCAGAAACCGCAGTGCAATCAACGTTAATTTTTATCATCTCTTCTCATCTATCTTTCGATTATATATATGTTGCTAATGAAGATGATATGAACCTCTCTTAACAAAAGTATTTTCGTAGTAACAATATTTATGTTTTAGAATGTCATTCGGTTCCATGAGGTTTTTACCAAAAATACACACTGCGCCATCATTTTAAAGGCGTGGGGTCAACAAGGCGATCAGCAATCGTCTTCACTCTGAAACAAAATGCGAGTCGACCAGGCATATAACTGTTATAATTAAAACTAAGTTCCCGTGCATAGCACGGGCCAAAACTAGTACATAAAATAAAAGATGTCAAATGCCTTTAATTTTGGTTACATTCAATTAGAAAAATTACCGTTTCCCCCATGAGATGGGCCTAATGGCTTCAAGGATGACAATTCACCCCTTAGGTCATGGTTCGAACCCACTGGTTATAGTATTTGGTGAAATTTGAGACATATTTACCTGATCATGGAGATTAGTTACGCATCCAGTGTTATTGAGCGTTGTTTAGTTATAATGTGTGTGTCTTCTTGTTTTCCATTCTTGTTTATAATACATTTGTTTCATTCTCAAGAGCCAATCATATATGTCTTGTATATTTGTTCATCCTATGTAATTTCGGGGTTGAAAAATACTTTTAAAAAAATGATAAAGATTATCATGATTGAGCTAAAGAGGAAGGGAATCCAGATCTCCACGTATAAAATATAAAAGCAAACAAAATGCTACAAATTTTAAATATTATAAAAGAATTCCCATTTATTATATATATACATAATCTAAATCTACCTAACTTTAGTCCTACCACGCCAAATACGGTCACGGCTCCGAGGATCAGATCGATCCCCTTGATGCCCCTCTAATTCCGTCCTTGTTTCCGGGCGGTGGTACCAATCGTAACTAAAATTTTTGTCGATAAAATTCGCAATGATTTTTGGAATAATTAACAAATTAGTTCTTGAGCGATGATGACAATGAACATAAATTAGCATAGGTTTATACGTTTATGTTACTTTAATTGACGATGACATTTCTACTGTACAAAATCACCCAATGACATTATCGTTCTAACATAGTGTTATGTCGCCGAACGAGGATCTAAATGTTCATAGAATCGATAGAAGGACAATGATGGAATTATATTGCTCATTTTTAATTTCCAAATCGTCGTCTATAAATACTCCGAAGCTTAAGATCCTAGACACAAATTACAAGTAGAAGTGATAAGATTTGAGCACACTTTGGAGCAAACGTAAAAAAAAAAATGGCAAAGATGAGCAACAAAGTGTCCTCTTTCTTCAACTTCTCTATGATCCTTTCATTCGTCCTCATATTAGCTGTTGCTGAGAGCGCATTCACTATTGGTGGTCGTCGTGGTGGTTAGTTTTCCTATCAAACTTATATAGTTATGTGTCGAAATAAATAGGCGATAGTTCATACTTCGGGGCTTTGTTGGTCCGTTGACCATATGGTGAAACGAGCTACAATAAGATACTAGTACTTTAAACATACTCTATGCGTTGCTTTAATATATAAATATATATAACATTATTCTATAATTTTTTTTTTTTTTTGAGAAACATTATTCTATAATTAAACAGTTGTAATTGTAATGTTTAATATATGAAATTATAATTTTATTTTTTATTTAAAATGAAAAATGTTGTTTTACAGGTATAATTGAGTCAATAAAGAGTAACGGGGCTCGTTTTTTATATATCATATAGAAGGGTCAATTCGAAATCAGGCCCCACTAAGGGTTTGATTTCGATTCGGACCATGTTTGAGAATTTTTTAGGTTAAAGGACCCATTTTGTGTGGTGTAAAAAAGTGGTATGAAAGATATATGAACTGGTATATAATGATCGTTTTGTGTTACAAATTTTCAACATACTGGTATGTAAGAACAATGAAGTGGTATTGCAGAAAATAAACTGGTATCAGATGATCATAAACTGCTACCGGACTGTGGTTTTGTGGTACAGAATTTCAACATACTGGTATGTAAGAGCAATAAAGTGGTACTGCAGAAAATGGGTCCTTAAAACTAAATTTTATGCCAAGAGGACCTGAATCCTAAATGATAGTTATGGAGTGGCCTGAAATGAAAATGCCCCTTATTCAAAATTGCATTTGTGATCTACATGTAATGAGTTCGAATCCCGATTCTCGTATTAGGTGGGTCCGTGACATATTTACTTGATACATGGATATTTAGTCTTATCATGGAAATTATTGAGTGAGAATACTCCTAGTCCAAAAAAAAAAAAAACAATCTACAGCCGAGGAGAAAACTATGCTTATGTTTAAGTTATTTTTTAAGATTGATGTGGGTTTGATTCCTCCGAGTCCATATATGTTTTTTTTTTTTTTTTTATTCTCACCCTCAATAAATTTTCTTACATTTACTTTTTGACCCCAAACTTCTCAACTATTAATTCTCGTCCTGCATATTTTGCAGGCAAAGCCGGGTTATCGTGCCAAACGGTGATCGGCGTAGCAACTGGTGACACTTGCTTTGCGATCGCAAACGCCAACAGCTTGACGTTCGATGCGTTCTTGGCTATAAACCCTAACGTCAACTGCGATGCAATCTTCGTCGGCCAGTGGATTTGCACCAAAGGGTCTCAGAGTTAAATCCATGATCTCTTACTACGGCCTATGCACGCTATGACCAGCTTATAATAAACGGAAGTAGTCGATGAATAAGGAGCTAAGTCAATGTTGTGTAGACGCATTTGAAGAAGCTCTATATGTCGTGTGTTGTATACATCCGAAGTAATGGATGGATCGCGTCTGTCTTTTGAAATTATGATGGATTATGTCTACAATGCGAACTTTTAATCCTTAATTCTCGTCTCTCTTTTTTGTTTTCTTATTATCTATACTATTTTATTAAAATCTCCACCAAACCTTTAATTGCTATTTTTAGTTATTCCACCTTTAATTTTATAATAAATTAACATATAACTAAATTGTAATTTAAAGATATTATATAGCACCCTAGCAAAGCTTTCTATATTTAATCGATAGTCTAGTTAAGAGAGAAATAACTAAAGATTTATGAAGAATTTCCATTCAATAAGTTGAAGAACACGTGAAAATTTTTTTATTACCTAAAAAACTGATGAGGAATTGGACCACAGCCCAAGTGATTTTTTATTTTTAGAATCTCGAAACTCCTTGGCATGGCGGATTTTTTTAACAACGCTCGACTACAAATCAAACCTAAAATTTCACCACAATGACCAATAATTCAAATTTATAACTCTTCACTCTCTTCCATGAAGAAATTTCAAAAAACTATTTTATCCAAGAATCAAACTACTACACCAAGGGAGAAAGCAGAGCAAGCATGAGAGAATGAAAAAAACGAAGAAACATAGAAATTGAGGTTAATTTGGTTCCAAGGAGAGAGGTACTTGAATTATTAATTTAAAGAGAGAGTCGTCATTATAATTCTATAGTTCATGAACAAAATTAAATAAGAAAGATTTCCTTCATCCAAATACATTCAACGACGCTTCAGAACAATACAACTACTTGTAGAACAATAAAAATTAAATAAACACCGAATTAAATAGAAATAGCAATCTCCTCCGTCTTTCATCATACTCTATTATTAACCTCTCCGTTCTTCATCTCCACCGCCGCACCACCGCCGTTGGGATAATCCACCTCCGTCATAAACCTCGACCAAAACCAATGCTTCTTCCACACAACAACCATCTCCTCAATCGGAATATTCTTAGTCTCAGGCAAGAAAAGTATATGAACACGGTCATCACAAGCACGAAGAAACCAAAGAACAAGAAAAGCCCGAACTTCAAGTGGCAAAGCATCGCCAAGAATATCTGCGCAACGAGGAAGGTGAAGATCATATTCACGCAAACGTTGAGCGACTGCGCCGCCGATCGAATCTCCAAGGGGAAGATCTCACTCGGCACCAACCACCCCAGTGGGCCCCACGACCAAGCAAAACCCGCCACGTAGATGCATATGAACATCACAACCACCACGGCGTACCACTTGGGCAGCTGCCCAGGATTTCCGTCGACCCCAAATTTCGCGCCTATGCAAACAGCCACGAGAACCTGCGCATCCCCAAGGAAAAAAGATTCAATTTTGACAATCTTTTCCTGCCCACAAAGCAAAGATTCAATTTTTAATTACCTGACAGATGAACATCTGAGTACCGCCCTGCAAGAACAAGAACCTCCGGCCCCACTTGTCTACGCCGTAGATGGAAACGACGGTGGCCAGAACGTTGACGGCGCCGGTGACCACGGCGGAGATGAGGGAAGAGCTGCTGCCGAACCCTATAGTGCGGAAGAGTACTGGGGCGTAGAACATGATGACGTTTATCCCAGTCAGCTGCTGAAAGAAGGGAATCATCACGGCCATGGTTAGGTGGGGCCTGTACTTTTTCTGAAGAAGGTTCCTCCATGGGTGCTCCACCTTCCGAGACGCCTCGCTGGCGGCGAGGAGGTCGTGGAACTCGTCGTCGACGTCGTCTATGCCTCGGATTCTCTTAAGCTTATCTCTGGCCTCGTCGTTCTTGCCCCTTTCGATCATGGAGTTGGGCGTCTCGGGGAGGATTAGCGAGCCCACGGTGATGATTAGGGCTGGGACCATCGCGCCGCCGAGGCTCAGCCGCCACCCCCAGCCGCCTCTGATGTGAGAGAAGGCGTAGTTTAAGATGTTCGCCGCTAAGATTCCGATGGTGATCGACAGTTGGAAGCCGATGTTGAGTGCGCCCCTGTACTTGTACGGAGCCATCTCAGACAAGTAGAGTGGAACTGACTGTAAAGAGAAGAACGACTTTGACTTCAACGTTCACGTTTGACTTATCCATACAAATATACGACGTAATTAATTATTAGAAGAAAACCCACGCAAAAAGAGATGAGTTTTTTTATTACCTGGTTGGCGAAACCAATACCAAAACCGAGAAGAATGCGGCCAATGATAAGCATTGCGACGTTCTTCGCGGCGGCGTTGATCACAGCGCCGGCGCAGAACAGAACGCCGCCGAGCAACATAGACAGCTTCCGCCCAAAGATCCTCGTAATGGTCGAGGCAGCGATCGAAGAGCACAGGGCAGCTAAATACAAGGACGACGTGAAGAGCGTAAGAGTTTCGCTGTCGAACTTACAGTACTGATTCGTCGAATCGTCGGCTTTCTGCTTCCTGAAAACGGACGGGAAGAACTCTTTCAAGAAAGAGTCCATCGACGTAACTCCACCTGCCAAAAAAAACCCCAATACCGTACGCGTTTAGCTACAATCAGCTGCAAAACACACAAATTAGGGGAACGAAAACCCTAACCTGAAATCCCAATATCATAGCCAAAAATCAGACCGCCCATAGCTGCAATAATGCATGTAACGAGGACGTAGGGCGTTAGATTTCCAGGATATTGCTTCCCTATCCCTGGACCAGTGCCGAAACCACCGCCGGCCATTTTTATTTTTTTTTTTGTTTAGAAAACGAATAGAAGGGTTTTTTTTTGGAAGAAGAAAAGAAACGTGAGAATAACAGTGGAGAAGAAGATAGTGAGGAAAGGAGAGTTTATATAGAGAGAAGAGATACAAAGAGTTGGAGAGAGATATGATCGGCTAGACTACAGCGGCCAGCTGTCAAATGAGATTTTAAGATTGTTAATTTAATCTTATTCTCATTAGAAATTAGGAATTGGGTAAGGTTTCAATAAATGCAGAGATATATGTGCATTTTATGGAATTTGAATTTCAATTGATTTGTTACGGAAATTCGGGGGGTTTTTTGGTTAATTGCCATTAATGATTTTCCTAAGTATTTGGGATTAGCATGCAGTTGGGAAGTCCGTTTTATATGATTTAGGATAATTGATGTTTTTAATGTGATTTAATTAGCATTAAATAGGAAGGACTATGCCAGAAACTTAAGGTGATGATGCTAGGTACATTTTTATATTTTCTTTTTCCATGATTTGGATACCGCCAAAGTTCAAATAATTGCAAAAATCTCACCATAAATATAAAGTTGAGAAAGTAGCACGAGGTATCTGTATCTACCCTATTAAAATTGCTTAAAATGTTACTGAGTTTCTATATATATGGTGCAATAAGTTGATTTGTCGACTCGTTATTATTATCCGATTATAGAAGAAGAAAAAATAATATTAATTTCTTGGTACTCGTTATTATCCGACTATAGAAGAAGAAAATAATAATATTAATTTATTGGTTATTGCTTATTTAAGAATCTACAGTTCATTATTCGAGGTTGTTATAAGGTCGTAGTCGTAGTCTGCAGTTGGCAACACACAACAATAGTATCAAACGCGTGCGGAGCGGAGCCAAAGAGTTTGAATATATCTTTTTCATTAAATTTAATAAAAAAATTAAAATAATAGTTTTCGTTGTTGGATATTGTTTGAGTAATTTTTAGTGGATTTTATTGCTGTGGTTGTGGATAGAGTTAAATCGTTGCTGGAATTTAAGGATCGATCGATCGTACTTCCATTTATTTGGTCATCCGTCATATTTCTTTACTTAAGGTCGACGTCAATTTTTTATGTTCACTCTAGTTATATAGCTAATAAATATACGACGACAATGTAGAATGGGTAACCAAGAAATATATTTTTTCACGAATTAAATGGTTAAAAGTAGTTCACTTCCACTTTCAAACGTCTTTATGGTTTGGAATTAGTACATTAGCAAATAATAAAGCGTAATGTTGTATAAATTTTTTATTTATATATTTATCAGTTAAATTTCATGTAATGATCTTAGTTTCGGATATTAATTTGGATTTGAACAAATATAGAAACTAACTGAGTCAGAAGATATTGAAAGTGTTGACTCCAAATTGTGTGGGCACAAAAGAAAAATAATCCGTTTATGTGGGGCTCATATGGAAAGTTTAATAATACTCCTAGCAAATTATTAAATAGGTGAGAGGAATAAAAAAGAAAAACAGCAAATTGAACGTAAAGTTGTTCCATCTTTTTTCTTTTTAATAATTGTGTCTCCAAGTTGAGGAAGAATGGGAGAAGACTTTACCACAGCCTGGCCTTGTCATCGAAAATTGTCAACTCAGAATTCAAGTCAACAATTTTCCAATGTCTGACTCCCAAGTTGACCACTTATTAATTCCAATATCCGGTTCGGTTAGCAAGATTTTGCAAGTTGCTCACATTGATTATATGACTTCAACAATTGGGACACTAATATTTTCAAACATGTATACGCCGTATGTGAAGTGTAATATTTGACGAGAAATTTTTGCAACGACCTTCAAATAAATATATAAAATAACTTTTTAGCCGACTAAGAACTTGAACTCGATGAATCATCATGGACATGGTATGTTAGGGAGGGGACAGATTATAGATACACTGCTGATTTATATCACAACATAATCAATCCAATTGTCAAACAAATGATTGTGCAAGTGAAGAACTGAGTCAACTCCATAAGCTATTACATACTTTAAATGCTACTAGAATAAACTATTGGGACAGATGTATGTTGAGTTAAGCCACAAATTTGCTAATGATGAGATAAATTAGCATCATTAAATTAGTTAATAAATTAGGACCCACTCTCAATCCAATTTCACCAATTATACCATAAAATAGTCAAATTGATCGACATGGTAAGAGACAAAAAAAAAAAAAAATACGGCAAGGCTCATCAACAGAGGATGTTGTAAGCAAATGTCATCATCATCATCATCATCATCACCAAGTATCTTATTGCAATAACTTCAAATACTAAAGACCAATAAATAGCCTCTAAACCACAGAAAAAAAAGCTCCCAAGCATTATTTCATGCTCCAAACAGACAACTCTGAATCCAGAGCATAATAACAACCGCATATAACCGAATTACAACGATTAACAAGGCGCCCTTCTGATAAAAAGTCCGCAACAAAAGGAGCAAAAAGCTATCACTTCTTACCCGACGAGCAGCTTGTTTTCCTCCAAGAACGAGTAAGTAGGAACCTCCAAGTTAAACGGGGCGGGTCCCTTACGAATCCTGCCCGAAATATCATAGTGGGACCCATGGCAAGGGCAGAACCAACCCCCAAAGTCTCCAGCATTAGGCAAAGGGATGCAGCCCAAGTGAGTACAGACCCCAACCACCACGAGCCACTGCGGGTCCTTCACCCTCTCTTGATCCTCCTGAGGGTCGCGAAGGGAAGAAAGATCGACGCTGTTGGCCAACTTTATGTCGTCCTCGGTTCGACGCCTGATGAAGACTGGCTTGCCTCGCCACTTGACCGTCACTGTTGACCCTGGCTCGATGCTCGAAAGGTCGACCTCGAGGGAGGCTAGGGCTAGGACGTCCTTGCTGGCAGACATGCTGAGGACGAATTTTAGGACCAGTAGGCGGGCCAATGAGGCATAGACGAACCTGCCCCCGGTCAGGACGAAGTAGGTGAAGGCCCTCTTGCTTGGGTCGCCGGGCGGGTAGCGCTCATGGTTGTGCTCGTCGTATGTGATCTTTGGAGAGGGATTCTTGATGGCTGCTATGGTGGCTGGGACGTCGGGGATTGGAGGGTTGTCCTGGCCTGGGGCGAGGGCGCCCGAAGAGAAGCCTGTGGAAGTTCGAGCAAGTCATGCTGGTGATCAATGTTTGCGTAGCAGCTACGGAGATGATTTCACTAAAGTGTACATGTAAGCCATCTGCCTACTAGTAATAATTAGCATCTACAAATCATTCATAAAGCAAATGTGGGTTTCATTTTTTCTTGTGATGGACCTGGAAAGGGGAGGTACGTACATGTAAGTAGGATAGAGTTACTGGGGGATTTTGGTGAAAAGGTGTCGTACTGAAGTGCATTTGTAACAGCTATATCTAGCAAAATGATAGTATTCATGTATAGCAAAATGACTCACCGAGAGGAGTTTCACATGGTAACAGCTATATTACAACCAAAGTAATGATGGTGTGGAGTTAATTAAAGATCTACCTACTTCCGTGTTGAAGTACTCAATTTAACAGATCGGAGTGAAACTCAAAAGCAAGAACGGTGGCCAGTCAATGTTCCATTCCACTCAAGTGGATTTGGTCAATCGTGCATGATTAACAAATACAACCAATGTTCTACATACGTTATGTTGTGACATGACAAAAAATCTACGAGCTCGCAGACGCTGCTTTCGACATTGGTTTTCAAGTTCCATTGTCGGTATGACACCCAGGTTTAAACACACTTCCCCTCATAATTGTCATCATGAAGTTTCAACTTCCGAACGTTGTCTAAGAGGTGCATATAAAAAAAGACGTCTTTTGCATAAGCTTATAGCCATCTGCAACACAAAACTTGTTTCAACTCTTTGCAAGGCATAGAGTTTCAGTTACCTATTCTTTGTAGAATACAACTACAGAAAACTACAAGTAGCAGCGTGAAACCACAAAATGTATCAACAGCATCATACGGGCCATCACAGATAATCCTGGAATTAAATTATCATCTTCGAAAAAAGGCAAGTTGTCAAACAAGTAATATCAATTGGCCATCCCCACTTCTCACAAAACTTTGAACACGGAATCACGAACTTTTTACCCACGCTAACCCAATTAACAAGGATCCTCCCGTGAACTCCATCAACCTCATTTACGAATGAATATAAAAAGTTCACATTCTGTCCATACAATTAAGTCCTATTTTGAGCATCACCAACATTAGTACGAAGAGTAACATTAAGCAAAGACCCCCAATTCCATTTTAGATCCCTCCCAGTAACTAAAGAAAAAAAAGACGATAAAGAATGAATAACCTCTGATTTGACGGAGATAGGAATTCACGAGGGAAACCGAGTGGGCATGAGTAGATTCGATGGATCCGTTGCTATCATCGGATGAGGAACCAACGGCCGCGAACGGATTTCGGGAAGCGAAGGCCGCGGACGAAGCTTGACCCGGTCGGAACCAGAGAGAAGGTGACAGGCGCTTCCCAGCTACTCTCATCATCTTCGATTGATTGGTTTCAGAGCTCTCAAACGTATTTCCTATTTGAAATGATGTGATCAGAGATTGGAGAGCGATTCCCTAGGGTTTGGTCTCACGAGTCGCACGATTACATTAGCAATTAGAGATGATGATTATTCTTAGATAAACGAATTACAATAATCAGCAGAGGACTAACAAAAAGGTTAAACCTTTCTAGCTCAGTTGGCCTAGGACCGGGGAAATATACCGAAATACCGGTATACCGTCCTTATCGTATCGAAACGTATCGAAAATATAGAAAATTTTGGTATACTGAAATTTTTGGTAAGGTATGATACTCGGTACGGTAATGGTATGAAAATTTTAAACATTAGGTATACCGATTATACTGAAATACTAAAATTTTTAATATTATATAAATATATATGTATTATACACACCTACAAATATTACAATATATTTTAAAAAAGTATAAAATGGATAAAAATATTATAAGAATCTTCATAAAATTTATTTAGCCCATAAACTATTAACTATACTAAACTTTCTAAGATTATTGAGGCCCGTTATATTTTACTTACAATTAAAAAAACAAAAGAAAATACAAAATAGCCGTTTCTTTTTAATTAGTCTGTATATAAAGTTGTATGTTGTGGTTAAGTAAAGTTCTTTGTCTTACTAATGCGACAGACTAAAATATGTAATTATTTAAGGTTATTTTATGAATTAAAAATCTTTTTATTTTGGAAGATTTGGTATTTAATCCATCTTATTAGGGCCTAAGGAGTTTGAATTGACTAAAAATTCAAAAACAACGAATGAACGAGTTACGAGACACGAATGGTAAAAAACCCTCCGTGTGAATGGTATAGAAGGTATGACACCGATACCATACCGAAATTCGGTATGATACCGTATCAAAATTTAAGTTTAGCGAAATTTTGGTATGGTATTTGTATTATTTTTTTGGATACCAAAATTTCGTTACGATATACGGTATCCCAGTTTTGGTATGGTATACCGTACCGAACAACCCCTAAGATGGCCTTTTGGGAGTTGGGACAATGCCTAACCGATTGGTCATGGATTCAAGTACCATACATTATGTATCGGATTTATTTATTTTGAACAGAAATAAAAACCATTTAAGTCCTTCTTTAATTAATTGTTACGTTTGGAATATGCCGGGGCACGTAATACGTAACAGCTTATATAAAAGCCGTCCTATGATTAGGGAAGAAAAAAAGAATCTTGATTGATTAGGAAGTAAAACACTCTTTGGTTAAGATTAAGAAGTAAGTGCCTTTTGACACTATAATGCAAGAAAAAGGTATTCGTACGGTATTAATTGAAAAGCTTTTATTCATACGCAAAGCAAAGTTTTTCATATGCAAGAAAAAAGTATTTCGTACGGTATTAATTGAAAAGCTTTTATTCATACACAAAGCAAACTTTTTCCTTACTTGGGACAGCATTCATTACTGATATATATATATATATATATATATATATATATAGAGAGAGAGAGAGAGAGGAATGTTACGGTGCTCACATAATGTGAGCACCTTATATGGACACTTGTTGATTTGACACTGATTCGTGCCAAATCAGCAGGCCACTTTAACATCAAATGTGATGTGGTATTAATCAACACATCTTAGGTGTCATAAATCGAGATATATGATGCTGATGTGGCATGTTCACGTCTTATGTGGCACTTGTTGTGTAGCCTTAAGATACTCTACGTGAACATGCCACATCAGCATAATATGTGTCGATTTATGACACCTAAGATGTGTTGATTAATGTCACATCACATTTGATGCTAAAGTGGCATGCTGATTTGGCACGAATCGGTGCCAACTCAGCAGGTGCCCATATAAGGTGCTCACATAAGGTGAGCAAACATTCCTCATATATCAAGTCTATTCTATACTATTATATAATCGATGAGGGGTGGATACAAACCATTAATTCCAAATTGTTTTGGTCTGTAAAATTTCTAATTAATAAAATAGTAATCTATTCTATTTAAAGAAAACAATAAATAATAAAATTATTGTATGAAAATATAACCACCCACTTCATCCACTACCACATACATAATGCTTAATATTTAAATTATTAAAAACTATCATTTTAAATTTAATTATTGATTGCACACGTGTGAGAGTGTGCAAGATAGCTAGTATATATATAATCAACGGAGATATAGATGTTGCATTGCATTCCACGCATAATACAATGCAAACATATACATCATCAAAATAATGATATGATCATTCAAAAGTTATATTTAGGAGACAGCTATTATGTCCGAGGAAGAGATTATGACGTCCCGAAAAAGATCTATTTCGATGATGTTATGTTCTTCATCGTCAACCTCGCCGCTGCCAATCATCATATTATGACCATACTCCAATAAAGAAATCTCTATCAAACCATCTTCTCCATAGTAATATTTTCTTCGATTGTATTAATTTCTGCTTCTCTCTTTTTTTCATCAACCGCCAAGGCTTCGATTTCTTCTCTCTCTTTACCTTCGCATTAAGATTCTTCGTTAATTAACTTTAGTGGAGCTTTAACGTCCCACTCGACAAAGGAGTTATGCGATCTATAATGCTAGTCTTCTCAATCTGTTGTAATGATGAGCCGAGTCTGAGGAGGTAAAGAAAGAGAATTAGGGTGGAGTTTATGACAGGCGAAGAAGAAACGAATTGTGAGAAAAGAGAGGGTAAGTAGAGAAGGATTAGTGTGTAGAGAGTGATCAAAACTGAGAACAAAGGATCCCTTGTGGAGAGCTCACCCATGGCTAATGAGTGATTTGGAGCTATTGTTATTTACATATTTCTTTTCCTAAATTTGTGACTTACATGTGATTTTTTCCTATCAAGAAAAATTCGGTGTGCTCGGGTGTGCTTTCAGTTTCAGTGAGAATATATATATATATATATATAGATATATATATATATATATATATATATAGGCATGCAATCATAACATTATTAGGTTCATGGATTTCGTTTTTCTATTTTCTTGTATTGTGGAGGTTAAACTGAAATCTTCATGATGTAGCCACTAAACTGGTACATTTACAAGTTTTGAACACTAATCTTCATGATGTAGCCAATAAATCTTCATCAGACTTTCACTGGGTGGATTAGGTCTTGTCGTACGACTACAACTGTTTCTATTAACCTCAATGGACGTTGGGTGGGGTTTCGCTGGGAAGAAGCCTACGACAAGGTGCTCCAGTGTCGCCTTATCACTTTACTTTAATTATGGAGATTCTTCATGGATTTGTGATAGCTGCTGCCATCCATGAGGAATCGTGTTTCCTTTATCACTGGAGGTGTGAGGTCTCCTCATTGGCGATGCTCACCTTTGTCGATGATCAACTCCTTTTTTGTCATGCGGATGTTTCTGTAAGAGTTTTACAGGCGGCCTTGTAGAAGTTCTCAACTCCGTCAGAACTACATCCAAATCCTGACAAGAGTGAGATGTTCTTATCTCGTCGGGCAGAGCCCTTGCCCGAGCAGCTGAAGGACATTACGGGATTCCGATTGGGTTGATTATAGGTTCGTTATCTGGGAGTACCCCTGCTCACCTCGCGCCTTACTATTGCAGATTGCGACCCTTTGCTTCGGAAGGTGGACCAGAGGATTGGATCGTTCACTTTCATATGCTGGCAGGGTTCAACTTATTAAGACCGTCCTTCAAGCATTGCATGCTTATTGGTCTGGTGTTTTCTTGTTGCCGAAAGGCGTCATGATGGATCTGGAGAGGCGTTTTAGACGATTCCTTTGGGGGGAGGCCCTCGGCTAAGGTAGCATTGTCTGATTTTGCTTGCATGTGGCTGAAGGAGGACTTGGCATGGATGATATGGCTTTATACGACGCGCTTACGATCTCGATCGGTTTGGAATATAGCGGCTTTGGGTAATGACTCCTGGAGTTGGCGGAAGATTCTACAGCTGAGGCAGGTCATTTGGCCGACGTTTACCATTAGGATCGGGGATGGCTCACGACGTGGTTATGGAAGGATCCATCTCATACAACCCTCGCTGATGGATCGATTTCCCAAAGGCCCTATTGCGATGAGTCTCTCCTCGAATGTCTGGTTGAGTGCAGGCATTGATCACCAGGGGTGGAACTGGCCACAACAATCGACGGTGGAGTATATGGAGATCAGCCAGTTATTACCGTCGGTTCACATGGGAGAGGTTGATGAGGTTCGATGGAGGGGAACTTTGGATGGATGAGCTACGGTTAGTTCATTCAGGGAGGCGATACGATACAGACGACCAGTGGTTGCTTGGGATCTCTTTTTGGAGGATGTTCGAGGGTGCCACGACATGAGTTCATCATTGGCTGGGACTGCATGGTCGTGTTACTACAAGGGACAAGTCATGAGTAGCTCAGGGGGCGGGCATGACGGCTTGTGGCCTTTGTGATATGCTACAGAGCGAGACGACGCAACTCATCTTCTCTGATTGCCTATTCTCGCGCAGGTGTCTCAGATTATGAGGTTACGGTTGCGGTGGGCGCTACCCTATCCTGACTGGCATATGAGGACTCTTTGGGCATCTAGGAGGTGGCGTGGGAAGCATCTTCTCCAGACTGCGAAAAGGCATATTTTGGCGTCGTTCGTCTACCACATTTGGCAGGAGTGTAATACGCGATGGAGAGGTGGCCTCAGCACGACTGCTAAGCGATTGGTGATTCGTGTTATTGATTTTGTCATGATTTGAATATCCACTACGCCTGCTAGATATGCCTTACACCGGACTGCCATCCGAGGCTTGTGGAGGGTTGCTTGGTAGAGTGGCTTGATTCTTTACGATTTTTTCAGTTGAGTTGTTTATCCAGTAGCGTGTTACTGGTTGTTTTGTGGAGGCTTTTACCCCATTCGCGCTGTACACTTTCCACCTTATATATATAATACTACCTCCGTCCCACTTATTTCTTCCCATCTTTCTATTTCGGACGTCCCACATAATTCTTCCCATTTCCATTTTTGGTAAAAAAATCATCTCACTAATTAAACTAATTACACCATTAATATTAAAAAAGTCTTCTTGATTTGCGTGTCCACTAATAACTTTTATCTCTCCATGCCTAAAAAGGTGTACTATAATATTAAATAATGTGGTTTCTTAATCTCCGTGCCCACTAATCTTTGGGAAGAATTAGAATGAGACGGAAGAAGTATATATATATATATATATATAATGGAACATTCTCAAAATAAAAAAACAACTATAAGGATATAAAGTTTAGTTCATGTGCACATACATTTACTATGTCACATGAGGTGTTAGAAAGGCTACTTTGATTGTTCTATAAGCAACCAATGAAAATTATTTTCGGAATCGTGTGAATTTGGATCCTATACACAGACGAAATAAGGAGAGCCATTATAATGTTTCGAGCAGTAAAAAGAGGGCACAATCGTTAGAGTATTTTATGTGGGACATTTGTGTTGACTATTTTCTTTGTGATTTAACAACAATTAAGTAAAATGGAAATTTGTTGAGTTTATATACCTAATCGTGGTGATGACTATTGTGCAATTTAAATGTTTTACACCCTCACCCACCAGCCATATGATCTCTCTAACATAAGCATAAAAAAGATCGTGGGATAATGTACATATATAAGGTTGTGAGTTTTGGGGTAAGCGGTAATTTCTCGGACCCAGCGAAAGGTTGAATTTTGGACCTGCGACAATTTTATCGGGACAGTAAAAAGCCGAAATGACACCGAGAGAGAACATCGGATTTTACGTGGTTCGGCCAATCTTCTACCTCCACGAAGAGCACAAGCGTTACTATATTGGGAATATTATACTGCACAAATTTAACGCCCTTAACCAAAACCCGAGGCCCCTTACCACCCGAGAAATGTATTTGTACTTAATCCACTACCCCAATAAAACTAAACTTGCTCTCACCTTTTATCCACCCTGATAAATTTTCCTCTAACTATTTATTTTTCTCTCTCTCTCTAACTGGCTTTTGCTTTCCACTTTGGGGTGTGTTCTACAACGGGTCTTTTTAAAAAATGGCCCTTGACTCAGTCAATATTAAAAAAATAGCCTTGTTGACGTTTTTTTTTGGTCAATGGCCTTCATTTTAATTAACCGTTAACCATCTTCTTTAAACCCTCGTTAACTAACTAGAAATAAAAGAAAAAGAAAAATAAATATACATACACAATCTGTATATATATAAAAGAAACGAAACTCCATTTAAAATGCACAGCAGCACGTAATAATTACTATACCAACCCAGATCGATCCATCCTTTATTCTTCATCGTTTCTAAAGAAAAACACAGCCTCATTTCGTCACTAAGTTAAGTCGAGCTCGAAGTCTGCGAAACAAGTCTGGAAGGAAAAACCCAGCTCTAACTCTTTACAGTAAGTTTTTTCTTTTTGAATTACGAATTTTTACCCTCCAAATTACGTGAGTTTGTCATTACGTGATGTCTGGCCACGAGAATTTTGAATTTCCAGTCGGAAAGACGAAACTCGTGGTCATGCTCCATGGAACCCACACGCTGGTGCAGGGGGCGCGCGCACTGGTGCACGGGTCCGCGCGCTAGATCACGGGACCCGAGCATCAGTTCAAGGGCCCCAGGCGCTGGCGCTGGGGTCCCGCACATCAGTGCAGGGCGCGCGCGCAATGGAGCACGGGTCCGCGCGCGCTAGTGCACGGGACCCCGGCATCAATTCAGGGTCCCCGCAATCTGGTGCCGGGGTCCTGTGCATCAATGCAGGGGGCGCGCGCACTGAGCACGGGTCCGCGCGCGCACTGAGCACGGGACCCAAGCTTCAGTTCAAGGACCCCAGGCGCTGGCGCTGGGGTCCCGCACATCAGAGCAGGGCGCGCGCGCAATGGAGCACGGGTCCGCGCGCGCTAGTGCACGGGACCCCGGCATCAATTCAGGGTCCCCGCAGTCTGGTGCCGGGGTTCTGTGCATCAATGCAGGGGGCGCGCGCACTGAGCACGGGTCCGCGCGCGCACTGAGCACGGGACCCAGGCATCAGTTCAAGGACCCCAGGCGCTGGTGCTGGGGTCCCGCGCATCAGTGCATGGGCCGTCTTAGGGCATGGGTCCCGCGCACTAAGTCATGGGTCTCGCGCTCTAGAGCTTGGGTCCCATGCGCTGGTGCAGGGGTCCCGTGCTTATATGTTAGGGTTTTCGATAGCTGTTAGGGTTTTCGATAGCTTTTAGGGTTTTCGAAAGCTGTTAGGGTTTTCGATAGCTGTTAGGGTTTTCGATAGCTGTTAGGGTTTTTGATAGCTTTTAGGGTTTTCGAAAGATGTTAGGGTTTTCGATAGCCTAGAAATCATGTTAGCAAACACAGCATCCGAAATAACAATTTCGACAACTAGGGTTTTTGCAAACTATTGTTTTCGCAAACTAGGGTTTCGCAAGTTGTATTGGTTTCGCAAGTAGGGCTATGGTTCTAATATATTTTACTTTTATTGCAGGGGGTAATCATGACGATCACTAACATTGTGTTCCAAGTCGAGGGTCATTGGATAATTGGCGAGGACAATACCTCGAAGTGGTGTCCTCTTCCTACTCATAGATGGCAATCAATCTTGGTCGACGAGGAAACATGCACGTTAGATGACGTGAAGAATGAGATTGTGAAGGTGTTGTCGCTATGCAGCGAGAATTCTAGACTCACGTTAAGCTACATGCCTAGCGTAGTTTACGATTTCCCACGACCCATCTACATCGAGAATGACTACGGTATACGTGCATACCTTGGTTTTGGTGGTCCACAGTCTAGACCCGTGCTCCATGTTGAGGTTGCGTCCTTTGTCAGTGCCACACCACCACAAGCTCATCTTAATGACGAATCGAATTTCAACGTCGGTCTAATAGAGCAGTGCGACGCAAATGAGGAAATCCATCCCGTGGAGGGTTACATGGACCACTCTTACCATCTTTCTGAATACGAGGGTTTTCAAGAAGATCAAATCGGACCGTCCGAGAATCAAAATGAGAATGAAGATGATACGTTCGAACAACCCGAGGAACATTATGCTTCGGAAAGTGATGATGACGATGTCACAATGGCGGACTCTCCACATGCTGACGACGGCACGTATGGATTTGGGGATGGTTCAAGCATGTTTGTTGGTCAGGAATTTCGGGACAAGAAGGAAGTCAAGGACGTGATCACTAAAGTCGCCCTTGATGCGTGTTTCGAGTTCAAATTGGTCCGGTCAAATAAAACCATGTACGTAGCAAAATGCGCAACCGAAGGATGCACATGGCGAGTACGAGCTGCACAGAACAAGGACTCCCCTTTTTTCTCAATCCGAACGTATTGCGGCAAGCACACCTGCGGGGTTTCTCATCGTCGCCGTAGACATCGGCAAGGAAGTTCGTCAGTTGTATCACAAGTTCTGTTGGAACATTTCACCGGTCCTAAAGACATTCCGCCACCCAAGTCAATCATGTCGATGATGCAGAACAGGGGAGTAGATGTCTCGTACTACAAGGCTTGGAAAGGCAAGCAACTAGCGTCGGACGAATTAGTCGGTAACAGGGATGATTGTTACGGTTTACTTCCGGCCTACTTGGATGCGTTGAGGCAAGCAAACGTTGACAGCATCACAGATTGGGAGATGGACGAGCAAATGAGGTTCAAATATATGTTCTTAGCATACGGCGCATGCGTTAGGGGATTTGCATACATGAGGAAAGTCGTATCTATCGATGCAACTTTTTTGAAGGGAAAATATAAAGGAGTTTTGCTCATTGCTACGGCGCAAGATGGTGATTACCATCAATACCCACTCGCATGGGGTCTTGCTGACTCGGAGGGAACCGAATCTTGGACGTGGTTTCTCACTAGATTGAGTCGTTTCGTACCGGACAGCAAGGAACTCGTCATTATTTCTGACCGAAACCACGGTATAAAGAATGCCGTCCCTGCTGTGTTTCCCAATTCATTTCATGGTTTCTGCGCATGGCACATTCAGCAAAATGTGAAGACGAAAACGGCGGACAAGGGTGCGTGCCCCATTTTCTGGCGGGTGGCCAATGCCTACACCAAGGCCGAGTGCGATGCACATTACAAAACTCTAGGTGAAACATTCAAGTCGGCGGGTCGATATCTTGACGCGATTGACAAGCCACGGTGGACGAGGGCACATTGTCCCAAGGCGAGATATAACATCATGACGACCAATGGATCGGAGTCGATAAATGCGGCTCTACGCGCGGATAGAGAACTTCCAATTATAGGATTGTTGGGCTCAATTCACCGATTAACATCATCCTGGTTCAGTAAGCATCGAAGAGCATGCGAAGCTTCTATCGCTGCGAATTCGACGTCGTTTACGCCGAAGGTCGAGTCGATCCTCCGTGAGAATTTCATTGGGTCGCAGAGATTTCACGTATCGGAAGTTGGGCGTCTAACGTATAATGTATATGGGCACAACTCTAACGAGGTCGTCGATCTAGAGTCGCGTACGTGCAGCTGTAAGATGCTTGACATCGACCGAATTCCTTGCCCACACGCTATTGCTGCTTGTGGTTATGCCAACGTCGATGTGGGTTCACTAGTCGACCCTTACTACAGTTTGGGATGTTGGAAGTTAGCTTACGAAGGTACTATATGGCCGGTGTCTGAACACATTGAAAGAAGTGTTGAAATGCTGCCACCTCCTCGCGAGAAACAACGTGGAAGACCACAGAAAAATAGGTTGCCTTCTGTTGGCGAATTTAGTAGGAGGTAAACCCTCTAAATTTAGGGTTTTGTAATGTAATAGAACCTAATTATTATTGTTATGAAACGAAAGTTTGTTTAGATTAGCGTAATGATGGTTTTATAAAGTAAGAGTTATGATGTGATATTGTTTGAGGTATGTAAAATTTGGATTTTAAAGTTAGGGTTTTAATGGATGTGCGGGACCCGTGCTTATGCGCGAAGGACCCTTGTTTTCAAGCACGGGACCCATGATCTTGTGCGGGGACCCGTGCTTATTTGCTTGGTCCCTGCGCATAAGTTCGGTCCCGTGCGGAAATTGTGTAAACCCTAATTGGGGTCAATTATTGGTCTTCTTTCGTGAACGGCGTTATTATTGAATTATTGGTCAGTCAACTATTTGTCTGAAACATGTCAGCTTTGAGTGCAGGTGTAATCAATGCCCTGTCAAGTCTGGTGTCCTTTTCGATGTGTGACAAGAAAAAGCAAGGCTGTAAGATAAAAGAATTTCAGTAAATAAATACATATATATATCTTGTAAATCTTAACAAAAATAATTAACCATAACGAAATTGTCGAAAAAAAAATTAATCTTGACCAAAAAATTTCTCTTATGTTGTTAATGTTTAGGAAAAAAAATTAAACTATTTGGTTATTGTTTTCGATGTGAATTTGGTGAACTGGGTGGATGTCACAA
Organism: Craterostigma plantagineum; assembly: GCA_027422505.1. Taxonomy (NCBI): domain Eukaryota; kingdom Viridiplantae; phylum Streptophyta; class Magnoliopsida; order Lamiales; family Linderniaceae; genus Craterostigma; species Craterostigma plantagineum. The sequence continues at coordinate 1,193,440 of JAPQWV010000104.1, forward strand.
TAATTGAGCAAATTTACATAGCAACAACTTGCTTATGTTGGTGACTTGGTTAGGGTGTAACAATCGAAAACTCGTATCTTATACATGCAAAAAGACCATATTTTTGTTGGCTATTATATTATATGACGTATTATAGTCGTATGGAGGCTGAATCGAACTTCGAAATTATTTAATATGGTGTAAAATCGTGAAAATAACCGCAGGGACCCCGCACATGAGTTCTGTGGTCCGGGGCCCATGCTCATGGGCCCGCGCAAGCTAATGCGCGTGGGATGCGCGGGACCCCCGCGATTACGCGCGGGACCCGTGAACTCACGCAAGGGACCCGTGCTTGTGTGCGCGGACCCATGCTTATGCGCGAGGGACCGTGCGCATAAGTTTGGAACCATGCGCAGCATACCGGACCCGTGCGGATTTTAATTGACTAGTCAACAATCATTGGTAAATTATTATTGTCTGTACTCACATTTTCTGCGAATGTCAGTGTAATCAATGCATTGTCAGTGTAACGAAAAAGAAATATTTAATAAATAACGATGTAATATTAAAATCATTTGTAATACCGGTCCCGTGCTCAATGACTATTGCAGGGGTCCCTAGTTTTCCAACAAGGGACCCGTGCTCAAATGCTTGGTCCCATGCTTATGTGCGTTGAATAGTCAACAATGATTTGTGAATTAGTGGTCTGTTACCTTTTTCGTTATATTGTCAGTGTCATAACAGTCGATTTGATGCAATTAGCAATAAAATTGCTTGTCATGTCATCACTAATGTCAATTCAGGTATTTAATTTACACAAACGTAACCAACAACGTGCGAGGTTTTTCATCAAAATTATTTAAATAAAAAAAAATTGTAAGAAATTATTTAAACCATGCAAGGCCACTTGAATAAAATAAAAAGTTACATTCCCATTCAACTATCTTGGACCAAACCAAGAACCCCAGTCCTTACGCAAAATACAAAGCGTAAGAAATTTCCTAAAATCCGTAATTTCCTGTTGCGTCAGATTGGAGACGTCGTCACCTCGAAACATCAGGCTCATTGCCGCTCGCAACACATGTACGCCGCATTCTCCGCTGAAACGTTACACACTTATACAGAAATCGTCGTAAAAAAATATAATGAAATAATAACGAATGAAACTTACTTTCCTTGCTGTTTGGCGAATCTCGGATGACGCTGAACTTTCCATTTCTTAAAGCGTGTCTTGATACATCCCATGAAGACCAATATCGCCGGGATGATTACTTGAAGTGGCACCAATGCTTTGTTGAGGTTGCGCATGTCCTTGTCGCACGACTCGTCGGAGTCGTATATCGTCATCGTCTTCTGCCTCCAATCAGCGACGCATAGCACCCAATGTGCTATCGTTTGCACGGGGAAGACGATGCAATCTGCGTCCATCCATGAGATCGATGGCCATCCATCCTGAAGTCCTCTTGCGTAATGGGACCATAACGAAAGCATCCCATTTACGACTTTTCCATTATCGAAGCCATCGAGTTCGACGCATGTCTTGAACGCGTAAGACATGTACGCAACATTCTTCGACGCAAATGAATGGGTCTTCTGCATGTCCAGGAACCCTCTCGTTGCTTCATTCATATGCTGAAAAACCAAAACAACTTAGGCTTTACGATTATAGTTCATTGCAAAATTAATAGTTCAAGCGGAGCATACCATGTCATCGAGCCACCTTGTTGGTGTGTATAGATCCTCAAACCATTGACGTCTATGCCTATCGACCAAGCACTCCTTGTACTCGTCGTCAGCCATGTCCCGTATTTCCTTCTCTATGGCCCCCCACACCAAGATCTTCTTCGAAATATGGACATCAACGGCCGATGGACTCGCTTTCGGTTGACCGGTGGACGGAGGCTCAGTGAACGGCGACTGCAGCCACTGGGACGGATTCCTCTGCCGGACTTCCGGGGTCACGTCCTCGACCACACCTTTACCCCTATCAGCCACCGTCGACTGATCCGCAACCGCTGAACTTTGCATAATTGACTGATCCCAGTCGAGGCCCCTCCAAGTCGATGGGTCGACCTCATAATATGTCTCGGTCTGCGCAAAGCCGTATCCATCGTCCAATTGCTGCGACGGCTCGTAGTAATTCCATGGATACTCGTTTGCCGGCCATCCCCATCCGCTCGAACTGGGTGGGTCCCGTGTCGCAAATTGCGTCCACCCAGTCGAACTCGCCTCGGCGTCTACGATACATATTAAATTATAAGTTACGGCGATTATTAAATTTGAATTAAATTTAAAGATAGTTACCGTAACGAGGCGCGTCGGTATCTGTACGTGAACCCAACAAATTCCTCCAATCGTCGCGAAGCTCCTGCAACTGAGCCGCAACGCCGCCGATGCTTTCACCCAGACCTTGCATCGAGTTGAACCGCTCCTCATAGAAGTCGGAGCGTCGATCGTAATTGTCTTGGAATTGCGCAAAGCCGTCTCGAATTGCGTAAACTCGTTCTCCAGATGCTCGAACCGACCGCTAAGTGCGTCGAAGCCGCTGCGAAACGTGTCGAGCCGATTGCCAAATTCATCGAATCGCCGGTCCACGTGGCGCGCAAATTCATCATACGATGGCCCTGGCATTGGCGGCGACCTCGGCGGCGTATGGAAGTCGCCTCCATGCATGGACGGCGGCTCGTGCATGAAGTCGCCTCCATGCATGGACGGCGGCTCGTAGTGAGAGCCCATGCCCCTCTCTTCGTCTTAGCGACCCCTAATAGAGAGCTGAGGGACGGACTCTGCTTCGAAATGGCGTTCGTCTGCCGCCGGCCGGCCAATACGTCCTCGTACCGCACGACGACTGCACCTAACTTCCACCCCGTCCATCAGTAGGCTCGCCACCCTATCGTACACGTCGTCGTGTTGCGCGGCAACCTCGAGCTCGCTGTAACGAACATAATCGGCTTGCGTCTCTTCTCCAATCGGCACCAGTAGACCTAGTACATCGGACCCGCCCACCGTCTTCGCAACATCCACCAACTTCGGACATCCCTTCCGGGGCCAATTCCTCGTGACCCACCGGCATATACGCGGCCTCGCATGCTCCCCCTCTCTACGTTCAACATATTTCGCAGCGATGGCCGGTATGCATTCATATGCTAATATCTGAAGACAAAGAAAGAAGTAAATTAATCTTCGCAAACAGACGAAACCCTAAACTCACAAAGTCACTCAAATATAAAACCCTAACCTGAAGTGGATGTACGAATCCACTGATCAGCTTACTTTCCTTGCTATCGTCAAAATCTTGTTTCAGCGACCGTAATGCCGCTCTGAAAGCCACGGTCCCCCAAGGGTAACGCTCGAAGGCCTCTGAGTCTTCGACTAAATAAACGATCCAAGAAGGAAGGGTGGTATCCTTCTTGGAAGGTCGGGGCAGCAAGACGTAACCCGCAAAATACAGGTTGGCCAACTTCAACTTCTCGTCATTGACGCGCACCGTGGGGTTGGCAGCCAACTCCTCCAACCGCTGCTTAACGTGCGACAATTTAAGCGTCAATGCTGTTTTCCTCGGGAAATGACGACGGACGAATTCATCCGTTTGGTTCACCGCCGGTTCGGCTGCGAACTTCAGCCCCGTGATTAGGCAATACTCCGTTTTTGAAAAACGGAGCGGTTTCTTCCCGATGATCATCCAAAGCTCGTCACGATTGTGAAGCTGCGTCTGGCACTTGATGAGATACCACAACAGCTGCGCCGACAAATTGAAATTGCCGGCAGCGTTGACGAGCCTGCCGAACGGACTCCCTTCCGTAAAAACTGCCAGCTCATCCTCGTTTAGCCAACCAACGATCTCCTGGCTCACTTCGCAGTATCGTGACGTGATATGTAACCGGTAATCTTTCTCATCGTCGCCTCCGGCAATTTGCTTCTTCAATTGAACCTACAAATCAATAAAAAAAAATTAATTACAAATGCTGCGGGAAAATTGCTTATGGTGAGATAGGCCGCCGCGCACGGTCCCCTGCCATGCTGCGCGGAGACCTCGCTATGCCGCGCTGGGGACCCGTGCGTGGCAGCGCGGGGACCCTGCGACATAGCACGGGGCCCGTGCTTGCTAGCGCGGGGACCCGTGCTCATGTGCGCTGGAGGTCCTAGCTATGCCGCGCTGGGGACCCGTGCGTGCCAGCGCGGGGACCCTGCGCCATAGCACGGGGCCCTTGCTTGCTAGCGCGGGGACCCGTGCTCATGTGCGCTGGAGACTCCAGCGCACATGAGCACGGGTCCCCGCGCTAGCAAGCAAGGGCCCCGTGCTATGGCGCAGGGTCCCCGCGCTGGCACGCACGGGTCCCCAGCGCGGCATAGCTAGGACCTCCAGCGCACATGAGCACGGGTCCCCGCGCTAGCAAGCACGGGCCCCGTGCTATGTCGCAGGGTCCCCGCGCTGCCACGCACGGGTCCCCAGCGCGGCATTGCAAGGTCTCCAGCGCTAGCAAGCACGGGTCCCAGCGAGACAAAGCGCGGGTTAATTGGGGAGGACCCCAGCGCTTTCACACGGATCCCCGAGATTCAAGACACGGGGCCCCTGCCTGTGCAAGCACGGGTACCCTGCGGCCTAAATTTAGGGTCCCGTGCGATTGTATAGGACTGGAAGAAATTACCTTCACTGTTTGGGGTCTCGCCTGAACTGCCATGGATTCTGAGCTTCAAATTCGACTGTGAAGAAGAAGAAAATGGAGAAAGCTTGATCGATTTTGCAAAGGGCCCGTGAAGTGAAAGGGTTCTTTCTTATTTACTTTTGCTTTTTCAGATTCTACAGTAAACCTCTGTCAAAAGCTGTAATTTTCGTTAACTGTCGTTGATTGCCATTAAAAAAGGGTATAATAGTCTTTTACGCAGAGTAAGTAAGGGTACATTGGTCTTTTATCAATTAGGAGGCTATTTTTTTAACGTTGACGATGTCAAATGCCATTTTTTTAAATATTCCGTTCTACAACTGATCGAGCAAGCCTTTGTATAGGCGTAAACACAAACTACAAGCAAATGAACTAAATGGCATCGCATATGTCATCTTCACATGAGCCTTACAGTCCATTTTCTGCCCATAAGTTTTCCTTTATTGCTCGTCTCCTCATTGAAAGGCTGGACCCAACAGTGAGATACTCACTATATTGCTGTCGCTCAGTCTCTCAAGACTATGCAAGATTATATTACAAACAGTCAGTCTCTTTATGTTTGTGGAATATTAACGTAAAAAAATATGGATCATGATTAACCCTACTCGATCGAAGTCATGCAATAATCTTTTTTCCCCACCACCAATTCTTATTATGTGCCTGGGAACAACTATTTCCATTTCTTTTCAGCACTGACTGAACTTCCCTTAGCTTATGCTTGTAGTCTCTCTTCCATTGTTTGAACTTTGCCTTCAGTTTTCTAAGCTCTCCTTCTTCTTCTTCATTCGACTTCTTACGGCAAATCCCTTCTCTCTCAGCCTCGATAGGATGATGATTGTCATTACATGAATCGAGGATAAAGTCGCTTCTGTTAACATCGGCGTCGAGGGATCGATTCTTCTTTGCTTCATGTAGGCACTCCTGCATATGTACAAACGTTATCAATACATTTTTATGCACGTTCTCAGTAAAATCTTGAAATTGAAATTCACATATGATATATATGATTGAAGAAGCTTTCATTCACCTGTATGTATGTGAACTGATCTTGCCAAGTTCTCTCCAAAGAAGTCATCTTTTCCTCGTATAGCCGCCATTTCAGTTCCATTTCCTTGATTTGTCTCTTTAAGAAGGCGTTCTCCTCGTTCTTCGCCCGAGCTTTCGCCTCTGCGCTCAATATGCGTCGTTGAAGATCAATGAGGACACTATGCCTGACCTGCGCATGTAAAGAAAAGACATGAACTAAAATGCACTAATTTTACTATGGACTTCAATTTTCCCATGAAAATAAGTACCTTTGTAGTCGACTCTATCATAGATTTACTACAGCCGTCTTCCGCCCTTTCGCCAATTGACTCGCCTGAATCCATTGGGTCGAAACCTTAAAAGAGTAGTAATAACATTGCATTAGTTGGTTAAAAAAGAAAAGTGAGTTGACTTATAAAGCAAAATGGGTTACTTTCTTGTTTCTTCATCGTGGAAACAACGCTAAGCTTTTCGCTTCTGAATCGGTCGTAATCCCTTCTCGCCTTTTCTCCACGAACGACTTCATGATAGGCGTGGATAGAACCATTTTAGCACGAAAAGCGTAATAAAGAAAATTAAGCTCCCACATTTTTTTGTACGAAAAAAACTACGCAAGAACGATGAGTAAAACGCATATTAGCCTTATTACATGATTGCAGTGCGACCGCCCCTTTTTTGAGGTTCCTGTAATAACAGCGAACTCTTTGGCCGCGGTAGAATTTCTGAATATTGCATATCGTCCTCGGCGAAATGTCTTTACGCTACGAATCAATCGTTAATCATAAAGCATTAATGCAAAAACATAAAAATTTAATCTACTATAAGAAGGCAAAGCACAAAGGCCAATGATCAAGAACTAATAGAAAACTAATACTTACCTCCTTATTGAGAA